>BLKR01000013.1:272500-910000 GCA_011170035.1 Teleogryllus occipitalis
AAAATATTACAATAAATATTCAATTCATCTATTTTTGGACTCAATCGCACGTGTCATTCCTTTTGTAGGGCTTAATGTTCCGGTAATTGTAGGCGCTCATCTGTTTTCCTCTTTCGTCTTTCGGGATTACCGCATTTTTACTAACAACCTTATCAATTTTATAAGGCCCTTTGTATAAAGGAAATAATTTATATAACAATTTCTTATCCACCGACGATACTTGAGGTACCCTAATTAACACCTCGTTCTGCATCTTGTATATCCCTTAAAATACTGCTTTTGTTTCTTCATCCTCTTCGCAGCCGCCTCCTTTAAATGATCATAAATTATCCGCATGTCGTCGTCGTTACCCCGAATTCCAATAATTTCTGGGGGTATTTTTATCCTTCCGAACGGATCTTTTCTTCCTATTTTGCTCATATGGATTTCTATCGGTTTTTTCGTGTACTCCCGTGAGGAATGTTATTTAATACATAATTTAATACGGGGACTGCTTCTATCTATTTATTGTGGTATTCCGAAATACAGACTCTAAACAATCGCGAAATTTCTTTCATTACCCTTTCACTAGGATTCGCCTGGGGATTCTGAACCGTGGTAAAACATACTTGAACTTCTTTTCCTTCCATTTCTTGCCTCCATTTTCCATTTGTAAATTGTGTACCTAGATCGCTAATAATTTTCTTCGGTGTGCCAAATTCTTCAAAAAATTTCCGACATTGTATTATACAACTCTGTGCATTTGGTTTCCTAATAGGATACAATTTTTATAATTTTCGAAAAGACGTCCATAATGACAAATAAGTATTGGTTACCAAATTGAGATTTCGGCATAGGCCCATAGAGATCTACAGTGTACATTTCCCTTGGCGTTGTTGGTATAATAGCCTCGCTACTTCCCTCATACGTTTTATTAGGCTGTTTAGTTCTCTGGCAGACATCGCACCCTCTAACCTGTCTGCGGATCTGTCGCCCCATGCCCTTCCAATAACATTTGGTTCTCAGCATAATCTCAATTTTGTTAGATCCAAAGTGACTGAAATGTTCATGCCTGACCGAATGAGTTCTCGCCTATGCGCCTCCAGAATCCTTTTTGGGATCTGCATCCCCTGGTTTTTCGTTCGTTGTAACAATAATCCCTCATATAATTTCCACATTGACAATTTCGAATTATTCTTATTCTGGTCGTCATCTTCATCTAAGATATGTTGTATAATCTGTTTTCCTACAAGGTCCTCTCTTTGAATCTTCACTAATTCACCCTTCGTCCATCGCGGTTGTATCTTTGCCAATTGAATCACGTTTATTTCTGGTTCTGGTCTGTTCCTCTTCTTGCATCCTAATTCTAGATAAGTAATCGGGCAAAACATTATCTCGACCTTAACAATAACGAATATCAAAATCGAATTGTTGTAGCCACAACGATCAAGTTTAACAGTCTATCATTATTCAAGTGGCTACGCATAAGGAAAATGAATGCTTTATGGTCCGTTATAACAGTAAATGGTTGCCCAATTAGCAATGACCTCAACTTTTGTGTCGCCCAAACAATTCCCAACACCTCCCTTTCACTAATCGTGAAATGACGTTCACTCGGGGTTAATACGCGGCTTTCTAAGGTGATAATTTGCAGCTTATTATCCTAGTCTATTTGAAATAATAGAGCCCCCACGGCGAATCCACTACTATCCACCTGCAGGTAAATTCTCTTGTTGAAATCGGGATAACAGATTAAGAACGTCTTCTCAAACAATTCTTTTTTTTAAGAACGTCTCGTCAAACAATTCTTTTAATTTATCGAACAGCTCTTGACATACTGCGTCCCATTCCCATTTCCTTCCCTTCTTCAACAATCCTATTATTGGATGTATTATTTCCGAATATCCCTTGCAAAACCGCGAGTAATAATTGCACACCTCAATTAATCTTCTGACCTCTCTGATGTTCCTAGGTCGAGGTAATCTCTTGATGAGCTCACGTTTCCGGTCCTGTATGGTCATTCTTTTATTAGATATCACATGTCCCATGAATTCTATTTTCTTCCTTCCGAATTGGCATTTTCCGATGTTTATGTTTAAATTGTTTTCACGAAACGTCTCAAGTAATTGTCTAAACTTTTCTAAATATTCCCCCATATTACTTGAGAATAGTGCAATAACATCAACATATATGATAATGGTTTCCTTTAATTTATTCGGAATTACATCATCCAAATAACTGATCAAAGCCACGCCAAAATTCTGCAGTCCGAAAGCCATCCTCTGAAACCTGTAAGTACCAGTGAACGCGAAACTAACAAATTTCCTTGACTTTGGATGTAATCCAATCTGCCAATATGACGCGATGAAATCAGATCCGGTTAATATTCTAGCTCCCCTTATCTTCCGTATCATCTCTTCCAATTTCGGCGGTTTTTCGCGACGAGCAATGGTTTTACTGTTAAGCTTTCTTGCGTCTTTACAAAACCTAATGGTACTATTCGTTTTACGAACTATCACTATCGGACTTACATACGGAGTCATGGATTGTTTTATAATTCTGTCCTCGAGCATCGTGCTTATTTGTTTTCTAACTTCTATTTTATATATTTGGGGCATCGGGTATTGTTTTGAATTAAAGGGTTCGTTATCTGTCAATTCAGTTTCAAACTGGTACCCTTTTACTGGATCATTAGAACTTCCGAAGATATCCTGATACTCGCTAATTAATTCTTCAATAGCACGGCTACTATCTACACCAACTGCGCCCTCTGCCGCTACATGAAATTTGTTCTCGGTTTCTTCGACTTGTTCCGCAATATCACATACATATAACTTCGTCCTCCTGTTCTCTGATCCCTAAACAATGGTGTTGCCCTTTGTCCCTTCGTGACATTATTCTCCAGTTACTTATATCGACCTTGGCGTCACACATCTTTAGGCCATCCATACCCTGATAATTGGACGAATCAAGCCTTTTACAATTATTGCCGGAAACTGTATCGTCACCTCTTGGACCTCTAATTCCACCCAAATTTGTCGGCTCTTTGTTTCGATGCGCCTGCCATTAGCTACACGGATATCCAGCTTTCTAGTAGGCAAATCTTCAACCTCATCACCGTTTTCCCTTACTCGGTCATATAGTTCTTGTGATATCGCTCAGATATACGCCCCAGTATCTATTAACACGTCCGCCGCTATGTTCTTAAACATCCCCTTTAAAACTAAACACGTGCTTGGCTCCGTCCGTTTATTCGTATTTTCTCTTAATAAATCTTCCGCCGATATTTCAATAGTTTCTATTGCTGTGATTGCCATTGTTCCGCCAGCGCTTCCGTTCGAAATATCCCGCCCATTTATTTCGAACTCCCTCAGTTTTCCTGTTCAATTACATTTATTTCTACATGCTCGTGCCTCTTATCTTCCTTAAATTTCCGTGGATCGTTATTTCTTATTTTCTTATTCTCTGGTTTTGTACTTTTGCTCCTATCCTCCTTTCCCTCTGGACAATAACTTCTTTGATTACCATTATTATCAGGAAATTTCCCTATTCCATTAGTATTAGATTTCATGGTACTACCTCCATTGTGATTTGATCGCTCATACTCTCCACTTAATGTATGATCAAAACGACTTAATCTTTCGACTAGATCTTCGGAGTTTCCCGGCTTCGAATTCCACAATAAATTTTGAATACCGGTCGGTAACTGACGAATGATTATATATCTCTTTAGATATTTTTCTTTTCATTGTCTATAATTTGTCGGTTCCGGAACTAGTGACGTTAGCCAATGATGGGCCTTCGCCGACATTCAGTTCAACAACATGCAGTTTTAACCTTTCGGGAATGTTATTTATAACAAAATAGCTTTCCAATTTTGCAATGAAAGACCATGGCTGCTCTTTAATGTCTCCATGAACTTTTAAAAAACTGGGTACAGCTAGCGACGCTGCCGAAGTTGCCATATTTCTCTGAGTACGCGGCATCATCATTTCATTTTCTAATTCGCCAATTTTACTTTTAAAATCTAACATCTCCTTCTCTGCCCTACAATCTTCTTATAATTTAATACTTTTTAACTCCTCTTGAATCTGTTGTTCAATTTTACCATCTGTATTATCAATTTTTACTTCAATATTTCCTATTCTATTATCTTGTTGTTGCGACATTTTAGTCAAATGCGTAATACAGCGCTTGTCAATTTTTCGCAGTGTTGTTTCCCTATGTTCTCCAGTTCTGACACATTTTTTTAAAAATTTATACCATAGAAACCCACGTCTGAGGACGATCTCACGTTGCTATGGTGGCATCTGTGTATCTGCACCATAGAAACCCACGTCTTTTGCAATATATTGACCTTTATTTGCCTAGACAAAAAATGTCCGTCCTTTTTGGTATGTCACTATATATATATATATATATATATATATATATATATATATATATATATATATATATATATATATATATATATATTGAGACGAGCTCGAATATACGCCCTGGTAACGGACCGGACCATATATAAAAATTCCCAAAATACCGTCTTCGGCAGTTCGCTAATTTGAACGGGCGCGAGAACCCCGTCACTGTCTGACGTCGGCCGCGGCCGCGTCGAGCGAAACGCTTGTCCACGAATAAGAAATTCGAAAGATAAGCTTGGGAACGAGATCTTGTGATTGGCCGGTATCCGAAAAACGAGGGAAGCCAACGGCAAGAAATTTTTTTCCGTTGAAAGTTGAAGGGGTCTCAGAAAAATCTCGGAGGAGGACGGATCGCTGCGGAACGCGTCTCACAAATCACGTAAAAACCGTTATAAGTGACGGTTAGTGAAGAGAAACCGGTCGCGAGTCGCTAGCAGTGAACTTCACGTGAGATTGTTTCATCCGAATACGGGAAGAGAACGAACATTGTACTCGTTTTTTGTTGATAACTCACAACGGAAAAGAAACGTGTATCAGTGGGAGCGAATTATGTGAATTCAGTGAGGGCTGAATCGGACTCTTTTCCGGCGTACGCCGAACAATTTTCTGCATCGCCGCTACGTCACATCACCGAAGCAAGGAGCCAAGGCGATAACTATTCCTGAAAACACCGCCAGAGAAGCATTTGTGTTGGGGAAGGAAGACGGGCGCAGAGGCGAGGCCGAGGCACTTCCCGGCCGAGAAAATTGGTACGGAGACGCAGCGGAAGGAGGGGCGGAGGATCGTGGAGGCCAGGCTACCCCGACGCGTCGCCAGCACGAGCCGTCGCGGCCAGCGCAGCGAGAGCCCCGGAGGTCGCGTAGGGCGCAATCGTCACGTCCCCAAACGCCGAGGCGCCAAGGCACCGCTCGCAGCACTCGACTAGGCCAGTTCACGTAAAACCCCATTGGAGAAGCGTGAGTACCCGTGCGACAGACGGTTGCAGAAACGAAAGAAATGTAATTGAACGACGCTAAACCACACTGTTTGTTTCTTAAAAGCTTTCAAATATTATGTATTTCAAGCCACATTTGTGAACGTTGATGTGTGGAACTCTTGAATGAAGGCCATGTTAAGAACAGAAATGATTAATTCACTTTAAACAAGTCACCCAATTAATTAAGTGTTACAAAGGGGTGTTGTAAATAGTTTGATTAATTTTGCTCTGTGCCGAGTTTTGTTTAAGAAGTAGTGATTGAAGTGTATTATGGATTAATAACCATTTGTCAGGAATGAAAGCAATTCAGAGTAGGAAGTTTCAACTTTGTATTCTTTGGGTCCTTAAGACCAAGGCATGCCTGCACCAAATGGTGTATAAAGTACAATTAAATGAATGATGAAATAAAGTGATTTATTGTGAAGAGAGGTAGCAATAATTGCTCCGAATATTCATTTCCGAGCACGAAGGTCGCGTTCTGTACGTGATTGTTTGTCAAGGGCTATTTTTGTTGAATTTGTGTGTGTGTTTTTTTTTGTTTTTGTCATTCCTTGATTGTAGAATATGTATGCCAGAGTCTTGTATGCCAGAGCCACAAGTGTTTTGCTTTGAGTGTAAACCTGCCCGTATTCCCCACCCAGGTGCATTTTCAGGCATAAGCCTCATCCAGGCAAGCGATTCGAAACAACTCGAGAGGTCTGACGTCGGGACGGCAGTGGACTGTCGAACGACGCCGGTAACGTCCACGCGATCTCACACATCCTTAGGGCTAACGACTCCTTCTCGCAACAGAGTTGTATTATGCGCGGCGCGGCGGAGGGAAGGCCACGACGTGTGTTCCGTCGCAATATATTGTAACGCCCCATCTTCGGGGGACGCCTTGTAGAATACTCTTTCGAGCTTTAAATATCTCGGGGGGCAGGATATTTTGGGGTATGAGAAAGTAGCACACCCAGACACAAAATTAGATAAAACAATGATATATTCTGAAATATGGCACAAGAGACTCTTTACACTTGACACTCAAGTTGAAAATCAAATCAAAAGAATTTACAACACAAAAAAATCTTTACTTAATTATTTTCTCGTTATATTGTGACTAATTACCTCCTAGCACCCGTGCACGGATTTTTGCTAGATTATTAAATTAAGTGAAATTGAACTTTCCCACACTCCTGGGATTGATTACCATTACACGTTATCTGGGATCTTATCACAATTTTTACATTCATAATTTTCCTCGTTAATAATTTTACACACAATAAATGAGGAACTCTAATCAAATACTTACACAATTTTTAAATCGAATGCAATTGATGCATTCGGCAATGCGAATGCATTACCGTCGTACAAGGTTAATTTACTTCGCCGTGAATCAAATCTAAGGCGATCTTGCAAAGTTTAATGTTCTTACCTTTCGCTATCACTCCCGTCCAAATTCCGATCTCCCCACTTTGGTTTTATTCAAATGCGGATTACCTTTGCAGCTGCCCAAGCCCCCGGGTTACGCACCGCCGTCGTGTCGTCGAGGTCTCCGCTCAACTCCAGCCGCGCCGCCGCTCGCGTTTCCCAAATGTCCTAGGAAGCCGTCTCCGTAGCCCGCTACCAAATTGCCGAACCAGTCTTCTATCGCTCTCGCCGCCAAATCCAGACACGCGCACGCGTATTTCTCAGTCTCTCGCGTGTTAACGCGTGTCGCTCCACCAGCGCGTTGATTATCTAATACAGTTCACAGTCACGTTTACTATTCTACTCAATTCTCACTTATTTCAGCTCACGTTCTCACAGTCAATGTTCTCTTTAATTTATGCAGCCTCGTTACAATTTCACTTTGCTGCTTTCGCCGCCTCAATGCTATAACGCTCTCCTCCACTACTGCTCGTGGTATTATTCACGACCCCGCGTCTTGACTACCGAAGTTACCTCTCACGTCGCCGTCTCATTCAAGAAGAAGGCAACTCTTCGCCGCTCGGCTGTATAAATGCGGCTCTGACGTCATAGTACACCCCATGCGTGCCGCCCCTACGTCGAGAGTACCCCTCCGCCGCTTCTGGCCGCAACCGACAGGTAGCGCCTTTTTCCATCTCTGGCTGCTTTTCCGGTGTTCTCACGTACTTTCCGTCACCGCCGATATTGCGTGGGTGCTGTGGGGTTTCTGGCCAGGCCACGAACGTCACAATATGTGTGTGTGTATATATATATATATATATATATATATATATATATATATATAAATGACATTTAATAAATAATAAAATGACATTTGAAACATCGCCACAAACCCCACAACGCCCACGGAGCATCGGCGATGTGAAGATCGAAGGAATACCAGAAAGCCGATTACAGATCGCAAAAGGCGTTACCTATTATTTGCGGCCTGAAGTGCGGCGGCGGTGTACTTCTGGGCAGCGCGGCAGGGGTGCACCGTGACGTCACCATTTAAACGGCGGAGCAGCGAAAAAAAAGGCCCTTCTTGTGTGAGACGCCGAGGTGAGAGGTCGAGAAAGATAGCGGGGTAGTTGTTGGAGAGAAGCCGTAGTAGTTCTTGAGGCGTTAGGAAGTGGGAGAAGTGATATACTAACGATGCTACGTGATTTAAATAGAACACTGTATGAGACGGTTGTAAGAACGGGCGTTAAGAACGGGCCGTAAGAGGGCTGGTCCGTGGATCTGGTGGCGGGCGCAAAGAAGACTGGTCCCTGGATCTGGTGGCGGGCGCAAAGAAGACCGGGTGGCCTTCGGAGTGGAACGAAGCGGGCTACGTGGCAGGAACGCGAGCGGCGGCACGGTTGGATTTAGGTCAGGGTCACTGACGACGCAGCGGCGCGGTTCGTAAGCCAGGGGCTTGGGGCAGCTGTGAAGGTAACCCAAATTTGCCAAAAACTGAAGTAGGGAGACAGGAACTAGAAAGATAGTGTTAGCGCAAGAAACCAGAATACTAAATCTTGCATGTTCGCCTTAAAACTGAGTTACGGCGAATTATTTGATATAACCTCGCACGCCGGTGGTACATTTCATTCAGAAGCTGTAGTAAAGATAGTTAATTTGTGTTCCTCATTTTGTGTATGTAATTATTGCCGAGGAACATTTTGTATGTGAGTAGCAGTAAGACCTGTGATGGTGTACTGGTAAATCAATCCAGGAAGTGTAGGAAAAGTTAAATTTCGTTAATTAATATTGGTCAAACAAGAACTCCGTGCACGGGTGTTATAAGGCAAATTATTGCAAGTTAGCTGAAGAGTGAAATCATTAAGCAAACATTTTTTTTTGCAATTTTTCTAAAAGATATTACCACTAGTGGATTTGCATGCGTCCTAGCGCGCAGTTAACAATTTGGTATTTTTTTGCTATCCTCTTTTCTGTGACAGTGTAAAGGGTTTAATTTGTGCAATACTTTCTAAGAATATATTACTGTTTTTACCTAATTCTGTGTCTGGGTGTATGTCTTTCTCACACCCCAAAGATCCTGCCCCCTGAGATATTCAAAGCTCGAAAGAACATTCTTTCCGACGACTGCCACGGTAGCTGGTGGCGTTAGAATATATTGTGAGCGCTATATATATTGTGACCGCTCTACCTTTTCACTATATTCCCTAAAAAGCCTACAGCGGGTCACTTAAGTAACCTAGTAGTATTACTTGACCTGTGACTTGTTATGACGATGTCACACCAAAAATTAGGAATGGTTTTATATGTCCTAACTGCCCTACAGGAGTGGGTTCGTCTTTTAAACTGCTTTTGTAATGAAAGAAACATAGGCAAGTTAATCTTTTAACTATGAACAGTGTTTTAACTTTTAACTATGATATATTTTATTAAATACTTGAATACAATTTTATTTAGCGTTTACACATTGCATTGAAAAATTCTATCACTTGCTCTACCTTTAGCAATTACGTGATTACATAACAACTGCAGTTGTGTTTTAACACTTGCATAAACACTTTACATAAAATTATATTACCCTTCACTTCACAAAATACAATAAAATACCTGTACACAAGACAATAATACATGGAAACACAAAATACTGAAAAAGAATCACCAAAATACTCTTTACATACACCTTCAAAGAAATTATCACTTGAATAGTGAATGAAATATATACAAGACGTTCTTTCACTTTCACGTACATAGATTATTACTTTATACAATTTAGCCAGCAAAGAAAGAAAATGTCGTTATGCAATGAACGTACAATTAATAATAACTCTTTTACTAATTACTGGTTTTGAACAATTTGAAAATGATTAAACAATAAATTGAAAACACACACTAAAAGAACAAATATTATCGATAATAGAAAAATTAAATAAATAGGGTGTTACAATTCTTTACAGGAATTAGCTATCTGGCTTCCTTTTACGACTGCAATATTGTAAAAGATTACGTTTAAATGATTTTAATTTAATTACTCGACTATCTACGTCTGTAAGTGAGGTGAATTCTATCTCTGTAGAATAATTCTCGCTTCTTTAATCAGTTTTTTAAGAGAATTTCTAGAGAAGTTTTAAAGTTTTCCTTTCTGACTCACGACACGTAGTCGAAGAAATATTTCCACAGCTCGGAGCGGCGACGGCGACCCAGATCCTTTCAAGGTCGTGGCAACACCTTGCTTCGGCGAAAACGTCCCCCGATGACTCGCTTCCAGTCCTCCGAATTTTATACAATATGACTACAAGATCTCCGCGTAATGAATTTCTTACGTGGTAAGCCAAGACGAAAAACGAAAAAAAAAACTGGTAATAGAAAGAAACATTTCCTATAGCACATGCTTTCTACTTTAGTATACGTTCTTGAACGTTGAAATATATTATTTCCTCGTTGATAGAAAATAGTATATTTTTACGTAATGCGTTCACGTGAATTTATCAGAATATTCATGATTTAAAATTCTCAATTCTCTAATACGTGGTATCGTTATTTCAACATGATGAGACGAATTACCTTTTTCAAGCTTCTTATTGTCGAAATATGGCGAATTCTCCTCTCCATCCAACACGAACAGTTTCGGTGCGTCCAGGTCGGCGGTCGGCACCAAAGAGAGAAAGCTTTTCGTAGCGGTACTTTGCGCTAGTGCTGATAGTTTAAAGGGTGATTTCTGATTGGTTCTGGTGCTATTCTACGCGAGTGCGTTCAGAAAACTTAATAACTTATCGCAAGGGATACCATTTACTGCTGGCGCGATCTCATGCAATTCGGTAACACTATAATTGCATCTGTCGTGTCTTGACATTCTCGGGTGCTTTTCAAAAATCAATGGAACCGCCCGTATGTCGGTTCCATTGATATATATATATATATATATATATATATATATATATATATATATATATATATATATATATATTCTTGATTTAACACATTGTTTATATCTTATGTAGAAAGTGCAATTCATAATCCAGGTCCATTTTACACTGTTATTTTTAGATGATATTTTACGTGTAATGTCACATGTAAATATGAACGAGAGATTATAAAAATTAATAATAATATTTTAAACAATATATTTTATCCATATTTCACGCATACTTAATATTTGCTTTCTTCGTCTACAATGAGAAGAATTCATTCTTGTATGTCTTTATATTATTACTCGCGGGGCGCAGTGTGCCGAAGAGGTATTAGAAAAAAAATAGCTAGCTTACTCCTACGACTTGCAACGGAGCAGTTGAAAGACGAATTTAAACTTAAAGAAATTCAGATGAAAGGTTAGTGGGAGAGAAAATGCAATATAATGGAAATATTGTCGTCAGAAACCAAAAGAATGCGAGTGGCGCACTCCGTGCGCCAGCGTGAGTAATTAAAGGAAACTACTACTCGATATGAAGTTGAGAAAAACCATTCAGAATACAGTGACCACGATGCACAAATTCTTACGAATATAAGAAATGCGAACACTAACGCAATAAATAATACACGTATAAGTAAAGTAAAATAAAATTATTCATTGATTACTTGATGTCGTGGGACATGGTTTATAATACTGTTGATACAAACAATAAATAAAATTATTTTTTCAACGCTTTCATTTCATTATAACAATTGCTTTCCTCTTTAAAAAAGAAAATTAAATATTATATCATGTAAAATCAAGCGAATTCTTTCTTTCATTTCTAAACATCATAACGTTTCTCCAGATTTCCTCCTCTACTTAAAAAAAACAAGTAATCGCCAAGAAAAGTCATAAGGCAGGCGAAAATCATGAAATTATAATACGACCAAATCAACTCGAAACCTTCTAGAGAATGTTGTTTTAAAATATGACAATAGGAATGTGAACGATCCGACAACAGTGGCTATTTTTTTAACCAATACTTGTCGGGAGTCGCTGGCGATATCACTGAGGGTCTTCAGCCATAAAATTCAATATCAGATATTTCTCCAAAAAATTTAGTTACGATGTTCGTTTCCGAAACTTCGTCCTACGAAATTCTCAAAATAATCGGTAGGCTAAAAAACAATTATGCGGCCGGTTTAGATGAATTTCCGGATTGTTCGTTAAAGACCTATGCTCCTGCCATTAGAGACCCGTTAACTCACATATTTAATGCATCTTTATGCACCGGAACTTTTCCAGATATTTTCAAGAGAGCTAAGATTAAGCCGCTCTTCAAAAAAGGCAACAAAGATGAAATTCAAAATTATGAGCTTATTTCTCTTCTGTATTTTGTTTCAAAATATTAAAGGGACTATTTTACATACAAATGGAAATCTTTCTCACTAAACATAACGCGTTTTCAGATTGCCAACATGGATTTAGATAAAATCTACGGAAACAGCCATATTTCGTTTTCTTAAAGATGTCGCCCATCACTGGATCAAAACGAAGAATCTATTGGATTATTTTTATATCTTTCTAAACCTTTTGATGTCATTGATCATGACATTTTACTTTCAAAATTATCTTCCTATGAAATCCGTGGTATTGCCCTACATTGGTTATGTTCGTACCTTAAACAACGATCTCAGAAAGTGGAAATACCTTACTGGAATGATGGAAAATTAAGTACACGCCTTTCTGTCTCATTGCCAATTACACGTGGAGTTCCCCCAGTGATCGACTGTAGACCCTATTCTCTTCCTACTATACATAAACGATAAGCCCTTGACGATTCGAATCGGAACAGTTCTCTTTGCGAATGATACGAACATTCTTTGCAATAAAGAAACCGTAAATAGTACATCAGATGCTTCAAATTGATTCCGTAATTTGTATGTAACAAATTAATAGTAAACGAAAAGAAAATGGGCTTAATGCAGTTTTCCATTTCAAATAAACAATTCTGTACTCCACTGAAAAATGAACGGTTTACCATTGACTGATGTTGAGGCAACAAAATTTTTAGGCCTCTCGATTCAGTCAAACCTCAAATGGAACGTCCATTTAAATGAATTGAACACAAAATTAAGTTCATTATACTGCGCATTCAGAATTCTTTCAAATTCAGTCAGCCTTCATACTTTTGTTGTATTTCGCGAATGTTCATTCCCGATCGAGATATGGCATAATACGAATATTCTGGGGAAATACATCTTATAACTCTCAGACTTTTAGATTACAAAAATAAATTGTACAAATAATAACCAAATCCCACGCACGTGAAATTTTTAAGCCTCTCTATATTAATCTAGGATTATACAATTACCTTGTCTCTTGATTTACGAATCAGTGGTTTTTGTCAAAAAAGTCTTGCTTAAGGGCGGAAATATATTTTCAGAAAACGCCGATGTCTACAACTATAACACTCGACGTAGTAATCATATTCATAAGACGACAGTATCAACAGCTCATTACAAAAATTCACATACAATACATGTTCATTATTTTACAACACTTTGCCAGATGACATTAAACGATTAAATTCGATAGAAAAGATTAAATCCCAAGTGAAATCGTTTCTACTGAATAACTGTTTCTATAGTTAGAGACTATACTGAGCATCAAATGAAAAGTAACATTTATTTTAACAGTGATATTTAATGTATTCTTTACCATTTGGACTGTATAATTTTAAAGATCCCCCCTTAACAAGTAATGTACCGAAGCTTCTGGGTAAACGACCCCCATCTCGATCGGGTTTTTCGTCCAGTTTCCCGGATCCTTTCAACAAATGCTGAGATGGTCCCTTGTTTTGATTCTGAAAAAAGGTAACTTCATTATCTCTGCACGTCTTCTAGAATTCAGTTAGAAATATAGTTATTCAAATTATCGTTCTCCATGTTGTCGCGGCAGGAAGTATTATTCCTTTACCAAGGACATTGTGAGGGATTAGAGCCCAAATTTATTGCTGATTTACCCTTCAAAGTATATTTTATTACATCGCAGCGAATATTTTTGTAAACAATCCCTGCAAAACACGGTCATTTTCTTTGTGAATTCAAAATTCAAGCAGTATATGGCTTAGGGTTGGGATCACAGAATTTTGAAAACGAACACATAATTCACTTCTCCCCATTTCACGGCACACACAGTTTTTAAGTGTTTTTGGCTTTAAAAAATCTGTAAAGGAATTAAAAGCTTGCACTGCTATTAACATGCCCAAATTTGTTGAAAAAGTATTATTTTAATTTTATTCAGAAACCATTCTAGTAATTCAGTGGTATTAAAAAGATATTTTGCATCTATCGTTTGAGCAGCTGCACGTCAAATTCTTTTATAAGAGATTACTTTTAGTACCTACTTAGGGCGAATTTTGGGGAAGAGTATGAATTGTAAACGCTAATGGTTTAGAAGTAAATGTGTCTTTTCCTTGCACAGGCGACACCTAAGAGGAACGTTTCTAGAATTCGAACATGGATATTTGAAATAACCGGGGTAATTGAACAAACCGGTCCGCAACAAATTTTTTATAACAGATTACATTTAACACCTCCAAAAAGGGGGATCCAAAAAGGTACATTTCTGGAATTCGAATCTCAGTAATTTAAAAAAAAACGGTCCGCAGCAAATTTTTTTTATTGTAGATTACATTTAGTATATGCTCAGGGCCAATTGTGGCGTAGAGTATCAATTATTAAGGCTGATGGTTTAGGAGAAAATATGTCTTTCCCTTGCGCAAGGGGCTCCAAAGAGGTACATTTGTGGAATTCGAACCTAGGTAATTGAAGCTAACCGATCCGCGGCAAATTTTTCAATTACAGATTACATTTAGCACGTGTTTAGGGCAAATTTTGGCGTAGAATATGAATTTTTACATGTGATGGTTGGGAAGGAACGTATCTAATCCTTGCTCAGGGAGCTCCCAAGACATATTTCAGGAATTCGAACCTGGGTAATTGAAACTAACCGGTCCGCGGCAATTTTTTTATTACAGATTATTTTTAGTACGCGTTTTGTGTGAATTATGGTGAAGAGTATGATTTTTTTAGGCGATGGTTGGAAAGGAACGTCTCTTTTCCTTGCGCAGAGCGTTCGACCGAGGGACATTTTTGGGATTCAAAGCCGTGTAATTCAAACTAACCGGTCCGCAACAATTTTTTTTCATAACAGATTACATTTATCACTTGTCTAGGGCAAATTTCGACGTAGAATATGATTGGTTACATGTGATTACTTACAGGGAGCGTTTCGTTTCTTCTTTGACGGCGCTGGCTATAGGAACGTAGGTGTTATTTTTTGTTTTTTGTAAATATCTTTTGAAAAAATGGAGATATCATTATGGTTTCTTCACTAATCGTTTATAAATAAAAAGCGGCAAGTTTGGAGTACTGTTTGGTGTGTATAATTGCATTATTAGCGGATTTAGATATGTGGTCCTGCTAACTTCTAATGGAAGTTAGCATGAACGATTTTTTTTAAGAAAATGACCCGCGGCAAATGTTTTGATTTCACTTCTTAAGAACGGCCAAAAAGCGGCAAATTATGATCTATACAGTTTTGTGATTGGGTGAATTGGTCCTACTAACTTCCAAGACATGAATTTGCCATTCAAACATATTCCTGTCACTTAGCAAAGATGTTTATGTAAGTGAGAATTTAGTAAGAAAATAATCAAACAGTAATAAGTAGTGAAGAATATAAACATAATAAAAGTATCGGTTATTTGATAGAAAAAAATCAGGCAAACATATTTTCGTACGAAGCCACGATTCATCGCCTCACACCGCTTCAGGTTGCGAATGTAGTACACCCCTTTCTGGATTTTAACGAGAAATGAGTTCGGTGTTGGTGGAAATAGCTCGTACCCATTGGAGCGCCGGTCTCCCCAGGCGGCCAAGTAGCTTGTGCGGGCGTGGTTTAAGATTCTCTATGTAATGTAGGCAGGTCAAGGACGGGGTAAGGTAACTAACTAACTAGAATTCGCGGTCACTGCGACCAGAGCAACAGGCGCGGGATTTAAAAGGAAGAGTTGTTCAAAACGATCCAGAGGGTTGATACGTCACTGGATACCTGGTCCACAACAGACTTTCGGAGAAGTCATTTGACAGTTATCGTCTGAAATTTGGCGATATTCATTTCCGTTTCCACTACTAAAGCAAATGAAAGATCCACCAAAATTTAATATATCATTCATATTTGAAATTGTCATTTGAGAGTAAAATTAATTATTCTGAATAGAAAGTTGTTTGAGTTTGTAATTGTGTTTCCTTAAGGGTCCAATAATTGCATAATTCTCTACATTCAGATTAAGACGTTTAATAAACAACCGTTTAACAGACTTTCTTGCGTGGTAACAGAGCTGTGCGCCGTAAGCCAGACTTGTGAATTTACTACACATTACTGCTACATTCAACAAATAACTGAATGATTTAATAAAACATAAAACGAAAACGAGGAAAGAATTCGCAATTAGCATATTCCTGACGTTGGCCAAAATGTTTGTGCAAAACAAAATTTAAAAAGAAAATAAACATGAAATAATAATAATAATAATAATAATAATAATAATAATAATAATAATAATAATAAATAGTAAATCATATGCATATGTAATCCAATCAAGCGGAGTGTATGGCGATGAGGCAGCACTACGTTTTGTTTTGCTTCGGACAGAGTTATTGGTATACTCAGGGCAACTGAAGCAGATATAAACCAACATCCGAAGACCTACACATGACCCTTTTGTAATACCATCTTAGGTTCAACAATACCCGTGACAGTTAAAAACCACTGATAAATGTTATGTGATATTAATAAATACTGATAACTGAAATGTATGAAATAAGGTGGAGGTTCACCTCCTGGAGGAAGTTTTCTCAGAAAATTTCCATATAGAAAGGGACGATATTCTATGACATTCTAAAACCCTTATTTCAATAAAACTATAAGAAAAAAGAAAATTTGAGAAAATGTATGTTTTTGACAAAACAAATTTTCATCAATATAAATCTTAACTATTGTGTTAATTGAGACTACCACTAAAAATTTTAATTTATATTTTTTGTAAAATTATAATTTAGAGAAATAATTTGAACACCGCGCTCCCTTCATCAAGAACAATGGTACAAGCACAACGATGGCTGACAGGACATTTCCGAATAATGTAACAATACAGGAGCGAGATTCCTCTAAGGACTACCTAAGTTGATGTTCGAGAAGTGTTCCCTCGGGAGCTATAGCAACGTTCTGGGCGGTCACCGGAGAGCGGGCCTGGTATAAAAGTTTGTATAAAAACATGTTTTGTACACCAGCATTATACTAGACCCTTTCTATTGGAATAAACCGTTCATAAAAGACAATTTTCTGACACAAATGTTGACGTATTAGATTTTACGGCACGGATGATTGCGTCATCACATTCAGCCAATCGCAGCGAGAGAATCGTGGGAAGATAGCGGTAAACGGAATAGTAGACCACCGTTTCCTCGCACAAATATCAAATACTTGAGATGTCACAAGAAAATTGTTTCGCAAAATAAGTTTGATACTCTTATAAATGTATAATGCTGTTATACAAAAAATATAGCGTATGCAACTCGTTTATAACTTTGGTTTATTGCATTCATACAAATTTGAAAACTCGCTCCTAACGTCGCTCGTTTTCAAAACATGTACTCATACAATAAAGCTTAACATAAAAAATTAATTGCATATACTACTATTAACAAACTTTAAAGAATTACGCCTAACATATTATATTGTTGACTTCTTTGTATAAACATTCAATTTTTAATTTAAGCCGAAGATATTGAACAAACTTCAAGAAATAATGATGACTGACACATTGTCTATAGATTTTATCGCTTAATCATTCAATTCTTAATTTAAGCCAAAGAGTAAATCTGAACTTTATAGTATACACTCCATATAGGGTATGTATTTTTTGTTTCAAACCTAGCAACGAAAGCTTATTTATAAATTCTGAGAATTATAGTATTAGGTTTTTCCACCACTCCCCCTGAAAAAAATAAAACCAAAATTTAACTTGGGTTTGGCGGGAACATTCAAGTCGGAAAGCCCCAAATATTACCGATTATAATAAAGAGATCAGCAAATTCGTTAAAAATAATTTTTGTGGAAGAAATGTAGTAGTAAACTCAAGGTAAAATGTACGATTATTAAAGAATATTATTAATTTTATAATCGTCACACAGGCTATTTACAATATTATAGGTACTTTTGGAAGTTTATTATGAGGCACTGCTTACTTATTCTACAAGGGAATTGCCGATCTAAAAAATGATACCAGAATGAAATATACCCTAGCACTTCCTTAAGATTCGGCAAATTTAAATCGACAAATACTTCTTTACTAGCGATAGTGGATTGTGGATCGGGATACTGAAAAAGTGCCTTTTGAAAATGAAGTCTACATAATATAAATGACCCCAAGCAAAATGTGGAAGTGCAATACTGAGCCTTCGTGAAGTTGGTAGACTTCGTAGTAATGTTTCATGTCTATAATATTGGTTTTGAGACGATCACACAGAAGGATATTTTGTATCTCGATGGAGTATTCTTTTCAAATCTTCATTTCAAAATTTTGGGGCCAACTGGAGAAGAAAATTTGGTAATGAGGGGATAAATGTAATGTATGTAACAAATTGTAATGTAATAAAATGTAATGTAACAAATGTAATAAATTGGGTAATGATGGGACAAAAGGACAAATGTAAATCAAATTCATTCCGTGTAATGTTATGATTTCTTGTTCATTCTTATACATTTTGTGTTACTTATATTAATCTTAATTTTATGTTACTATAAAATTATATATAATATTCAATTATAAAGGGTGATTTGACGCTCAAATACCAAATTTTTGGCGCTGACAAACATTTCTTTCCATTTCCTTATGTCGATTCGAAGTTATTTATCAATTTCTGTCTAGCCCAACTTGTTAGCCTCTTCCCGTGTACAACATCACAGCATCAGTTCGCCTGCAGTACGCCATCACAAATAAGACCACACAAATAAACATACCCAAATGCTACGAAACAATTGAGACACGCATCCTTGGGATGTGAGTCTTTTGTATTTTATAACGTGGCGTAAATATTGAAGTGGACATGAGTGCATATCGATGTGTTTGAGAAGGTTTCGAAAATGAAAAGGCAGAAACGATAAAAACAGAAGCAGGGCGAAGACAGAAACAGGACCAATGTTGTGGTCCTGCTTGTATGTCGTGGTGGAAGATGTCGATATGTCGTGACATGCGGTGTCTTTCTTTGGATTCGCGTCGATTCATACTGAGTTGTGTTATTTCATTCTGAGTTATTGTTGGGAACAGGAAACATAAACGCTATTTCGCGAAATCACCATTGCTGACACAGTCGGGAAATTAATTGAGAGCTTTCGAAACGAAGACTGTACGCTTCCACTGATCCAACCCTAGCGCAATCAACATCGAATCAGTGGTGGAAGTGGTAAACTGTAGAAAGCTGGCAATGCTGACCTTCCTACAAAAAACGGGAATAATCAAAATGACAGCTTCAAAAAATTGTTTTTATTAATTAGTTGATTTATTTTGAGAAACCTGAGTAGTAATTCATTCAAAAGAATATATTTTTGTTTTATAAAGTCATTTACGCAATATATCCTGGATAGCTTGATCCTGAGTATCCTGGATATGTGTGTATATATATATATATGTATATATATATATATATATATATATATATATATATATATATATATATATATATAATATTTATTAACCAACTTGGTGTTACATTTCTACATAACTTTTTCGTATCACCACTTTTAACATATTTTTTCCACATCTCGAATAAGATTCTACTTCTTGTTTTGCAATAGATCATAATTCTCAATTGCCATTTAAATAGTTTTTTTTTTACATCGCTCATAAATTTACACCAGTTTTCAATTTACATCAGTTTTCAGTTTATCTCAGTTGTCAATTTACGTCATTTTTCACTTTACGTCAGCTGTCACTTTACATCAGTTGTCGGTTTACGTCAGTGGTCGTTTTACTTTATGGTCGGTTTACGTCATTGGTCTGTTTACGTCAGTGGTCGGTTAACGTCGGTTGTCGGTTATTTTATCAAGACTCCGCATTGGCCATTTTAAGTCACGTTTATTTAAGATGACAAATTCAGATATATGTCTAAATTGTGGTTGAATTATTTCTACATCTCATTTATTAGTTGAATGTCCTTTCGCAAGTAATCTAAGGAAAATCTTAAAATTTGATACTGACATCCAATCTCTATTAAATTCCTTTTCAGTGTTACAATTTTTTAAAGTTTCTAAGCATAAAAAATTATATATATATATATATATATATATATATATATATATATATATATATATATATATAGTATTTCTCTTCTTGTTATAAAAATTCACAAGCTTTGTAAAATGTTAAAAATTGTTAAATGTCAATGATATGTAATGTAATGAAATGTGTAAATATTAATGTATTGGAAGTCGTAAATGAGATTTTGTTCGCTTATGACCATGCTGTTGCACAGCGATCTAAAATAAATTAAATAAAAAAGTTCTTGACACTTCTCTCGTAAATTTTAATAATTTCCCGAAATCTAGTTTTGGTTCATCGAATTGCCATGAACATGAATGAAATGAACAAATAAGTCAGTAAGTCGGCAAAAACAAAAAAAAAATACACATCTTCCAACTTATCATTCTCTCGTTCCAAAGATACAATAAGACGTTTTAAACACAAGTGCAAAGAAAAAACTAAGAGTACGAGTGAAACGTAAAAAACATACAAATCCTAGACATAAATGTGTAATATTTATTACCTATTACTTTATTGGTTATTTGAGCTTGAAATAATGTTATTTAGGTACAAATGAAAGTTTATGTAAAAAGTACTCTAGCTGCGGTGAAAATGAATGTATAAAAATTGAGTATAAATAATTCTGAAAATATGCTTATACAAAAGACGTTCATTTTCTTGGATTAGTTTTTTTGTAAAAGGTAGCTGCGAGAAAGAATTATCACTATATAAAGAATGTTCTTTACTTATCGTCCACCGTAATAACTATATGAACAAATCAAGCACGGATCATAACCCATTTGTTCATAAGTGGCGTAAACTTGCCTATACCACTGTAAGTAATTGTTTCTCCAGTAGCAGAGAGTACACGCATCGACACCTGTCGACCCATAATTTGGATAGCCAGGTTGTTGATTCGACCCTCCTGGATAGCTTGTTCCTGGGTATCCTGGATAACTTGATCCTGGATATCCTGGATAGCTTGATCCTGGGTATCCTGGGTAGCTTGATCCTGGATATCCTGGATAGCTTGATCCTGGGTATCCTGGATAGCCCCCTAGCCCAGGAGGCAGGCTATTGGGGTTAACGTCAGATCCACTGATCGGCGACCCGCCAGCAACTGCCGCAGTCGCTGACCACAGCGGCGCACACGTCAGGAACAGCAGGCACAGCATCACCACTGGGCGTCCGCTCTGGAATATAAAATATACACTGGTATATCAAACGTTCTTCTTACTCAAGTTCCTTTGGTAATAGCAAAACAAAAATTTTCGAACTAAGGAGTCCCATTATTAAATATTTATTTTTTTACAGTTACTGCTCTTCAATTTTCCAGGGCAATGACACCCATGGATGAAATTTTAATGTGCGATGATAACGATATTGATGACGAGGTGGATGATGGTAGAACAATGAGGCTTCCCGCACACCAACGTTGCGTTGACGCACGGTAAGTAACGCACTTCGTAGAATTACACGTATTTTATGCGAAATGGCACATGGGCTCTATGGCCGTTCCAAATAAGATACAGTGTTAGAGTAAGATACAGATACAGTACTCTTCTGACATAGGTCTGAGAGGTAGGGGATAGGAAACCCCGAGAAAATCAGCATAGCGCTCTTTTCCACCACAATTTGCATTTGGATTGGCTGGGGATTGAAACCGGGGACCAGTGGTAGAATGCGTATGCGTTGGCTATTACGCTTTTCTTGCTTTTTGAGCAAGTAAACACGGGCCAAAGTCAGCGAAGTGATTGTGGCAAGGGTTCGCTTAAAAACAATAACAGAATGTGGCGTATCTATTACAACTACACCTTTTCAGTCATTCCCCCCCCCAAATATGTCAATATTTGTTTGAAAGTAAAATATTTATAGACTCTAAAAACTGAAATGTTAAGTACGGTATAAAGTCTTACGGTCAATTTACATTTCGGCGATACAAAGAGTACGAGCAAATTCACCAACATGTCCTGATATTTCATTCTTTCATCATGCATTCGTTATTTCATGTTTTTCCACCTCAAAGTAGCAAAGTTGAGGATTGAAATGCCGGTTCGGCCGCGATGGATCACTGCCGTTGCATTTGAAACGTCGCTGATCCAAAATTGCTAGGGTTCGAGTTCCGTTGGTGGTGGATTTTCTATACTAGCTACATAGCTAGGTGGAATTCAGCCACTATTTGAAGGAGAATTACTGCGACCAGCTCCTCTGACTGGAAGTTTTCAGTAGTTTGTCCGACCAATACCAGGCGAATGGTAGAATAGTGCCTAAATCAATAGGTCACGAACCCCACGCGATCATCCCCTCTTACACACATACATACAATTTCGCGCACTACATTCCTACACATGACGGGACCTTAGATACGTCATGTCCTGGATGGAACGTTGTCCCGCTCGGGGAGATAGAAGAAAAGAGAAGAAAACCCTGCAAGTCTGCGCGTAGGTCGGCACCGGATCTCAAATCCATTCGGGAGATACAGTCACCTCCAGAAAAATAATATGTACTGCACCACGGAAGTATTGACCACTAGTGTCCTGCAGCAGCAAAAAATGCTTCTGAACAATATCACAAAGAATGATTTTCCAAAAAAGAGCACGCGCACTGTTCAAGAACAATAACAAATATATTCTCATATAACATTGCAACAAAATATTTTAACAAAAACAGCATTCACGAACTCTGCAATAATATAGTACACAGTACAACAGTTCTTTACAAACTAAAAATATTTTAACAAATCCTATTCCATCATGCAACATGTGAATAGTAAATATTTAATGACTGACATCCCTTTCTCAGGACCTTGCTACTACAATGAGAACATTGTTGGTACGCGCAGTATGAGAATAACAAAATAAATTAATGTTTTATTCAAAATCGATACTATTTCATTGTTTTTTGAACCCCCCTCCCCTCCCGAGTTCCTGGCTATCTGACGAAACTATACATACCTTTCACTGGTCCGGAGGTTGGATAGTTTTGGCAATTTATGCTGTAATGGTTCCTACTTCCTTCCTTCCTTCCTCCCTCGGCTATCCTGCCTATCCTTGCAATATTTTGTATCGTACTTGATTGAACGTATTGTTTGCCCCTTTTGGCTAGCTAGTTATTACAAAATCTCTTATAACCTGCAGCCGTGGATAAGGTGGTGGTCCTATACAGGAATCCAAGCGAGGTGACTTGATTGTGCGTGCTAGGGTATTACTACAAATAACGACGCATACTCTCGATTGGTAAAAACGAACAATATTTTTGTTCGTTCGTTTATTACTGCTAACAACTCATCGTCTTTCCCTCCACACTGATACCCAGTAATCCTATGAGATAGACATATAAAAAAACACAACAAAGAAACTCATTCACACATAATAATAAAATAACATGAAATCTCACTCATACATCGAATGCGCATTCCCTGATTTTCTTTTGACCATTTCCTAATTTAATTTTGTTAAACAAAACTTGGTCTTCAACAATTCCTTTCAGCTACGGAATGCCTTCGGAAACCGATTACCGCGAACCGCTATTGTCCGCATAAATGATGCTACTTAGCTGCTAGTCCGTCACCGTTTGATGAAATGTCATGTATTCGTTGCGTATTGTTCGGCAAAACGAAACAAAACAAAACCCACTAATTTTCGCGTTATAGCAAAAGTAGTTTCTTCGAAATTACTACTGTTTACATCATTCGCATTCAAAATGAACGTCCAATTGTTCTGATTTCAACATCTATTCTTGTACATCTTATAACGAAATGTTCGTCGTGTTGAATTTCCTTACAATAAGTAATCACATCTGATTGTCCGTAATCACAAAAAAAAATTCTACTTGAAACAAAAATATTTACTCCCGAATTTTTGCTAACACTCCAGAATCCCAATAATTATTGCAACTTTACTCCCTATTCGAAATGTACTTTTGAAAGAAATTTGACTGCGCGTCAATTCCGCGCACACGAACCTTCATCCCCGGTATCCACGACACATCTGAGCTCACATCGAAATTTTTTCAGCAACTTACATTGTTACAAAAATGCTTCTCGAACAAAATAGTTGCCACTCGCTTGCTTTTAATCTGCAGTTAATTCCGCTGGTTTTCTTTTCTTCGTAACATGGCGTCATTTGTTTATACTTTTAGTTCATTGCAAATTTCCAAATATTATGTTATAATTTTGCTTCCGCACATGCGATAAAGTTTACACTAATTTTGTCGTCTTCCCCGTGTTTTAATCTATTGTTTCCCCATGTTTCAGCCAAATCGGTTTGTGCGTTTTGTTATAATTCTTAAAAAACCATGTTTACAATCTTTCTTTCTAGCTCAACAATGGCCATATTCTGCTCGTTACATTAAAAAATTCCAATTCTATTTTAATTTATATCTTCCGAATGCGTTGACCGAATTTGATGCCGTTTCTTTTATTTAATTCCATAATTTCTGTTCTACCGGACGATTATGTTCAATTTTCACAAATTTCACGCGCTCTACTTCTTTATTTTAATTTTGACTTGTAAAGTGTTTTCTGTCGGCACCGTTGTAATCGATACACAAGTTTATTCCTTGTCGCATTTTTTTGTAAAGTTGCATCTGGGGGTTTTGTTTCGAAATGATAGATCATTACAATGCATGTATTAAAAATTTGTAATGTAGAAGAAACTCGTAATATAGGTAGTAGTTGAAGCGCCTAACAGGAGATCAATAAGGTCAGTTTTAAATAGTAATTGAAATTTAAAGTATACATGCTTTCACCAGTTAATTGGTTATATCAAGTGTGAATATTATATATCAAAAAATAATTATGTAAATATAATGTATTTAGTATAAAAAATTACCATACAAATATATATTTTTCTTTTAGATAAACCGTTACTTCTAAATTTGTATTATGTTTTAAGGGCATAAACATGCTGCCCCTCTAAACTAGGATAGGCTTTCCACCGAACACTGCGTGTTGCGTCTTTCAGGAGCTGCGACAACAACCGCGCGCCGTTACAGATGCAGAACAGTTTTTTCTGAATAATAATAATAATAATAATAATAATAATAATAATAATAATAATAATAATAATAATAATAATAATAATAATAATGTAAATCCACCAACGAGTCAATCCAGATATTTGCTGTGGATGTCCGGCATTAGCACAAACAGAATATCTTTAGAGACACAACTGCGTCGCTAAAGTAATCCACCAAGCCCTTGCCAAGAGATACGACCTCGTAGAGAGTGAACAACCGTATTATAAATACAAACCTGAGCAAGTAATCACCAATGGTCGAGCTCGAATTCTGTGGGATAGTGTAATCTTCACTGACCGAACAGTGGAAGCAAATAGACCAGATATTGTTCTGTTTGATAAAATATCTAAAACATCATGCATCATTGATGTTGCGGTTCCTATAGATGACCGGTTTGTAACAACTGTTGCTGAGAAAAAGAGGAAATACCAACCCCTGGCTGTTGAATTGAAGGACATGTATGGATTGCGCGCAGTGGAAGTGCTTCCAGTAGTGGTGTCAGCGAATGGATTGGTCACCAAGGAATGGAAAGGGATTGCGAAGAAGTTAGAATTGACTGAAAAGCATTTACGGACAATTCAAAACGCCGCATTATTGGGAACAGCAAATATAGTCCGTAAATGCTTAAGCCTGATTTGACGGATATAAAAAACAAAATATATTCTTGTTCCACTTTACGTGCAAACCATTGTTGCCTTGGGTGATTTTGAGAACCCGGGTATCAGTGTATATCTACACAAAATAGTAAATAATAATAATAATAATAATAATAATAATAATAATAATAATAATAATAATAATAATAACGCAGCACCCAATGAACGCAGCACCCAAATACAATCAGCTGCACCTGCCAACAGTGTTTCCTGGACATCACTCGGGACGACTCAGGCAGGCCTGCCACGACGGAGATTACATTGGACTACTGACATGAATGAAAATATCATAAGAATATTCCAGCGCACTACCCGTTGCGAAACAGTCTATTTCGGTTACCGGCAGGAATTATATAAAAGTTTTATGGAACTGTACCCACACTTAACTCAAATTACAGAACAGAATGTAGCAGACCGAAGAGTATTAATTTACAAGTCTGAAAAGTACGTCTCGCGTATCAGGAGAGAGGAAATTAAAGCTGAAGTCCAGACAGAGATGCGACGGAATGAGGGGCGGGAAGAAACAATAGAGTTCATTGTAGAATTAATGCCTCAAATATCTGAACCGGACGCGATAATCCAGCAAGTCGATGCTTGCCCAAATGAACACCAACACTCTGAAGATTCTATTGAAATTCCACTGCTCGAACAACTCCGCCAGCAATATGAGACAACGAAAGCAGAATACTGGGGATTTGAATATAAAACAAGACCAAGAATACCAAGACAACACAGTTCCAAGAAATTGGCACAATTGATAAAATTGCCAAATGAAAATATACTCCCCACGGAAATGGAACGAGTAAAGAATATAACACACGGCCAAATTGATTCAACCATTTATTGCATGGCAATGGCAATTGTAAAGG
Organism: Teleogryllus occipitalis; assembly: GCA_011170035.1. Taxonomy (NCBI): domain Eukaryota; kingdom Metazoa; phylum Arthropoda; class Insecta; order Orthoptera; family Gryllidae; genus Teleogryllus; species Teleogryllus occipitalis. Next base: position 299,066 of record BLKR01000013.1, read on the forward strand.
CAAATGGTGGGAAAATTATTGAAAGTTGAGAACAAGCGCACCGACAACAGCATGAACCACCCTGGAAGATAAGGCTGGAGAGGAGAATAAAGCGGCTCAGATCTGATATAGCGGTTCTGGAAGCCTATCTGAGGGGAAATAAAGGCAAAAAGATGAAGAGAAAAGCATCAAAAATTATGAAAATGCATCGCAAACACGCAGCGTACAATCCTGAAAATGAGTATATCCTAGAATATATAGATACTTTGAAACAAAAACTTATCCTTTACAGCCAAAGATTGAGACGCTATAATAATTGGATAAATGCGGAAAAATGATAACCAAACTTTCAATAGAAATCAAAAAGTATTTTATAGGAGATTGAACGGAGAAATTCAAAGCATTGAGCTGCCAGGGAAGTCAGCTGTAGAAGAATTCTGGGGGAGAATATGGTCAACAAAAGGCCACTTTCAAGACAACACATCATGGATGAGTGATGTTACGAACCCTACTGCTACTATTAGACACATGGAAACCAATGAAATTTCGATGGATATCTTACAGGCTACTATTCGTAAGCTGACTAACTGGAAATGTCCTGGTCCCGATGGGCTTCATAACATCTGGTTCAAGAGATTAAAATGTCTCCATGAAAAGATCTTGACACTTGTGAATCATTACCTGTAAAATCCGGAAGATACTCCAGACATCTTGAGTGAAGGTGTTACTTATTTAAAACCAAAAACAAATGACACTACACATCCAGGGAATTACCGACCAATCACATGCCTTAATGCATTATACAAGATCATGACTGGCTGTCTACATACGATCATCGAACAACATTGTACGCAAAATAACATCATATCGAAGACCCAAAAAGGCAGCTGCAAGGGCTCATTGGGAAGTAGAGAACAGTTAATAATAGACAGTGTTATCATGTCTCAGGCATGTGGAAGAAAGCGTAACCTGTATACTTGTTTTATTGATTATAAAAAAGCGTTCGACATGGTCCCTCACGATTGGCTCATCCATGTCCTTAGAATGTATGGTATAAACCCTATGATTGTGGAATTCCTCAAGTTTGTAATGAACCACTGGTGTACGAGAATACACATGCATTCAGGGAACGAGAGAGTAGTTTCAAAGATTTTGAAGATTAAGTGGGGAATATTTCAAGGAGATAGAGCCTCAGTCCGTTTTGGTCCTGGCCATTAACCCCCTGTCATATTTATTGGACAACACCAAACTGGGATTTGAACTGAAAGGTCAAGAGAAGTGTGTGATCACTCATCTGGCATACATGGATGACATAAAACTATACTCTGGCTCACTACAGGGACTGAAGAAGCTAATATATATCACTGAAAGATTCTCTAGTGATATAGGCATGCAGTTTGGCATAGAAAAATGCAAAATACTAAGTATTCAAAGGGGAAAATTCACAGACAGCACAGAGCACGAGACTGCATCAAGAGAGATCATCACTGCATTGGGAATGAATGAGTTTTACAAGTATCTGGGGATACAACAAAATAAAATGATTATACACAGTCATATAAAAGAGAAGTTAAAAACAGAGTTTACCAACAGACTGAATACCATACTCAAGACCTCCCTCAACTCTCGTAATCTTACAACAGCAATTAATACATATGCCATTCCTGTGATTACTTACTCATTAGGCATTATAAAATGGACCGGAACTGATTTGGACTCACTGGAGAGGATTATCAGTATCCAAAAAGTTCTATCCAAAGAATAACACTACCAAGGAAATTAGGGGGTAGGGGCATCTTAAATATCGGTCATCTCCATGCAAAACTGATAACGGACATGAGAGAGTATTTCAATGAGAAAGCCTTGTCATCTCAGCTATACAGAGTGATACAGCAAGTAGACGAGAACTATACACCACTCAACCTTAAACAAAAAAATGTATTACATGAACAACCAACTCAATCCGAGCTCTTAGAACAATGGAAACAAAAAGCGCTCCATGGTAGATATCCTACAGAAATAGCCAAATCAAATGTCGACGCCTGCTTGTCGTACAAGTGGCTTAAAATAGGATATCTCTACCCCGAGACTGAAGGATTCTTGATAGCAATCCAGGACCAGGTAATTTCAACACGAAATTATCTCAAGCACATTATTAAAGACACCGAAGTGCTTTCTGATATCTGCCGGGCTTGTGGTGTAGGCCAAGAAACGATCCAGCACATTACTACGGGTTGCAGTATGCTGGCCCCAACAGATTATAAACAGAGGCACGATATGGTAGCACGAATCATCCACGCCAAACTTGCAAGGAAATGTGGAACTGCTAGTGAATTTGATACACCCTACTACAAGTACCATCCACAAAATATCATTGAGAATAACATCTATAAATTACACTGGGACCGAAGCGTATTGACCGACAGAACAGTTCGTCATAACAGGCTGGATGTAATACTCTGGGATAAATCTAAAAGAAAAGTATGGCTGATAGACATAGCAGTTGTAGATACCAGCAACCTCGACACAACACACAAAAAGAAAATTCAAAAGTACAGGGAACTTGCAGAAGTTATAAAGGAGCAGTGGCATGTATTGGAGGTGGAGATTGTGCCGATCGTCCTCTCAGCAACAGGTGTGATACCTACCGTCCTGAAGCACTCTCTGAAGAAACTGGGGATCGAGACGAAAATTATCATCAATCTACAGAAAGCTGTGATCCTGAGCACGTGTTCTTTAGTCAGAAAATTTATGGGTTCCTAAATAAATTTGTGTTAAAGAATTATATACTTTTTAATTTATAAACTAAGTGTTTAAATTATATTTGTAGAAATGTTTACCTTCTAATAAGTTCTTAAAATAAATAATTTTTTGTTAAAAGTAATGTACTACGGAAATTATGCTTTGATAGAAATATCTGTATGACTCCTCAAACATGTACCAGAAAGCTGTGAAAAAATAAATAATAATAATAACAATAATAATAATAATAATAATAATAATAATAATAATAATAATAATAATAATAATAATAGCTGGCCTTGTGGCGCAAAGGTTGCGGCAGCCGTCGTTTGTGCCGAGGAGGCTGCAAGTTCGAGTCCTGCGTACGCATGGTTGTATTTGTGATTATCTCTTCACCCCTCATCATCATCCTATCACCTCATTATTCATAATTCAAGGCGTAACAACCTTGTCTTATCAAGGAATACAGTCGTAAAAAGCTGATTCCCATAATTACACACGTTCATTCCTGGCGTCGGAAGATTACATGTAGCGTGGTCATAAATGGCCGATAGGCAAATAATAATAGTAAGAATTTAATAACAATAATAATAATAATAACTATTTCTTGTGATCTTAAAAATAAGAGAATTTTCGTATTGCCTAGTGAGATTTTGTAAAAATTGTCCCGATTCCCCTGTTCTAACCCTTAGAACAAAATTTAAATTCCACTCCTTTATATTCCTGAAAATATATTCAAAGGGGTGAGGAAATTCATAAAAATGCATTAAAAGTTTATTAAAGATCCAGTTTCCTAATAAATGCTCTTTAGTTCATTCTAATACCGTTATCACACTTTGAGTAATTGTAGGTCAGTAATTATAGGTCCTGGAAGTTTGCCAGGAGTAAGAGACTACCCATTTCTATATAGAAGCCGGTAGCAACTATGAAAGAAGCAACGGTGTTTGTAGCGTACAAGGCACGGTAAGGCTGGCAGGGGCAGGGCCATGTGAGGCGAAACAGGGTGACGAGTAGGGCGTTTGGGTATGGGCAGTGAGACGTATGGAAAGTCCAGGGCAAGAAAATCTGTAGATAGAATTAATTCCTCTTCCTGCCTCATACTGCCTACGATTGTAATAAATAAATACCCGGGTAATGCGAAACTCTGCTACTAATTTACATAATTAAAATGTTAATTCTTTCTTTGAAAATACTGTCTTTTATAATCGCTTATGATCGGACATGGCATAAATTGATTCCATTGTTATAATTTTCATTCGTCCTTTTCTCCGAGGTAATCACTCGAACAGCTAAAATAGGGGTTCCCAACGAGGTCCGTATCGACCCCTGGGGGTCGTGAAATTTGGATGGTCACTGATAATCAAGAGGTCGATTGAGGGTCTGAAGTCAAATATGAACCAGTGATTGAAAGGTATTACCAAGATACTATTGATTATAAAAATATTAAACTTCATAATTAATTTTTTGATGCAGTACGACACAACATAATAAATTACAAATTCCCGCCTCTTCTTTCTCATCCAATATTCATATTTAGAATCAGGAGCATAGCTAGGCTAGTGCAACTGGTGCAATGCACCGGTCCCCCGAAGTAAAGGGCTCTCAGGAAGGATCTCCGCGGATGGATATCGGCAAAGAATAAAACAAATCGCACTTAATTTTTAGCAAACTGAAAAATTTCCTTCTAAGTACATTTTTATTTGTTGAGGTTATTTGTTAATCATTGAGTGATTGAAGGTCAAAATTGTTAGTGAACATTAGTCAGGAGAATGTAACAATTCCACACGTTTACAGCTACTAACAACGGTGGCCTTAGCCAAGAGGGCTGGGCGTAGCAGGTAGGGACAAGTGATGCTGAACGAGGTGAGGCGGGACAGGGTGAAGTGGGCACGGGGTGGAACTTGACGGGTAGAGCGGGGCAGATTAGATCGGTTGGGTCGGAAAAAGTACAGAGAAGAGCAGGCAAAGGTGACGGGGCAGTGAGGAGTAGTCACGGTGGGACTTCACTGCAGACAGAAAACATTCCTTTTCCGTACACTAGATGGTTGTGACTAATAAATATCCGTCAATCCAAGGTTCTTCATCTAGAACCGAATAAAACAGCACCATCTTCTCCTCCTGTAGATGAACAGATATTTTTAATGTCATTTTGCTGAGAAATGGTTTGTTCGGACACAGTAGTTTCTTGACAACTTTTGTTCTTCTATGACATTCAGAAGGTTATGATTATGGTAAATTGTAGCTCAAAAGATAGTTCTAATTATTGCCAAAGAAACAATCTACTCTTTTTTATATAAACGAAGAAAAGCCCAAATATGTGCACTGATGGAATTGGGGTGCAAGTTACATGAGCCTCATACTGCGCGTTCCCCTGCGATCGGGCGCGATTTTAGGCCGGCAGAGCCCTAGCCCGGTCTCAGAATTGCAGGGCACTCGTTGTTCACAGATGACGCTAATAATTGAATTTCTCGGGATTTGAGATAAATTCTCGGACAGCATGAACTCAAAAATACCCCTTGATTGAAAAGTATACGCTACGTGTATATATGCGAAAGTTTTTGTAAGTTCTACTAAGGAGAAATATAAATATCAATACTTGCTCCTCACCATGACAATATCCCAGAAAACATATACATGTGATAGCGCGAAATCATTCCAAATTCGTAGTTGTTTCCGGTATTAGTAATCGTTCTAAATACTTTTTCGTACAATATAATCAGCCAAGACGGATAAATTGTGCGCGTAAGATCATAGAAGTAATGCATATTGTATGAGTTACAAGAAAATACCGGTTTAGATAGGTATTATCTGAAAATATGAGTCGTTGAATGTAATCAATTGTTATTTTATTCTTCAAATAATACATGAGCCATTTTCAGTACTATTTAATATTTAATGATGAATTTTGTTTATATTTTGCCTGTAAATGTATTTTCAAGTGTTATTCTAGTAATAAGTTAAACAAAAACGACAAATTTATATTTGCATTTATAATTTCAAGAAAATGCTTAAAAATATGTTTTTGTGAAAAAATCTCGATGTAGGAATTTGGTAATTTTCAAAGCTGAAAATTGAAATCGCGTGTATGAATAGTTTGTGTGATTCATCCGAAACTAACAGAAATGACAAATTTGTGATATATATAATCATACCAACATGTTAAAATAAAAAGTTTTTGTAACAAGGCCGTGAAGTAATACGTTTTCGAGATAGTTTCATAAGTTGAACTCGAGAAAGCCACTTCGCGGTCTGGGTGCATTAGTCAGGAGAGGTAGCTCGGGGTATTAACTGATGTCTCTGCAGTGCCTTTGACCGGGAGGTCCTAGGCACTGCAATGCACCTAGATTTGAATCCCGACGGTGGCAGGATTTTCGACACTGGTTACACAGCTTGGTCAATTTCTGCCACTCTCTGGAGGAGAGTTCTAGCGGCCGGCTGCTCTGATCGATAGTATTCCGTGGTTTCTCCGACCAACAACAAGCGAATTCTGCAACAAGTGAATTGCGCCAGAGCGGTACCCTAACAAACGAGCCATGGGCCGCGCGCGATCTTTCCTTCTACTTCCTTGTCCTATCCTCTCCCCTTACTTACACCTACAAGCACTACACTTCCACATATACCGGGAGACCGGTGGGAAGCGTAGAGTTTGTCCCGGCTGGGGCCGTGCCCCGCTGGTGGGAGATACCTGGTTGGGAAACCTCCCATACCGACTGATAGGTCGGCGCTGGATCACACCATCTGCCAGGGGAATAACACCATTTGAGGAAAAAAAAACATGCACAACTCATTCCGGGCTAATAACCTTAGCAGTTGACGCGCCCGGAATCACAAATCAATCAAACAATCAAATCAATCGAGTTGCATCAAATATTTTTAACGAACTCACATCTGACTTACGATGCAACAATTTACAATTTACAACAGAAGCAAGCGTCGTTTAAAGCGTCGGAAGCTTCTATCAGAAAGATAGCTCATGGAAACAAAAAGAGAGTGAATTTTCCCAAATATCAGTGGAGTCACAGTAATTTTTATACGAGCACGTTTTCTTGAGCCCCAAAATAACTACCCTCACTCCTTTACTAACATTAGTTGAATTAAGAATAAATTATTGCAACAAGCGTTGTTGACAAAATATCATAATTCTAAACTTTGGCTTCCGAGTAATAGAAACCATTTTGCTTCAGATATGATACAATAGTCCTGACGTCAAAATACCCCCACCCCTCCTCTTGTATCTAGCGAAATGGGGGCACAAAAAACGTCCGCGAATAATCCAACAGACGTTCTTTAAGCTCCTGATGGTACGTTTAATAATATTAAGTATTGCGTTTTTAATGTTAATGTGAAAACTAAGTTTAATAGTAGTTTTAGAATTTATTTCAGTAGTGCTGTCTTTAAATACTAGTGTTATATAAAAAATAATAAATACTTAGTGTAATTTAGTGTTGATATGACATGCTTGCTTTTACCGCTTAGATGAAGGTGGTCTGGGTGGTAAAATGTAACATATTTCATGCTGCAAATGGTCCGTGAAATTCAATTTCAAAGGTGAGTGTTCAAGAACCCATTTTAAATTCAACCAAAAATGTGCTTTATGGCATATTATTTCGAACAGAATCTGAGCCTCTCGACGCATCAAAACTCTGCTTAAAGCTAGATTATTTCTGGAGGACCCCAAAGAAGATCAGCCCTTTCTTTGTAAATCGAATGACATGAGTTTATGAAGAGAGTTACTTGCAAAACTCTCTCTCGATATTCTTACATCGTGCAGTCAGCATTGTTCCGACTCCTATTCGACACCATCGTCATCGCAGTCATCGTCATCACAGTAACCTAGCAATATCATCCTATAACTTACCAGTCGGCGTAGTGTAAGCGCAGTGACACTCATCACGAATTTCAAGTGTCCTGACAAATTTGTCCTGGAGAGGAGTAAACCAACAAATAGTGACGGAGGCGCGATGTGCGTCTCTTTTATGTCCGTGAAGCAGCGTGGGCGTTGGAGTGGGGAGGACGCTAGGTGACAATGACCATCCCCGACGCGATAACCTTCAACGCTACCTGAGCTATCTCATTGTTTTACGGTACGGAATATTTCCGTACTAAAGGTTGAAAAAATATTCCTTTTCTTGTTTGGAATCTGTCGTCGCAATATTGATAGATAGGTCGTAAATAAGGAACCTTTGATACATTTATAAAAGCTCAAAAATAGTAATAGTAATAGTAATAATGATAATGATAATGATAATGATAATAATAATAATAATAATAATAATAATAATAATAATAATAATAATAATAATAATAATAATAATAATAATAATGTGAATCGTTGCAGATTAATTGCATCATTAGAAGTCCCCGTTACACGTTAACATCTTTGGATTAATAAACAACAAATAACATAAGGTTGAAGTTTAAACCGAGAAGATAGCCGAGGCTTCTAACCAATCGAGTCTCTTATTATCTGTTATTATCAGTGTTAACTATCGAGTGTTATAAGCTGTGTGACATTTAATACTTTTCGCAAAACTGACGTGTGACGTTTAACACTACTTTCAATAAAAATCATATAAACAATAAATACCCTAATTGACGCAGGCTATTAAGAGTGACATTTCGTTTATTTCTTTGGTAACATTAATTCTATAAAGAAAACTGTTTTTTTTAGGTTCCATCTATATCCTCAATGAACGGTTGAATTATTGATGTAGGTAAGTTTCTACAAGACTGTAGGTATTAACAAAGCCAAACGGTGTTGAGGATATATTCTAGCATGTGTTTTTTTGATTATTTTACCTGTCAAACTTGGCAAATCCAGTGGCTCAATCGAGAAAGGTTCTTGTCGGGATCTCGCCAGGGATTACTCAATACCATGGGCTAGGCCTGAGTTATCACATGATTTCCTGACTCACCTGAAGACGTGTTATGACTGTCACCAGGTTCACTTTGAATTTCTAATGAAACTAAAAGACGTCCCATCAATGTAAAACGATAATTGTACGTCATTCTCTTATGAATACGGAAATACTGAAAAACAAATAATTAATTATTTTCTCGGTATTTACTTGTTCAGAAGGAGTTTCTGACCGTTTTAAGATTTAAAAAAGCGTTAATGAACCACAAAAACGTATATGCAGATGAATGGAGAACCTGAAAAATAGCTTCAAAATTATTTATTTCAAGATGATAGCAAAATCGCAAATTTTGGGGCGAAAAGTACAACTACTTTTCTACATGATTTCTTGCCTTGGTCTCTTAAGTAAACGTAAATTTTAGAGAGATTATTTTTCATGTTTCCTTGATTTTTCAAACGTCTTTTAGAACTGTATGTAATATTCGATTCTCTGCTTAATGGATCTTCCGGTCTGGTTAATATATTAAGCTCAATATATTATCGAGACCGCAAGATCCTTTAAACAAAGAACCAAACAACACATACAAGCCCATACACACACAACAAAATTTTTGTGTGTACATTTTTGTGTATGTAAACAAAACATTTGTTTGTGTGCATGGGCTTTTTTGTGTGTACATTTTTTGTGAGTAAACAAAACAATATTTTTATGTGTATGAGCTTGAATGTGTTCTTTGATTCTTTGTTTAAAGGATCTTCTGGTCTGGCTAATATTTTAAGCTCAATATATATGCCAGGCCGCAAGATCCTTAAAAAAAGAATCAAGGGGCACATGCAAGCCCATATACACAAAACAGCACAATCATACTTTGCTAGCCATCCTTTAGAATTGTCTCGTAGAACATTGGCAACACCGTTCAAAGTGATTTTAGGGTGCTTTATTCTGATTTTGAGTTGAAACAAAGCAGTAATGACGAGAAGTCACAGTAGCTATGTTTCGCAGCCACAATTTTTGAAGATTAATCATGCTTTAACAATACACTAAATAATACAAATTGAACGTTGAGTTACAACAGTGTCTAAGAACAGTGAACAGTGTCTAAGACAGCAATAGGAAATCACAGAGGTAGGAAGTTCTTTGAAATTAATAAAACGATATAGTTCACTAGCGAGGAAGCACGCCATTTTATTCAAATGTAGCACAAAATTTAATAAATTCCAAATAAACTTGGGGCTTCTAGAGTAATGTTTAAAAGTTCATTTGGGAATGAATATTGAAAATGAACCATGTATGGGGTCTATGACCATTAACATTATTTAAAAAGTTAGAGACAACCGTTTGATACTCCGGAGTGTTCCAGTAGTATAATTTAGCCCCATAAAAAACAGCGATAAACGTTGAAAATGATCACTTCCAAATACCTTCCCCAATGTCACTGCGTCACACGGAGCAACCTGTAAGTCTCGAAAGTAAATTCGCAATGAGGGGCTTGAGGTACGAACAGAACGTGCGCGTGTCAATGAGGTCACGCCACGTTGCGACAAAATTAATTCGGGAATCAAGATGTTCCACTCGAAAATTCAATTTTCAAAGAAAAAATTATTATATTATTAATTTGCAAATTTATAAAATATGTTGATAAATATACGGATGTACGTATTAGCTAGATTTTACGCACTTTCAATGACACACACAAAATTTCAATCGTTTCGTAGAAATTTAGTAATTGTGACAGAACATTTTAAGCATATACTCGTATCGTCGACTTTAAGACGGTTTGCGAGGAAAGAATGAGGTAATTCGGAGTAAGCAATGTATGGGAGGATAACGTAGAAAGAAATGTCTGTCCCCTTTGAGTGCCGAAAGAAAGGAAGGTAGGTGTCTCTCTCTCTCTCTCTCTCTATATATATATATATATATATATATATATATATATATATATATATATATATCCTGAGACGTGGGTTTCCATGGTGCAGATACGCAGAGGGTACACCATAGCAACGCGAAAAAAAAATAAGAGAGAAAAAACACAGCGAGCTTTGAAGGGTGGACCAGATGGAGAATTAGGACATTCCGACTCATGTCGTGGTGGTGAGCGGATCGCTTGTGCGGTTTTTCTTGAGGTTAATTATCAAATTATCAAATTGACACTTGTGATATTTCGTGAGAGTGACCATTGAACTTGAACTTAGGATATTTACACATTAGGTGTGCAACGGGAACTTACGTGTTGTACCATTGCAAACTCGGACTTATAATATTTTCATGAGTGAACTAGAAAGTGAACTTTAGAATATTTTCGCGGTGGAGTTACAAGATTTGACTTAGAAATTTTACCAATGAATTGTGAATTGTCATATTATTCCGACCGGAGAAAGTAAACAGTTTAAAATAAGTGCCCATCTGAGGCGCAAGATAAAGAATATAGGCAGTGTATGTGAAGTGGTTGGTTGAAGTTTAGACTTGGTCGCTGATCATCGTGGATTTTAACAAGAAGGAAAGAAGACTGGTCTACTCTACGTGGCAACATCGAGCGACGTGCGCGCGAAGAGGCAAGAAAGGATAAAAGGTTCTATAACGCTGTTATTGCAATAACGAGAAAAATGATCATGACCTAACAATAAATTGTAATAATTGATAATAGTTAACAACTTTTGGTATGCATAATCAATTATAATTCATAGTTTGAAAGAAAGCTGCTTCTCATTTGCCATTACATGCAATCCTTGAGTAGACATTTAAGAATTATTTTCAGAATCCTCGCCACTCCGTATGGATGGCAGATTGAGTAATTGGTTGCGTAGTAAGTAGCAACAATTATTTCATAAAAATCCGTGTACCGAGCTAGCAGGATTTATATTTATTTGTTATGTATCCTAAGACAGCAATAATCATGAATTCAAGTGTAACCTTTTCCTGGCGCCCAAATCTTCTATATCTATATCTATATCTATATCTATACTCTACACTAATATATAAAGACAGAAATGCGTTGTCTTCCAACGTGGTAATCTCTGAATCTACTAAACCAATGCCGATGAAACTTTTGTGCTAGTTTTCTTTAAAGGTCTAGAGTACTATAGGCTATGATTTACAACCATAAACCGTAATATATTTACAAAATACTTACTTTTCTCGACATTTTTGGCATAGCTTTACATCACAGATTCAAGAGCGCATCAATGTCAATAGTTTAGCTGTGCGCCACCAGAGGATGACGCCTGAGATCTACTACTGGTTTCATCAATGTCGGGAATTATTACGAGATTCATTGGACCTTGAATAAGGTTATGTAATGTTCCTGTATGGACGGTGGTGATTTGTTAGTTCTGAACATTGGTGGAATATTTGGAAGAAATCGGTAACTAAAGTGGTAAAGATGACAATGTAGTACATGCATTATCCTTAATCCGTGATATGTACGAAGTGGCTATAAAACATTGGAGTTGGAATTTGTACAGAAATTGAGGTAGGTTGAGACAGTGCAATGTACAATAATATATAGTACAGAATATACAGTAATCTACAATGTATTTTATATAAATATCGTATACATTCTAAACAACCTCTTGTTTTTCAGAAATTTGTAAACATTGAATTTCTCGAAACAATGCGAGTGTCAAGCTGTCAAAACAGACTTTACAAGTGCGTATAGATGGGCAGTCTATAAACGTATTGAATCGGTTATTAAGAAAAGTGCGACTTGCTGAAGTACTCACTCGCACTATTGAAAATAATACTGCAAGGAGGGATGCAAATGTAAATAATTCTCTACGTAGTAGGGTTGCTTTTCAATAGCGCTCACAATTTGACTATTTACACAGTTCTCATGTTCAAATTGGTAAAATGTAAAATGTTTGTATGTATTGGTTTCATCCAGTTGATTTTTTTCTTCATTATGTGCAAAAGATTAGTGCAGTAGTATGTAATTAAGCAATGATCACTTACATATTGAGACTAATCTGTGCTACTATTTTGCATTGCAATTGCTTCCAACGCATGAATTGGTTTCTGTTATTCACATTTCAAGATCGTTAATAAATAGCACTTCAGATCAAATAATGAAGCTAATATGGTTTTGTTCAGAACATTGTCAATTTAGTGTGTACCCATAATGTACATGTTGATGGATCAGTATTGTTCTCATGCTTCAATGTTATGATTAATTGATTTACGTAAAAAAATTTTATTCTACACGTAGTTTATAATTTATATATATATATATATATATATATATATATATATATATATATATATATATATATCGTCTTCAAAATAATTATAAATACTGGCAATTACATTCAACATTGATACTTTCATTTACTTTTATGATTATGATTCGTCAATTACGTTTTGACACATACATTCATATTCCATATCTATCTTCTAGCGTCTCCGTGCGAGAACTCTGGGATGTTAAACTTCGCTTAAAACAGTCAGACCCTTCAAGGTCTCTATTTGACAGATCAATTTCAAATATTTGTTTATGAATACAAGAGAAGACAAAATATAAAAAAGAGTAAGTTTTACAATGTGACAATTTATTGACAGTATTGGAAGTAATATATGAAACTCCACAAAAAAAACACAAAATATATGTGAGTCTACAAGTATTTTATTCTGTAGTTTAGAATTGTTTATTGTTTTTAGTTATAAAATGAAGAAAGTTGAGGAGCTGAAAGCCCAAATAAGAAAATTATGATTTTTTGTGAAAAAGTGAGCGAGATAGCCCGGAAATTTCCCAATGGGGGTGAAGAGAAGACAGGGCTATCGAAACGTGGCCGTGCAGAGCATGGCAGGGAGGAGCCGGGCGGAGAAGGGATACAAAAGAAGAGATAGTAGGCCCCACCGTAGGGTATGAAAAAATTGGAATTCCTCTCCCTGTCTAATAATTTACTATAAACCCGAGCAACGCCGGGTACACCAGCTAGTAATTTATAAATTCGGAAAATGGTCACGATTGACATTTATTAGTAATTAATAGTTTATATATATATATATATATATATATATATATATAATTGACTGTCCGTAGAGGCTAGAGTGGCGTGCTTGTAGTTCGTGGTGTCGAATTGCAGTGCGACTGCAGATAAGTTTGCGCCGTTTTGCATGTGTTGATGAACAATGATCACGTTTTGTTATGGCGAGAAGGAAATAGGTCACCTATGTTGCACAGGCCTTAGTGAAGTGCTCAGAACGGTTTACCTCCCCTACCCTGACCCAACTTCCATATCCTCTCGAACTCATCTCGAACGTCCTTCCCATTACCCATCTGCTCCACTGATCGTTATGGTAGTGTGAGATGAAATTATTGACTTTGAATCCCACATCTTTAAACTTTTCTTCATACCTTACCTTTTTTCCAAGCCGACACTGTTAGGTTTCCAGGGCTAGAAAAGCATGTTTCCTTTCATTCTCTAAATTAAATTCTAAACTGGTTTTTTTCCCTCAGGGGCCAGCTTCACGCTGTAGCCCTCGCCCCACCTAGCATTACATACAGTCTCTGCTATCCGTATGTAGGGACATGGGAGGAGCGTCCCCACTCCCTCACCATTTCCCTTCTCTCTAGTTCTCCAGGCCAGGACCCTACCTGTCGATAACCTCGGTAATCGCTACCGATAACGTACACTTGAAAAACCAACTTCACAGACCGCACTGACACACTGACACTCGGCTAAATGATAATAACTTTTCAAGAAATACATGTTCAGACTTCTTTATTATTTTATTGCATTATTGGTGATCTTAAAATTTATTCACAATCAGTATTTCAAATTTTTGGCTGACAACATGTGAGTGTCGTATTAGAATTGTTAAATAACCGTGAACATGACAAGAAATACGAAAACTTAAAGCATATTGAATATTTTACATCTTTTCTTGAAAATGGCCCAATAATGTGGCCAGAGACAGTAACAGCTGAAAAACTAACGCTAATTGACGCTAAAAAAAACATGAAAGACTATACACATCCAAATACTGAAGAATTTCAGATTCTTGTTATCAGAAAGACTTACCATGGTGAAAAAGACTTCCATTAAAAAAGGAAGCCAATGAATCTTGTACGTAATTGTTTGTTGTTTTTTTTTGTTTTTGTTTTTTTTGAAAATAATGAATTTAGACAAAAATCAAGGTATCAAATCTAATACATTCATGGATATAAAAGCTTCAAATGCTTTTATCAAGTTTCTGAACATATGGTACGTTCTCAACGATTGAAGGTGTCACCAGCAAAAGGTGATGACAAAAACCAAATTTTACAGGAACTACAAAAATCCTTTAATTATCAAACTATTGATAATTCTGCACTGGTTTTGCGTCCAAATGGTTTCTTTTTGCCCCATTGTGTGTACAGCATCAACATTGCCAGGTTTGAAGAAGGCTGTTACAGAATATTGGTCATTTTAGGAACAATCTAGTGGCAGAAGATGCTATATGCAACAGTTAGCACTTTTTGACGTCTGACAGACACAGTGAATAAAATAAAATCTGCATTGGAATATTCAATATATTAGGAAGAAATTGTTTAAATATATTTATTGTCTTACACTCCCATCAATCAAGCAATTGACACTAACTTGTCACGTCAACATAATGGAAGCCAGTTCAAAGCAACTTCAGTACAAGGGATTTTATTGTAACGTGTTCACCAGTTTCGTTTAATGCTCTTGGTGTGCAGCAGGGGCGAATCCAGCTGATTATTTTGGAGGGGGTCATTATAGATTTTTGTTAAATAATAAACATATCTGTAATTATATTGTTTGTTGTTATGGAAGTGTATATATGGTACTATACGGTATGATTGTTTAAATAATTACATAATAAATTCCATTCCAGGTTCCATAAATAAATATTTAAATTAATTTTGTCAAATAAAAGAAGGCAACGAAGCCTTGGCAGGAGTACCCCTGGAATCTGCTCCTAGTGTGCAATACCTACGGCAGATTGCGCCTTGTGCATCTTACCATAATTGGAGGTGTTTTCGCTTGAACTGCGGCGTCCCCCTTGTAGTTTTTATAATATTTTCCAGCATCTATGAGCTTTGTACTCTTCACCCTTTGCCAATCACCATAAATTACCTGCCTTTTTTTATCATTATTCAGGAGTTTTACGATGTTCGTTACGGGTGGCGTGAGCGCCTTGTCCGCCATTTGTACGCATATATCTTCTGCAACTAATGCCAACTTTCGAATATCGAAAATAATGCTTTGTAATAAGTGTATACGCTCGCAAGATTGCACCAGCGACATAATTCCCTCGCATACAACCGTTGTACATGGAATGTAACTTTCGGTGAAAGTGTCAGTTAGCACCTTTTGCTGGTGACCCCTTCAATTCATGATTCCATACAGGTTTCAGTAGATGGAACTATTGGAAAAATATTTCTTCTTTCTCTTCAAGGAATATTATTGACTTTATTCAGTCATAACTTTTACCTTTTGTAATGACTTTTTATGACACAATTTTACAGGTTTTATCACATCAGTTGTGTATTTCGGGGTGAATGGAGGGAAATTGGGAAAAGCGGGATGGAAGAAGGGTTATTTTCATAATTGAGATTGCTTTTGTGTAATATAAAGTTCTCACATTTATTCATCAAATCTAGGCATTAGAAATGTATAAAAATAGTGTCCCTATGAAAGGACAAATTCATAAAAAATGAAAAATATTTACACATTGTACTGCATACATCCTTTCTAAATCTAACTGAAATGTAAAAATTGTTAGAAAAATATCAATAATTTATAGCGTGAAATATGTGCTTTCAGTTATGTTCATGATTCTGTAGCATAATATCCATGTTTTCTAAACAAATAAAACGAAAATTTTCATGGCAATAAATAATGTGAATTTGATGAAATTGAAACTATATAAATGACAATAAATAATCCTGAAAATATATTCTGCTCAAGCATTTGATAAATTAATTACTTCATAATATCTCTCACTTACTGATAACTGTTATATAATAGTTTAAAGTATGTCAACTTGTAAAATTGTCTACATTTCAGAAAAAATAGTCTATTGTTTAAAATGTTAAATTCCGTACCAACAAATAGAACACGGATCGTAACCCATTTTTTCATACATGCCATAGTTTTTCAGGAACCACTGTAGATTAGTGGTTCTCCAGGAGCAAATCGAACACGCATTTCCGGTCGCTGGCCCGTATACTGGCGAACTGTGTGACTGCATGGGGTAAGGGTTCACGACACGTGGGTAGTTCCCGATTCCTCCTAGGTAGAAACCATTTCGTCCTGGGTAGACCCCATATCCTCCAAGATACCCAGGATAAATGCCTAGCCCAGGGAGCAGGCTGTTGGGGGTGACGGCAGAAGCACTGATTGGCTTTTCAGTGGCAGGAGCAGCCGCAGCCCTTAATGGAGTGCACGACAGGAACAGCAGGCACAACGTCGCAAGAGAGATCATTGGGCATCCGCTCTGGAATCCAAAACATAAGACTACTGTTAAATAATATATCATTCTCAGTTTCTTCATTTTGATCAGTCAAAATAGAATTAAAACTTTACAAACACTTATTATTCATTAATGATA
The DNA here is from genome assembly GCA_011170035.1 of Teleogryllus occipitalis. Classification (NCBI taxonomy): domain Eukaryota; kingdom Metazoa; phylum Arthropoda; class Insecta; order Orthoptera; family Gryllidae; genus Teleogryllus; species Teleogryllus occipitalis. Next base: position 316,204 of record BLKR01000013.1, read on the forward strand.
GCACTTCAGATGGTCTGGAATTTGTTTTTTGACAAAAAATCATCAAATACAAAGAAACACTCAAATAAATTTCTGTTCGGAGGTAACTGACTTCATTTACCACTCGTATTGTTGACAGGGAAAAATATTAGTCAAAAGGTGAAATCCTATGTTGACAAGGTTTTATGACACTAAAATTTCTGCGAAGCACGATTATGTGCTCCCATCACGATAGTGTCTGGTCGTTTCAATCATTTCAAATTATAATCACAGATGTAGCGACATAAAACGCTACTAATACGCACGTGAGCATGAGACTTTAACTCTTTTAGCTCCCTTTGTTCGTTTAGCTGATTTTTCAAATGCTATATCGCGGAAATTCATTCATATGCTCTCGCGTATTTTACGCACACCCTAATGGTCAAGCCTGCGTTAGTTGGTAATTATTTGGTTGGCTGGATGATCAAGCCTGAGACACTCTAAATGGCACTATTGTAGAAATAATGAATATTTAATTAGTTAAGAGAAAATGCCCGGATGCGTACTAATGAAAATATTAATTGCTGAATGAAAACAGCAATTTCATATTCTTATAACCGACTAGCTGAAGTATCCCGCGTTCTCGGATACTTATTTACCACAATCGTCTACTACCAGGAAAATGAATGAATTATTTCTATGGTGTATCCCCGGATTGGCCTGACCTGACATTGCTGCATTGTCCACACCTACCCTGCTCCGCCACACTAATCCAGATCTTTACCAAGGTAAATCCCGTCTTACCCCATCCTGCCCTACCCCACCCCGTCCTGCCCCACCCTATCCTGCCCCACCCTACCCTGTCCCACCCTGCCGTGCCCTACCCTACCCTGCCCTGCCCCACTGAGCCCTGCCATACCCTACCCTGCCTCACCATACCCCAACCTGCCCCACCCTGCCCCACCCTGCCCTACCCTACCCTGGACTACCCTGCCCCGCCGAGTTCAGCCCCACCCTGTCCTTTCCTGCCCTGCACTACCCTACCCTATCCTTCCCTGTCTTGCCCCGCCCTACTCTGCCTCACCCATTCCTGCGTTGCCGTGTTCAGCTCAATTGCTACAACCATTGCTTCAGGCATCTGTAAACATTGTTTACTACTAGCAATTTCCGGTAGTAAAGGATAGTAAAGGAGATAGTAAAGGAATGGGTGTATTTCACGAAATCTCACGTAAATGGTAACTCTTCATTTGAAGGTCACGTGTACAAATGTTCCGTATGTTCGAAATGAAACTGAATATTTGTATAAAAAAGAAACATTCTTCTTTACACAACCAGAATTTTTCCGAAAAAATACTCCTTTCACAGAAAACCCCATCGATATCTGTTTACCTGTTCCCAAGACTAGACAGAACAAACAGACTGATAAGTGGACAGAATTGTTAAAACAATTGAGTAGGTTTTATATCATGATCTCGTAAATAACCTGATAATAAGATAGTTATTCTGAAATTACAGTCCCATTTTATCAGTTTTATTTACATAGCTGAAATTGATTTTATTTAATGATTAACACTTTTATTACCCGAATGCTATTTGGGTTACTGTTGTAATCATCAAATAAAAAATGTAATTTAATAGGTACCTACTTAGCAAAATTCATGAAAAATAACAATGTACGAAATCATATCCACATAATACTGTAGAAGCTTCTCGATTTGGCCATCACTGGGTGCTACCCAACTCGGTAAACCAACATCAAGCCTGAACTTACCATTCGGTGAACGGTAAGAGCAGAGACAGCCATAGCGATATTCTGGAGACCTGGCAGATACGTTCTAGTGTGTTGAGAGTCGATAACTTGTGGCAGTGGTTCAATCCCCAACTCTTTTATGCGGCTTGGGCGTGAGCAGCTAGGGCGTGGGCGTAGGAGTGGGGCGGAAGCTACAGGACGATGCCTATCCACTCCGCGATTATCCCGAAGGTCACCACAGTCACTTAGTTGCATGACAATGAGTAATACCTTCCGTTCTACAGTATAAGAATTAGGCTGATTTAATCATCAGGATACTACCCATTAACTGAGGGTAAATAGAGAAACTACACATCAAATAAAATAATGTTAGATGCAACAGAAAAAAATAGCATACCATAATTTTTGCTATTTAGGCTGTATTTTCACTGAAGACAATAAAAGCACAACAGAAATTAGAAAGCGAATTGTACTAGCGAAGAAGTCGTTTCTGAATAAAAGAAATTGCTTACAAATACCAACCTAAATTTGGATATTAGAAAGAAATTTTTGAAAAGATACCTTTTCAGGGGTGCACTAGTGTACAGATCTGAAGGATGGGCACTTTGATGAACGGACAGGAATGGTTTGGAAGCTTATGAGATGTTGTTGTGGCAAAAAATATTGAAGGTTTCCTGGACAGAAAAAATTCTAATAATGTAATTTTGGAGAAAAGGAAGGAGCGGAGATCAATACAAAAACTATTTGGAATAGGAAAGCAAAAGCTTTTGAACACATTTTCAGACATAACCAATTCTTTAATACAATTACGGACTCGAAAATGAAAAAAAGGAAGAGGGAGACCTAGAACGAAATTTTTAGAACAACTTCAAAATAAAGTACACTTCACAAACTATACGGAGATGAAGAGGACAGTGGAGGACAGAATGCCATGACGACAGCAACAAGGCACTTTTTGCCTTTAGGATGATAATGACGATGGTGATGATGGGTAAATGGGATGAAGATATGATTTCATACGAAATGTTTCCCGTAAAAACTTACCTTGCTTTCGGTACGCCGGATTGAGGGTTTGGGATGGACTGTGGATGTTTATAAAAAAAAAGTGTGCAAAATTAGGGTTGAAGAGTCTCATGTGAGTACTTTTGGTAATCTTTTGGATTCTTCGAAAATTGACCGTGATTTATTATACCGACTGATAACTATGAAACTAGAGAATTCATGTACAGAAAGATATGAGTGGCACAAAAAGTTAAAATCACGTACTACGTGAGTATAATGCTCATTGTATAATTTTCACCGAATCCCCATAAAAAGTTTGTACCTTCTGAAATGAGTGTCAAGGCGGTTTTTTACAAATAAGTTCTGAAATATTGGAGAAAAGGGGTCCCAAACTCACACATTGTCTATATTTTGATTTTTGACTAGGACAACCCACTTTCCTGCACTTCGTCAATAGTGAGAGAATTCTGATTTCAAAGAATCCTGAGTCACCCAGTGAGCTTAGATATAAAAATAAATAAACAAACTTGTCTACATGCAACGAGGTGTCACTTTTTACAAATCACAATTTCGAACTTTACTCTAAAATTAAGATTGCTTTATAATAAATTATTTATAATGTTACAAAACATATCGTATGCAACTCGTTGATACTTGTGAAATTTATTACACTTGTGAAATATTTATTTTTAAAACATTAGAAACTAATTGTCATTGTACAGGATGATCGGGGAGAAAACATCGAAAATGGGAAAATAAGCTCTTAGAACAATTTTAAGCGTATTTTGACTAAGGAACTATTTGGATATTCTGAATGGTTGAGCCGCAACAACCCTTGAGGAGTTAGAAAAAATGTTGGTTTGAAAAAATGCTTTCTAGGCAAAAATTTGCATTGCAGAAGTATAGAAACACTCCAGAAACATGTAAATTGTTTATTATTTAGAAAAGAAATGAACATATTTGTTCAGAAAGAAAAATTACCACAGAAATAAAAAATCAGTCGAATTGTGTGCATTTTCTGGGTTAATTGTTATTTTTGTTGTGTTAATAGCGCTGTTAATTCATGTATGTATAATTGAGAGTTCATTGCTTGGCATTTTGCAACATAAATATGTTTTCAGGTTTGTTTTCTTTTTATAAATTAGAATTTAGAGTTGCTTGGCTGTTGTTTTATTTAATTTCCATGTTATTTTAAATTTCTTTCTATGCCAAAATCAATGTGCTTGGAGATGGAGCGTCATCTACGTACAGTACTCTCAGGAAATAAATTAAATATGAATAATAAACATAAATGTTATACATAATACTGAAGATAATGAGGAACCTTGTCTTCATTATCCGACTAGTATTTGTGTTTTTTTCGTGCGTTTGAAATGGATAATGATGGGTGTTTGTCTACTCTTCTTTGAATATAGGCGAGAGAGGAAACTTACATCTTTATATCTTCCCATTTCCTGAGCAATTGGCCATAGTAGTGGTTTGGTTTTGCTTTTCACGAGATACTGGATATCTGGAGTAAACATGAAGTGTGATTGATGATGAGTAGGGGGCGAATTTTGATGGCCTAAAACATCACCAAAAATGTCCAATAAAATGCTCTTGAACTGTTTTTAAATGCCCTAAAAGGAAAGAAACATTACGTAAAAAAATTGATGAAAATCAGTTTAGATGAACAACCCAAACTGTTGAATATATTACTGATGTAATCGAGGCTTCTTCGTTTCGTTCAGGTGAACTCATCTTGCAAACGTTTGGTTTGGACTGGATCAGGAAACCTTTGTCTTTAGTTATCGTGAAATCCGCCGAATAGATAATTGTGCTGAAGGCGTCACAGGAATTTTAGATTACATACAACTGCTGACATTATAGTTTCTGAGCGAAGAAATTGAATATGCTATACTCAATAATTCTGTGAGGAACATTTGTTGCATCTCGTAAATATTATTTATAGAAAGTACCATTAAAATGACATTAAAATATATGAAATCAGCGAAAAATGCACTAAAAATGACGCGAAAAGGTAAAAAATGACTTAGCCGAAATCTCCGAAAATGCAAAAATGTCATAAAAGTAGGTCATTTCGTTTTGTCATAACATAAAATGAATTCCTACACTGAATGGCATTGTTCTAAAGTGAAAAAAACGACATTTCATTAAAATCCGCCCCCTAATGATGAGTGATGAAAGATAATGGGAAGAATTAAGGTTCAAATGTGATTCGTGGAGGTACGAGAAACCAAACCAACGATGACCCATTCCGAGCTCAAGACTTGTACATGCGTTCTTGGACGCTGATCTAAGCCCCTACACCCCCGAAGCACGCCATTTTAATAATAGTAAGAAGTGAAGCAAGGTTTTTTACAGCTGACGCCGTTCCTCACTGTTCCTCCCTTTCTTTCTTTCTGTCCAATCCCCTTACCCTCTAGCCATCACCATTATTCTAACTTCCTCCTACCACTTCCTTCTAGATCTTCCTCTGTACCTTCTTTCTTCGGAAATGTACTTATTTGGCAGTCGTTCACTGTCTGACCTTCTTAAGGTTGATTTAAGGATGATTCTTCATTCCTAAGGTTGATTTTTCTGGTTTCATTATGTCTCTAATTGTTTGCTTTCGAATTCTTTATTTTCTGGGGATCTTACAGCATCTTCGGCAATATTCCATTTCTATAGCTTGAATTCTGGTTTTGTCCAATGTTAATGCAGTGGAATTATGTTTGTCCTGTTAGATTCAAGAATTCGCACTGTGCAAGCCCCCTCCCCGCTACGACCACTCAGTGGCATCCGGTGGCGCATTCGTGACGGCTCCCTGGCGCGATCCCGCCAGGAATTACTCAGTGCCCAACGTTCCGGGTGGCTTATCGTCACCTGATATCCTCATACACGTGCGCGAAGTGACACGACGTTAAAGGTGACGTGAATATGTTGAATTACAAATCAGTTAAAAATGCCGAAGCGAAATAGTTTTTGAAATATCCAGTAGGGAATTCACTCACTATGGCGCATTTATATGAAATATTGCGTAATAGTTCACTCGTAGAAGGCAATTTGGCGGAGAAACGGCGGCTATTGCAAATAAGTGGATGAGAAATAATCTGAGTTATAATTTTTGTGCAGTATTTGTTAGTTTCAGGGCTGCGTAGTTCCATCTGGAGGTGTAATCGCGACCTGACTTGATTTATAGAGTCCAGCGACAAAGTGTAAGTTTAAGTCTGCTGATAGTCATGTCTGAGAACACGTCATGACTTCATACGTTGAATTTCAAATGGAACCGAAAGGCCTGTCATTATTTACTATTTTCAGCACTTACCTACGCAGTAAACAATGTGCTTTGGTGTAAATAAATGGGTTATAATTAATTTTAGGCTCTCCCGCAAAAAATGGGTAAATTAAATGGATAAAAATAGTTCATATTTTTCGATCTTTCCAGACAGATGAGCTCGTTACATAAATAGGCTCTTTTGCTTGCCTCTCTGTTATTCTTCTCCCTCTTCTTGGTATTGTCTCAAAAGTGTCAGTGGATTACAGTAGAAAATTTCTTTGATTTATCTTAAAACTGGACAACTGTGTTAAGGAACATCGTAACATTTTAAAATAGTTTAGAATGTTTTCTTCATATTTTAATCTGCAAGAAAGAAAGTACAGTAAAGCCTCATTAACACGAATTCCAAGGGACTGAAACAATCGAAATTTGTGTTATAACAATTCGTGTTATTGGATTATAATAAATGTCCTTATTACCGTAATCCTTTGCCAGGACCGAAGTTTTGTCCGTGTTACGGCAAAATTCATGTTAAGCGAGTTCGTGCTAACAAGTATTCACTGTATAAATAAATGCAGTTTCTATGTGATATCCTCACTTTTTCTTTCAAAGATTATAGTCACGCTTCGGCGGTATCACAGACAGTAGCAAATGTGTTTGACTCACGCTCCTAATGGACAATGTGACTAAGGCAATAAAACCAAAGGAAAGCAGTTCTAATGCGAAACGCTTCCTCAGTTTTTCAAGAAGTTCAAATAGTACTCGGGTACTTGAGCTCGTAGAATTTACTCAAATATACCGCATTCTATTAATATGATCTCGTATTAAGCATTGGTGAGTAATTATTATGATATAAATAAGTGAATTGGACGAAGTTTAATCTCAAATGTTTTGCAAAAATCTTCCACAACCAAATTGCGTCCTGTTCCTGTTCTTTGGCTCAACATCCCGCTCAGGGCCTTAGCCGACCAACAGTGACTCAGCTTCTTGGCCATGAGATAAGGGGTTCCTGTGGTTTGCACGAAGACTTCCCTTCACCATATATATTGGCCTTAGGGTGGGCTTTCTCATTGTCACACAGCAATAGATACTGGGACATTTGTAAGGAAAGTGCACACGTATTATTTGCCTCGGCCAGGAATCGAACCCCAGCTTGCGCCGTGGAAAGCGAGCATGCTAACCAACGAGACGCCGAGGGAGGTCCAAATTGCGTCCTTGTGCACTAAAACTGATTCATACTGACCGAGAAAGCTTTTGCAAATATAAATGTTTCGTCTTGTTCTTGAATATCTGAAAGCCACTTCGTTTACAGAAGACCGTTTCCAATATTTTGACCCTTGCAATGTGATTTACGAAGTAACTAAATAAACTGAGACGCGTTTTGTAGATACGATAGAGAAACACAATTGCGAAACAACTTACACCATTTCATAAAATATTGTGAAGTTTAATAGACGGTAACGGAGGCGACAACATATATATTGTATGGATCCCAGACGTGGTCACTAACGCAAAAGCAGAAGAATATGCTGAGAACAGGTCAACGGAAGGTGGAAAGAAAGATGCTCTACATTTCTATTAAAGATAGAATACGAAATTCTGTTATTAGGAGAAAAAGTGGCATTCTAGATGCGACAGAACAAGCAATGAGTGTTAAAAGGAAATGGGGTGGACACTTGATGAGACTCGAGCACCAAAGATGGGCTCATGCTGCAACAGTATGGGACGCGCGAGAGGGTTGGAGACGACAAGGTCGGCAGGAAACTAGATGGTCTGACTACTTGAAGAAGGCAATGGGTACAGCGTGGACAAGAGTAAGGAAGGACCATGACCAGTAATATCAGTAAACTTTTCTTGTTAGCTTAATAGTCTACCAATCACCGTCACCTGAAGATCCGTTCAGGTGATGTGAAACCTTCCTGCCCTAAGCAGGAGGCCTTTACTCTGCAAAGGGATGTACAGGCTTATAATAATAATAATAATAATAATAATAATAATAATAATAATAATATATAAGGTTTATAATGTATTTGTACTACATTCTCGTATTTGATAGAGAATTATGTTTAGAGCTAAGCAGTAGATAACATTTAATCCCCTTAAGATAAATGTTTTGTTAGATAATATCGTTAAGAAGTTTATTCCGCTTCATCTGGAACGAAATCGTTTCTCATTTGAGAAGTACAAGGAATTAAGCATCTACCCGACTGTGACAAAAAACACCTTTCAGAACTCTCTAATATATTCCTAATACTGTTTGGTTAAGTCTCGGGTCCGCTATGCTCCGCCTCGATTTTAACATTTGGCATCTGTAGTAATAACACTCATAATATTACTAGGTATAACTGTCCGTTAAGGGCAATCGTAACAAGTGAGTTGTAACTAAAAGTGGAGAATTAGTTCACTTATTCCAAGGAATGGAATTTTTCGTTTTTACAATTCGCTTCTTGTAAGAATGTATTACGAAAAAATGAATGATTATCATTCCGGGCACGACAACGGCTAGTCCCGTAAGTGTAGTGCATGTTTTTCTCTCGGAAGGTAGCCGTGATCTTCCACCGCTGGATGGCGAGATCTGGTGCCGACCTACCGTCGGCTATAGTATCTGCCCCAGGTATCTGCCACCAGCAGCGCACCGCCCCAGCCGGGTTAAACTCTAAGCTCCCGACCAATCTTCTTCCAGGCATCTCCCTTCAGCGAAGCACCGCCCCAGCCGGGTCAAGCTCTAAGCTCCCGACCTGTCTCTCCGCATGTGTGGTAGTGGTGCAGTGCATGTAAGTGTAAGGTGTGTACGTAAGGGGTGAGGATACGACAAGGAAGTGGAAGGAAAGATCGCGCGCAGACCGTGGCCCGTTAAGGTACTGCTCCGGCATTCGTGGCATTGATCGGAGAAACAATGGAAAACTATCGATCTCCCGGCCGCTAGAATTCTCCTCCAGAGAGCGACTGAATTCGACCTAACTGTCAAACCCTGCCACCATCGGGACTCGAACCTAGGACCTCTCCGTAAGAGGTACTGCAGTGACAGCAGTCGACACCCAACGGGAGTGGTAGCTCAGTGCATCAACTGATGTCACTGCAGCGCCTCTGACTGGGAGGTCCTAGGTTCGAGTCCTGACGGCGGCAGGATTTTCGACACTAGTTTTTCAGCTAGGCCGAATTCAGTTGCTGTCGGGAGGAGAATTCTAGCGGACGTCTGCTCGAATTGGTCGTTTTCCGTGGTTTCTCCGATCAACACCAGGTGCAGTACCCTTCGAAGCGGGCCACGGACCGCGCGCGATCTGTCCTTCCTCTTCCTTGTCCTATCCTCTCCACACACACACACACTTACACTAACATGCCACAACATTCTGGGAGACCGGTCAGAAGCTTAGAGCTTGTCCCGGCTGGGGCGGCGCCCCGCTGGTGAGAGAGTCCTGGTTAGGGGAAAACCCCACTAGCCGACGGTAGGTCGGTGCCAGATCTCGCCATCCAGCGGGGGAAGATCACTGCCATCTCCCGAGAAAAACATGCCCTACGCTAACGGGACTAATGACCAAAGCATTTGTCGCGCCCGGAAACACGCAAAAATCAATCAATCAATATTAGTTGACACCCTAAGCCAACTTTTCCGGTGAAAAAGATTGAATGTCACTCGGGCACTAACAGAAATAAGACTCGGTTGGTATTTAGCGGCTTATCGGATTCATGACGTTAATAACAAAAAGTAAAATGTGTCCTTACCTAAGTTATTATAATTACTTTCTCGCATGCGTATGTATATAAGAAGTACTATTCGTAGAATAGAGAATGTTATGTAATGCTGGGGAAAATCTATTTCAAGATTTGAACAAAAATACACGTTTTGGATTTGGACACCGAAAAAGTGTTGTTTTTTTTTTGTGAAATTACCGACGTGTAAACGATACCGAAAAAGTCTGCATCTGTGTCTCTCTATCCGTCCGTTCTGTGAATATCATTAGCGCCTACATTCTTAACACTTTTCTCAAAAAGAATATTCTCCGGTCAATCTATCCCAAGTCGAAGGAAATCGAAGAATTTGAAAAACTTTTTTTAATCTTGGGGGACTTTACTTCAAGCCCATGGGACATTTTAAAAATGTTCTCAAAAATGAAACCCAATTTTTTATTTAAATTTCTTTGAAGAATAAAGTTAAATACAATTATAAAGACGACATAGTTCGATTTTCACTGTTAACTTTGAATTTTTGGAAATTACAAAAGTTTCTGCGTTACATTGTCGCATATGTGTGTAGAGCAACTAAATTATCGTGGTATAGGTATTTCTGCGCGTGACGTTCCTTTGAGTCCTCATTTCGCTAAATACTAGAGCGGGTACTGTGTTTTTTGGAAGACAGGACTATCATATAAACATTTTTAGTTTATTTTCTACGCACAATCGTTCCTATGGCACGAGTGCAAACATTTCTGGTTATCAGGTAATGTCGACAACGCCCATTGCTATCATTATACATTTGTAATTCAACTACTGTTAGTAAAGGAATGGGGAAAAGGATTCCGGTGCTCAAGAAAATTTGCAACATAATATAATTCTACTCAACTATTCAGTTGGAGTAGAAATCCACCTCCGTTACGAATCGAGCCTAGAACCTTCCGATATACAAAGATTGAATGCAAATTCGCTTCCCATTCACAACGGACGCTCACGTTTTAAACGATTCAGAGTCAGGGCAATTTAAAACTTCCAATGCTTGAAGAACCGGTAAAAACAAACTAATGCATATGAATACTTCATCAAATAATGAATAATATGTAATAACTGATAAAAGTATGATTCAAGATTTCAAGATTATGACTGAAAGAAATTTCGTTTACAATATTCTCCTCACAGTTAAATTACTAATTTAATACATGCTGTAGATGAGATCTTGTTGGTATTCGTAATAGTTAGTACACAACAAAATTGGAAGGTCCCCGCAAACAAATGTCATTGGACACTAGTTGTGTTTCCACAGAACATACTTTCTCGCATTATTTCTAACTTTTTCTATTTAGAGAATTTAGAGTGTTAAACGAAAATTAGACCTGCGTTATTTTTAAGCGTTCTTTACTCTTTCTGAGAAAAAACATGAAGAAAAATATTTAGGACGATTTTTGATTATTTTTTAAAAATAATTTGCATTAATTTCAAGCAGGAATTATGCAAATTTATTCGTTTTCTCAAAACAATTGTACATCGCCTTGTTTCAAAAACTGATTCAAGACAAAAATTTCAATCTTCAAATTTGTAATTTTACAATGTTAATTTTTGCAATTCTTGAAAATAGAATTCGCCGGAAGGAGGACTAGCACAACATTTTTTACTGTCCTTTGATGCACATGAAGAGAGGAAAAAAATTGAAGCCGTTTTTTTAAGAAAATAATAGGTTAAAAATTGCCTAATTTCACGCAAAATTCCGCGAAAACCATTTATATTTTCGAAAAATTGCACATGGCGTTAGTATAAGATCTGTCTTCGAAAAACAGATTTTATTGAATGAAAAATTCTCTATCATCAAAATATAGTTGTAGGAAGACGACGAAAAAATCTGGACTTCTGCAATTTTAGAAAAACGAACAAAAATGAGACCTGGGCCATTCTTTTAAGACGTGTCCTTTACGATAGAGTAAGGGGCAGGTAAGTGAAAATATTTGAAGACATTCATGACAAAAGTTTGAAAATGTAATTGAGGCCTCATGTAAAGTACCCCCTCCCCCAAAATGAAAATATCCATTTCCAACTCACGGGGCATCTAGTTCCTTTAAATCGATTAGGGAATATGAATTTGGGAGAAAAGCAGCTGAACGGTTTAGGCGAAAGCGATGACCAGGGGCAGATGGACTGACTTTTTCTGTTAATCAATTTTTCGATATCATGGACCCACAAAACATGGATTGTGACTACACAAGGTGTAGGAAGTAATTTATTATGTACAAGAACGAGATTTACCCACTTTCTTCTTACCAGGGACTAGCATTAAGAGTTTTTTCTGTGGAAGAATCGTCTTTTTCGGCGCACAATGCTTCTCATGAAGTTTCTTCACAGTAAGGCGAGAAAGTAAAAATATCCTGTTATTTTCAACCTTCACTGTTATTCTGGAAGTATTATAACTTTCTAGGCTGCTTTAGACACAAGTGGTGCAGTCCGAGTAAACGAGTAATATTTTTAGGATATTTATTATACTTATTATTAGGATAAGAAAATTTCACTCCCAAAACAAAAATTTAAAAGTACGGGCAAACACCAATGAAGGAGTTGAAAGAGAGTATTCATTTGCAAGATCAGAACAGAAAGTAGCGCTAGATAAAAATGGGAGAAAGCAGTTTCTGTTTTTCTTTTCTTTACGCAGAAAGAGTTGTGGATTTTAAATGACTTGGTTGAAAGCATGAACACAATTACGTCAACTGATTCTTAGGAAGTAAGCCCAAGTTATTTTTACACTACGGATAATATTCAGTATGTTTTTCCATGTATTGATTTAACTGAAAAACATTATTACGAACGTAGCGAAAATTCCAGAGACGAAGCCACTATTATTTATCAACATAACGTAGCGCAATACGAGTCAATTCAAGGAAAGAGAAACATGTTTAATGTTTCACCATTCGACGAAACACAAGTAGAAGAGGAAAAGAGCGCGCCTTAGGACTTCCCCTCCAGGCAGCAAAGTGAGACGGATCACACATCGAGCTCACACCCACTCACCTGTGATCGCAGGGCAGAAGAGGGGGCGATAGTGCCGGTGCGTTGTTCTCGACCTACGTAGTGAACAGCGGGAAGCGGCCAAGGCCACGTGATAGACAGCGTGAACGGGAAGGGGACGGCTTGGATTCGTCTGTAGTCACGCGACATCGCGTTTGTTCAAGGTTCCCTGATTTGCATGCTTTAAAACATTGTTTCTGTTGTTGTTGTTGTTGTTATCCAGCACACGCAACTTGGCCATTGCTCGACCTCCCATGGACATATTTTATTATTGTTGAGGAATCATTGAAGACGCTGTATGTAAATGCAACAAAAATGAAAAGAATGTGGAATGGGCGGTATTATTGGGCGTGTTTAAATTTGCCACTAGGAAGGTTGCGAACGTTTACCAATTATTTTTGTTTTGACTTTCATATTTGCCTTATGGGATCGACACGCTGTCTCGATCATCTATTTGTCCATTAAGTGTGCGGTTCCCTGATTGTACGAGTACATTATCTGATTAGGACAGGAATTGTCGGAGAATTTAATCTTACCGAGTATTTCGGCATTGAAATATTTGCCTAGCCCATTTAGCCATGAGAAAGTATGCTACTGTCGGAGCAGTAGTCTTACACAGTGGAGAGTTTGCGAGAAAACAGCGCAGGTGACAGTTGTAGGTTGACAGCGCAGATGTAGGGTTTTCCCCTACAAGTATCTCCCATCAGCGAAGTAACGCACCAGCTTTAAGCTCTCTACCGGTCTTTTGATATGAATGGGAATGTAGTGCTTGTAAGTTTAAGAGTGTGTAAGTGCTTGCTAGGTTTGAGGATATGATAAGGAAGGGGAAGGAAAGATCGCGCGTGGACCGTGACACTTTTGTTAAGATACTGCCCGGCATTCACATATTGCTCACCTTCCGGAGAAGCCACGGGAAACTTCTGATAAAAGCACGCGGCCATTATTCTCCACCAGACAGCGGCTGAATTCGACCTAGCTATAAAGCTAGTGTCGAAAATGCAGCCACCGCCGGGGTTCGAACCCTAGAACCACCCGGTTAGAAACACTGCAGTGACATCAATTGATGCCCTGAGCCACCTCAACCGGCACTGGATTAGAAGTTGAGAGATAGCTAATTCTTTTAGATGGTTTCGTCTGACTTTGACCGGAAGGTTTTTGGGTTCGAGTCCGGACGGTGGCGGATTTTCGACCCTAGCTAGAGAGCTACTGTCGGAGCTGTACCCTAACAAACACACGTGGCTCAAGTGTGATTTTTCCTTCTTATCCTTGCCCTTTCCTCTCCCCTTACACACCCTTTGTTACATGCACTACACTACCACATATGACGGGAGCAGAGATCTTGTTCCAGTTGGGGCGGTACCCCTCTGGGAAGGTACTTGGGAGGGAGGCTTCCCCCGCAAACCGACGATTAAGACGGATCTCATCACCCAGTGAGGGAGGAACAGGGTTGGAAAAAAATAGTATTTAAATACTGTACAAAAATACTTAATAAATAAGTATTTAAATACATATACAAAGTACATTAGGACTTGAGGTGCTACTCTCTCAACTTGAATCAGTGAAAAGGCACTGATTGATAGTGACTATTCACTGATTGTGGTAGTTAAAATCCGACCACTGACAATCAGTGAACTGAACTGAATGAATCAGTGAAAATCGGGACCACTTTTTGAATCAGTGAAACTTCACTGCTTGAATCAGTGAAACTACACTGCTTGAATCAGTGAAACTACACTGTTTGAATTAGTGAAATCTGTGGCAACTAATTGAACCAGTGGAGTAAATAGCTGTTGCAATCAGTGAAAGCAAAGCCTCCCTTATTTGAATCAGTGAAATATCGCATTGCTATCCCAGCAGTGGCGGCTCGCGCTTAGGTTGCACAACCCCCAGAAAATGAAAAAGAGCTCATAATATCTTAGGAATATACATTTGCCTTTTAAAACATTCATTATTGAAGATATTGCAGCAATAGCGATGTATATGAAATCATTTTGAAACGAAAGGGCGTCCAAATGGCGCTCTCTCCGGTCTCTGGTGCCTTGTCAGGAATTGCACGCCGCTCTTGGCTCTATTAATGAAGTTATTGTTTTTACTCCTTAGTCCTTCGATTTAACACGGGGAAGATAGAGCTTTTTGGTTTAGCAACCACACAGCTGGCGCGTTGCGGAGATACTGCCTTTTTAAGTGAGATAGGTGAATACAAGTCTTTATTTAAACCAATGAAAAACATACAACAGAAGAAAACCGATGTTCAGGAACTTTTAAAAACTCACTACGGAGAAAAATTGGCCTGCAGTTAACACTATTTTATGTACATATTATTGACAATTTTGGTGACAATACAACAAATTATGAAAAGAATGTTGGGAAGAAAGTAGTGAAAGAATTATAATCCTCTTATAATTTAAATGTGTATGAATACATTTCAATGGATTTTTATGTAAATTTTACAATAAAAATAAATAGAGAACATTAAATCTGTCAAAATTTTTAAAGTAAAAATACAAATAAACATTTGATATTATTACAAGTATTTGGCAAGTTTTAGCGCAAATTAATCAGCTTCCGCTGCTAATTATAATTTTCATAATTAAAATCAGCAGCATTGCCAAGCTTAAAATTGGAAATGTTAACAGCACTGCATGCCTTTGTTTCTATGTACATATATATGTATACACATGTACATATACACATATATATGTGTATAAAGAAAACAAAGACTATTGTGTGTCGTTTCCTAAAAATTTGAATCTGCCATGCTACTGAACAAATGACTGATACCTGACACCGCAATGGAGGCACCTGGCCACTGATTTCAAAGACAGGAATACAATTGATGAATGATGGCATGTGTCAAGAAGCGCAAGTTCTAAGCTATTAATTCACTTGAGGTAAAAACTTTAAATGGCTTACCAGATGAACTCCAAAACACAAACCTTCACAAGGAGCTAATTACAACACAAATAATTGGTAAGGTAAGAAATACTTAAAAAAAAGACATCAAAGTCTGGATTACTTTATCAGAAAATCTATCAAAAGTATATTTGGATGAAGAGGAAAATTTGCAATTTTACAACTACTACATAGAAGAGATTACAGAGGAAAAAGTTGAAAAATCTACCCGAGTACCTCAGATGAAACCATTGAGAAACTTTTAAAGAAAGTTTTAGAAGATAAGCAACAAATATCTTAAGTAAAAAATTTGAGAAAAATTGTCAATGATTTTATTATCAATACTAGTGAGAACCCGTCAAAATTTGACGGTGAGATCTTAGATAAATGTAAAATACTGTGCCCAGACTAATGTTCACAATATGTTGCATTGTTTGGATCTTCAAGTTATAACGAAGAAATTCTGTGATGTGTAGTTCCCAAAATTTTGAACACGTATGGTCCATGACCAGGTGGCAAAGCAAAATGGCCCACATATTCCAATAATACACGATATGACACAAAAGAAAGAGCACTATTATACTGACGGATATTATTTCTAAAGTTTTTTGATGTGTCATTTGATTACTTCTGGCATATTGCTCGAAGGTAAACTTATTTTCCAATTTAAGCAACACAGAGTAAACACGTTTGCAGAATTTCTCTCGCATGGGAAGTACAAAGCAGAACAAAACTGACATTTTCTGCGCTGACTTTCTCATTCTCTGCGTCCAGTGTACGTTTGCTTCTTTGGGGGCGCGTGGACAACTATTCAGAATTCGACATAACCTATGAACAACTTCACTACTTCAGTACAACTGAGCAAAACCCACTGTCCGAATGTTCTCTAAAAAATACATCACAAAAGCAAATACATGCAATCTGTCAAAGCCACAATGCAATTATTACACTGAAACAAAACCGTGACGAATTGTAAACAAATCTCAACAATCAAAACAAAACATCAAGTAGCGTGGACTCACATCTAGCGTTTCATATAATCGATTTTGAAACAGCATTTTGGAAGAAAACAATTGACTACTGATAAGCGTAGTATTAAAAAATGATTTAATTAATTAATTTACACCGTAAATGTTGATGAATCAACACAAACAATATCTGATAACACATCTAGGGATCACATTCTTTCATTTAAAGGAAAAAATACTACAATCGATTCAGTAGAAGCTCCAAACGAAGCCATGGCAGAATGCTTTATTTTTTTTTAAATATATAGATATTTAAATGGAAGAAACTCAAACGCATGCCAATGGATAAACGAGTTTGAAAGAGTGTGAACGCTGTTTTGTGGAAGAGAAATTCTAAAATTTTCCCTTGACAATGCAAGCGCAGATTGGTACTCAAGTATGATTTTGAAAAATACAGTAGAATCAGAATGGAACAATTGGAAAAAGAACGCATGCATAAAAGAAATCGGAGCTGTACTAAACCAAGGACAAAAATGGGGATAATAAGCCAGTGGGATATTTTTCGAAAAAATTGAGTGAAGCCCAAAAGGGAAAAAAAAGCAATTTACCTTGGGTGCTTGGCAATAAAAAAGGTTGAGATATATTGGCAACATTGGCTACTTGGAAGAGAATTTTTGGTACATAAACCTTTAAAAAATTTAAATATAAAAGCAATAACAGATTAAGAACTGGGTGATTTGACATACTATTTGTCCCAATACAATTTTAAAGTTAAATATAATCCTAGAAAATTAAACCCAGAGGCAGACTGTTTAAACAGGCATCCAGTTCTAGAGCCTGATGAAAATTCAGATGACATATTAAAAATAGTAAACCTAGTGAAATTAGAAGACATAAAAAAGGATCAAAGAAGATGCACAAAACTACAAAACAATAAGAAAAAACTAATATTCTAAAATGAAATTTATTATAAAAATTAAAAAGAAGAGAAAAACTCTCATTATCAGAAGAATTTAGTAAAATATTACTAAAATATGTACACAATACTTATTGTCACCTGGGAAGAGCGCAGATGATAAATAAAGTAACACTATTCTTTACAGCGAAAAATATAAACAAACATAAACATAGAGAAGATTTGTGAAACTTGTGACATCTGCTTAAAGAATAAGTCATGAAGAAAATCAAAATATGGATTAATGTCACACCTAGGTTGAGCAATGTAACCATTCAAGATAGTTTCTATACATACCATCGGAGGTTATGGAGGATCCCGGTCAACAAAAAAATACCTACACCTACTGGTCGACCATTTCACAAGATATGCTTATACTTTAACATCAAAAAATCAAAACGCTGATGACTTCATAAAACTAACTGAGGAAGTAACAAAAAACCATTATGTCCAGATGGTACTAACGGATCAATATCCAGGAATAAATTCAAAAGAATTAAAACAATTCCAAGTAAAGAAAAAAATAAAATTGATTTTTACTGCCATAGATGCGCCTTTCTCCAATGGTCTTAATGAAAGATTAAACCAGACTTTAGTGAATAAAATAAGATGTATTATGAATGAAACTAACAAAGAGGCTGCTATTGCTATGGACAACTATTGTGAAAAAAGCTGTGGAGAAATACGAGACAGAGCATACAGTGACAAAATTCTCAACAAAATACTTGCTAGAGGGTAAAACCATAAATATCCTACCGCACGAATTAAAAATAAAATGCACAGCCGAAGATTTAGAAAGAGAGAGGAAAATAGCACTCAAGAATACAATAAAACTTCATAATGACAACAAAAAAATATTCAACCTACACAGGAGACAAATTGAATTAAAAAGGGAGATCTTGTGTACATAGAACATGAAAATCACCTGAATAGGAAGAAATTAGATGAATTGAGAATTGGGCCATCCTCGATATTGGGAAAATCTTAAAGTCAATCTATGAAGTCAATACCGGACACAGAACCAAAGAATCAAATTTCTATGATATAACAAAACTAACTCCAATGGTAGAAGGTTATGATAATTGAACAATTGCAAAAGCATTGTTCATTTCCCAGGAGGGGAGGTTTATTACAGTAACCCAACTGAGTTTTTATTTCAAATTAAATATTTGACGGATATAATCATTATATACTGCTAAAAATAAAAAAAATGCTAATGATGTTGAGTATGCCAAATTTGTTGTAAATATTAATTTAAACAGTAAGTAAAATGCTGCAATGGGTGAAGGAATATTTTATTATTATTATTATTATTATTATTATTATTATTATTATTATTATTATTATTATTATTAAAAAAAGGGCAGATGTTAAAACCAACCATCACCCTGAAGAAAACACGAATAGTTTTTCTATCCTTTCACCCATATCAAATATTGCTGGACATTTTTCTTGAAGGTTTTTCTCCTTTCCAATTCCTCCAGATGCAAATTAGAGCCCTCCTAAAACAGAAAAAAAGATAGGTCAAGAAGTTATGCGAGGAAAAAATGGTTACTTTATTTTCAGATTACATACAAGATCATACTAACTGGCAGAATTATTATGAGGTCTGGATTGGGAACCTCAGGAGTGGCAAATGGCTTTGATGTACCTTCTGCACTCCCACTCCTCTGCCAAACTAGCCTCGCCATGTAAATGAGTAAAATATAATGTGTTTAGTGACTAAGGAAAGCAAGGAACACTGATCAAAATAAATCAGTATTACAGCAGTCTTTGGCAAATTAAAATACCTTCAAAATATTCACATTGTTAGAGTTCCCAGTTAGCTCCAGCACTTTCTCTTACACTTCTTCAAAACTCCACTCCTGGACTGGTGTCAAACTAAATTGGAAAAACCAAAGAATGAGTTATTAGTTTGCTGGCATGCCCGGCTCTGCTGTGGTGTAATCGAGAGCATTTTGGACTTCTTACAAATTTCATAAACGAAATTATCCATTGCACGTCAGATATTTCACACTGTATCACCAAACAGTTACATTAAAACTCTTAAGTTACATAAGAAGTTTCCAAGTTAATAACAAAAACAAATACGTGATATTAACAACGTGTTCATAACCTATTTCTTAGTATGGACAAATGCTCATCATAAAATAAAACCTCTCACAGTTATCAACAAGACGAGTCACAGAAAAGCGAAAACTACTTACCTAATGCAATTAAAACAATCTTCAGACACAGGTCAGTTTTCTCGCAGGAAACCTCTATTCCACTGGCTCCGCCGCGCGATTTTGCGTACATTCACAACACAGCACGTGAATGACTGGACCAGTCGGTATGGTGGCGCGGCCACTGACAACCAGTGAAATGCTGGCGGTCATTTTGAAAAGGTTCACTGATTGTTCACTGATTGTCAGCAAAACTACACATTTCGACTGAAGATATCAGTGACTTTGCTCTCACTGATTGAATCAGCGTTAATTTCACTGATTCATATTCAGAGAGTAAATACATACGTAATTAAAATACTTCAAATAGTCAAAATACTGTAAATATATTATAATTTTGTATTGTATATTTTTATTGCAACAATATATTGTAATTGTCTAGTACAGTAAATTAGTAATTGACAATCATGCAAATTTCCAAACAATAACTATTGTAATGTATTGCAACAATATTTATAAATATTTTCAAATATAAAATTATATCAAAAATGTCTAACACAAAGAAATGGAATTTCCATTAAAATTACTAATTTTTCAAACAAATCATCAGACATCAAATAATATTGCTGGACATTTGTCCAGCAATATTAATGACCATGAAAGCAGCTGCCAGTGCACGTTTGACACACGCTAGGAGCAGTCGTGTATTGAATCGTGAGTGAATCCTAGTTTTGTGTTAGAACGTGAGACGAGTTCTATCACGGCTATAATAATACTAAATTTACTGTAAACTAGTATAGGATATAGCTGCAATTGCAGCTAGTCATTTTACCACTATGGATTCTTCTGAGTACAGGGGAACCATAACCTCTAACCTGCCTGATAAACAACACGGAAATTCATCAAAGAAATCATACGCCAGAGCCATGACCTCAGATGTATTCCCATCTAAAGATCAAGCAATCGTCATTGAAGCACAAGAAGGGCTGCCTATAAAGGACTACATCAACAAAGTTGCGTCTATTGTGGACTCTAAGGAAAGAAGGTTCGTGTCACGTATTTCTAATAACAGAATCTGTGTTTTTTTCTCTAGTCAAAAGATTGCAGAAAGTTTTACTGATAATAACAAAACAATTAACATTAATAACATAGAATTAGGTGTCAGACCACTTATTAGTAAGCACAAAAGAGTTATCATTTCCAATGTTAGTCCAATAATACCTCATGATGTAATAGAAGCAGAATTTACCAAGAGGAACATAGTAACTACTACAAAGATTTCATTCATTAAAGCAGGATTATCAGAACCAGGATTGTCACATATAATGAGTTTCAGGAGACAGGTGTATATTGAATCTGATGACACAGACAAACTCCCAGATTCTCTTGTGATATACTTTGATAATACATCATACCGTATCTTTCTGTCTACCGATAACATGTCTTGTTTCATTTGTAGACAAGAAGGACACATAGCTCAACTGTGTCCAAATCAACCTAATGTAAATGACATGGAAACATCTGAAAGTTCCACCCAGCAAGTACCTAACCTCAACATCAGTACAACCCCACAAACAGTAAATAATGCAATGATGGAAATAACAAATAACAATTTCCCTCCCCTTCAAAAACGACCCCTACCTTCAGAGTCATCAACTCAACCAGAAAGTACTCTCAGTAAAAAGTCTCAGGGGGACAAGAACACAAGGCAGAATAAAAAGAAAAAGAAACTTGAAAATGCTGAAGAACCTTTAAATAACCAAACAAAAACTGTTGAAGAATTAACTGTAGAAATTAGGAACACAATTGAAACCAATGGGGATAAATATCCACTATCCTATGAACAATTTGTAAGCTTCTTGGAAAACACCTTTGAATCTAACAACCCAGCAATGGTTGCAAAAGACTACACTACAGATATACAAGGATTAATTACAATGATGAGTGAGACCTACCTCTCACTCTGTGATAGATCTATAAAAAACAGGTTTACAAGAATTTTAAATAAACTTAAAAAAAGTATTGAAATACAGAATGAATCTGAATATTCATCAACAGATTAGTAGCTGCTAAACTATTCTTGGCATGCTCATCCTACAATGGAATGTGAATGGATTCTACCCTAGATACGAAAGATTACAACTATTATGCCACCAATATAAACCTGATGTCTTATGTTTGCAAGAGACTAACTTCAAAAACAACAAAAGTAGTAAAAATAAAACACTTTAAATGCTTCAACAAGAATAGAGAGAATTCCAATATTGCATGCGGAGGGGTTGCAACATATGTAAAAGAACCTTACTCAGAAGAACTTTACTCAGCTGTTGAGTTGGATATTGATACTGATGTAGAACTGGTGGCTATCCAAATATCATCCCCAGTTCAAATCTGTATATGCAACATATACTTACCGAACAGCTACCCTTTTGAAATTTGTGAGCTCATCAATATTGTAAAGCAACTTCCCAAACCATTTTTAATATTTGGAGATTTTAATTCACATAACACATTGTGGGGGTCTAAAAAAACCGACTCTAGAGGCAGTAAACTTGAAACTGTCATAGATGAAACAAACATAATGTTGTTAAATACTGGGCAGCCTACCCACATTAACATAAGCAATGGAAGTTTAAGTAGTATTGACCTCACATTTAGCTCTATAAATTTTGCTCAAAAATGCAGCTGGTTTGTGTCAGAATATCCCCATGATAGTGACCACTTCCCATTATTTACTAGTGTCTCTACTCCTGTAGGAATGTCTACCACTAATTATGGATTAAAAAAATGGAACTTCAATCAGGCTAATTGGAATAAGTACTACCAATTTATAAACATGTATATTGAAGATTTTGACTTAAACTATCAAGTAAGTGAAAATGTGGATGGACTGATTGATAAATTTTCTCACATCATAAGGAATGCAGCAAATAAATCTATAGGAACTTGCACACCATCACTGAAAACCAAAAACCATGGTGGAATGAGAAATGTAAAGAAGCAATTAAAAGATCCAATCATGCTTACAACCTGTTCAAAAAACATAAAACTGAAGAGAACAAAATTGAATACAAACGGACAAGAGCTCTCACCAGAAGTATCCTTAAAGAGAGTAAAAGCAACTCCTGGAATAAATTTGTGTCATCTATTAGCTCACAAAACAGTATAAGAGAATCGTGGAGAAAAATAAATGCAATTAAGGGACACAAAAGATGTAGCCAGATACATTTTCTTCAAGAAGGAAATAAAACTATTACACAATCTGTAGATATTTCCAACGTACTAATAACTACCGTCCTATATCACTTACATGTAACATGTGCAAAATACTTGAGAAAATTATCAATAAACGCCTCAGATGTTTCCTTGATACTCGAAAAATCATAAATGATAATCAATTCGGCTTTCGATCTGGACATTCCACTATGTCACATCTAATAAGCATTGATAGTCATATTCAAGAGGCTTTCATGAACAATCAACATGTGATTGCTGTTAGTCTGGATATAGAGAAAGCGTACGACATGGTATGGAAAAGACGGATCTTAAAGATTTTGCAGATAATAGGAATAAAAGGAAATATGTATGATTTTATAAAAAAATTTACCCTTGATCGCAGACTACAAGTCAGGATCAATGGTCAACTCTCAGATATAAAGCAGATTGAAAATGGTGTACCTCAAGGATTCGTGCTAAGTGTGACTCTCTTCCTATTAGCAATGAATGATGTAGACAAGGAGGTTCAACCTCCAGTTATCACTAGAAAATATGCAGATGACATAACTGTACTATGCAAAGGGAAATCTCTCCTATCTACTCAAAAGATCATTCAAAAAGCCTTAAACTCAATTTTTCAATGGTCTATGATCACAGGGTTTAAATTTTCCACCAAGAAAACCGAATGCATGTTTTTTTTCAAAGATAGCTAATACAGTATCCCCTAAACTCCAGCTTGGAAATCAAACTTTTAGATTTGCTAATAAAATGAAAATTCTTGGACTCCAATTTGATTCAAAATTAAAATGGAAGATTCACTTACAAGAATTAATCATTGAATGCAAGAACAGACTTAACATTATTAAATATCTCTCCAACAACAACTGGGGAGCTGATAAAAACCTCTTGCTACTAACATAAGCGTTCGTTAGATCAAAAATCGATTATGGTTCACTATTATACCAATCTGCTAACAAAAAAGAGTTGAGGAAAATAGAATCAATACACAATAAAGGGCTTAGAATATGTACTGGGTGCTTCCACGCCAGCCCCATAGGAAGTATACTTATTGAGTCCCAAGAAACCTCCTTAAACCACCGAAGGAAAACCTTCAATCTCAAGTATGCTGCTAAAGCCGCCTCGTCTACTACCCAATAATACACAATGACGTTTTTCCTCAGCTACAGAAGATCTATAATAGTCATCTTCGATATAAACCGATGTACAGTAGAATAACCCAACAACTTAAAGAACTAGACATTAAAAATATAAGTGCTGATAAACACAGACAATTCCAGATACCACTGTGGACCATTGAAAAAATGTCAATAGAGTTATCACTCACTGATTATCACAATAACAACTTAACAAATGAAGACTGGAACACCAAATTTAAAGAAGTAATCCAGAAATATAAAAATTACTCCCATTTTTATATTAGTAACAGGTTCAGGAGCTACACCACCTTATTCAAAGGCTTGGTAAAAAACTTGTTATTTTCTGGATTCCCCTTCATATAGATATACCACTGACTGCACCAGGAAGTCATTTTCCAACATCACTAGTCGACCTCCGGTCAGTGAAATATGTACATAATATAGCATATACGACAAGTGATATTTGGAAATACTTGCATGGAAAAATGAAAACCAAATGGAGCCAAGAGTGGAAGATTTATAAGGCTAGCAGTCTTCATAACAAGATAGAAAACTTCTACAACCTATAAACGTCAAAAAAAATATGCCGTAAAGATCAAGTTACAACCACCAGAATTAGATCAGAACATACGAAGCTTACTCACATCCACCTATTAAACAAGAATACTCCCCCAATTTGCAATATATGTAATGTACAAATAACAATATTACACATTATTCAGGAATGTCCTAAGTACAACCAATCCCGCCAATCAATCTTACAGAACTTTAATGTTGATGCTTTACTTCATTCAAGTACCCAACAAGAAAAAATTATAAAATTTTGTAAATCAATTAATGTCTCTCACGAACTGTAATACTGTTTTTTTAAGTGTATGTATTGTGTGTATTACCATAACATGTTAAATATTTCCAACCACCGGTGCAATGTAAACTGTAATGTAATTCACTGAACAAAAATGTAAAGAAGTATGTAACCATGCTATAAAAAAACCCTTATTGTAACTTACTGAATAGTCGCTAATAACCTCGCAGTTGATGTGACTATAAATAAATATAAAAAATATATTAATGACCTCGATTTATCATTTAAAAATTAAGAGAATCCAAATTTAACAGCTGAAAGGAGCTTTTTTTATTTCAATGAACTGCATTTACTAGCGAAATCAAACAAAAAATTATCCTCGTAAACTATCTTCTTCGTCTGTATTTGAAGTATTTCCTTTTTAAATACACATACTATATGTATTTGAATACATCTATAAATACATGCCCAAAAATCTCAAAAATACAGTTTTTCAAATACAAAATGCATTGAAAATATGTATTTCAAATACAAATATTTAAATACTGCCCAACCGTGGGGAGTAAGATCGCTAATCCAGGCAGTGCGGACGATTTACTTTTATAGGAAACCAGCGAAAACATCAATTCTCAAGAACAGCCTCTAAATGAAGCGCTGTCAAAACATGAACTTTGGGCAAAGCGCAATGCAATGACAGTGAAAACAATGTATCATCTCTTCTCACATTCCACCTTAGATCTGAAGACATCCGTCTCTTACGAACACTCAATCTTGGATCGGAGCGAGGTTTGAATCTTTGTAAGAGACATGTTCGGAATGAAATAAAACTTTTCAAATGAATTTGGTCGCTGAAGATGCGTTGCTAAGCTAGTCTATTGCAGAAAAGCAGTGTGATAGAAAGCTCCCGCTGATATGCATAGGTTACGCGCGGTCTCTCCAGCATTGCCAGGTTTCGAATCCCAGCTTGATATTTTTTTTGGGGGTAAGAATATAGCAGAATACAATCAATTAAAGGGGGGGAAATCATTCTCATTTAAACTTTTGAAGCTTGAAATATCAATATACTTTTTTTCATTAAACGTTTTGTAGAATATAGCATTTATTAATATACGTATTCATCCAATTCAATCACAAAAGTCATTCTCATTTAAACTTTGAAACTTTAAACCAGAATATACTTTTTTTAAATACTTGCACTCTGTTTGGTTTGGAGTTTAAATGATGGCTAAAGTGTTAGAAGTTAGGTAATGGACTAGAAGTTGCTTTTATAATATTACTTAAACAGTACCAATAATTCGAGAAAATATTTTCTGTTGCAGCACTACTAGTTTTATTAGATTTTGTTTGTGTATTTTAGATGCCGTTCAGCTTATTAGCATAATATCGTGAAACAAAGTTAAATATGTAAAGTAAGACGTTTGAATAAGAAACGTCGTTGGTACGAAACAGATAATTACTGAACTAAAACAGTCAAGATAAATGTAAAGGCGTCATTTGAATGTGGCCTTGGATATGTATGACGCTACGTAAAGTGACAAATCAATTATACAAGTCATCGTGTGTAAGTCTAATGACAAATATTGAAAATCTATTGTGTGTAAAATGTGTTGAATATTATTTTAAACGTTTCTAAATAAGAAACTACGTGATTTTTTACCACGTTTCCTCATGATCACTATTGAAAGTAGAAGATTCTGTGACCACTAAAGTTTTGTTTTTCCGGTCAACTAAGTCTGTGTAACTAACATAAATGCAATATAAGGTAGTAAGTTGTAACAAACGATCATTTTTGTAGACATTTGATATACCACCATTTTAGTTTACTACTAGTCTAACAACATCATTTGCGACTTTAATCACAAAATACATATTCATCGGAGAATTAAGCTTAATAAGTTTCTACTACTAACACTTTACTACGGTTACTATGGTATTTGCTACGTACGTACGATATTTAAAAGGCTAAAATAATATTTTAATTCGTTCATAATGTTTTGAAAACTCTACAAAATATTATTGAATATAGATATTCTGTTCCTGTAAAATCATATATTTCCACGAAAATCAATTGCTAGTCATATTTGACTTCATGGCGGCTGATAAATCCAAAATTGATCAATTGAAGGGGTGAAAGTAACGACCAAGTATATCGAAGTCTCAAATAAAGTATTAAGTGGGAGTCATTTATTTTCATTTATGATTTTTTATTTTATTTTACCCTTGTACTTTCAGTACTGCAGGTTTAATCTACTTTCATTTATAATAATTTCTAAAATAATATTCATTTTTAAGGGGCGAAGTGTCCGGGACGGTGGCTGACTGGCGACTGGCGCCAGTCAGCCGCCGTCCCGGACACTTCGCCCGAGACCTCGCCACTGAAGATGCCCACCGTAGTCGTGGGCCAAACGTTTGGCAGTTCAAAGCCAATTGGACCACGGCCCTTCAGCCCGGAAGAAAACATGAACATCATTCAACTTGTTTTCATAGTTCCATTGTAACCACGATCCTCTCGATCCAGGTAAGTTACGCAGTGCGTGTCAAGCTTCTTATCGAAGGCAATAAAAAGACTGGTGGTGCTAGAACAGCACATACTTTCTCGCATTATTTCTAAATTGGTAATTTTCGAAAATTCGGAGCCCGCGCCATTATTTTAAGCATCACTCCTACCTGTGGAAAAAATTAAAGAAAAATGGAGCGTTTTTGAGAAAAATATTTTTTTAGAAATCGCATTAATTTTCAGCACTAATTGCGCAAAAACTATTTTTTCAAAAAATTGTTTATGACTAGTTTTAAAGAACTAATTTTTTACATTTTTTCTGAGGCAAAAATCTCTTATCTTCAATTTTGTAGTTTTGAAATCTTAACTTTTGAAATTTTCGAAAAAACGGAGCGATAACCGAAAATGGGACTGACACCATATTTTTAATCAACTCTTTATTACAAATGAGCAGAAAATTTCATGAAAAAAAATTGTCGCGGTTTTGAGGAAAAACATTTTTAAAACTATTTGTAACTTGCCTAGATTTCTCGCAAAATTATACGAAAGCTTCTCAAATTTTCGAAAAATTGAATGTAATCTTATTTAAAGAGCGACCCTTAAAGAACAGATTACATTCAGCGAAAAATCTCTATCTGCAATATTATAGTAGTAGGAAGACACCACAAACAATTTCACTTTTAAATTTTTTCAAAGAATTTTGTATTTCAACGAACATGAGATCTGCACCATTCTCTAAAGCGTCCTCTATAGCTCTCCGAGGACACAGTTTGATCAAAAAATTTGGTGCCATTTTGATAAAATTTAAAAAATAATTTTTGAGACTTCATGTAAAGTACTCACAAAAAACAATTATCCGTTGAAACTTCCAAAGCCTCGAGTTTATTCAGATCAATCGGGAAATACTAATTTTGGAGAAAATCGGCTGAATGGTTCAGGTGCTAGCGTCGATCACAGACGTTCAGGCAGACGGACGGACAGGCAGACGTTTTACCGTCAATCGATTTTTCAGTATCAAGAACCCATTGGTTCTGGCTACACCACAGCAAAGGAAACCGCGGATTCTCGCTACACCCCGTGTTAGGAGATTTTTTTCTGCCACAGGATTTATTCACTTTTTCGTACCAGGGCCCAGCGATACGAGTTTTCTCTAACGAAAATTCGCCGTTTTCCGTTACGATTACACAAGTACCTTCGTAAGGTCCAGAAAGTAAAACAATAACATGAGTAAAAAACGAAAGCTTTTATTCACGAAACGGGACTTGGGGTGGGTGGGGGGAGGGGCTAGGCGGAGGCAAAGCGCGCTACGCGGAGGGCGGCGAGGGCGGCGCGCGGCCACACGGTGGCGAGCAGCGCTAGCGCCAGCACGGCGGCGCCCACGCGCGCCAGCCAGCCCTGCGTCACCCACTGCGCCGGGTCCAGCGCCGACCCCAGCAGCTGACGAGAGAACATCGCGGCGCCACGCACGCTTCAGTGAAGTCGGCGCCGCCGTGGCGATCAAAGTGTTTTGTGTATAAAGTGTACATAGTTCTGTGCAGTGTGGTATGAATGTGCTTGTAAATACAGTCGACTCCGGTTGTAGTGAACTTTTGGGGACTAACACTTTTATTTCACTATATCAGAGGTTCACTATAGCCGATGAGGTCAAAATTAATTAGAATTTCTCCACAATGATTGATTTTATTAATACAGAGATACAGTGAAATACATTAATAACTCGAACTGAAACTTCAATATTTTTATTTGTCTTTCAAATTCATTTATTTTCAAAGATTTGCTACGTACATTTTTCATTTGTAATTTCTCTACATCCTTCTCCATATTTCGTCCTCTCTCCATACTTGATTCTGCATTGTTTCGCAATGCTGGTTTGACACCTTTGAATTGCTCTTCCACTGTTGAAACTTCGTCCCACTCTCCGAAGGAATTTGTGGCACTGAGATGCAATTATTTTCCAGTATGTTGTATTTCCAACGTTCACTAGAGCCGTGTTCACTTTAACCGGAGTCGACTGTATAGATTAAGAATGAATGAAAGTGAATGAAAAAGAAAAAAAAGAAGAAAAATAACAATATTAAGAGCTTTAATAAATCAAGTAACAACTTTATTATTTAAAAACAAATCGCCCAAAGTGGCTAGATGTAATTCAAGTTGGATTTAAGACAAGTTAAGTTACTTATCTATATCTATATCTATACTAATATATAAAGACAGAAGTGCGTTGTCTTCCAGCGCGGTAATCTCTGAATCTACTAAACCAATGCTGATGAAACTTTTGTGCTAGCATCCTTTAAAGGCCTGGAGTACTATAGGCTATGATTTACAAACATACACAGTAATATACTTTCAAAATAATTACTTTTCTGGACATTTTTCGCCTAGCCTTACATCACAGATTCAAGAGTGCATCAGTGTCAATAGTTTAGCTGCACGCCACCAGAAGATGACGTCTGAGATCTACTACTGATTTCATCAATGTCTTGAATTATTGTGAAATTCATTAGAGTTTGAATAAGGTTATGTAATGCCCCTGTGTGAATATTTGAAAGAAAGCCGTAACTGAAGTGGTAAATATTGTCAATGTTCATGTATTGCTCTTTGTCCGTGTTATATACTAAGTGGCAAGAAATCATTGTGAGCTTCAAAGTGTTTAATAATTGAGGTAGGTTGAGAGAATAAAAAGTACAATAATATACAGTACAGAATATACAGTAATGTACAATGTACAATATACACAAATCGTATACAATCTAAACGTCTTCTTTTACAGAAATTTGTGACAACTGAATTGTTTGACTAAACGACTGTCACAATTGTCAAAACACATTACAAATGCCAAGAGATGAGCAGTCAACTAAAATTTTGAATCGGTTACTCAGAGGGAAGATCGACTTGCTGAACTACTTACTCGCCCCATTGAAAACAATACTGCAAGAAGGGGAGAAATGTGAATAATTCTTAAATAGTAGGGCAGCTGTTCATTAGGACTCTCAATTTGACTATTTACACAGTTCTTAGGTTCAAACTGTTAAAATGGAAAATGTGTATATGTTTTCAGTCCATTCAGTAGTTTTTCTTTTCAATATGCGAAGGTAGTTTGAACAGTGGTGTGTAATTTAGGAACGATCATTTACATATTAAGACTAATCTGAACAGTTGTTTGTCATATTAATTGCATTTGTACATTTTTCTTCTACATGCGAAGAAATTTAGTGCAGTGGTTGGTAATTAAGCAATGGTCATTACAATATTGACTAATAGGTGAAGTTGTTTTGCATGTCACTGGCTCCTAATGAATGAATGAATGAATGAATTCATATATATTTTTCAATAAATAATTGGAAAAAATTAATTTATCTAAAAATATTTTGTCTAAGCAAATCTGGGAGTCCTTTGTGTCTATTTTTCGGTATTCATGTTCGTATTGGTAAAATGGAAAATGTTGGTGTTTTCAGCCCACCCAGTAAATGTTTTTCTTCAATAACTTCATTTACATATTAAGACTAATCTCCGCTATTGTTTTGCATATCAATGGCTGCCAATGAATGATTTCATCCATATTGTTCCAAAAAAGATAAGAAAAACTTAATTTATCTAAAAAGTTTTTCTGAGCAAATATATAAATCTGGGAGCTCTTGGTTTCTATTATTCAGCTCTCACGTTAAAATTGGTACAATGGAACATGTTTGTTTGTCTTCAGTCCACCCATTAAAAGTTTTTCTTCAACATTTGAAGGAGTTTTGTGC
The DNA here is from genome assembly GCA_011170035.1 of Teleogryllus occipitalis. NCBI lineage: Eukaryota > Metazoa > Arthropoda > Insecta > Orthoptera > Gryllidae > Teleogryllus > Teleogryllus occipitalis. The sequence goes on from BLKR01000013.1 coordinate 347,276, forward strand.
AGTGGTATGTATTTTCGGAATGACCATTTACATATTAAGACTAATCTGTAGGGTTGTTTGCATATCAATTGCTGTTGTACTTTTTTTTATATGTGAAGAAGTTTAGTGCAGTGGAAGATAATTATAGAATGATCATTTATTTATTAATACTAATATGTGCTTTAGTTTTGCATATCAATTGCTTCCAATAATTGAATTCATCCATACTTTTCTATAAAAAATAGGCAGAAATTAATTTATCAAACAAAAAGTTTGTCTGAGCAAATAAATCAATCTGGGAGTTCTTGGTTTCTATTATTCAGCTCTCCTGCACAAATTGGAAAAATGGAAAGTAATTTATGATTTTGTAAACCCAGTAAAAGTTTTTCTTCAATATGGGATGAATTTCTGTGCAGTGGTATGTAATTTAGAAATGATCATTTACATATTAAGATTAATCGGTAAAGTTGTTTTGCATATGAATTGCTCGCAATGAATGAGTTCATTTATATATTTAAAAAAATAAGCAAAAATTAATTGGTCGAAAATATTTTTGTCTAAGCAAATAATATCTGGGAGTCTTTCGTTTCTATTATTCATATTTCAGGATCCATATTCTCTATCACTTGAGATAAAATAATGATGCTAATATTGTTTTGTTATGTGGCTCTGTGCATTTTCAATTTATTATTTACACATAATGTAATGTTGGTGGATCATATAGGTTTCTACCGTATCAGTCGTATGATGAATTGATTTACCTGAACAAATACGTTTTATACTACGTGTTACTATCACACAGGACATTAAACATATATATTTTTGTCATCTTTAGAATTATAAAAACTGGTAATTATGTTTCAGAATAGATACAAGTATTATCATTTATTTTTATGTTTATGAATCATCAAATACATTATGACATCGATAACTATTACTCCGGATCTACCTTCTACCGTACCCGTGCATGAATTTGCGCATGTTATATTCAGCTTAAAAGAAGTAAGTGCCTTCAAGGTCACGAGTTGACATATCAATTTCAAAACTTTTTTTATGAATACAATAGAAGAAAAAATATAAAAACAGGATAAGTTTTACAACGTGACAGTTTTGATAGTGTTGGAATATATAAAACTCCACAAAAATTTTATATGTGAGTACAAGTATTTTATTTTTTTGGTTTACATTTGTTTATTGCTTTTAGTTATAAAGTGAATGTTTAGAAGCTGGAACTTCAAATAAGAAAAATGTCATTATTTGTGGAAAAGTGAGCGAGGTAATCTGGAAATTTCCGAATGGGGGTCAAGAGAAGACAGCTATCGTGGCGTGGCCGGGCTGAGCATGGCAGGGAGTAGGGCGGAGAAGGGATACAATGGAAGATATTGAGATATGTCCCGCCGCAGGGCATGAAAAGATTGAATTCCTCTTCCTGTATAATAATTTACTGTAATAAATGCCCGAGCAACGCCGGGTACTTCAGCTAGTTAAAGATAAAACCCGCCCCTAGCTCCAAAAGCAGAAATGCTGGAGCGAATTGGAATTGGAATCCCAGTACATTGAATAAATTTCCGCCATGCCAGGGGTACTGGCAGGGGTAAAATTGAAGAGGAAGAAATAAAACGGCAGCTGCACACGCCCCAGCGCTTGCTGCACCTCGCCGCCCGGCCAATGGGGGCGGGAGAGACGGGCTCTAATTATTGAAGACCTTGTCCCCAAACCAAAGTATCTTCGTGTAAAGTTATTTATTTTTTTCTTGATGCGCTATTGCTTGTTACTGCTCTTCGGTTCTGAGCTTGATATACCTGCGTAATGGACCTGGATTGAGAGGATCGTGGTGATGAGGGAAATATGAAAACTGAATATTTTCCTGAAATATAAAACTGAATATGAAAGTTGAATATTTCTACATTCTTGTTCTTTTGTGGAGAGAATTACGAGAGGCAGTTATGAAAGAGAATTATAGGAAGGAAATTTGAAAAGACAAATCTAGCCAAGCTAACATTTAGTTAATTATTAAATATGCAAATCTAAATCAGTAAAAATGAGTAAAAAATAAAGTATTTTATTAACCACGGTTGTTAACTGGTTCAAATGATCGAGCGAGGACAAAAGCCCGAGGGGCTGTAGCTCTCCGAGCTTTTCGTCTCCAATCGATCACTAGAACCTGTTTAATTAATGCCTTTGGTGTGAAAATAACTATTATGCACCAAGGACATTAAAAGCTTGAACAACAAAAAACGGTCATTAGAATCAATTAACGCCCAGGGTACATGATTTTATTTTTAACTAACATTAATGATTGAGATTTAGCAAGTACACTGCCTTGAGGAACTCCTGATTTAATAAGATGGAAGGATGATGGTTCTTGTTGTTTAATCTGGAAGTAGCGATTAGATAGGTATGATTTCATCAAAAAGTCGTACGGATGAGGCAAAGTAGATTTAATTTTTTATAGAAGTCCTTCGTGCCATACTTTGTCGAATGCTTGTTGTATGTCAAGAAACACTGCTGCACAGTAGCTTTTTCTTTCGACGCATTGAGTAATAACTTCAACAACTCGGTGCACTTGTTCGACTGTTGAGTGTTGTTCTCTAAATCCAAACTGATGTTCTGGGATTATCTCTTGAAGTAGAGGTTTTAAACGTTGGAGTAGGATTTTTTCAAAAACCTTTGATAAAATTGGAAGCAAGCTTATTGGGCGATAAGTTGCTACATCGTTGGGTGATTTGCCTGGCTTTGGTATTGCTATGATCTGAGCTATCTTCCATTGTCCTGGGAAATGATTGCATCGGAGAATTGCATTGAAAAGCGAGTTGATAAATTCTATAACAGTCAGTGATAATTCCTGCAAGACTTTGCCTGTGATTAGACCATAACCTGGGCTTTTATTTAGATTTATAAAGCGCTGAATGGTTGTTCTAACTTCATTGGTGGAAAAAGATTGCATTGGAAGTGATAATTGACAAGGAGCGTCATTATATCGAAGCACTTCTTCCTCATCTGCATTGTTCCGTGGAGTTACTGGTTCAAATACCGAAGAGAAATGTTCTGCAAGTCGTTCAATTTTCTCAGTTGCACTTCTTGCCCAGGTTCCATCTTTCTTTCTTATTGGAGGTATGTGGACGTTTATTTTTCTTAGTAGCTCTCCAGATCGAATAATTTGTTGCTGCGGTTGCTGTTAGTGACTGTACATATTGTGCAAAAGATTCATTTCGATGTCGTATCAATAGCTGCTTCTGCTGCCTGGAGGCTCTGTTTAAATTGGCTGTCTTCAGGGTGCCTGGTTGTCATCCAGATACGTCGTAATCGCCGTTTCTCTCTGATTTTTTCTCTAACGTTTATAGGTATTGTCAATTGCTTGCTTTGAACAGTTTGAGGTGTTGAATCCCATACGGCGTGTTGTAGGTCACATATCCGGGGATCGAGAAATACGACCTCTTGGTAAAATGAGTTTCGCTAATTAGCATGATGTCAATTTTATAATTCTGTAGAATTAAAATTAATTCTTGTTTGTGCTGTAAGAGGCCATTTGCATTGCATGTTGCTAACTTGTAATGCCATGATGACTTGTAAAGATTCAATTTATTTTAGAGATAAGAATCGTGAGTTAATTTAAAACTGAACTTATCTGCTCTGCTTGTTGTTTTAGTATTTTTTCAAATCTTGAAAATGATTCTTGTATTACATTTCCGATGTCTGCTGGTTGGTTGGTTACTGCGCGAGCGTACGATTGAGCATTTTTTATTCGGGTGTGAGTGTAATATATACGTGAGGTTTCCAAGTTGCTTTCTGGGTAAGTTTTTAATCCAGGATATTCATCCATATCTGGCTTGTATTGACCTTGTATAGTATTACTTGTGTGGATTTTCCGTCGATCACTTGTTGGGTACGATCTTTTGATAAGTTCTTGGTAGACCCTACAGCCTTTGTAGTTTGCTGGATGACCCTCGTCGCAAAGTGCACATTTTGGTTTTGTATGGATATCTTTCTTGCACATTTCAGTGAGATGTTCTTCTCCACACTTCACACATCTAGGACGCCGTTTGCAGTATGCACCACTGTGGTTGTACTGTTGGCATCTGTAGCATTGCACAATTTCTTTTCTTTTTTTTTTTTATACGGTGGTTCGAATTTGACTTCGGCGTGCATTAGTTTAGTAATTTTGTAGATATCTGCATTGTTCCGTTGTGGTTCTAAGTCAACATAGAAAAGGCATGTGGGGTTTTTTGTCACTCTGTGACGAATGTTGTGAATATTTCTGACTTGATCTAATTCCTCTAGTTCATTTTTAATGCTCTCTGTTTCAACAGATGGATGTACTTGCCTGAGGACTACACGAAATGCTCTTTCTTTTTTTAATTGATACATGTGGTACATTGCCTTTTTTCATTTAAGAATTGTATGATTGCTCTGTAGCTTTCTATTGTCTCTGGGTTGACTTTCACTTCATTGTTATACATTTTGTACGTAAATGTATTTTCTTCGATGCCTTCTCGTAGAGATTGTGTGAACGAGGGCACATTTATGACATTTGGGATAAATGTAGGTGGCGGTTTTGTTTGAGGGGTATTTTCAGTCGTACCATTTACTTGCTGTAATTCTTCAGTGTTGTTGGAGTTGTTTTCAGCGCTTTGTAACACTTCGAACCTGTTACTTTGTTTTATCTCACTCGTATTGGACACTTGCAGAGCAGTTGCTATGCCACCACTGTTTCGGCGCTTACGCTTAGCAGAGCGAACAACTTGCCATTCTGGTAAGGGATCGGAATTGCACTGTACCTGGTTTCTTGATGTCGTAGACATTACGCTGCTCTCCGTGCCAGGTGGTTGTAGCATTTCGGTATCCCCAACTTGTGGTGAATGAGTGGGGAATATTGCATCAATTGTTCAAAGCGTTGTACCTTAAGCTGGGATTCTTGGACTCCTGCTGCAATTTTTCTATTTGCCGCTGATATTGCTCATTTAACTGATGTCGTTATTGTTGAAGGTATTCAGCCAGATGCACGATTTTTCGAATTGAAAGTAATGTTTTTCGCAAACCCAGTGTTTGGATCTGACTCATTTTACTATTAAAATGTTTTTAAGCGTTTACATAATAGCTTAACTATTTGAAACATTTTTTATCGTCTAATGGCAAAGTTTCAGGTGGAGGGCAATGAACAATGACACAGAAATTACGGAAGGTTAAGAGACAGCGTGTTTGTAGTCTGCAAATCAGTTCATTTCATGATATTGCCTTAGTAAGGCATGAGGAAACAACACGAACACTAATGAAAACCGCTCAATATAAGAGAATTGTGTTCTAGAAAAATATCTTGGATTTAAACTTGATTTTACATTTTAAAATTATACGAAATACTAAATGAAATATTTCTACAATGATATTTATTGGTAATTGAATATTTTACAAATTAAAAATTGTATTTTTTTTTGTATATCGCATACGTTTTGCCAATCAGTTTGAGTACCATCGATGGTTTGATAAAACGTAATCATTTTCGAAGAATGGAGAATAAGACCACGTTTTCTGATTTCCATACAGTTATTTGTATTATATTGTCTAATTGTACTATTATCTGTGACTAGCAGTAAGATGGTAAAGACTTCTGTAAACAAATACATATTGTGTATGAGCTAGTTATTGTATACAAGGCACATCATCATTGGGAGATGTACAGAATGCTTCAAAAAAGTTGCCAGCACGTAAAGTTCAATTCTACGTTGTCATATGAAAAACAAATCTGAATTCTAAGAAAACCAATCTTGACTGAACAAGACTGAAAGATGTTATTTAGTTAGATATAACTTCAGAAATTTCCTGTGGTGTTGCAATAGTCCTGTCAGCTGTCATTGCTCTCATTCTTGATATATGTTTGCGTGTGCTCTGCAAAAAGGTTCCAACAATACGCCACCCATTTTCTGTTACTTAGCAAGGTAACTTTGTAAAAACCAAATTAATATCATGACACAATTCATTAAATAATTGACTCAAGAACACGTCAGGCATAAGCAATTATTGGTTTTCTGTCCAATTTTCAACTGCACTGAGCTCATGAGCCTTGTGTCACAAAAATCAATATTTCACTCCAATCATAATTATTTCTGAAATTTGGCTGTTAGAATCCTTCTTTGCGCAAGAGCTCAATTGCAGATTTCGTATGTTTCCATTCTCATCTGAAGATGAACAAAAAATTGAAACAATAAAGATTTTCAAACATTACTATTATCATTCAATTTTAAGCGCAATTTATTAAGTTGTAATTAAGAGCTAGTTACATTATTTAACCAAACTGCACTCTGTGCACAAGTGCACTCTGTGCAACTTTGTTTTGCCATTACCTACAACATAGAAACTTGGCTGTTGGGGAGTCAGGCGTAGTTGCCAACGTTTCGGCAATCACACTGCCACCTTCCTCGGCGAAAGGTGGAAGGTCTCAGGAGGACGGCCGAAACGTTGATAACTATGCCTAGGATGCGACACCTCTCGAACAGCCAAGTTTTAACTCCAGCCTCGGAAGCCTACAACTTAATTTTCCTGCATCATATCGTGCCATAACATTCTGAATTATTGTAGTTTGTTTTATTGTTCGAGGGGAAGATAACGAAATGATTTTATATGATTGAGACTCAATACATGCAGACCTCGAATGCTTTGTTACTGACCATCGTGTTGCCTTAACTACCGCCAACGGCACGTGCTGCTCAATGTCCGCGCAGGAGAGTGAGCGGCGGCGAGGTGGTCGGTGGCCAACGGGACTGCTCGATAGCAGTCAGCGAGCGGGCGAGCGGGACTCGAGGGCAATGTTTGATATCAGGATTTCCCGACTCCCTCATCTTGTTTTTCAGGGGCATCCATGCCCTACAGCAAATACAATGGCAACAGGCTCCTTGGAGGTCATCACGTGTTACTCTGTTAGTCAATCGTGTGACAATTATTCGTTATTACATCAAAACGATGATATTCATTGTTAAATCATCAAATATGGGACAAAATAAATAGTATCAGAAAAATTTTAAAATTTAAAACAACTTCACCTCATTTACTTTTTGTGCAGTATAAAACGATACTTAATTTATAATTTTATTTTCGTGACACAGAAGGACCTTGAGTACTTTGAGCCAAAAGTACCAATTTTCGGTTTTTGTGCAATTTGGATAGTGTGGAGGCTGCTGTTTCATAATATATTCGTTTTGTTTTTGTTTTTCTAATTCAACTTAGAAGGGGTTAAAATGTCCATTTAAATACTCACTTGCGCTTGGTTCTTTACTCTCTCAGACACTTTATTCTTTCGTAAACCCTCCGCCGATAATGACCCTCAACATGGATTTTGTTTTAAGAGAGAACAGACCTGGTGTAAATACAACAGGTGTTAAGATACTTGAGACGTGTACAGCCATAAACGTTCCCTTTCCATGGCAGTGAATAATGCAATCGAGTCTACATTTAGAGCTTTGGCAGATCCTTCATTACTGAAAAGATGTCTGCAAGGCAAAACAAACTCTCAACGAATCTTTGAATAATACCTTCTGAATAAGGATCCCCAAATCAGTGTTTGTAGGAAGAGAAACATTCCCTCCCCCTGTGTATGATAGTATTTTAACATTTAATGATAACAGAGTTAACATTTTGAAAATTGAAAATCAATCCAGGAGAGAGTATGATTATCCTGTCAAGCAATTGACGAACGAAGAATTAAATTAAGTAACAACAATCAATTATTGTCTCAAATTGCTTCAAAAGACAAATAATGGAAAAGAAAGTATCAGAAACTTGAAGAAGACAGTCATGATCCAGAATATGGAGCTGGAATGCATTGTACTATCGAATATTTACCTAGCTGTTTTCCCTAACTTCATTTTTTAAACTTTTGTTCCTTTTTCTCAGAAACTATTCTTGGCAAATTAGAGAAATTCGTGCCTCTTAATAAACAGTTTGTTGTGGCTAAACTGACACTTTTTCTTTGAAGTAGTCTTATTATTAGCAAAGGTTCTTAATAAATACATGTTTGAAATGTGAGAACGATTATTGAAATACTTAAAAATATAAATAAAGTAGTTTCATTTGTTTTCAAAAATTACACAAATATCCAGGTATCTAAAATACTGCACACAACAACTGTGAAAAATTTCATTATTGTATCATTAGTAGTTTTTTTTAGAAAGAGGAACATTAATTCTTAATGGTAAAGACAGGCTTTACAAGGTCCCCTAAACAGAAACTGTAGCGTTACATACGGATTAAGTCGTCTGCAAAATCAAAGTTGAATGCACTTTGTAACATATATGTAGATAATAATCAAATAAATTTAACAAAGAAACAAGGTTTTCAAAAAAGCTCTGAAAGATGAGTAAAACAATAGGTATACCAATAACCATATAAAAGGTAGGTTCTCATTGTTTTCGACTAACAAAGACCTCTTAATATTTGAAAATATTGTGAAAAATTGAACACTTGTAGTATTGCACTTCAGACACCGATTTATTTTTGAAAATATGAGACCATAAATCATGCGGATGAACTACATCAAGGAAGAGAAGGAAGTGAAGGTATATTGATTGATTGATTAGTGATTCCGAGTGCGTCAACTTCTAAGGTCATTAGTCCTGCAAGTGTAATGCATGATGGTGATCTTCCCCTGCTGGATGTTGAGATCCTGCGCCGACCTACCTCGGCTTGCGGGGATTATCTCCAAACAGGTATCTCCCACCAGCAAGGCACTTCCTCGGCCGGGACAAGTTCTAAGCTCCCGAATGTTCTCCCGACATGTCTGACAGGGTAGTGCATGTAAATTAAAGTGTGTGTAAGGAGTAGAATAGAACAAGGAATGGGAAAGAAAGACAGCGTGCGGTCCGTGACCCGTTTGTTAGGATATTACTCCGGCATTCACTTGGTTTTGATTGGAGAAACCACTGAAAACTACCGGTCAGAGCAGCCGGCCTCTAGAATTCCACTGCAGGCAGCGACTGAAATTGACCTAGCTATGTAGCTAATATCGAAAATACAGCCACCGTCGGGACTCGAACCTCAGAATCTCCCGGTCAGAGGCACTGCAGGTTAAATTCGACCTAGCTAAGTAGCCATTTTCGAAAATCCTGCCACCGAAGCCCTGAGCCACCTTTGCCGGTATGAAGGTCTGGCAGAAGGCTTAGGGTACGGGCAGAATGGATCCGTGTTCTTCCCAATTCGCACTCGGGCGAACAAGGTTGTTTAAGGCCGAATACTTCGAACATCCACTACAGCGCAGGTCTTGTCACATTACGTCCGACGCGATCTAGCGAAAGCGGCCGACCTTCCAAGACGACAGAATAAAACGAGCTTCAATCATTTGCCGCGACTGAATCATTCAACGGTGATAAACTTGCCAAAGATGAAGTTAACCGGCCTAATTCCTTTCAGACCTATCCCGCATCAAACACAACACTTATATTTCATGTCAAACAGCTCTTTTTTTCTCTCAGCGAGCAGTTTTAATCTTTTTGCTTCCATTACACATCGCTCATGCGTAATACTTTCTTTTTTTTATTATATCTCTTCCCGTTGACGTTTATTATGAAACGCACGTATCTCGCGTACCCGTTCCCGTCCTCGCCTTCGAGTTGCCGTACCCGCACGCGGGATATAGTGGCGCGACCTTTGACCTACCAGAGTGAGAGCGATGCACATGAGCACGAAGGTGATGCCGTGCAGCAGATCGTGGTCGGCGGGCTGCGCGTGGGCGCGACGGTGGGGAGGACGCGGTGGCTGCTGCCCCTGCGGCACCGCGCCGCCGCCGTCGCCCATCGCCCGGCCCTCGCTTCTGCCCTGCCCTGCCCTGCCCTGCCGCAGCCACTCCTCTGCCCCGCGCGTGCGGTCACTCCGGAAACGCACCGCCTTTCTCGCAAGTGAAGCATTGTCCATTTTGGGACAGCGCTGTCATAAGAATGGTTGTTGACAACAGTTTTTTTTCTTCTCCATATTTTATTTTGGCTAATTGGTCGCAAATCAAAATTATCGCTGGAAAATAAATTATTAATATATAAAACTATTCGAGCTCCTGTATGGACATATGGAATTCAGATCTGGGGCACTGCCAGCAAAACTAATTTGTTAAAGCTACAAAGATTTCAATCAAAACTTTTAAGTATAACTTCATCTGCACCCTGGTTCATAACACATGTTGCACCACAGCGATACCTCACTATCGCAACAGTTCAAGAAAATACTCAAGAAATAAGTTCAAAATATTACCAATGTCTGCGAAATGCATCTCAATCAACTAGTTCTTCTTGACAATAGCCAAGAAATTTCTGGACTCAATAGAATTTCCATTCTTCCTCTTCTCCTCCGTTCTAACAATTAACATTTATCTATCCGTGTTCTCTTAATTTGCTCTAACATGTTCATAATATATTCTTAATCCTCGTAAACCTTAACAATATAATAATGTTTTAATGATTCTTTTATTATAATATTTGAAAAGAATCCCAAGAAAGGAAGAAATGGATGACTTTCTTCATTTCATTTCATTTGTGATTGTTATTCAGATTTATAGAATTTACTTATTATTTCACATTTGAAATTATTGTAAATATTCTTTGAATAAAAAAGTTATTTTGCAATTTGTTTGCAAACAAACATTTGGCAAAATTGCATAAATCTGTGCTTAAAAGTACTTGAGAGGAGTAAAGTCCATTGACAATACTCCACTAATATCACATTTTTAGTAGTTAACAAGCTGCACTAAACGTATTAGATAAATATACAATAATAAATATATAGAAAAATAAATACATAGAACACGAAATTTCTGAAATGAACAATTTACAGTCGATGTGCAAGGTCTAAAGTATTATGTCATCGAAGACGTCTGGTAGTGTCACTATTGTCTACAGTAGGGGCAGTGCATAAGCGACTCTGACAGTTCTCTCGCCACGTGCGTTATGTGACCTGCTCTGAAGCAATCAGCGTACGAGGATTTGTTTACTTTTTCGCAGCCAGGGTTCAGCGTTGCCGCTAATCTGACACACAAAGTCGCTTGAGAAGCGCAAAGATTCCTGTCATCAGCAGTATCAATGCGAATGAAATATGCCTCTGCCGATACGCGCCAGACCAGTTAGTGTATGTTTTCCAAGAGCTTCAGTGCGTTGGTTGGAGGTTGTGAGTTTCGTCATGGCTGCGCCCCACACGTCGCGCAAACGTGTAATTGTGTTAAAGAGCCAGGCTCGCGAATTTGTTTATCGTTTACGCGAATATTTCGAGGCAAAAAAGGCGAACGGGGGACATCGGGGTGAGGATCTCGGTGTACGTCCTTTGCCTGCGGAATAGAGGACGAAGCCATCCGTAGCTGACGCATCAAGTATTCAACGCGGTTTGGGTGCCGATAAGGGTCGGCTGTGGCGAAGCTTATGAACATGGTATCAAAACGTGTCATCGGCTGTCGGTAAGTGTAAATGTTTTGAGATTTCATTTATCTGACGTGTAGGCGGTGCCATGTGCGTAGTAATGTGTGGCAACAGCGCATCGAACTGTCAGAGTCGCTTAAACGCTGCCCCTACTGTAGTAAGTTGATGGCTAGAATATTGGAACGGTTATGTAGTCTTTTAAGGTATTTTGCATTGGTCTTCTTAATTTCTTCTTTTATTGTTGGTATCTGTAAGTCTTTGTGTAGTGTTGCGTCCGTTACGTACCACGGAGCATTTACAAATTTTCTTAAGATTGACAGCAGTGGCGGCTCGTGCTTAAGCCTGTTTTACATGATCATTTTTGCATCCTTTTTTCATCATTTTTCTGTACAGAAAGTGGATGGAAAAAGGATGTTCGTTTTTTACGAGTTATGTTTTGGTGCAGAAACTGGATGAAGGTGGTTCCAGCGTTTTACACGGTCATTTCTGGTCTGTTCGTAATCGTGATGAAAATACTTCCTCCGGATGCCGCAAAAGCGGCGAAGATCAAATATTTCAACATCACATCTATGGCAAATAATTAAGTTAAGTTATATAGGTTCATCTAGTTAGTAAATTGGGGTGGGAGAAGCATATAAATCAGGTAGTAAGAAAAAACTGGAAGTCCTTGCATTTTGTAATGCGAATTCTAATGAAACGTTTTGCAAAAGCCAAAGAATTAGCATATCTTTCGCTGGTTTGCCCTCTCATGGAATACGGAGTAGCATTTTGGGATCCAAACAGAAAGTCGCACCGAAAAAATCTAGATAGAATACAGATGAAAGCGAATAAGTTTACCTATAGATTTAACGCAATAAAAAGTCATGGGAACCTCTAGAAACGAGAAGAACAAGGGCGAGGCTTTGCGCTCTTTATAAACCGTACGTAGGTCAACCAGCTTGGAAGGAAATTCAGATTAGACTAGAACAACCAAATTATTTCGGCCGAAGCGATCACATCCACAAAATTCGAACAAGGAAACAAAATTCAGATCTTGGGAAAATTCCCTTTTGTAACAGAACAATTAAAGATTGGAACAGTTTACCCGCAGCAATTTTCAAAGTTTTTCCTCTAAGTGCCCGAAGTTTAAAAAAAGTTAGAACAAGATGAGAGTAATAGATATTAAATGAGTAAGTGCTGTGAAGTGCTGGCCAAAGTAATTCAAAGCATAAACAGTGTAGGGTTGTGTAGTGCAGTGCAGTGAAGTGTAGTGTAATAATCTCCCCCTCTCTCCGCCCTCCTTTGATACCGCGACGCCTCACGTCGCGGCGCCAATGTAACAATATACTACTTCTAATCAAACACGATGGCCCACGCTAGTGGGCCACTGTAATATTCTCTTACAAAACCTCACGACGATTGTAATCTTTTCCTCGTCACGCGCACTATCTTGCCCTGCCCTAGCCCTGAATTATAATTGGGTGCCACATTAGCGATTGCCCGTACCTCTGCTAGCTCGTACTATTGTTTATTTCTTACCGTGTCGTAGTCCGCGCGCTCACTCCATACTGAGTTGAAGGAAGGGTCCGTTTCGTTCGTGCCTGGGTCAACATTCATACCACTACAGAATAAAGACATGGAATCACGGCAATTATGAGCCATTGGGATGCTCATGCATTTAATTTAGGATTTTTTTTTCCGCTGATATCCCTTTCATTAACACAATCTGCCCCTCCGACTTACTAAACATAACAATACGAATATATAAACACACAGAAAAAATAAATAAACATACACACTGAAATTACAATACCAAGAAAAATCTCATCCATCCATCAGAATGCGCATTCTGTCGTGACCTTCCTTATTATCCTTAGCCTAATAGCATAACTTGGTCTTCGACAGAACTTCTTTTCTTTCTTTTGAATGGAGCGTAAACAAACAAAAAAAACAAAACAGTTATTGCACAATTCGTGCCACTTCCCTTTTTTTGCAGCGATGTCACCTTCCGTCAGCGCCCGTCGCTGGTAGTTGTCACGTGCATTATTTACGCACGCAGTTCCCCGTTCAGCTGCCACCAGATCCTCGATGCACTCCTCCGTTTAAAGTTTGCCAATGCATCCACAAGTATTGTTTGTTTGTTTTTTGTCTTAATCGCGTCTTCCCTGAATGTTATTTCTATATCTCGCGATATATATATCTTTCGCGACGCTCCTATTTCCTGACACCTAATTTGCGTAAATATTGTCTATGCGGATTTTTTTCGTGAATTTCTAAATGAATTTAAATAAATTTTCGATACACTCAGTCTCAACAATTGTTTTTATGCAACCAAAATAACTTAATAACGTTTTACACGACACTTCCGCAAAAATTTTCAAAAACTTAACACAACATAAAAACGCGTGCGATCATCCTCATATCCGAACTCTTTCTGTCTGTAACCCAGTTTTCATTGTTGGTCCACACAATCCAAGTGACTGTCTTTTTATTAAACACATGCCCCTCACCATAAGAAATGTTCAAAAATGTTTACATTTTTCACTGTTTTGGGGCATCTTGCGTCTTACTCTCTCTTTCATAGTTTTATTAACTTTTGGTTTGTAATTATCACATTACCGAATTCCCTTTTCTCGTTTTCCTTTTTCCAAAAAACCTTTATTTTCCGTCTTCCCCACTCGTGATGACGTCACTTACATCTTCGGTCACTCTTTTAATTCTTTCTTAGCTCGCTATGCTATGGAACTGGATACTGATTTATTAAAGCCTTCCATAAATTCCCCCCCCCCCCGCGCCGTAACTAATTTTGCCCTGATCTAAATATTTTTCTCTATAATTTCTGTAAGTTTGGCCAAAATCCACCCAGGCATTCACTGGATATTCAATAAAACTCGTTTTGTTGTATACTTTCATAGGTACAACAATGGTCACCATGTCTTCAACTTCGCCGTTATGCATGCAATTTATACCACTTATAATATTTACGGAACCCGTGGCTCGAATAACGTGATTCTTGGTTCAAAATGTTCCTAAATTTGGGTTCTATTCACTGTTCACAATGCCTATTGCCCCCCCTTTTGTTTTCTATTACTTTCCTAATAATTATTATTATTACGCGGCGCTGTTGTCTATTGTTTCTTTCATTATTGGCTCCTCTTTGCTTATGTAGAAGTTCCTTGTCCCACGCATTCTTGCGGGCTAGTCTCACAAATCATTACAGTAGTGAATGCGATCAATGAATTAAAAAAAATTAATTTAGCCAATATTTATGTAGCTTGTATTAAATTTTTGCATCACCAAAATATAATTATTAGATATGACAGAGTTGAAATAATTGTTATAATACTTAATATTAGTGATAGTATGATTGTTGCATCCTCGGCGTGTACTGTACTCGTTTATTATTACTGTTATTATTAATATTATTGTTATTATTGTAATTATTGTTATATAACTGCCACCGGGTCATACCCCATTGCAGTTCAAAATAATGTAAATGTAAATGTAAAATATTAGGACTGAGCGCGGAACTCGACATTAGAACACAGTACATAATTTATTTCTCTCTACGAAATCACTTCACATTACAATTCAACACATCAGAACGCTCTCGAAACTGTACAAAAGGAAGAAATTGTACCACACCCATAACAAACCAGAAAAGATCCTAAAAATGACGCCAGGGGCGCCGTAGTCAAACTGGATGAAATCTGTACCGAAAAATGTAGCATGCGTCATTTTTTCATACAAATTATATCCACTCTGGCCCGTCACTTCTCTGTACCGGCGAAAAATGATGAAAAAATGATCGTGTAAAACAGACTTTAGGTTGCACCAACGAGTTACAATATACTACATAGAGTGGCTGAAGCGCCTTTGCCATTTTTCAGGCAAAATGAGCCTCTATCTTTGAAGTATTTTTTTGCAGTGAAAGCAGTGCCCTTTGGAGAAACAGAGTATTCTAGAATTCCGTTTGGCGCTGGTTAAGGCCGGGTGGACGCGGACCACGCGTAATATAAAATCTCTTACTCTGTGTTTTCCAGACTAAATATTAATCATTTAAAAACGAAATCACAATAAGTAAGGAGAACGAATTGAGAAACATTAAAAAACATTGCTTCCTGCAGCAATTGTTGTTACAAGGATGGAAGCTGTTGAAATGTTATTGTAGATAATGGAAGTGAATGTCATTGCAATAGGGAGCAAACAAACAGATCACAAATAAGGCGGCAAACTTGGAAAATAATAAGTGCTTCAATTACTTCTATTTTTACAGTTATATGTCGAACTTTCTGAAGGCATGGTGAATATTATTACTCTAACCACTAATATGATTTAAATACACATAAACGAAAAGACAATAAGATCTGATACAAACAACACGTGGATTCAGCTCAACTCACTACCATCAGGCACCTCTCATATTTTGATTGAAAAAAAAAATGTCGGACCCAAGTTCGGCGAGCATCCACCAAGAACGCTGAAACCAAAGGGTCAGCCACTCAATGTTTTATATTCTAGCACAACCCCCAGATAATTGAAATGATCTTATAATATCATAGGAATACGCATTTTCCTTTTAATAGCATTCAATATTCAAGATATTGCAGCGATATCCATGTATATGGAATTTTTTAAACCAAGGAGCGTCCAACTGGCGCTCTCTTCGGTGTCTCTTGGCTCCCAAATCTTGCACCACGCTCTTGGCTGTATTAATGGATTTATTAGTTTATTCTTTGGCTCTTCGCTTTAACACGGGGAACATACTGGCTTTGGCGACGCAACCAAATGGGTGGGGATCGAGGCAGTCCGAGGTGAATACCAAACTTTCCTCTTCGTGTGACTTATTGCGACTTAATCACGGAGAAAAAAGAACAGTTGTAGTATACCTGATCCATTATACTGTATCAAGGGAACGCATGATAATATAGGCCCAACCAGGTTCACTGTTGCTGTTTCGTGACGGAGATAGTTGGAACGAAAAGTTGCATCGTAAAGAGTCCCTTGTTGCACTCCTCTGAATTCACCTTGTCAGAGTGCACGGGTAGAAGCTGCCGAGCCCAAGCAACCTTGTTGGAAGAGTTGGCTATCTGCTCGGCATAAGCGAGCAACACAGGTTGGAGGATCCAGCCTACCGTCATGACGCATCCGGGCGAAACTGATAGAAGGAGCCGGCCTTCCGTGTCGGCTTGCACAGCTATACTGGTTGAAGGGCCAGCCGTACGTGTTGCCTTATTTAAGCATTTCTTATTGGTGTTACAATTACTGATCGTTGACGGGTATAGGATGGGTTATACGTAGTACTTGCTATTAATAGAATATTCATTATTTTTTTTGATCCAACAACAGATCTGTATATTTACCTACACAACCAGACACCGTAAAAACGGAAATAATTGCATAAAAATTATGCATTTAGTGATAATTAAATTTCACAACAAGCCTCAAAAGCCTTTAAATTCAGCAGTCTGACTGTTATTACGGTAGATATACATACATCAATATGCCTGCATTGTTGTTGAATGAAAATGTTTTATATATGTGTTATGTATGTTATATATGTTTATTATTATGTTATTGTTATGTTATATATTTTTATAAATGTGTTATATATATATATATATATATATATATATATATATTTATATATATATACATATATATATATATATATTCTTATATATATAGTATATATATATATATATATATATATATATATACTAATATATAAAGACAGAAGTGCGTTGTCTTCCAGCGCGGTAATCTCTGAATCTACTGAACCAATGCTGATGAAACTTTTGTGCTAGCATCCTTTAAAGGCCTGGAGTACTATAGGCTATGATTTACAAACATAAACGGTAATATATTTTCAAAATAATTACTTTTCTGGACATTTTTCGCCTAGCCTTACATCACAGATTCAAGAGTGCACCAATGTCAATAGTTAAGCTGCGCGCCATCAGAGGATGACTTCTGAGATCTACTACTGATTTCAACAATGTCCAGAATTATTGCGAAATTCATTTGAGTTTGAATAAGGTTATGTAATGTCTCTGTGTGAATATTTGAAAGAAAGCCGTAACTGAAGTGGTAAATATTGTCAATGTTCATGTATTGCTCTTTGTCCGTGTTATATACTAAGTGGCAAGAAATCATTGTGAGCTTCAAAGTGTTTAATAATTGAGGTAGGTTGAGAGAATAAAAAGTACAATAATATACAGTACAGAATATACAGTAATGTACAATGTACAATACACACAAATCGTATACAATCTAAACGTCTTCTTTTACAGAAATTTGTGACAACTGAATTGTTTGACTAAACGACTGTCACAATTGTCAAAACACATTACAAATGCCAAGAGATGAGCAGTCAACTAAAATTTTGAATCGGTTACTCAGAGGGAAGATCGACTTGCTGAACTACTTACTCGCCCCATTGAAAACAATACTGCAAGAAGGGGAGAAATGTGAATAATTCTTAAATAGTAGGGCAGCTGTTCATTAGGACTCTCAATTTGACTATTTACACAGTTCTTAGGTTCAAACTGTTAAAATGGAAAATGTGTATATGTTTTCAGTCCATTCAGTAGTTTTTCTTTTCAATATGCGAAGGTAGTTTGAACAGTGGTGTGTAATTTAGGAACGATCATTTACATATTAAGACTAATCTGAACAGTTGTTTGTCATATTAATTGCATTTGTACATTTTTCTTCTACATGCGAAGAAATTTAGTGCAGTGGTTGGTAATTAAGCAATGGTCATTACAATATTGACTAATAGGTGAAGTTGTTTTGCATGTCACTGGCTCCTAATGAATGAATGAATGAATGAATTCATATATATTTTTCAATAAATAATTGGAAAAAATTAATTTATCTAAAAATATTTTGTCTAAGCAAATCTGGGAGTCCTTTGTGTCTATTTTTCGGTATTCATGTTCGTATTGGTAAAATGGAAAATGTTGGTGTTTTCAGCCCACCCAGTAAATGTTTTTCTTCAATAACTTCATTTACATATTAAGACTAATCTCCGCTATTGTTTTGCATATCAATGGCTGCCAATGAATGATTTCATCCATATTGTTCCAAAAAAGATAAGAAAAACTTAATTTATCTAAAAAGTTTTTCTGAGCAAATATATAAATCTGGGAGCTCTTGGTTTCTATTATTCAGCTCTCACGTTAAAATTGGTACAATGGAACATGTTTGTTTGTCTTCAGTCCACCCATTAAAAGTTTTTCTTCAACATTTGAAGGAGTTTTGTGCAGTGGTATGTATTTTCGGAATGACCATTTACATATTAAGACTAATCTGTAGGGTTGTTTGCATATCAATTGCTGTTG
Organism: Teleogryllus occipitalis; assembly: GCA_011170035.1. NCBI lineage: Eukaryota > Metazoa > Arthropoda > Insecta > Orthoptera > Gryllidae > Teleogryllus > Teleogryllus occipitalis. The sequence continues at coordinate 365,961 of BLKR01000013.1, forward strand.
TACTTTTTTTTGCTATATGTGAAGAAGTTTAGTGCAGTGGACGATAATCATAGAATGATCATTTATTTATTAATACTAATATGTGCTTTAGTTTTGCATATCAATTGCTTCCAATAATTGAATTCATCCATACTTTTCTATAAAAAATAGGCAGAAATTAATTTATCAAACAAAAAGTTTGTCTGAGCAAATAAATCAATCTGGGAGTTCTTGGTTTCTATTATTCAGCTCTCCTGCACAAATTGGAAAAATGGAAAGTAATTTATGATTTTGTAAACCCAGTAAAAGTTTTACTTCAATATGGGATGAATTTCTGTGCAGTGGTATGTAATTTAGGAATGACCATTTACATATTAAGACTAATCTGTAGAGTTGTTTGCATATCAATTGCTCCCAATGAATGAGTTCATTCATATATTTCTCAAAAAATAAGCAAAAATTAATTGGTCGAAAATACTTTTGTCTAAGCAAATAATATCTGGGAGTCTTTCGTTTCTATTATTCATATTTCAGGATCCATAATCTCTATCACTTGAGATAAAATAATGATGCTAATATTGTTTTGTTATATGGCTCTATGCATTGTCAATTTATTATTTACACATAATGTAATGTCCATTTTCTTGGAAGGGGTAATAGTCAAAAAGGGTAATAGTCAAGAAGAAATTGAGAGACGAATAAGCTTGGGGAGAAACGTGACACGAAGTATAAACTCTGTGTTATGGAACAAAACCATCACTAATACTACTAAAAGACGTCTTTTCTCCACACTAGTTAAGAGTGTTACAACGTACGGTTCAAAAGTTTGGGAAGGTGATAAAAGAACAAGTAAGAAGCTGTTGGCCCTTGAAATGGACTGCTGGCGTCGAAGTTGCTGTTACAGTAGACGTGACAAAATCAGGAACGAAGAAATAAGAAAGAAAATGGATGTAAAGAAATTATCCTTGATGAAATAGAGAAAAAACAAATCGTTTGATATGGTCACGTTATGCGAATGACGGACGAAAGGTGGCCAAAACGAGTCCTGCAATGGGTACCGACAGAAAGACAGAAGAGAGGAAGACCCAGACTTGCATGGCAGCAGGGAGTGCGAGAGGCTATGGTGGCAAGAGAAATGAAGGAAGATCTATGGTCAAATAGAGAGGCATGGAGACTGACAGCGGAGACACGGCGACAGCTGTAGAGCAACTCCGTATTATATATATATATATATATATATATATATATATATATATATGTGTGTGTGTGTGTGGGAGACCGATTCAAATCAGGCGGATTTTTTGGGGTTCCCGGTAGAGGCGCAAGATGGCGTGGCGGCAGGACCAAGTCGGTTGACGACGAGCGTAAACAAGTCACTCGAACGCAAGTAACGCCGAGATGAACACGTTGTGAATTGTCGGGATATAGTTTATTTGTATTGTTCTTCAAGTATTTCAAGAATATAATTATCTTTTTATATTTCAACGACGAGTTTATTTCTATTCCGACTACCATTTCTCCCACAATTTGGGGGCTCGTCCGGGATTGAACTGGATTTCGAGAAACGACTAGAACTTTCCACGGCCGCCATTTCGCAACATTGAAAACATTACGACGTGCCAGCCGACGACGATCAATTTGGAATAAACGACGAGGGATTCCAATTGAAGGCCAGTTTTCAAAGTTGCGACGACGATAGGCTGGAATAAGACGACGAGTGAAGGTCATTATAACCTCAAAAAAACGACGTAATTCACCGACGAAAGCTTGACGAGAATTGATGTAATTTCGAAGATACGTGAGTAGATGCAAATAAGACAAATTGTATGAATATTTTTGCTGTTTCCATACATTTGTTCGCACAATTGAAGGTTTGAACCACGAGGCTGTTTTTATAAAATACCGATTGTAATCGACGTTACCGACTGTTCGACAGGAAGTTCGCAAAATTTTTGGAAGATGGCGACATTGGGAGAAATCGAACAAATAGAAAAGAACATAACCTCTGCGCCGGTAAAAGCAATTAAAACGTTGCATAACTTGATTTTTGAAACGATGCCAGAGGATCGAAAAAACAGAAAGAGGCTTAGAGAGTTTTCCGGTTTTACGTTCGAGTCCGGATCTAAAGATGAAGAGATGAAAAAGTCGTTCATTCACGATACATTTTCGGAAGCGGATCTGGGAGCTATATGCAGTATTCTTTGTATCAACAGTGGGACGAAAGACGAAATGATCGACGATATATGTGAAATGCTGGGAGATCTGCAACAGTTGGCGTCGAAAATCGAGACCGAGATCAAGCAAGAAGAAAATGAAGAAGACGAATATAAGAAAGGAGTATTAAGCAACCCGAAAAAACAAGATGACAAAAGGGCAGCCCAACTGAAGAAGTTGACGTTCGAGTTTGAGCAGAAGCTGCGTGCTATTAACAACGAGGAAGAAAACGATTCGGATAATAGTGATGATGCGCGCTCTGTCGCTTCTGTACGTACGCAGCCAAAGTTTTCATTGACTTTTCGTGATATTGAAGGTTCACTCAAGACCTTCAACGGTAGTGATGGATATCCAGTAAAAAAATGGATCACTGATTTCGAAGAGACAGCTGTTTTGATGGGCTGGGACAGTCTACAAAAGTTTGTTTTTGCTAAGAAATCACTCGAAGGCCTAGCCAAACTTTTTATCCAGGGCGAGAAAGGAATCACATCGTGGACCGTCTTGAAAAAAGCTTTGAAGGAAGAGTTTGATGTTAAGACAAGCACGGCAGAAATTCATCGGTTGTTGAATCGACGAAGGAAGAAAAAAGAAGAATCTTTACAGGAATACTTTCTCGTCATGAGGGAGATTGCTAGCCGAGGTGATATAGATGACGAATCATTGATACAATATATAATCGACGGAATTGAAGACGATTCAGGAACGAAACTTCTGCTATATGGAGTAGACAACATAAAAGAATTCAAGGTCAAGCTGAAACATTACGAGATGGCAGTGATGAAGGTCCAAACTAAGAAGACAAACAAGAATGATCACAAGTGGAACTCGAAGAATACAGATGAGAAAGACAAGAAGAACGACGATGGTAATAAATCGAAGGGCACTTCTCAGGACGCGGACAAGCGATGCTACAATTGCGGTGGTACCGGACATACTTCGAGCAACTGTAAACACAAAGAAAAGGGTAAGAGGTGTTTCAATTGCGACGCTTTTGGTCACATTTCAGCTGATTGCCCAAAGGAAAGGAAACCGCGACAGTCGAAAAGCATGAGTGCCATTGTAAGGAACGCGAATAATTGCAAATTTAAAGAAGTACAATTGGCTAATCGGAAGGTAAAGGCGCTCATCGATTGTGGAAGTCAAGTTAGCTTGCTGCGACAAGACATTTACGATTCACTGAGTGCTCGAAACTAGTCAAAACGGATATGGTCCTGAGCGGATTTGGGAAGAACTTCGTGTGTCCTCAAGGATACTTTTCAACAACTGTCGTCGTTGATGGTGAGCAGTTTACAACAGACGTATACGTGGTTACAGCAGATACCATGAAACTCGAAATGGTCATTGGAAACGAGCTTCTTGACCAAGCGGAAGTGCTCATAAACAGAAATGGTGTCACCCTACGGAAACCAAAATTAGAAGCTCACATCATGTGCATCCAGGCCGTAAATAAAGAAGAATTGGATATAGGAGATTCGGTCAAAAGCGAGATAAAAAAGGAAGTTCAAGGTTTAATAGCAAACTATGTTCCGGAGAAGACCAAATCTGTTGATGTCAAGATGAAGATCTTAGTGAAGAATGAAGAGCCAGTTCACTGCGGACCGCGACGACTTTCGCCTCGAGAAAAAGAAGTGGTGGACAATCAAGTGATAATTTGGATTCATGACAAAATAATAGAACCGAGTTCATCAGAGTATGCCAGTGCAGTAATCGTGGTGAGAAAGAAGAACGGATCATCAAGAGTTTGCATTGATTACCGCAGGCTGAATAAGATCGTGGTGAAGGACCGCTATCCTTTACCCCTTATCGACGATTTGCTTGATAAATTGCAGGACGCCCGAGTTTTCAGTACGTTGGACCTCAGAAACGGATTTTTTCATGTGGACGTCGAAGACAGCAGCAGAAAATACACGTCATTCGTGACTCATTCAGGACAGTTCCAGTTCTTAAAGGTACCGTTTGGATTTACAAATTCTCCTGCAGTATTCCAACGGTATATAAATAGTGTATTTTGGCAACTAGTGAGGGACGGTGTTTGCTTTGTATATATGGACGACATCATTGTTCCCGCTAAAGATGATGAAGAGGCTCTACGCAAACTTACGTTGGTATTAGACGTCGCCAGGGAATACGGTCTACAATTGAACTTTGAGAAATGTCAATTTCTAAAGAGAAAAGTTGAATACCTGGGATATGTAGTCCAGGAGGGACAAATTCAACCTTCTCCAAGCAAGACATTGGCTGTTCAAAATTTCCGAGAACCAAAGAATATAACCGGAGTGCAGAGTTTTTTAGGTCTAACGGGGTATTTTAGAAAGTTTATCCCAGATTACAGTACAATCGCGAAACCAATGAGCGATCTACTCAGAGATGATACAGAATTCCGATTTGGTGCTGAGCAAAGAGAGGCTTTTCAAAAACTGAAGGATAGTCTATCATCTGACCCTGTGTTGAAGATTTACAATCAGAAGTACGAAACCGAATTGCATACAGATGCAAGTAAGTATGGCTATGGAGCTGTATTATTACAGAAATTTCCGGACGACGAAAAGCTACATCCAATCTCTTATATGAGTAAGAAAACAACGACGCAAGAGGAAAAGTACAGTAGCTATGAGCTCGAAGTTTTGGCCGTTATAAAAGCATTGAGGAAATTTAGAGTCTATTTACTGGGAATAGATTTTAAAATCGTTACTGATTGTGCAGCCTTCCAGAAGACTATGAGCAAAAAGGACTTATCACCGAGAGTCGCTAGATGGGCCTTAGCTCTGGAGGAATACTCATACACGATAGAACATCGACCAGGACACAGGATGAAGCATGTAGATGCTTTGAGTCGCTGCATGACTATAAATTTCAACTTTGCTGATAGCTTGACTGCGCGGATCAAAAGGGCACAAGCCGAAGATGAAGGGTTGCTCGCTATAATGAGCATCCTGAGGGAGGGCAAGTACGACAACTTTGTGATGAGAAGTGGACTCTTATTCAAATTTGAAGACGGAAAAGAGTTACTGGTTGTTCCACGCGCCATGCAACAGGAAATAATAAAAACTGCACACGAAAAGGGTCATTACGGAAGCAAGAGGACTGAAGAGGAAGTGAAACAGGAATTCCACATTCCAGGACTAGTTGAGAAAACGCGTCGAGTCATATCCAACTGTGTAATATGTTTGATAGTGAATCGCAAATCTGGAAAGAAAGAAGGACTTTTACACCCGCTGTTCAAGGAGAGTCAACCGTTGTATACCTATCATATGGATCACATCGGCCCACTGAAGTCTACCAACAAGGGCTACAACCATATTCTAGTGATCGTCGATTCATTCACGAAATTTGTTTGGCTCCACCCGGTAAAGACAACGAAGACGAGGGACACAATTTCAAAGATGGAACTTCAGAAGACTACGTTCGGTAATCCTCTTCAAGTGATCACTGATAGAGGCACGTCTTTTAGTTCACAAGAGTTCCAGGACTACTGCACGACGGAAAGAATTAAACACATAATGGTAACGACGGGCTTGCCCAGAGCCAATGGGCAAGTTGAGCGTCTCAATTCAACGATTGCTTCTATCATCGCGAAACTTTCCATTGACGACCCGGAGAAATGGTACAAAGTGGTACCAGCTGTTCAACGGGCCATGAATTCTACCTATAACCGGAGCATTGGAAGGACGCCATTCGAACTTATGACTGGCGCAAGGATGCGCAATCCGACTGATATTCGTATCAAGGAGTTATTGGAAGAAGAGCTAATTAACAATGTCGAAGAAGAGCGCAACCTTATACGAGAAGAAGCTAAAGCACAGATTTTCAAGGTCCAGGACGAAAATCGCGCTGATTTTAATAAGCGTCGTAAGGAAGCTACAGTATACAAAGTCGGCGATTTAGTGGCTATCAAGCGGACGCAATTCGGGCCGGGTTTAAAACTCAAAGCCAAGAATCTGGGTCCCTACCGAATTACAATGGTCAAACCAAATGATACATACGATGTCAGCAAGGTCGGAGATAACGAGGGGCCACGAACCACCACTACGTGTGCCGAGTATATGCAAGCTTGGCCAGACGGATACTCATCATCCGAGCCGGATGATAGTCAGGACGGCCGAATGTGGGAGACCGATTCAAATCAGGCGGATTTTTTGGGGTTCCCGGTAGAGGCGCAAGATGGCGTGGCGGCAGGACCAAGTCGGTTGACGACGAGCGTAAACAAGTCACTCGAACGCAAGTAACGCCGAGATGAACACGTTGTGAATTGTCGGGATATAGTTTATTTGTATTGTTCTTCAAGTATTTCAAGAATATAATTATCTTTTTATATTTCAACGACGAGTTTATTTCTATTCCGACTACCATTTCTCCCACATATATAATGTAATGTAATGTTCGTGGATAATTAGTTTTCTATTGTATCAGTCGTATGATGAATTGATTTACCTGAACAAGTACGTTTTATACTACGTGTTACTATCACACAGGACATTAAACATATATATTTTTGTCATCTTTAGAATTATAAAAACTGGTAATTATGTTTCAGAATAGATACAAGTATTATCATTTATTTTTATGTTTATGAATCATCAAATACATTATGACATCGATAACTATTACTCCGGATCTACCTTCTACCGTACCCGTGCATGAATTTGCGCATGTTATATTCAGCTTAAAAGAAGTAAGTGCCTTCAAGGTCACGAGTTGACATATCAATTTCAAAACTTTTTTTATGAATACAATAGAAGAAAAAATATAAAAACAGGATAAGTTTTACAACGTGACAGTTTTGATAGTGTTGGAATATATAAAACTCCACAAAAATTTTATATGTGAGTACAAGTATTTTATTTTTTTGGTTTACATTTGTTTATTGCTTTTAGTTATAAAGTGAATGTTTAGAAGCTGGAACTTCAAATAAGAAAAATGTCATTATTTGTGGAAAAGTGAGCAAGGTAACCTGGAAATTTCCGAATGGGGGTCAAGAGAAGACAGCTATCGTGGCGTGGCCGGGCTGAGCATGGCAGGGAGTAGGGCGGAGAAGGGATACAATGGAAGATATTGAGATATGTCCCGCCGCAGGGCATGAAAAGATTGAATTCCTCTTCCTGTATAATAATTTACTGTAATAAATGCCCGAGCAACGCCGGGTACTTAAGCTAGTATATATATATATATATATATATATATATATATATATATATATATATATATATATATATATATGATGAATGTTCTGAAACAGCATGTACCTAAAAATAAAATAATAGAATTTAACATTAAAATATTTATTTAGTAAAGTAAAATGTGTAAAATATAACATAATTCACAATAGAATGAAATATATTGACATAAACTTAATAGCTAACAAATGATAATGAAACATTGATGTACCGCTTAATCATTTATGTGATCAGGTGGATTAAATACACAAGGAGACTAAGAACATGTTTACAGTCATCAGTAATTATTTCAAAAATAGTTTATAACTGTTTGAAAATTATTTTAAAAATGTTTTATAACTGTTTCAAAACTATTTTAAAACTGTTTCACAACTACAACTTTTATTACTGATCCCCAAAAAACAAATTTTATTCACATTTATTTTATAAAAACGCCAATATTTATTTAAATTATGGCTAAATATGTAGCTGAAAATTATTTTCGAATGTATTTGTTGTTTATTTCTTTTAACCTTTCATTTTACAAATTTAATATTCTTGTTTTATGTTTATATTAATTTTGGTTACAGAAGGTTCAATTCTAATAGTCCCTTCATTATACTTGGGGTGCTTGCATTCACTAGCAAAAAATTCATCTACATAAAATTAACACTTAGTTTACAATTACAATGAATACATAAATAGTTTACATACTGTTAAGATCAAAAAAGTATATGGAAGAAATCAACATAAATCGCATTTACATTTTGTACCTCTGTTATTTCAATATCTGTAATCTAAATGTACAAACAAACTATAAAATCAGATCAAATTAGTTAAATTAATTTTAAAACTGGAATTAAAATATATTGCCCAGCATTGAATTACCTGCTGTGACTGCAATTTGAATCAATATCATTGCTTAGAAACCTCTTTGTCCATTTGACAATGAATAAGCTCATTGGACTGCATTTACAAATCCTACACTCCCAACACGTTAATGTCATAACTATTGTTATTATCACCTGAATGCAACAATAAAAAATTGTAGAGAAGAATGTGCACTCAATAACAGCGAATAAATATAGTGAGAAGTCGGGATAAATCATAATTTTAGTATTGTGTAAGGTGGGAGAAGACTCATCCCTTTAGCACATCACGCATCACAATAGCACCAATCATGAAATGATTGGCCTTCATTTTATTGGATGAGTCAAATAATAAGTTTTCTTAGTAAATTAATAACCAGTTCTGAAGTGACTTTTAAATTTGGCAAGTTATTTTGTTAAATGCATACTTTTCTGGATTGCTTCAAAATTTAGGATTATATTCTTCGAATACTATTGATTAATTTCACACACATATAGATCACTACTCACAAGGGAATGGTAACCTTTGTCATGTGGAAAGTGCACCTGATTTATTTGTCACTTCAAGTAAATATTATTTAAAGGCTGTTCATAAATTGTTAGATGCCAAAGTTGTCTGGAAGTATTTTTTTTAATATGAAAACTGATGATTTTTCGTTTGGCACACCAGTCAAACCTGCGCAACCCTTGGGACGGATGCGTCAGCGCTGTGTGAAACAACGGCCTCCGCGCCGCGCCTCGGTTCGGCTCGCCACCGTGGGCCGAGGGTTGAGGGTCGGGGTCCCCCTCCTCTTCGCGGACGGCTGAAATGCGATCGCCAGTATAACGCGAAATACCCAAATGCAGAAGTGATTGTGAGACTTTTCTTTGGAACGGCCGCACTGAGTGTGTTATTAATAGGGAACGGATTTTCATGTAAATACATATTTTTACAGGGACAAGATACCTGCATTCACTAATATTTTTTAGACTAAACTCGACATTCTGAAGGAATTGAAACCATTCTTATTTTACATATTTTGGTATAATTACATATTTTATCTATTGCTACAAATTTTGTTACATTTTAATATATGTATAGGCCGAAAATGAACATTTCACTTGTGATGTTCAAAATATATGTTATGTTACTTGAAAATTAACTTAGTTATTGAGGTAATTAAAAAATCAGACACTGCGCTTTTACTAACGCCGGAGAATCGCTATTAAATGTCAAACTTAACTCCCCCGCCCCCATCTGCTTGTTGGAAACAGCGTAGTCGGAATCAAGGATGAGCGGATATAGTATGTGAAGCAGAAGGAACTTCCAACACGTGCTTATTCGTGTTTCATGGACCCCATGCGTAACTCGATAAACATTCCAGATCATTGTCTTATCCCTTTTCTGGAGTTGCGGGGGGGGGGGAGCGTATGCTCCCTTTACCCCCCCTCTTCTATCAGAGGCTACACGATACTATTCACTTGAGCGCCGGCTCCTCGTAAACAACATTGTATATAATACGAAAGTATTATATTCATATTTATAAAGCATTATATCATATTCATATAAGTATTCATTCAGCCTCTTTGAATCCATGTTAAGTTGTGATCGGCAACGTATTCTGCTCGGAAAACGCTTGAAGAATGGAATTTTAAACATTATAACGATTTTTTTTCACATATTTCCTATTTTTCTGAAACATTTTTGAAAAAATAAGTACATACATATGCACATATTTTGATTTTTTTATTACAATAAAGTCCGTTCCCTAGTTATTAACTTTAGTGCTATGTGGAACCCTGTGAACGTTTTGCGTCTTGCCTTGTAAGTGTATGAAGAAAGGAAATTGCCTGCTTCATCAATTAGTCGTGAAGATTACTTAATGTGCGACAACATTGTGAATATTTTGGATAAACATTCAAGGGAAGAAACTGTTGCAGTACAAACAATTGATAGCCTCGACTTTATCGAAAATGAAAATATGTGCGGTGATGAAAATATTCAAAACGAAATGACGAATGGAAGTGGTGAAAGTGGTTCGGAGTATCATCCATCTCCGAAGAAACCGAAGGTCGCAATTTCTTTTGCAAAGAGGAAGGAAGCAGTTGCCTACTGGATGAAAGAGGATGGAAAGAAACGCCGTAGTTTATGTTCTGTACAAAAGAACTTCCGCTTTGTTAAATCAGGACGAGAATTATACAGATGGAAAAATGAAGTAACCGAAAATCAAAACGAAAAAATAAGTTCGTTGAGTAGCAAACTCCTGAACTGTTCTACTGAAGCCAGAGAGAATGGGTTCAGTATAAGCGACAACCAGCTGCGATCATGGGCAATTGACTTCGCTTCTGAAATAGGTCTAACAAGGTTCAATGCATCTGCAAGTTGGATTACCGGTTTTAAACAAACTAATAGAATTGGATCTAGAAAAATTACGAAATTCACTTCTAAAAAGCATCTGGAGAGAGAAATTACTTCCCAAAACATTATTACGGACTTTCTGACTGCGGCAAAAATTAAGATATCAGAATATCCTGAAATAGCTTTTTACAATGCCGATCAATCTGGATTTGAAAAAGAAATGCGTGCAAAACGAACGCTGTCTTTCGTAGGTGAAAAACACACGGAATAATTCGCGCTATCTCTGTCTGCTTTAACCCATTCTTACACAATAATGCCTGTGGTAAGTTTGGCTGAGACACTTCTCTCACCACTGTATGTATGTCTGCAGGAAGCAAACGGAGAATTCGGGCCACGAGTGAGAGGCTCAATGTTCAGCGCCGAAAATCTCGCAATACTGTTCCGCATCCGGGAAAATGGGAAAAAGAAATATCACGTTCTTTATCAAGAATGTTGTTTTCCCTTCATGCGAGAAAACATCTCTTCTTTTGTTAGACTCGTGGTCAGGTCACAGTAATATTGAAAGTTTGGATGCTCACAATCAAATTGCAAAAGATATACAAATTCTGAAAATTCCGGCTGGAACTATAAGTCTAATACAACCTTTGGATAAAGAGTTTTTCCGATAATGGAAATCCCTTTGTCGCAAAGTTACAGAGAAAATAATCGTATCGCGGCGAGCAGATTTTCACGTCTACCTAAGGGATAGTATCTTAAAATTACAATCATTCATCCATTACCAATTTTCATCCCCAAGATTTAGGAATCTCATTAAATATGCATGGTACGCCGCTCAATATGTCGATGAAAGACCTGCAACCTATGTGACACCTGCACAATACTGCTGCAACATCACAGAACCATTATGTGCAATTGATTTATGCGAATCATCTTCATTTATTGTAGTATGTGCGTGGTGCAAGAAAAATATATGTTTAAATCACTGCATTATTCACTCACACTTTTGTGAAACATACAATAAATGAAATTTTAATTTTTAAATGAATGTGATGTGAACAATACTGACGTCTTCATTCGTAAGACACCACCGTGAGCATCTGCAAACGTTCGGGCTGAGGTGACGAAAGCACTCGTTTCCTGCCCTCGGAGCGATGCACGTGGCGGCTGGGGTGAAGCACTGCTGCGCGGCTGACCTTGAGACGTATCGTGTTCCAGGGATGTACATTGGCCTATTTGGAGAGGAAAAACATGGCCAAAAACACGTAAGTTTATTTTTTTTAATGCTTCCAGGAAAATTTGGCAGCTAAAATCTTACATCTACCCTTGTTTACCCGAACTTTAAGTAGAAAAATAATGAGGTACGGTTTCAACATGACAAAGTTAAGCATTCCCTTGTCAGTATCACTGGTAGTGATCTATGTGTGTGTGATACAAGGTAAGGGAAAATAATTAGGTGCAGACTCTTAGTCTGCTTGCATGCAATAAAATAAAATAAAATATGTTAAAAAACCATGTATATAAAAAATAAAATAAAAATGCATATTTAATTAAATTTTGTAAAATTGCCTATACCAATTCAGAAATTGAAAACAGCAGGATTACCTCTATTGAAGTCATTAAATATTGTTGAAGATATTACAATATCTTTGCAATTAGTGATTGGGCATGCAAGTGTGACTGCTAAGGAAAAATTATATAAACCAATAAATTCAAATTCGATTTAAAACTTCTAAGAAATTTAAAGAAAAAATTGTGATTCAAGAGTAGAAAATGCAGAATTTGACCTCACATTGGCTCAGTTTACATCTTAAAAATATGCACCAATTACATCTGGTGATGTAGTAGAATGTTCAAAAAGATTCATTTCTCACAAAAGGATGAATTTGACTGAGTAAAATTTTGAAAAATTGTTCACTGTTCCTGTTTCAAAAGATAATGAAAAAAAATACCAAGCTAAAATTTGATTGAGCATGTTTTGTCAAATTTTATCTGGCATATGTATGCAGGTTTTAGCATTTTAAAGGGCACGAGAATCATGTCTAGTAATATTGAATTGTTTTATTTCAAGAGGAACGTATTTTGTTCACTTGGCAAAGGAAATGTTTCAGAAAATTATCAAGGTCAACATTATTACAACAGTAATGACATTTCTTTGCCCAAGAATCATTAGCACAATCTGAAATATTTTTCTCTGGTAATTTTGAAGATGACATTAAACGATTAAATTCGATAGAAAAGTTTAAATCACAAGCGAAATCGTTTCTGCTGCAGAACTGTTTCTATACAATTAGAGACTATACTGAGCATCACAAGAAAAGTAACATTAATTTTAACAATGATACTGTCGTGATGACATGATGGGAGGGAGTGAGTATCGGGAGAAAGATGAACTCGGTGTTGGTTATGTACAAAATGGTTTATTGGACGTTCCTATGCAAGTACGTTTACCTAACAGAGGCTACGCAGCCCAGCACTCAGTCGGTCGTTGCCATGAGGAGGGTGGGGGAAGGGTGGCAGGTAGCGGCGGCAAATCCAGCGGCCTCAAGGCGGCGGCGGCGTATGCGGCGGAGAAGGCGGCGGCCACAAGGCGACGGCGCAGGCGGCGGCGAAGGCAGATAGGCTGGCGATGGGTCGCTCGGTTCGGCACGGCGTCGATTCCCGACTCGGTCAAACCCGAAGGCAACCGTAGAGCGGGACGCCGGCGATCACTACCGCACTCACGAAGAGCGGGAAACGAGCGACCACTTCTTAGGCCGGGCCCGGTCTTATATACCGCCGGGCCAGTCCATCCCCGGCGTCGGCGGGGGTGGCGTTGCCCAGAGAGTATACTAATGGCGTTGCCTTTGTTGGTGGGCACCTACAGGGGTGCGGGGGGGGGGGGGCGAACGGTCGGCCTGGACATCTGGTCGCCAGACCAGCGCGGCCCGAGCGGAGGGCGGGCGGTGAGGGGCGCAAGACGGCGTCGCCTCACCACAATACATAATGCATTATTTACCATTTGGACTGTATAAATGAGTATAAACAACCTGTAACAACTATTGTACTTCAGTCTCCGGGTCAATGACCCCAATCTCAATCAGGTTTTACGTCCAGTTTCCCTGTTCCATTGAGCAAATGCTGAGATGGCCCATTGTTTTGCTTCTGGACATAAATGTAACTTCATTTTGTGTGCACGTCTTTTAGAATTCAGTGGGAAATACAATTATTCAAATTATCGTTTCCATGTTGTCGCGGCAGGAAGTATTATTCCGAAGGACAACATGGATAAGAGCCAAAATTTATTGCTTATTTATCCTTGAAAATAGATTTTATTACATGAGAGGTTGTGGTTGTTGTTGTTGTTGTTGGTGGTGGTGGTGGTGGTGGTGGTGGTGGTGGTGGTGTTTTTTTCTTTCTTTCTTTCAAAATTTAAGTAGTATATGACTTAGTGTAGGGATCACAGAATTTTGAAAATGTGCACACAATTCCCTTTTTCCCATAGCACGTCATACGCAGTTTTAACTTTTTTTTGACGTAAAATAAAATAATTAAAAAATAAATAAATAAAGAATAATAGCCAAAATCATTGCATGTTTGAGAATGCAGTGTTATCCATACTATATATGCCACAAACAGCACACTGTGGAGAACCCTAAATTATGAAAAACTTGAAACCTTTTTTTCCTTGGAAACCAAAGTAAAAATTAATAATCTTTCAGAAGAAAATTACAAATTGTCACACTCCATGAACTTGATTCAGAACTCTAGTTGTAAAACAATGTCCTTAAAAACCAGCATTTTGAAGTTAATGGCACTTTTCTAGTGGGAATGTGAATTTTTTATATTACTCATACTAATTTGTAGTGATTCTGAGAGCACTACTTCATAGTACACATTGAAACTATAATAGAATTATAACACAAGTTATATTACCTAATGAGAATTTTAAAATAACTTGCTTGGTCAAAAATGATACACACTAAAAAAATGAACCATTAATGTATATATATTTTGTGAATGTTAAATACGAATGAAATCACGAGCGTCCAAACATATCCTGACCCCTCCGTCCTTCTTTTTAACAATAACAATAGGATTCAAATAGGCAGTCACTGACCTCTCGATGATGCCTTCAGCAATCATATTCTTAATTGTATGATCCACCTCCTCCCTTAAAGATTGTGGAATGGGATAATTTCTCAGTTTGAATGGCGAGTCGTCGGTAACGCTGATTCGAAAATAAAAATCTTTAACTGGATGAATGGGGCGCCTGAAAACATCTACGTAACTTAGTAGCACTTTCTGCAGCTGGGAGCGTTCATAACAATTCAAAAATTCACATTTCTGCACATATTGGCAGAGAACCCCGTTCACATCATTCCCCCATCCCCCAAGTCCCAGGATACGCATGAAATGCTAAGATCTATCCTATCTTCCCCATCATCTCCAATAACAATTTCTTTACCGTCACCGAAGCTCACAATATCTTTTGAAAAATCTACAATTCCACCGTTTTCTCTCAAAAAATCAACCCTTAGGATAATATCGTGGTTAAGATCATCAATCACTAAGCAAGGCACATCAAACAAAATTTCCCTTATTTTAATCGAAATCAAAGCCTGCATTGAAATTGGCTTGCTACGTCTTCTTCCTATCCCTACAACATAACATCTGGCCGTGGGCAGAGTCGGTACAGGAATACGCTCGCTTATAAGTCGGGAATATAATTTCTTTGACACTGCGCTAATCTCGCTCCCAGTATCAATTAAGGCATGGACGCAAATATTTCCTATGAGGAACTCAATAACAGGGCATTTTCTCGCACGTTCTTTGACAGTTGTAGTTTCATCATCATTAAGGTCGAAGAAAGCATAGTTTACCGACACAACTTCGGAAAAAGGTATCTCTGAACAAATTCGTCCGTAGCCCAGATACCCAAACAGCTCAGACGGATTCAGTTTGTCGAACTCGGCCTAGACGAATTCTGCTGTCCGTTCCTTTCATTTGAACTTCCCTGATTCTCATGTGAATTGGGTGGCGGCCGTCGATCGTTCGCGCCGTTTCCTTGATTTCTATTATCACGGTGCCACGGCGGTCTGCCTTGATTGTAATCTCTACCGCGGTTCTCTTCGTGATAACTGTTACGCGTCCTATCGAATTGCGCAAGCAATTCCTGAAAACGGTCCAAGTCGTTACATCCCACGCTATTAACAAGATTCTGAACATACGTGGGGAAATGAGCGGTAAGCAGCCATATTACTTTGCGATCATTCGCCCGCGGATCGCACAACTTAATAGCGGAGATTTTCTCCATGGCATAGTCTAGATATGACTGGCCATTTCGGTTTTCCCAGCGTGATTCAAGAATATCACGTTCAAATTCGTACCTTCTCTGTTCTCCCCAATAACGATTCAAAAATTTCGTACGGAATTCATCGTAATTTCGTGGAAGAGGGGTCAAAGCCGTTAACCAGTGGGCCGAATTTCCACGCAAAAGCTCTTGCATAAATTTTGTCTTCGGGTAGGGAGGTACTGCATTTGTGAGATTCATGTAATTTTCCGCCCTATCTAGGAAAACCCTGGGATTTTCTTCGTATTTTCCAGAAAAATGCAAGCTTTGAGGCGGCGCCTACGAGAAGCGGAGGCCTGATCCACTCGAAGTCGGGCTGGGGTTATTTTCTCGTTCTTTCTCAATTTCCCCTTTAACTAGCTCAACTACACTGCGATCTATTTCTTCTTTCAGTTTCTTTTCCCTTTCCCTGATGTTATCCTCACTTACACTACCTATCTGAACGAATTTGTCGTTTATTTGGGAAACTACGGAGTGGAGTTTCTGTCCTATTTTATTAAGTTTTTCGCCCATCTCCTGTTTGACATCAGTAATATTTTTATTGACTGATTCGTGACATCACAAGCTTGCAATTTCGCGTTAATTTCTGTTTTCAGGACTTTAAAATTTTCATTCGTTTCAACTT
Source organism: Teleogryllus occipitalis (assembly GCA_011170035.1). NCBI lineage: Eukaryota > Metazoa > Arthropoda > Insecta > Orthoptera > Gryllidae > Teleogryllus > Teleogryllus occipitalis. The sequence goes on from BLKR01000013.1 coordinate 382,468, forward strand.
TCGAATGTCCTAATTCCTGGCTTAGTTTCTCTACGTTCCCTTCTATTTCACCACACCTTCCATCAACTTGATTTTTCAAAGCTCCCACCTCATGATCAAATTTTTGTTCTAATTTCCCTAATTTATCTGCTTGGGTTTCTAAACAATTTTCCAGGCGGTCAAATCTCTCCTGACATTTATTTTCATGCGTAGTAAGCCTTTCATTTAACCTCTCATCCAATTCCCTTATGCTGTTAGATACCCTTCCAATATTTTCAGAAATCTGTTCTGACTGTTCCTTGTTTCTCCGATCTAATTCGGAAATCTGTTCTGACTGTTCCATGTTTCTCTGATCTAATTTGGAAAAAATTTGTTCTGACTGTTCTGTTATTATGCGCAAGATATCACATAAGGTGGGTTCTTGCGTCGAGTGTTCATTGGGACTTTCGCCATCCGCCACGTTGATACCTGACTCGTCGAGCATTTTGACGTTACGCGATTTCACTCGTCTTAGTACGCGCACACGGTAACCACACAACACAACACACAGAAAAATAACACTTATAAAGAGAATACCACACAAAATTACGTCCTCAATAGCCCAAAAGTTATTAACTTCACGGCAATGTCCTTCCATCCATCATTAAATTAGAGAATTAAATGAATCGAAAAATTTAGAAAATTTATAATTTTGGAATGAGAAATCTCAAGGCGCTTATCTGGGATATAAAAGTTCACTAAATCGTGCCCCACGACGGGAAAGCCAATTGTCACGGCGGTCTGCGTAATCTGGTTGTGATTGACGCCGGCCCGGACGTAGCTCAATCGGTTGAATTGGATGGTGGAAGGAAGTTGATGAGAGTTGTTTCAATCAGATTGAAGTTATTCTAGATTAATAAATGTGAGTTTTATTTCTGACAGGTGTCAGAGAAGTTACACTGTGAATTTTAAGTAAAATTAACCCTACCTAATGAGCTCATAAAAAAATTAAATTAAATTACAAATCGGGTTCTTATTCCTAAATCACAATAGCCAATGCGCGGCAACGCTTACATAAAATAAGTTTTTTTACTTATTTTTCTTTTACTCAAAAGTCCAGAAACGCTTGAAGAGCGCGAAGTGAAACCCGGAGCGCAGGTTTATTTTGCCTGATGGCGGCTGATGGCGAGAGAAGCCGGCGGCTTCGGTAGCGGGGTGTCCTCGGGTCGGTGACCTCATCAGCTGGGGGCTGCGGGCTCGGGGAAGGGCGGCCCATGGCAGCCGTGGCAGCGTCTCCTGCACCGGTCGCGCTGGGGGGGGGGGCGTCAGGCCACGTCAGCTAGAGGAAGCCCGGGGTGCTTGGGCCGTCTCCACCTCTCGGAACGACTAGCGGCGACTCCACATCAGGTATCGGTTGGCGGCGTGGCTCAGAAAGATGACGAAAGTCACCAGAAGATACAGGCAAGCATTAACCTGTGGCTAGCTTGGCGAAATAATAACTGGCCGTTTTATGCACAGTGGCGCAATGGTCACGAATCAAAGTACCAACAATCTCGGTGAAACGATCTGAAACCGAGAAGCCATTCCTTTCTGTGCGTGAGCCTGTCGTGAAACTCCTCGGCCGAAAATCAAATCGAGAGTGTCTTTTGGATTTTTGCTCCGTGCGTACGAGCCCTTTGGTTCCCCCCTCCCCAAATTGCTTACTTGCTTTCGAAATCACCCCTTCCCCTGTCATTTGTGATCTGATTGGCCTAAGCCTGTGGCGTCGTGGTTAATTCTTCACCAATCAGATGTCAAGATTCTCTAAAATTTTCCGTCAATTCGACCTTTTCCCTCTCACTCTATCTTTAAGGCTAAATGCATCGAAAAATACTTATAGGAAAAATCAATAGATCGCAGCACTATCACACGGAATTTACTAGATCGATAACGTCTGAAAAAATTGTCCAAATTTCGATCTGTAAACGGCATTGGACTCCTTTTTAAAATAGAATTCACGCTACGATGCCGTTTTTTCAAAAAATATTTCCCAAAAACATTTAAAATGATTTCTCATATTTCCGGGAAGAAATTAAAAAATGTGGGCTTATAGCGCGATGACGACGTGCTTCCTGAATCCAACGCCGTATCAATCATGCAAATCGGATGAATAGGAGCGGCGTAAAGTGAAATTTCGGAAAAAATACCTGATCCCCCTTCCCGTTTCACGCTTGCGTCACCCGACCCTTTTGGAGGCTCCCTCGACGCGGCCGAACGGCCAAACCCGGTGGCCTCAGGATGAGGGCGGCACGGGAGGAGGCCGTGCTCTCAGGCAGGCAAGCCGGGCAGTCCGTTCGTCCCTTTTCGTCCCTTTCAATCTCAATACATTTTTCTCCACTTATCTAACTAGTGATGCTGTAACACAACCAAACGGTCTCATATCATCTGTAATAGTCGTATAAAACTATATATCTTGTTCACATATTTCCGTCTTCCTTCGAATACCATCAAAAAGTTATTTGAGGCACTACTCAAAATATCAATTCCGATTTGGAAACTGATTTCAAAAAGAAAATTGAACTAATTGTGTAGATATCACCAATATTCCATGTCCTGACATCTTATTTTACATACATTTTACTTCTAGGATCTTCCGTTATCATTCCACTACCAGAAAGAATGAGCCGAAATTACGCAAGAGCTCTTTTATCCTGCGACTCAATTTTTGATCTCAAAACGGCGTTTGTCTCCTTGATAGATTTCACCTGATGAATCTGTTTTTCCAAGTAAAATTTTAAAACTGTTTTCGTACTTTCGGACAAAATTGAAGAAGTGGTAAAATAGCGCGCAGGCGAGATGCATCCTGAATCCAACACTGTAACAAACATTAAAATATAATATTAAGAATCGTGACATACCCCAGCTTACTTAGTAAGTTATATTGATATAAAATGATTCTGTTAAATTTGTATAAACTTGAAGATTGGAAAAAGTAATTCCTGGCGCGTCATTTTGATACAAACTACGTAAATGATAATGTAAAAGGATGTAGTGTAAATCATTGTATTGTGACATATATATGTATTTTTTAATGCATTAAATTGTCATGAAAGCAATACAACTTAAACCCTTAGACAGGAACACCACACTAGAAGAGGAATATCCGTCTATGAGGGGGATAAATTATGTTTTGTTTTACAGTTCGGCAACTTTTACATTTCTGCATTAAGATACCATTTTTCTAAACATCGTACACGCTTATCGGTAACATTTAATCGGGTAGCAATTCAATTTATAAGATTTATATACTACTAGTAAAACGTAGCATACCAGTCACTGATAAACCTCATATTAGGGAATCAGAATGCAAACGTATTAAATCGGCGATCCTCATCTAGGTGTCGAGAATAGGGATGCAACATTGATGTTGATATTTTCAAAACATAGATTTTGTATAGACACATGAACATATTTCGTAAAAAAATGAAACATTTATGAAACCTGATGTTTATTATCGATGTGCTTGATGAGTTGTTGTGAATGAAAAGAACCGATAATCACAATTTTATAAAAAAGTTAAAATATGAAATAATATTGCATTATACCACTGTCAATACATGTGTTCGAATAAAGCGAACGGTGATTGTAACATCCTCATCCAGTAGACTATCTTCAGCCCAAGAAATGACCCCATTTTTCCGGCATTTCCTACGTATGTCCTACCGTACGCAGAGAGGCGGCCAACGCAAGCACTCTAGGTGTAAGGTCTCTTGCCCACCGTCCTGTACCCATTTGAGGAAGTTGTGACTCCATAAGATGACCCTGGGCGATAGTAAAGAGAATAACAGCGAAACTAAGCCTGAAAACTTTCTTTTGGCGTTTTGTCTAAATCGTAATTATAAATTAACAATCTCGGCCACTGTCAAAACAAATTATCTTCCGCACGAACTTGATCGATGTTTCTAAACCAGGTTTTTTAAAGATGTTTGAATTTTAAAGATGTTTTGTTTTGATCTTTGCATTTGTATTATTTGAGCATCATTCCTTCGTTTTTCTTGCTATCCGAAACTGGGAGGGGACGCGCCGATAATTCAGCGAGTTCTTCCCTAATAATGGCAGAATGTACGCATGAAAGACTGCGGGTATCAAACACTGTTCAGTGCGATGATGTCTATTTGTCGGCTCCAGTCCCGGTCAAGCAGCGGCTGTGAGCATCTCTCCTTTCATCTGCAGGTCCCAATTCTTCGCGGGTCTGAACGCGCAGAGAAATAGTACTAGAACATAGATCGCAAGCCATCCCTTGTTAGACCTATCTGGATATACACAGCAATAGGATGCTAGCAATTTGTTCATTGCTCACTCGGACTCGAACTGCCTTTTTCCTTTTGTTTGTGATATTGTGTATTAGTTATTCAATTGTGTACCTACACCCTTTTCTTCCGTTTCATTCTATCATTCCAAGCATAATATCCTTTTCTAGAGATTTTGTTCGACTCATAGTAAGTCAAAAATATTTTATTTTCCATTTTTTGGCTTTGGCTTTTAGAGAAAGTTCTGTTTTCTTTTCAAAATTTCGGCATTTATCTTTTTGCCCTCCCATTGTACGTAATATTTTCTTCCGTGTCCATACTTCAAAAGCATCTTCCTTTTTTCGGCCTATCTCAATGTTCAGCTTTTACACCCACACAACAGGATTAGAAATACCATTTTCTCGATTATTTGGATTTTGGTCTTACGCAAGGCTTGATTTCTGACGGAACACGACAGAACTGGAACTGGAACTGGAAAGAAGGTAATTTTGAGAGCAAGATGTTATGGTTAATAACGTCAAAAGCTTTCGAAAGATCTAAAAATATCCCAATGGGTTCTTCATTTTTGTCCATTGATGAAGCAACATCTTTAAGGAAAGAAAAAATGGCAGTTTCCGTAGATTTTGATTTCCTGAAACCGTGTTGTGAGTCTGAAAACGCTTCGTTTTTCCTGAGAAAGATTTCTATTCGCGTATAGAAAAGCCTCTCTAATATTTTTGAGAAAACTGACAAAAGAGAAATTGGCCGGTAATTTTGAATTTCATTTTTGTTCCTTTTTTTAAAAAGTGGCTTAACTTTTGCTGTTTTGAAAGTATCTGGAAATATTCCTGTGCACAAGGAAGCATTGAAAATGTGAGTTAATGGTTGTATAATGGCAGGTGCACACGTTTTTAATAAACAATCCGGAAATTCATCTAAACCTGATGAATATTTATTTTTTAATTTACTGACTATTCTGAGGATTTCGTTAGAAGAAGTTTCGTAAATAAACATCGTGCCGAAATTTTTTTGGGAAGCATATGATGTTGAATTTTGTGGTTTTAGTCCCTTCGTGAAATCAACTGCAATTCTAGAAAAGTGTTGGTTGAAGAGATTCGCAACTTTTTCTGGATATCTTGTTTCTTTTTCATTATCCTTTAAAAGAACATTCTCTACGAAATGTCGTGATGACGTGGTCGAATTTTTAATGATGTTCCACATTGCTTTAGTTTTGTTTCTAGCGTTCAAAATATCCTCATTATTTTTCATTATTTTTGCCTGAACTATTATTTTCCTTAAAATTCTTTTATATTCTCGGAAGTAGACGTGGAAACCGGGTGATACGGTATGATGTTTAGAAATAAAGTAGAGGGTACGTTTATTTTTACACGATGTTCTAATTCCTTGTGTGATCCAAGTATTACTTTTTCGTGAAATGTTTAATGGTAATCAAAGAAGTTATTGTCCAGAGGGAAAGGAGAATAGGAGCAATAGTACGAAACCAGAGAATAAGAAAATAAGAAATAACGATCCACGGAAATTTAAGGAAGATAAGAGGCACGAGCATGTAGAAATAAATGTAATTGAACAGGAAAACTGAGGGAGTTCGAAATAAATGGGCGGGATATTTCGAACGGAAGCGCTGGCTGAACAATGGCAATCACAGCAATAGAAACTATTGAAATATCGGCGGAAGATTTATTAAGAGAAAATACGAATAAACGGACGGAGCCGAGCACGTGTTTAATTTTAAAGGGGATGTTTAAGAACATAGCGGCGGACGTGTTAATAGATACTGGGGCGTATATCTGAGCGATATCACAAGAACTATATGACCGAGTAAGGGAAAACGGTGATGAGATTGAAGAATTGCCCACTAGAAAGCTGGATATCCGTGTAGCTAATGGCAGGCGCATCGAAACAAAGAGCCTACAAATTTGGGTGGAATTAGAGGTCCAAGGGGTGACAATACAGTTTCTGGCAATAATGGTAAAAGGCTTAATTCGTCCAATTATCCTGGGTATTGTAACAGTACGTTCTCCGAGAAAATATAAAAATTATAAATAAAGAAAATATTGGTCACAATTGGGAGACCGGCGTACCGCGTGCCGGCCCCCATCACGAGGCCAGGCCCCTCCGTCTTCGGGACGACGTCACCACACGCCACCCCCGCAGCGTAACTCGTTTTCTAAAGGGAGTCCCTTGCCTGCGACCGCCCGGTTCTAACAAAAGCTTCCCCCAGCTCCGCTCGAGTACTCGATAGCCTCTTCACGCTGCGCGGCAATTATTGACGCCAGTTATGACACCGGCTACATCCAACCTTCGGCTCCCTCCCCCCGGCAAACTCGCGGACACATTTACGACCGCCAGGGCCCTTTGTTATTGAAACGCCCCGGAGCATGCCACGCCCGCGACTGCCGGAGACCCCGTAAATTTCAATCCGCGTACGTGGTGCTAAATAGGCTACAAATTAGTTACGCACAAGTGTGCATCCGTGATAAGGACGAACCGGGCCCGGCACCCGTGAAAAAAAGGAAGGTAAAACGATGTGACCGGGACGCGAAGGCAGGGAAATCCAAATGTAACTGACAGGTCGTGCCGCGAGGAAAGGACCACCTGTTAGTCATGCACAAGTGTCTATCCGCGGAGGGCGCGGCATACCTTCGAAAAAACTACTTATTGTAATATCAAACTCGCGGGCAATTGGCTCAAGCGTCGCCACGTAAGCAAAGGGCCAGCGAATGAGGAAGAGGCCCGCCGATCCGGGAGAGGGTAGGCGTGCCTTTGTCCGTGGGCGCGAGTGGCCTAGGAGGTGACTTGATTCTTGACACTCGAGCAACTCACTTGCCATTTGGCAGCCGACTAATTCACTTAGCATTTGGAACTCGTGCAAGTCACCTGGCAGTTGGCACTCGACCACTCCAACTTGATTTCTGGCATTCGATCAACTCACTTGGCATTTGCCAGTCGACTAATTGACTTGACATTTGTCACTCGACTAGTGCACTTGGCTTTTGAGGCCCGACGAGTTCACCATGTCACTCAAGACATGTGTTCGGGAACTTGATGCGTCAGCCTAGAATTCGGCTCCGCATAACATCTCATGTTACGAGAACTATTAAGATTCGATGCTGGAAGGAGCTTCCTGTCTAATTGATCACGAGCTGTTGTGACCGGGGAGACGCGTGTCGAGACATGTGTTCGACAACGAGCAGCAGTGGGCCCAGAGGGAGCGCGCTGTTGTTGTGGGGATCCCGCCCGTGAAAGCACCAAGCCGCCCGACGCCAGCTCCGGGGAACCATCCCCGCCACCGCTGACACCACGCCGCAGAAGCATAAGATGAGTAAAATTTGCGCACTAAGCGACGCTCAGCCCGATTGCCGCATAAGTGCGGACAGACTTTAATTCACGGAGCTGCAGCGGACGTGCCGGTAACTAGGCACGAGGGTAGCGGCCAAGTGTTTGCCACTTTTGTGTTGTTAAGCAGTTAATATAATCAAAGGCCGCAGTAAGCAATATGTTAACTCCATTGTAAGAAATACTGTTGCATGCTATCATCACCATCATCATCCATCATATTGTTTTTTTGTTTTGATTAATTAAAGGTTAATTTGTAAAAAAAATGCATTCCATGAGTAATTTTTTTGAACATGCATGAACCCAGAGAGAGACACAGACGTTACAGTATGGATGGCCTAAAGATGTGTGACGCCAAGGTCGATATAAGTAACACGAGAATAATGTCACGAAGTGACAAAGGGCAACAACATTGTTTAGGGATCAGGGTACAGGAAGACGAAGTTATATGTGTTTGTGATACTGCGGAACAAGTCGAAGAAACCGAGAACCAATTCCACGTAGCGGCAGAGGGCGCAGTCGACGAAATTGGTGTAGATAGTAGCCGTGCAATTGAAGAACTAATTAGCGAGTATCAGGTCTTCGGAAGTTCTAAGGATCCAGTAAAAGGGTACCAGTTTGAAATTGAATTGACAGATGAAGAACCCTTTAATTCAAAACAATACCCGATTCCCCAAGTATATAAAATAGAAGTTAGAAAACAAGCACGATGCTCGAGGACGGAATTATAAAACAATCCATGACTCCATATGTAAGTCCGATAGTGATAGTTCGTAAAAAGAATAGTACCATTAGGTTTTGTATAGACGCAAGAAAGCTTAACAGTAAAACCATTGCTCGTCGCGAAAAACCGCCGAAATTGGAAGAGATGATACGGAAAATAATTTATGGACATTTAAAGGAGGCAGCTGCGAAGAGGAAGAAAAGCAGTATTTGAAGGGGATAGACAAGATGAAGGACGAAGTGTTAATTAGGGTATCTCAAGTATCGGCGATGGATAAGAAATTGTTTTACAAATTCTTTCGTTTATACAATGGGCCTTATAAAATTTATCAGGTGCTTAGTAAAAATGCGGTAATCCTAAAAGACGAAAGAGGATAGGCACTTATAGGCACTTATAATTACCGGAACATTAAACCCTACAAGGGGGATGACACGTGCGGTTGAAGAGTCCAAAAATAGTCCAAAAATAGATGGTATCGAATATATATTGTAAATAGTAATGTGTAATGTTTTTGTTTTATTTTATTGTGTCTGTAGTATTATATAACGATGTGTAAAGAGGAAGAACATTTAGATAGATAAATGGAGAACCAAATAAGAAAGAAATAGTGGGAGGGAGAATAATTATGCAAAAAAACGGCGACTCAATGAAATGGATATGGATAATGCTGGCAATAAAGGCTTTGGAAATAGTCATAAGGCTGGAAGATAGAAGAGAGTGATGTGAATGAGTACATAGTGTAATGAGTACCAGTGCAACAATGGTACGAAGAGACATGTTAAGTGAAAGAGCTGTAAGAGGTCTTGTCATTTATTAGAGTTAAAACAAATACGATGACGCTTAGGAGGAAGGATGTTGTGACATACCAAAAATGACGGACATTTTTTGTTTAGGCAAATAAAGGTCAATATATTGCAAAAGACGTGGGTTTCTATGGTGCAGATACGCAGAGGGTACACCATAGCAACGCGAAAAAAAAACATCAGAGCGAGCTTTGAAGGGTGGACGGAAATTAGGGCTTTCCGACTCGTGTCGTGGTGGGGAGCCGACCGCTTGTGCGGTTTTTCTTGAGGTTAATTATCAAAACGGGACTTGCAATACATCGTGAGAGTGAACATTGAACTTGAACTTAGAATATTTCCGCATTGGGTGTGCAACGAGAACTTGTAAAATTTTCGTGTTATACAATTGCAAACTCGGACTTGTAATATTTTCTAGAATGAAGCGGGAAGTGAACTTAGAAATTTGAGTGAAATTTTTAATCTATACTTTCTTTATCACTTTTCGTAATTACGAATGAAATAATTGTTTCTGGCTTTAAAATTATTCGCACAAGAAAAATTCTTGGGTAAGTATCTAGAGAAAAATGTCACCAAATCATTAAATTTCAATATAAAGATGACTCCTTAAAACTCAATTTTTGTTATTCTATTTAATCTGCTTAATTTGAGAAAAATTAAGTTAAACTTTTACTGCTGTGTACTATTTGGATACACCGCAATCATCTTTAGGAGCAGTATTCTGTCAGCTTGTGAACCATTCTCATTGTGCGGGTGTTCGTTAAAATTGCACTTTACTACCATTTTCAAAATTGTAGTGAAAATCGATTTATATCTTATACAGAATGATTGTTTATAGTCTGACTTATATCCGAGAATAAACTACACATTAAATGTTGTGTCAATCTCATACAACGTATTTTTTGTTTGACTAAATACATAATGTTAAAAAATGTTTTAGTGTCAGCCTTTGGCACACTTTCTTTATAATATGTTTGAAGCTTTCTAGATTTTACAATCTCAGGGTTGTGCATGTCAGAAACGTTTGCACACTGCGAAATAAGATAGCGCACACTCAGCACTCCACAAGGTTTGTATAATGCTGAAGCGTGAACCATATCGGCAAGAACAGTTACGAAAATGGAAGAGGTTCTGAACTGTAACGGTAGACTATTCAGTCAATAAGGAAAGCATGTGCACCATTTTGCAGCAAAACGTCTTCCACAAACGAAAAGTTAAATGGTCACATTGTTATCCCTTACGTTAAATGGTTGCGTTGTTTTCCCTTGCGTTATATTAGCCGCTTTTGCTTTTTAATTGCACCCTATGGAAGAAATACTAAGATCCGGCGAGATCCGGCACCGATCTACCGTCGGCTAACGGGGTTTCCTCGTCCCGGTATCTCCCACCAGCGGGGACACCGCCCCAGCCGGGACAACCTCTTAGCTCCCGACCGGTCTCCCGGCATATGTGATAGTGAAGTGCATGTGAGTGAAAGTGGGTGTGTTAGAGGTGAGGATAGGACAAAGAAGGGGAAGGAAAGATCGCGCGCGGCCACTGTCCCGTTTGTTAGGGTAGTGCTCCGGCATTCGCTTGGTGTTGATCGGAGTAACCACGGAAAACTACTGATCGAAGCAGCCGGCCGCTAGAATTCTCCTTCAGACAGCGACTGAATTTGACCTGACAAGCTAGTGTCGAAACTCTCTCACAGCTATAGAAACTGAGACGATTTTTGTTAGAAAGCTACAGATTTATTTTTACTCTTAGCAGGAATCGAGCTCAGAATCGGCTCACACAAAGATAATACGCTGTCCATGAACCACCCGAGGGGTAGAATTAATAATAACGTAAATATTTTAATAAAACGTGTTTACCGAGGGGTAGAATTAATAATAACATAAATATTTTAATAAAACGTGTTTACTAAAACTTTTTACTTTTAGTTTCTCGTTAATTCAATCACATTGTATGTAATATTTTTAGACGATTCCCTGAGTTTAAAAGTGTCTCGACTTTTGACTTTTTCTTTCTTGATCTCTTTAAGGTACTGACCCTGTTTTCACACGTGATTTAGTTCTGTGTCTATGAGGCGTTGATGACAGTTTTAACTTGTTTTTACAGCAAGGTTTAGTGGCACACGGTAGGGAGTGCATAGTCCCCCTACTCCCCAATTCCTATATCCCTCTACCGTAGGTGAAGTAACGTCAGTGGCGTACCTAGAGTTGACACCTGGGATATTGTTGATGGTGCCCCCCCCCACTAATTTAACATAATAGTTGGTATCATTTATTACATCATAAATGCTTTTTGTTAAAAATGATAATTTGTTCAAAGTATGTTAAAATTATTTCGCACTTGTGATAATTAAGTACGAGTATTAAAGTGAAATATCAATGCTTGGCGAAATTTAATAACAATTTATAATTAACTTTTATTTCAAATAATGGAATTGCACCCTCTACCGAAATTAGAACTTTGGTTCCAAAAGCTTAAATTCAGTTATACAATAATCTTCAATATTAACAATTTAAACAAAATTAAATCATTTAAAAATATTTTTGAATTGATGTCATGTCTCTAGTAGTCTCACCTGGGGTTTATTGCCCCCTTGCCCATGACTTCCGTATGCCTATAACGCTATCATAACTGGCCTTTTGGCATTTAAAATATACTCGTAGTACGCAGACTGTGAATAGAAAGCTTAACAACGTATAGTAAACTTTTAGGAGTATAGAAACGTATATTGTAGGTGTCATGCGGCAGATTTGAGTTGTGACGATACCCTCACTATATGATTGCTGATCAAGTTCAGGAAATCGCAATTAACTTTCAAAACTAGTAGTGCTCCGGCAAGTCATACTTTTCGTATCATTCGTAAATTTTTAAATTTTCTAAAATCCAGAGAGTTAAAACGAAAATCAGACATGCACCATTTTTTAAGTGTTCTTGGCTCTCTCCGAGGAAAAAATAAGGAAGCCGTTTCGAGAAAATAATTGTTTGAAAATTGATCATTTTCGCACAAAATTGCACGAAAACCACTTTGAAAATTTGTAATTAAAAAAATTAAAATGTCGTTGAGGATTCATGTTAAGTCTCCCAAAAATCAAGATATCCAATTCAAAATTCAAGGGGCGACGCCATCAATTGGATCAGTCCACCAATTCTGGTGACAATCCTACCTACGGCTTAGTCACTGTCGCGTTGTTCACAGATGATGTATTTTTGGATATCAAGGACCTTCAAAACGTGGATTCTGATTACACAACGTGTAAGAGGAAGAAACTTATTATACTCGTGTATAGGAACATGAATTGTCCACGTTTTCGGTATCAGGGGGCCACTATATGCATGTTTATAGAAAAATCGTCGTTTTTCGCTGCAGCATTATATTACTTTCTCTATACTACGTAAGTACTATGAGAGAAAGTAAGTTTTGTACCACTTTGGATATCACTGCAGTGACGTGACAACGTTTTTGTGAAATAATTTTATTATACTTATTTCGTGTTACATAATCTTACTTTTTATTCCTAGCATTTGCCGACATTTGATTGGCGGCGCTGGCCGGCATGAAGGACCCACTTCCAATAGTCTCAACTGACGTAGTCACCACAGTATCCACTGACGTAGAGCTTTCGCACAAGCACTCTATTGAACCCGAAGGTCGACAATCCGCGACGGCGATTTGGACGTCCTTAGCGTTCGTCAGAGTGTGCATATCGATAGCGGAATCGAGTAAATCGTCCTCTTCGGGAGGTAATCTGAAGCACATCGAAGGATGACCGGTGGTAGCAAAGTAGACATCAGAAATCGAATTGCCCACTGGTGGTGATCCCACATTGCACGTAGGTGTGGACGTAAAAAAGAACGAATCCGTCTCAGGAGCGAAGTAGCCCATAATGGGCGAGTCGTTGTCGATCGTAGAAAGCGTGTGCTCAGAGCCAGAGTGGCACGATTGCACGCAAGGGGTGGCGAGTAGCTGGGCAGTGGTCGCGTACATCACCAATCGAGCAGGATTCATCGACGGGATGCAGAAGTTGGAGAGGGTGATCGAAGTACCGGACGAGCGCACGGTGTTGGCCTTGGGTCGAAGTTTCGTTTCTCGATCGAAGTGTTTCAGTTCCCCGAGGGTGCTTCTTGCGGAACTCGTTTCCGAAGGGACAGCTCTCACCGGCTCAGTAGCGGATGAAGAGGTGTCTACCGAATCAAACATTGCGGCACACGGTGACATATCAGTTGCCAGGCTAAGAGGCCGCTCTTCGGCTATCTCCTCCTCGACGATCCCCTGCAAATCATTTTTCGGTGGGAGGGGACTCTGCTCCGACCGATTGAAGTTGGGCGTGGACCCGCTGGCTTCAGGCGGTTGGATTGTCCTCGTGGGTATCAAAGTGTACTGAATGGGGCCCGAGCTGACCCAGTGGACGGTCGCCGCGTGGGAAGGGCCGGGCAGCGCCGAATCTGGAGCGAAGGGGTTGGGCAGGGAGATCTGGTGCGGCAGCAGGAGGTACGAGTCCGCGAGCAGAATGGAAGCCTCCGACAGCCTCACCTCCGGCGGGGTTGAGGACGTGGGCCGCGGCGAGGGCGGCGGTGAGGGAGGTGCCGAGCGAGGGGTTGAGGGTGGGGGCGAGGATGGGGTTGAGGGCGAGGGCGAGGATGAGGACGAGGGCAACAGCGGTAGCTGGAGAAGAACCTGCGCCAAAGGAGATTTCGGTTGTATATTATGAAAGTAAATTATGAAACGATGATGCGATTATGGGCATTAATGCACGAGTGTGAGTATCGTAAACTTCATAAGAATGTATTAACGCCTATTTCATACAAACATTTTCTGTGACTAATAAAAGCTATTGTAAGTTAAATTTTTTATCGGTCACATGTGTCTTTAACCCCTGTTAACATGCAACCCTACAGGTTTGTTAAGTGCACTTGCACCTACCTGTATATTAAGAAATTTAACATCCTTCCAGCGAGTTTTAACATCATTAGCAACGTAAACAACCATCGATTCATCACAAGTCAAATGTTTGTTAAGAAAAAAACATGACGATGTACAAACAAATCAGATTCAAACAATTCGTAATGACTAACATTATACGACCAGCTGCAGCCATCTAATTCGAAAATTATGTAATTTGAGAAGAAAAAATATATAACAGTACTGTAATTGATAATTGTAACGGAAATCTCACACTGAAGCAGCGGTAAACAATGATTAACTCTAAATTTACAAACTGCATTAACTTTAGGACATATATAAAGGAATTGAGGATTACTCATATTTAAATCAGTCGTACGGTCAACATTAACATCCGTTTCCTACAAAACCAATATGAAAAAGCGTGACACTCAGTGCTTTAAAACTAATGTAAATTATCCGAAATAACTTTCAAGAAAAATCGGTGCAGTTTATTCCAATTTCTCAAATATAAAAAGAACTCGACTTTGAACCAACTGACTCTTTTATTACAAATATCTCTCAAATATTGTTTACAGTGAAATCTATCTCTGATTCTCAATGTCCTATTCTAAATTCATTGTATTAAAAATAGCTTTGAAAGACAAAGTTTGACCATTAAGAAGAAAATGTAGAAAAATGACCTGGGTGTCGGTGGCAGGGACGCAGGCGGGGATTGAAGCGTAGGATCTCGGCAAATTTCGGAGGCTGTGGCAGAAGTGCCGCAGGGACGTCGGCACTATTTCTTTCAACACGCCGGTCATGAAACCAGGAACGAGGGCCAGCTGTTGGCAGAAAGTCATTTTTAATACACTTTTTCTGATATTGTGTTATAATGACATATCTACCGTACTCAAACAGGGAAAGGAAAAGCCACTCTTAGACTGAACTGACAACGGTTGAAGCTATTAACGGCTGCGTCTGATATGTCAGTCGAATCAAATCGCAACAAAATAATGAGTTGTAGCAAATGATGACGTTTGAGTGCTAATCAAAGCGAAGTTATTTTTTATTTACTTTATTTTTTCGCTTAAGTAGGTATTATTGAGAAAAATATTGAACTATACGCGCCCGATAACTCAGTTAAGATTCAATTAGTTATAAACCTAGACAACGGCTTCAACTTAGGAACTTCAATCGCGTTCGTTATTTGCTCTAAAACAGTCTAATGACGTAAGAAGTAAATCGTGTTCTTTACACCAAAGGTTCTCAAACTGTGCGGCGTCACCTCCAGGTGGGGCGCCAATGGCTGTAGAAGGGGGCGCGAGAAATGTTGAGAAATCAATTTTGTATTTATTTATAAAACAGTAAGATAACTTTGAAATTAAAATATTTTGTTTTTAAAATTATAGAATTAAAACTCTCCTGAATACGTTTTTTATTAATTTTAATACGCTGGCTAATAATCACATATTTGTTTGTTAAATGTGTTTTATTTCATTTTAATATTGATTTTTCAACTGAAAACTGCAAAAATAAAAGCAATTTTATAGCTTTGTTTATTTTAATTTTTGTAATTTTCTGTACTTGCTTTTATGAAAAAATGCAAACAGGTATATTGTAACAAAACGTTATTTAGTACATATAATACATTATAAAGGGCGTGGTTGTATGGTGCACCAAGGAGACGGAGACTGAAAAGTCTGCGAGCCTCTGCTTTACACTATTCAAAATTAGTTCAATGCTCAACAATCTATAAGAGATATTTACTGTCAGTGCTTTGTAAAGTCCCTCCCACTCCATGGAATAACAGTACGGTGGTGATATTATCATAGGTACTAACACGCGAGTATGAAGTATCTATTGAACAAGATGCGTACGAACCATAAGATTGAGTTCCATCCGAAAACTTTTTACAGCGAATACGATGTTAATCATTTAATATTTATTTTAACACGAATGAGCATAACGTAACTTTATTAATTGATCTGAGAGTGATTCCTATTTCTATCGAGATTGGGTACTGTAAAATAGCAGGACACCACATAAAAAGAATGTATTTTAAACTTCAATTTTTATGCATATCCCATACAGTGACAAAATACTACGTCATTTTACAGAAGTGATCTTAGGAGAATCACGATGGTGAAGTTTTGTTGAAAACAGACTAATAATAAATAGATAATGCAATCAACAGCTGTATTTTAGCTCAAGGTTGAGTTTTGAAAGCTTGAAATAATGACAGAAAATCTTTATTAAGGAGTAACTATCGGCCCGGGAATAATCTAGAAAATGTGAAGAAGGAAGAGGAGAGAAAGAAAGGGAAGGAGAAGAGAGGTGTAAAAGATTGAGAGAGGAGGGAGATATGAGAGAATGGAGAAGAGAGGGAGATAAAATGGAAAGGAGAGGTGAAACAGACAGAATGGCGATGTGAGAGAGTCAGACAGAATGGAGACGTGAGAGAGACAGACAATGGGGGGTGAGACAGAATGGCGAGGTGTGAAAGAGACACAATGGAGAGGTGAGATGGACAGAATGGAGAGATGAGAGAGGATATAGAAAAAAAAATTCATTCTATGTTATTCTGTCCGGCCTTTGACGAGAAATGGAATACTGACCATGCCGAGGAACAAGGCGCACAGCGGCCACACGAGAGTCTGCACAATCTGCAGTAGCCAGTAAATGGCGAGCAGCCCCGTGCAGGTGACTCCGAGCGTCTCGGCTGTGGGGGTGGGGGTGGCTGCAGCATCGCACACCGACGTCACGGTCAGCGACGCCAGCTCTGACACCCCCGAAGGCGCGCTCAGCTCCTGCGCCACCAACTTCGCCTGCAGTGTCTGTCGGGGCTTCAATGGCTCTGGTATTATTCACGTACGTTTTCTTGAACCCTCGCTTCGCTAGTTGCAAGAAGAGTGGGAAGTTTGGTTATTTTGACAAAAAGAATTTTATATGGAAACTTCTAATTAGTTTTTCGATGCGAAATAGTTTCTATTACACGGGAGCAAACATTTCTGGTTATCACATATTTGTTCACAACCCTCGTTGCTATAATTTATTGTTAGTTCAACTAATGTTGGCAAAGGAGTGGGGGTAGGTATTCCGGGGCTCAAGAAAACGTGCGCGTATAATACATCAGTGCCAGGGTTGCTAACTATGTTCCTGTAAAAGGGAGGTCACTCGATTAGCAAAAACAAACAAACAAACAAACAAACAAACAAAAATATAACATTACTTCTTAATAAATTTGTACTTTTTTCGCTTCTGGCAGCTTGCAGTAAAGCTTAAAGAACTCATGTCAAAATTAATGTAAGTAAATACTTCCCCTCCAATAAGACTAACATCAGCTCTATTTCTTTCTTCTCTCCATTTGAGACTCAGAAGTAAAAATATTCGTTCACAAAATGCATATGAAGACGGCATACTTAAAATAGTTGAAATAATATTTTTGCGTTTCTTAAATTTAATAATTAGAGCGTATTTTTTTATTTTAGTCGCTAGACAGACACACTATGATGCATGCGTGTGTCAGCGTTCAGAAAAAGGATATTCATGTTTTCTACTCTAAATTAAACAATAAACGATACAACGTATTATACGCGCACGTTTTCTTGAGCCCCGGAATTCCTACCCCCACTCCTTTATCAACATTAGTTGAATTAAGAATAAATGATAGCAACGAGAGTTGTAGACACATCAGATTACCAGAAATGTTCGCTCCCGTGTAAAAGAAACTATTTTGCATCGAATAGCAAACTACACATTTGATATAAAATGTCTTTTGTTAAAATAACCAAACTCCCCACTTCTCTCGCAACTAGCGAAGTGAGGGCTCAAGAAAACGTGCGCGAATAATAGCAGGTATTAGACATGTTATAAAATAAATGACAATAAATGTTAAATATTTACTAAAATAAGGACATTTAAAATACAAAGGAGGCCGGGAGGACAATCGACGTCAATGGAGGACTGTTCTCCCGAATAGAGGACGGTTGGGAACCTTAATCAGTGCGTAGAACAGGGCTGCTCAAGAAGGTTGGCCAGTGTAGCGTCGTGTCGAGCTAAAACGGCGGCAAGCACCTGGCGGGCGGTGTTCAAGGCGTCGGCGTCGGCATCGAAGGGCGGAGGCAAGGGCGGCGGCGGGCAGCGCCGCAGGTCTATTTAAAGGCCATGAGAACAATGCCTCGGCTTCTTGTCATTCCAGCAGCGTCGGCGGTAGGTTGTTCATGAGCGGTGCGAGTGTGCACGCGTGGCAAGAGGCCGGCAGTTTATTGTCGTGACTAACGAGACATGTAGTAGGTCTCAGGGTAGAACGGTACTCCACACAGGGAAACATTAGTATGTTGCGGTGTGGTAGCCGTTTGTAAATATCTCTCCTAGCAGTGGGTTCTATTTATTTAGTCAATTGTAAGCAGTGCAACTGGTTATTTGTGACTACGGTCTAGATTGTGAATAAACCTACAGTTCTTACAACCCACTCTCGTTTGTGTTCTGATCACACCCGTATGACGCCACACCAGTTGGCGCGCCCTGGCCCAACTCATCTGCGGGAAAACGGTGTGGCCCAAAGAGTAGGGCCCGCAGCTTGTCGAGTCAGCCCGAAGGGAGGAGAGGAAATGGAAAAGGGAAGGTGTCCTGGCGTTATCCAACGCTGTATACACTATAGTATGTGAAAGTAAGTGTAGAAGGCGTTGACACGACATGAAGCATGGCTGCCATTGGCCTAAAAGTACTGTGGAAGGGTCGTTCACCCACTGTGTGATGTCGCTGAAGTTCAGTTTAGCCGATTAGATGCCGACACTTTTCATACCCCCATATCAGAGTTAAGTCTCCTTACAGTCTGCATGGGTGTCACTCACTGATTTCGTTCACCTAACAGTATCTGATTCACTTCGAGCCTTGCGCCGGGTTATTGTCTTTCACCAGACGGAATGGTATGTAATTATCACAAACAATTAACACTTCACAATTGCTAATAATTTCACACCTGCGAAGCTTACAAATGCAAACAAAATAACTTGGCCTTCACAAACTTATTCCAAACAGTCACTTCACAATACTTCTGATTGATTGATTAGTGATTCTGGGCGCGTCAACCGCCAAGACATTCGTCCCGTAAGTGTAGTGTATGTTTTTTCTTTTGTGGGAGGTGGTGATCTTCACCCACCGGATGGTGAGATCCGGCTCTGTCCTTCACAAAGGCTAGCGGGGTTTCCCTCAACCAGATATCTCAGTCGGGACAAGCTGCCTCAGTCGGGACAAGCTCTAAGCTACCGACCAGTCTCCCGGTAGTGTGGTAGTGTAGTGCATTTAAGAGTGTGTAAGTAACGATAAGGATAAGACAAGGAAGGACCGCGAGCGGTCCTTGGCCTGTTAGTTAGCGTACTGATCCGGCATTCGCCTGGTGTTTATCGGAGAAACCACGGAAAACAATGGATCGGAGCAGGCGGCCGCTAGAATTCTTCTCCACGCAGTGACTGAATTCTATACCTAAATATCTAATACTCATGTTGACAACGAATACGTTCTTTTAATGCAAAGAACGCACGGCGGCCTCGTCGTCGAGAGCCTGAGCGTCGTACCGAGAGGCCGGAGAGCTTCTTGGAGAGCGGCGTGTCGCGGGGCATGGCGGAGGGTCAGAGGCGCGGCGGGGGCGGGAGCAGGGGCGGGAGTGGGAGCGGGAGCGCGGGCGGGGGCCGCGCCCCGCGGCGGGCAGCGAGGCGGAGCGGCGTCGCCAGCGCTGCGGTGGCCCTCGTGCGCGTCGTCTTGGGGGCAGCGGCCGCCGCCGCCCAGCGCTGCGAAACCCCGGAGACGCCCCACGCCCACCCCCGCTCGTCGCGACAATGGACCCGTGCCGCCCACAGAAGGCGGCACATAAATTGACGGCGGTAGATGGCAGCTGGCAAGAGGATGAGACAAGACCGTAAAGCCAGTCCACACCAAGGAAATTAGAAAACTTTACTACGAGGAAGTCTGAGCCATTCTGTAGCACCTCTAGTTATTTTCTCGCTACTGCTTTCGCAGTATAGAGAAAGTATTGTAATGTTGCGGGGCAAGACGGCGAATTTTTCGACAGAAAAAACTCTTATTGCCGGGCCCTGGTAACGAAAAAGTGGATGAATTTTGCCCCCCCCCCCCGCAACATATAGTAAATTACTTCAGCAGCCCCTTAACAGGGATGAGGTTAATGACCTGTACAAATCCATTTGGGGTAATACGCCCCCAATTCGGCTTTCTGAATTAAGAGAGGATGATAAATTTTCGACACCTGAAATGGACCCAGACACGGTGCAAGTTGCTGAAATTAAAAGTCGTCTGGTTGGGATGAAAAATGCCACAGCTTCAGGATAAGATAAAAGTTAACAATATATCTTCAGGAGCAAAAGTTGAAATATTGTCCCTATTGTACACACACATTTTATTCACTGGTTTTGTGCCTTCTGGGTGGAAAGCAAATCGCACCATCCTTATACCAAAAGAGGGTAAGGATAATAAGTTTGACACTAACTATCGCCCCATCACAATTAGTTCCCTGCTTTGCAGAATCTTTTGGGGTATCATGGACAAACGCATTCGATCCGTGGTGAAGTTCAATCCACGCCAAAAAGAGTTTATTCCTGTTTCGCCAACGTTCAAATTCTTCACGAAGCAGTCAGTGACATGAAAAAAGTGGAGGTTGGTGTCGCCGCTGTGCTAGCCATATCTAAAGCATTTGACACTGTTTCCCACGCGGCGATTCGGTGGGCTCTATCCAGGAAAGGGATCCCCGACGCCTTTACCCATTTGGTAATGGACTCATACACCGACGTTTCCACAGTCATTCAGCACCCCTCGAAAGGCATTGAGGTGCCAATTCGTAGAGTAAAATAGGGGGACCCCTTGTCTCCACTCCTTTTTAACCTCATTATGGAGTGCTTGCTTGAGAAATTGGATAACATGTCAGGATATCCGCTATTGGAAAGGAGTGTATCCGTATTAGCATTTGCTGATGATCTGGTGCTGTTAGCAAAAGATGCCCCACGAGCTCAAGAATTGGTTGATATTGTGGTGGAATATCTTGGGGCCCTCGGAATGACATTGTCAGTCGCGAAGTGTTCATCATTCCAAATTACAACCTTTGAACGATCCTGGTTCATTGAAGACCCTTGCCTGGAAAGGTTGGGGGAGAGAATTCCTCTGGTCAGTGATGATCATACCCTAACATACTTGGGCGTGAACGTACTTCGGAACGGCTTCCCATGTAAAGCATCCATGTCGAATTTGATGGAAGCAGTGACGAGGTTACAGAAGGAGCATTTAAAGCCCACTCAGAAATTGGCATTACTTCAAACTTACATAATGCCACATTACCTCTACCAATTAGATTTATCGATGCCATCTATGTCGATGCTCAGGGAAGCGGACTGTCAAATCAGAGTGGCAGTCAAACAGTTCCTACACCTGCATATGAGTACTGCAGATGGCTTATTTTACCTGGCCAAGAGAGACGGAGGACTGGGATTGCTACGGCTCTCCCAACACGTTCCTAGGGTAGCGCTGAACCTAGGGTTACGACTAGAAAAATCTGCAATCTCATTTGCAGATGGCTGAGCTCCTGTCCGAGTTTCTACCAACGGACATTTAAAACCGACAAAGCATTGAGACTCAACTGGCCCTATACCGAACAAGATTTAAGATCTTATAAGAAGAAATGCGCCGATGACGAGGCAGCCGCCTGGGAGAAGCTGGGATCCCAATTTGATTTGATTGATTTTGATTTTTTCGTGTTTCCGGGCGCGTCAACTACTTCGGTCATTAGTCCCGTTAGTGTAGTGTATGTTTTTTCTCGGGAGATGGCTGTGATCTTCCCCGCTGGATGGCGAGATCCGGCGCCGACCTACCGTCGGCTAGTGGGGCTTCCCCCTAACCTGGACTCTCCCACCAGCGGGGCACCGCCCCAGCCGGGACAAGCTCTAAGCTCCCGACCGGTCTCCGAAATATGTGGTAGTGTAGTGCATGTTAGTGTAAGTGTGTGTGTGTAAGGGGAGAGGATAGGACAAGGAAGAGGAAGGACAGTCCATGGCACGTTTGGTAGGGTACTGCTCCGGCATTCGCCTGTTGTTGATCGGAGAAACCACGGAAAACTACCGATCAGAGCAGCCGGCCGCTAGAATTCTCCTCCAGACAGCAGCTGAATTCGACCTAGCTGAAAAGCTAGTGTCGAAAATCCTGCCGCCGTCAGGACTCGAACCTAGGACCTCCCAGTCAGAGGCGCTGCAGTGACATCAGTTGATGCACTGAGCTACCGCTACCGGTCTGGGATCCCAAGGGAGAGCGGTTAAGGCGCATATAAACGATCCGATTGGAAATGCCTTTTTGAAAGACTATAATCTTCTGAAACCTGGTCTTTTTATCACTGCTCTCCAATCGAGATCAAATATCGCTGCCAATAAAACTACTCTTAGTAGAGGAAGGTCCAGAGAGGATGTATACTGCAGGAAGTGCAATACAGCGGTAGAAACTATGAATCACATCCTCGGTCAGTGCATTTTTACGAAACCAGCTAGAATAAAGCGTCATGACGAGATAAAGAACTTTATAGAGGGGAAGATGCTCCGGAAATCAGACACTGTGGTGTCCACGGAAGCCACTTTCTCCGTTGCCGAAGGGGTTAGACTCAAACCTGACCTGGTAATAAAAAGCCGGGAGGGGGTCCACGTGGTCAATGTGACTGTCCGCCACGAGGATGGGTCTAGCCCTCTAAAAAGCAGGGGAGGAAATGTTTTAAAGTACCAACAAGTCATTCCCCTGGCAGCCCAACTTCATGGAGTGCCCAACGCCAGAATCCTGCCTGTGGTGGTTGGAACTTCTGGGGCTATGCCACGATAAACAGTCAGTGCCCTCAAGACGTTGGGGATCATGTCTCGGGGAGATTTACTGACTATCTCGTTAATTGCTCTCAGATGCTCTATTAAGATTTACACACAATTTGTAAATTACGATGGAGCAATTTAGCATTGCTGGCAGTAAATGCAGAACATGAATTCCTTGGTCCCGTGGCGAAGTCTAGGGAACCCAGGGGATCCGACAATTCCTAGAATATACATAGTTACCACGACTTTAAGTGGGAAGTGTATGCTATTTAATGTAGTATATAGAAAATTGTGTAGTCAGAATCCATGTTTTGTGAACCTCTCATGTCACGAGGCGATCTACTGACTATCTCGTTAATGGCTCTCAGAATCTCTATTAAGCTCTGCACACAATTTGTAAATTACGATGGAGCAATTTAGCATTGCTGGTAGTAAATGCAGAAAATGACTTCCTGGTCCCGTGGGGAAGTCTAGAGATCCCAGGGGACCCGAAAATGCCTAGGATTTACCTAGTTACAACGACTTTAAGTGTATGCTATTTAATGTAGCATATAGAAAATGGTGTCGTCAGAATCCATGTTTTGTGGATCCTTGATACCGAAAAATCGATATTGATAGCAAAACGTCTGTCCGTACGTGGTCAACGCTAGCGCCTGCACCGTTCAGCCGATTTCCCCCCCACCCCCCACCTTCCCACTAGTTTCCTCAGAATAGAGAAAGTATTATGCTGTGGGGGGAAACGGTGAATATTTGACAGAAAAACTCATTGCCGGACCCTTGTAAGGAAAAAATGGATAAATGTTGTCCCTACATAAGATTACTTCCTCAAACACCATGTGTAGTCAGAATTCATATTTTGTGGGTCATTGATACCGATCCGTTGATCCGTCTATGAACAACTCTAGCGGCTAAACCGAAAGAAAGATTTTAACCAAAATTTATATTCCCCATTCGATCTCGCTGAAGCCGCGGCCTCTTGCATTTGAAACCTAAATTTAATTTTGGAGGGTACTTTACATGAAGCCCCTGAGGTATTTTCAAAAAAGGGCACCAAATTTTTTTCATTAAACTTGGTCCTCGGTTGGCGTAATGACGCTTAAATGAATGGTGCAAGTCTTATGTTCGTTGAAAATCCTGATTTTTCTAATAGTATTGCAAGAGAATTTTCTTACAACTACAATATTGGAGAGAGATTTTGTTTTCCCCTCAATGAATTCTGTTCTTTAAAGACATGTTGAAATAAAGTCCTGTTCAATTCTTCGAAAATATTAGTTTTCCTGTAATTTGCACATAATAGAGGCAATTTTGGAATAATTTAAAAACTTTATCAAAAACAGAACCAGAGAGAAAGAGAGAGAAAGAAAGAGAGAGAGAAAGAAAGAGAGAGAGAAAGAAAGAGAGAGAGAAAGAAAGAGAGAGAGAAAGAGAGAGAGAAAGAAAGAGAGAGAAAGAAAGAGAGAGAGAAAGAAAGAGAGAGAGAAAGAAAGAGAGAGAGAAAGAAAGAGAGAAAGAGAGAAAGAAAGAGAAAGAGAAAAAGAGAGAGAGAAAGAAAGAGAGAGAGAAAGAGAGAGAGAAAGAGAGAGAGAAAGAGAGAGAAAAAGAGAGAGAGAAAGAGAGAGAAAAAGAGAGAGAGAAAGAGAGAAAGAAAAAGAGAGAAAGAAAGAGAAAGAGAGAAAGAAAGAGAGAGAAAAAGAAAGAGAGAGAAATAGAGAGAGAAAGAAAGAGAGATCTTTTGTTTTCTTAGCAGAGGTTTAATTTTTCTAATCCTTTACTTAGCTGACAAAAAAAATAGTTGAGAATCTCTGGATTTATTTTAAAAATCTCTTATACAACAAACATTTTCCAAATGTGAACATTGAAACTTAATAACTGATTCATATATAACATATTCAGTTTTCCAAGGTAGGGTTTTTAGGATCCAATAACCAATAAATTTGTTTTTACAACTGTACAGAATTTATGAATGTTATTTGCTGGGACATAAAATGAGAAAAAAAAAATTTATTTTCAGAACATCGGCAAAAGTTTGATGAGATTTTAGAATTTTAACACACTTCCACTTCTATTCATAAAAATAGCAATAAGATGAGATCAACATCATCTCCTCAATAAGAGCCTTAGACATCCACAGCATGTTCCAGAAAATGAAGATTGTGAAGAAGAACAAGTGGTGAGTCAACTTTTTGCAAATATAATGATTCTTTTGAATATTTTCACATGTTATAACGAAGTCAACTGTAAAGAATTACTATAAAAATTTGTAGGGGATCAGAGACTAAATTATTCTTTACAGAGAAAATTTCCAATACATGAAAAAATTATATCATGAAAGAAGGCACTACAAGACAATATTTCCTAAACTAGTGCTTGGAAACACCACTACTTTAAAACTGCTCCAAATCTAGACACTATCGGTAAGGTCACTTAATGATTATTGTGTGACTAAAGTTTTAATTCTTCCTCTATTTTCATTTATATTAATTTTTTTTCTTTTTGAATTCTCAAACACCCAATAGAAACATTTCATTACAATAAACGATAACACCAACAAAAAAACATACAAAACAAACTTTCATTGTCTCAATGGAAGACATACAAGTACATTTTTTTAATGTAAGTATAAAGTCACAGCCATGTTTTTATGGACGGATAAATTATAATATCTTTTCTTAAAACTATGAGTATTTTCAAATAATTAGTAATTCATTTTCTGATAAAAATGTTTTTAGAAGGCAACCACTATCCTTTCCTCCACCTCAAGAAACATTTGATTAATATATTATTTCTAATATTATCAATTGTTGCTGTTGAGGTTTGATTAATACTTTGAGTGACTAATGCTTTGAACATGGAATTAGAAATCAAATATTATCTGAATCATTAGCTCTAACTGCACTCAGCATACTTTCTAAAACATGAGGCATATTTGCAAATCCAACAGCTGTTGCTTCAACATCATTAATGTGTTCTTGTCTCATTCGTTCATTAAATGCATCAGGTGCTGAGATTTTGTTTTGCCAAAGCTCAAAGTAATCCTTGGCAGATATGGAAAAGCTTTCTCTTCCTTCGGCTTTCAAAAACTGCTGCCACACCTGAAAACAAAATTACATGTACAATATTCTTGAAAAAATAGTAGGTCATATCTAAAATCCTAATAGTTTAAAATAATTTCTTCGCTTTTCAGGTAATTGAATTTTTTTAGTGAAAGTTATTTCAAATTATTATTTGCATGACTAAAATTAGAATTCAGTTATTTTTATTATATATCCTAGGCTTAATTAATAAAAAAACAACTTATTTTTGATTTAAAATATCTTGGCTTTGAATTAGTTATATGTTATCTTCAATATTTGAAATTTTTGGTTAAAAGAGAGTGCACGGTAGTCTCGCTGGCAAAACATGCCATGCTCTGCTTATTATACTTGGTACGTATAATTTTATGCACATTATTTACTACCCGTCCTCCAAAACATCCCTTCAAAATTCCCTAAGTCCCTCTCATACCCTCCACCATGGATTTCCCCTAGCCAGAGTGGCACAGAGTGCTGGTGTAAGCAGCAATCTTAAATTGCACCATATCTCTACTTGAGCCAAAATATTTAATATTGGTTTAAATTAAAATTTCTAGAATGGCAAACTTTTCTTTCAAATTATCCAAACTAAACTGCTGTGTATCCCCAATGAACCACGATTCAAAATTACAATTATAAATGTAATTATATATGTATATTACAATTATAAACTATACATATATACAAGAATAATGTTGTTATTGTACTATATTATTTTTCACAACATACTTGCTCAACAGGAAATGGAGTTGGTGCAGGCTTATTTCCTACAATACATGGACTTCTGAAAACTCGCAAACGATGCACAAGGTATTCTAAGGTGTACAATTTGTCTCCTTCAACACCATGGAAAGTAATGGACTTATTACTACAGCAGCCAAATCCCTGTAAAGTATATTTTTAAATAAACCTTAAATTTTGAACAAGAAACCTTCAAATAGAACAAATAATTGTAAATATTTGAAAATCTCAATAATATTGACATTTACTTCAATTTGTGGATATAAACTCTTCTTCCAATAACTGGACAGTTTGGACAGACGTCCAGGAAATAACAGCTGATTAAAGTTGTGACCATGGAAGCGACTATGATCTACATCTCTTGTATCTTTTGGAAAAATGCCCATATTTCCAAGATGTTTTCCTGCCAATGATTTTCTTCATTATTTATCAACATAATAACAATTCTTAATACAGTAAATAACTTCAATTTATTTTCTATATTTTTTTGTGAATGAATTACTCTTACCCAAATAGAAGTCTTCATTTTTCCAATATTTTCCTGCATTGTAACATTTTTTTGAAGAATTAAATTTCACTTGTATGGATTTCAATGCTTCTTTGCTGAGTACATAGCCCGCTTCTGCTACATTGTATATTTGCCCCCAAAAGGTCAAGGGATGACCTAAATAATAAGGCATGTTGTAATCCAGAGGTGCCACATAATATCTTAAATTTTCAGGAACAACAAACATATCATCATGAACAAATAATATCCACTGCACATCATGATACTCATTTGTGATATGATTGATGGATAAACACAAGAAATGAAATGAATTCTTCGGTTGAAAGGTAACAATTGGAATACTATCATCAATCTGCGTTCCAAAAAATACTATGGCATTGCAATGCTTTCCCCAAGTGTCTTTAACTGCTCTAGCATTTTTCACTTTTCGTACAAATACAGCACATAAGACAGATATTTCTTTTTCTAAAAATGCAGCCTCTGTTGCACCTTCTGGTTTTCCATAAACAAAAGCATCAAAATTCACAGGCCACCTAGAAAGTCCTTTCTCTGCAAACCAATCGTCATAATTTTGTAATTTTCTCTTTTCTGGACGACAACTACCCTTCATAGACGATATGTGTTCCGTTTTGACGAAAAGAAATGCTAGAACTGCTCCTATTGCAAATCCAACAACAAACACTCTCTTTCTACAAGTGCGAAAAACAGATAATACATCCATATTATTATTGCACGGATAGCTTTATTAATTTGTCATAAAGAAGCATACATTTTTTAGACAGACTGAGATCACTGTGAATGCAAGTCAACACTTATTATCTAGAATTTAGCAGGTGCATTTTCCCAGATGTTCCTAATACACTCGCACTTGCGTGTGCACCTTGTGCATGCTTCAAAACCAACAGCGTGTTTACATCTGCGATCTGCGCTCAGCCGCTGACTGCACTGTCAACTACACTTCGGGTGCTCGGAATTTGCTTATTTATCTATAATCTACACTAATTCGTTTATTTTTATGAATTTTCTTGTCTGGAAACCAAGGAGTGGAATTAATGGAGCGAAGAAATTGAATAATATTTGCATTACTTTTAAAAACTAAACGAAACGTAATTCTGTATTGTGGCGCCACTGACTTTCAAATCGTCTGTGAAGACTGGAATCGAGGTCGATCATATGATTGGATCAAAATGCCAGGGTGTTAGATTTGTGTATCTCGTGTATAAATAGGAATTAAACTCAAGTGTGTCTGATTTGCACAGTTAAATGTACTAAAGCATAAGTCGAAGTGTTTTGCGGAAACTTTTTTTGATACGGAATGTTTGTAGTGATGCTTGCTCCGTACTGATGACATTTTCAAAATTTGGAAGGATGGATGAAATACGTTTAAGAAAATTACACTTGTTTTTGGCTACTCCGATAACTTCAGTTATATTTGTATATGTTTTAACTGTTATTGTGTGATGCGAATGAAAACATTCTATGCGTACCATTGAGTGCATTTGTTAAAGTGTGTATTGCTACTTTCCCACGAGGGTTTCGTCGGCCAGTTATACTAAATATCAGATTAATATTTGTTTAAATGTCTGAACTCTGCGCTTCAGAAATGTATCTTTCGAAAGTTCACAATTGTTATATCGCTTAAAATGTAAAAACTGTATCATATGTGTGAATATTGTGGAAAGTAGTGATGTGTGAATATGTCGCTGCCAAACTCCACTCGGAAAGGAAGCTCAGTCTCAAAGACTACACGTTTATTTACACCCTCGATGGGGGTCACTCTAGGTGCTACAAAATTGCTCAGAATATTGGCAGGTGTTGTGATGCGGTGTTGGGCGCTGGCAGGGGCAGCCGTCTTGGCGTGCTTGCTACTTTATTGGGCGTATGGTGGTCTTATGGCGTTTCTGTTGCTTTGTTTCGCAACTACAGGTTTGTGCATTTTTTAATTTTAGGGATGTGTTAAGTGTCACAAAACTAAGGTAGCACAGTACTAATTTAGAGGGGGATTTCTTTCTTCTTCTTTTTTTTACAGTACTGTGGAAAAATGTTCATTAATTTTAAATATATTTCAGGCATTTTGTATCATAGTGAAGATGGCTTGCTGTTTCATCCAGAGTTGCCAGCACATTCACGGGTCTTTGTACCTGTCCCTTCAATGTTTGGTTTACCTTATGAAAATGTTTTTGTAAGGAGCGGAGATGGCACTTTGCTGCATATGTTTTTTATTCACCATGCAGGTCTTGCTGGTGAACGGTTACCCACTATAATGTTTCTTCATGGCAATGCTGGGAATATGGGACATAGGTATTTCTCTCTTTTTCTGACAGTTTAAGGAAAACATTTATAAGTTAATGCTTAAGCTTTGTTTTTCTTTTAGATTGCAGAATGCACTGGGCCTTTACCATGGCCTACCAGCCAATATTTTGATGTTAGAATATCGTGGATATGGACTGTCCCAAGGCTCCCCATCTGAAGAGGGCTTGTGTATGGATGCAAGGGCTGGTTTAGATTATTTAGCTTCTCGTAGTGACATTAATCATCAAGAAATAATTATGTTTGGACGATCTCTAGGTATTTATTTTTCCTTTTGCTCTTTAACTTTATGCAATATTTGTCAAAATCTTAAGAGGTATCCCAAAATGTTTTTGAAAATTTTGAACTAAAGTGATTTGAGATGGACTGTAGAGGCAATGTCATCTGTAGTTCCATATTTGTGTACTGCAGGTGGAGCTGTGGCTGTTGATGTGGCAGCTCGCCCAGAATATGCTTCAAAACTTTGGTGTGTCATCTTAGAAAACACCTTCACCAGTATTCCTGATATGGCAAGAGTTTTGGCTGGCTGGAGGCTATTAAACTATTTACCACTGTTTTGTTACAAGAATAAGGTAAATTATCTCAAAATATTGCAAAAGTGTATTTTAAAAAGAATTTTTAAGTACTCTTGAAAATTCCTTAAACACTTTATCAGGGTGGCAACAAACTTGCAAAACTTGGAATTGCCAGGTTACTTGTGCCTCAAAAGTCAAGGCAAAATGGGGAATATTTTTCTTTCCAAAGAAAAATTAATTTTCAAAATAATTAAAATAAGAAATTGTCCCAGCTTAAAGATAGTTACATCTTTGTGATTTCTTTCCACCTTCAATTTTGTACCCAATTCATCATCTGACTTGCTTTATTCTGTTCTGAAAGAAAAAGTTGGAGCCATTTTTGAGAAATTCTTGTTCTTGTATTTTGTTTAAAATTGTTACTATTTTGATAAAAAATCCTCATAACTTCATGAACTTTTACACAACATTATTTGAAGATCTAATTTTGAACAGATCAGAACAGAAAAGATTTCATTCAATGTTCTTCAAAGAGTTACATTATGGAGAGATCTTAGAACTTTGTTTCAGCATCAGCTAGTGTTTAAACACCTTAAATGAGTCATCAATTTTGCCAGTAGAGAATTGGGATATTTAATGAGACTTGGTAGGAATTTTGAAATAGTGCAAGTAATATATTACCCTGATGTTGGATCTAAACTACAGTACCAGCAGTATATAAGCGACTCTGACAATTCAGTGTGCTGTTGCCATGCATTACTATGCACATGGCACCACAGATAAATGAAATCTCAAAACATTAACATTTACTGACAGGCAATGGCATGTATAGATATCATGTTCATAACTTTTGCCACTGTCAAACCTTTTTGCCTCCGTGATTTTGAGCAAGTCAGATGAGCGGCGACAGTGAACCGTGGATGTAAGAAAGCAAGCCTTGCAAGCTGATTGTTTCAGAGCTGGTCACATGACATACTACAGCACATGGCGAAACAACTGTCAGTGTCGCTTATATGCTGCCAGTACTGTAATGTGGGCTCAAGACAGGGTGAGGATGATTAAGTTTTTTGAGGCTTGCCAATGGCAATTCACAAGTTTAGGAATGTTACAAACTGTCCACAACATGGAATTGACAACGCTTATCTGTATTCTAAGTTTTATCTTGAAGAGTCATTGAGAGTCGGAGACTTCTGAATCAAATCATTTTCCTTATCTTAGAGGCGTTATCCAATCTCCACAATTGTCATCACATATAGTATTCTCGATTCCTGTGTATGATGGATGTTTCCATAGATTGTTTTATAAGCATATAACTAATAATTAATTAGTGTGTAATGTGAGATTATGTAAAATAATTTTTTTGTTTAGTTAACTAAATATGCTCGTTATTCCATAAAAAAATCATTGATTATCGCTATGATAATTGCATATGTGCATTTAAAATCCATAATAACTAATCAGACTACAGAAAAGGATCAAAATCATTTTAATTATTTCACTATAACACAGACATGGCCAAGGTATTTCCTGTCAACATGAAACCTGAACAAAAATGTACACCACAGATAACGTACCTACTTCAACTACGTAAAAACAACAAATGGGGGGAAAATAAAATTGGTCAAGTGAACGTCGGTTTGACACTATCTCGCTAATTGAACATCATAAAATATTTAACATGAATAAATTAACTGTTTTACATGTAAAATATTTGGTCTTAGCATATTACAAATGTTAAGAGCTTAAACATCAGTTTACTGTTCTAAAACGTACGCCAGCAAAACAGTCAGATGTGTCTTGATTCTTTTTCTTTCTATTGTTTATACATGTATTCTCTCTAATACTTGTCTTAGCTTTTCATGGGAAGTAATGTTTTCATGGCTTTGTCAGCTTCTAATATTTCATCCGAAATATGTTCAATTTACAAACATGTCTTTATCCTCCAAGTCATTATGGTGATCATAAGTGTATACTGCAAGGCCCATTAAAATAGGTCTTTTTCATAAGCAATACGATGTCATCAAAGTATGCCTCAATTGGTAAAGATATGCATGATTTTTTTTTTATTTATTGAATAATGGTGGCAGCAACAAGCTGTTACACACATTTCATGCTGTAAATATATTTAACATATTTCTGTTTATAGTAATTTTAACATAATGCTCATTATTCATGTTTCATATCATATTGGTTATCACATTTTGAGTTTTATCACTGATTATTAATGAACTGAAGTTAGTCCAAAGTGTCTTCGAATGCATTCAAGGTCGCTTTATCGATGCAGTCTGCTGATAGTTTGTTTCAACTGTTGATCCGATTGATGATGAAGTGGGATTTTTGTCCAATCCTTGTTGTTTCTTTCCTCAGTTTCATCGTGTGCCCTCTCAGTGTGGTGTCTGTAGATCTTGTGAAGAAGACCTTGTGCCATGGAATGTTATAAGAGGCCATTCAGAATTTTATGTCTCTGTAATGCTTCTGTTTCTGTCCTCTATTCCAGTGTCAGAATTACCATCTCTCGGCACCTCTGTTGGTAGTCATTATAGAGGTTTTCTCTCTAGATCCTTGTGACTCACTTCTGTACTTTCTCTAAACATTGTTTATCTTTCTCATAATATGGAGACCAAACTACGTTGGCATATTCTAGTATAGGTCTAATATTGGTTGTGTAAATTTTCCTCACTGTTGAGTTATGCAGTTTGGAAAATGCCTTCCTTATCATATGTTACACCTGTTCACTCTTTTGGTCATTGCAGTGACTTGAATTTCCCACTTTAGATCTGGAATGATTAATATACCTAAGTGGCTTGCTGTGGTGTCCAGAGTTAATTTGCAAAGGTGTAGTTGTTGTTTTTTCTTTCCAGTGTGGAGGGCTTTGTATTTCCCGATGTTCAGTGGGAATAGCCATGTTTGTGACCAGTTTTCCATTGTAATATCATTCTGAAAAGTTAAAGCAAACTACAATGAATTCTACAATATGTCTCAAAACTACTGTCTAATCATTCACAAAAATATAAAAAGAAGAAAAATGTTGACAAATCATGGATCAACCACAAAATTAAGAAGAAAATCAGAATCAAATGCTGAGCATGTTACAAGAATAGGACGACTCCAACAGAAGTGCATTATAAATAATATAGAATAAATTCCGTGGTGGTAGCCGATATCTTGTGGTAATCCATTATAGGTATGGGGATAATCAGACCACAATAGTAGTGGTCTGATTATCCCCACACCTATAATATAGAATAATCTCCAATGTGCTAACATCAGTCATACAAACAAAAAGAGAAGAATACGAAGAGCACAAAGAGAGATGATCTCTCAGAAGATTTGGAAGTAGTTTGGTGTCTCTACATAGCAATTCAATCTTCAATAATTCCATCACCCAGATCACCTGTGTATAAGATGAACAGCATCAGTCCTAAGGCAGATCCTTGAGGTGAATACCCCTGCTTATAACAGTTCAAAATGTGGAAAGCTTTTCTCTGATGCGCATTTGGAATGACCTGTTTGAGAGGAATTCTCATATCCATTCTAGTACAGTCGACTCAGGTTATAGTGAACTTAAGTCACTTGTCCTGTTTCACTTACAAATAAGCATAAGAAGATTTGGTTATAGTGAACATAGGAAATACGTCTTGGAAATTAATTCCCACCTGCAAAAGAATATATTGCCTCAGAGACACAAATTTCAACTTCAACTAGGCAGCTTGAAAATAATATTGTCGGCCAAAGGTCATCATCAAAGAAGTCTCCCCTGAGGTGAAGGTAGTGGACCCGGAATGGAAACTTTACTGATTACCTTATAACACTTGGTTTCACCACAGAAACAAAGGCCGTGTCCTGCATGGGCTACAACTGGTGGCAGTCATGCGTGATTACTTGCTTCAGTTTCAATCTTGATGTTACATGATAATCGACAGATAAAGTGCATTAAGTTGTACATAGGTGTCAGGAAGCTTGTGACTGCCACAGATTGGCGTTATCCACCATTCTGCCTGGAAAAGCAATCAGTTTCATTAGATGCTTGTGCCATCCCACCATCGAAAGCATCTCGTATGTTATAAGGGGAGTAAAAGGACCTTCAAAGAGTGGGATGGTGTTCCAATAGTGCAAGTGGCAGTGAAGGGTGTCAGGACTGCATTACTATACTTACCCATACATGACAGTGTGGAATCCAGTATGGAGAGAGCACAAACTTGGGAGAAATTACTAATGCAAAAGTACAAAGTAAACAATTGAAAATAATTGATTGGACAAGTAATGTTATTGAAAATTTCAGTTCGTGCTGTTAATGTATTTTGCTTTATCTCTATGTTAATAAAATCAGTCTTTAAGGAGTAATTCTATATAATTTCGACATCATCAGACATCATGAACCTCGGATATAGTGAACCAAAAATGTTAGTCCCTGGAAGTTCACTATAACTGGAGTCAACTGTAGTTTGTCTCTGAGTCCCATCAATTCTAATTTGTGAATTAGTTGCTTGTGAGGAACTTTGTCAAATGCTTTTGCGTAGTCCATGTAGATCACATCCATGGGTTGTCCTCGGTCCAGTGCCTTTGTTCATGCATCGAGTAAGATAACAAATCAGTGTTGTTCTTTGGGGATCAAATTGTTCCTTTGCACAGAGTCTCTGAATTATTATTGTTACCATTACTTTTCCCATGGTACTAGTCAAGCTTATTGGACTGTAATTATCTTCCAGTTGTTTATCACCTTTTTTGAAGAGAGGTGCAAACTTAGCAGTTTTCCATGCAGAAGGTAG
Organism: Teleogryllus occipitalis; assembly: GCA_011170035.1. NCBI lineage: Eukaryota > Metazoa > Arthropoda > Insecta > Orthoptera > Gryllidae > Teleogryllus > Teleogryllus occipitalis. The sequence continues at coordinate 417,208 of BLKR01000013.1, forward strand.
TTTCATTGTGTCTAATAACTGAAAATTTTATTAAGCATTGGGCAAGCTGGGTTTGTTTATTTATTTATTTAGTCAAAAACTGTAAGTGACGTATGAGGGAGAAAATCATCTGCGCTCACTTTCTTGAGTTGGCACACGATTTCTTGAGTTGCACAGTTTTTCAAATTATATTGTCGAGATTCTATCAAGACCAGATGACAAACTAATATTCATGAAGACCTGTTCAAGAAGAGTTTGAGCTGTTTCAATATTTGTGAATATGATGTAGTTGATTGCTTCAGTGTATCTGATTCCAGTGTTTGGTAAACTGTCTAGAGGTTTTCTGTGTATACCTCTTTAAAGTAGTCTGCAAAATGTTGTGCAATTTCCAGGGGAGCAGATAATGGGCAGACCTTTATGTAGCGTGGTCGTAAGTGGACCTGGTTTACAAGCAGTCTGTTTCTAAATATAAAGGTAAAATCATTTACCTCCATTCTGCACAAATTGCTCTTCATATTCTTCTCTTTTTGTTCGTATGTCTGACGTGAGCCTGTTTGGAGATTATTCTATTATTCTACTTCTGTTCTAGTTCTTCTATTCTTGTACCATGCTTGATATTTGATTCTGATTTGCTTCTTAATTTTGTGGTTGATTCATGGTTTGTCAACATTTTTCTTCTTCTTGTATTTTGGTGAATGATTGGACAATAGTTTTTGAGTCATATTGCAGAATTCATTGTAGTTTATGTTTAACTTCATTTTTTTCATCTTCTCTGTATTTTGAAGTTGTCAACTCTGTGTTCATTAAGATGTTTTGCAAAGTCTGCTCCAAAGAAGTTTATTTTCTCATGGCATTTTCAGGAGGGTTTCTCTTCTCGATTACTGCTTAGTAGCGATTGATATCATCTGGAGGGGAGTGATAATATCTTTTAATGTTGCTGCCCCTTGCGTTTTCCCTTTCCATTGACGATCCTTGGGTTACCTCTGATATATCTAATGACAAGATTTGGGTTCAATTTCTCAAAATTTAAATTATTCTCAAATGTGAATGAAAAAATATTGAACGAAACTTGTGGATAAAGGGATATAATTGCATTCGTGATAAATAAGAAAACTCACTATTGTGACTCCTTTTCTTGAAACTACCATTCATGCAATTATACTCCTATTTATCCACTCTTTTTGTTAATTTCTATAAAGAACCAATAATGTTTTAGTTGTCAGTATTTAAATACCTAATTTTGAACAGATTTCATTAATAAACTAGAGGTTCTTCAGCAATACATATTTTTTCATTTTATCAGTAATGGATAAATTGAATTCCCCTTAAAATATTGCAAATTGTATCCTTTTGATTCTTCAGCCAAAGAAGTGCAGGAGATTTGTATTTGTAATTTTTGAAGAATTGCAATTTCTGAAACTTTTAATGTTTTACAGATAATTTTGCTTGTCCCGTTTTTATAATCTTACTTAAGTCACTTACTTGTCAGAGGCAAGTGTGACAAAGAAAATGGTTTTAATGAATTAATTCCAGGGAAGTTAGATTGGAACAAGATTTGTAACAAAAGGCCAGGTATAATAAGAGTTAAGATTATAAAAAAGGATTGAGAAATGATTTAGTGAAGAATAGAAATATTGAATCCAGGTTAAATACGGTAATATTTTCTTTGTCTGTATGTGGGGGAGGGTCCAGTAAAATAAAGCATTATCTTTAGTGTTTATTTATTTAACGTCAAAAAAACAGTTAAAAACTGTGTGATGTACATACTGCACTTCTTCCCATAGTACACCATTTCTTGAGCTCCAGGATGTTTTTTATGACTTGTATAAGTTATTAAGTATTATATATATTAAGTTGAACTATGAATACATGTAGCAATGAGCGTTTTTGGCAAGAATTCTTATGAAAATATTTGCTCACTTATAATAAAAAATTATATGCAAAAGCAAATCAGCTATGGATGTATTATCCCTAGTGCTTTAACAGGGTGGCCAGTGAACCTGGAATCCTTGAAAACCGGGAAAAAACGGGGAATTTGAGAGAGCCTGAAAAAAACGGGGGAAAACCGGGAATTTTTCGTTATTTATATTTTGAGCATCAACTGCACTGCATAAAATGGCAAATTTCAGGGTTATGCTAGATTATGTTCACATATTAGATAAATAATGTATAAAATTACAAATTTCAAGGATGCTTTAGTTTTTCCCTCACTTGGCTTGCTTAATCTATTGTTAGTGAATATTAAGTTATTCAGATTGTTACTTCTCTAGAATTAATTTCTTTCTTCTATCTCCTTGAATACTATACCTAATATTTCAAAGGAAAGATTCTCAGAATTGAGAAACGATATTATAAACGAATGACGCCTTTAATCACAGCCTGGCTTTCTACTTAACTGAAACAGGAGTACACTCAAATTATGTTCTTGGAACATTGATTTTGTAAAATCAGTAGCTTCTTATCAACTACTCTCTATCACTTCTCTTATTCATTTTGCATGCAGCTTGCGATCAGTTAAAATCCGTTTGTTTGACAGAAGAAAACGAATTTCATGTAATTTCCATTTATTTTAGTACGTATTTCGGTTTGTTAGGTAATGTTTTACATAATTTCACTCATTTTAAGAGCATATTTTTTATATTTTACGTTTTTATGGATATTTTTGCTTATTTATTAGGTTTTTACTGCATATTTTGACGGCATAAAATCATTATAATCTAATTATAATTAGAAATGAAATAAAGGATTCTTTTATTTTTACATTATCTAATCCCTCGTGTTATATACATTGTTTTTTTTTTCGTGAAATGTTTAATTTTCTTTTTTGATGACTAAACCACTTGTTAAAATGAAATAAATGCATCAAAAATGTGAATTATATTCATTGTTTGTATCAGCATTATTGTAAATCCAGATCCATGATACATGTAGCAACTAGTTTATGAATAAGTTTCTTTATGTGTCTCGAGAGGGCAAAATGCGGCGCCGGAATGTAAACGGAGATAGCCGAAGAGGCCAGCGAGCTGAGCGGTTGTCGAGCAACCCCGATCGGACTTCCTTGGCGCGAAGTTTTAATTCGACATGTCAGAATTTTTTTTTAAAATTTTTCAGTGGCCGTTAACATAATTAACTTGCATTTGTCAGAAATTTGAACGTTTAAAATTAATATTATTGATGTGAAGAATTATAATTAATTGGTAGTATCGCTTATATTTTTTATGCTAACTATTTTAATAATTTGTAATCTCTTCCACATCATGTGATTGAAGCAACCTTTCACGCGTTTTTTAAGTGGTATCTCCAGTAAGCCTAAATCCAGTCTCTAAAATACAAATAAATTAATGTTGTTATAGTTAATATATAATAATATATCAGTAATACATATATGACTGAATACATTGTTTACTTTTAAACAAACTACGCAAATGGGTATTATTTGTGTCAGTGTTTGCATTTCTTGTAATGGTAAAAATTTAGGCACTGTTGTCACTGAATCCTACATCTTTAATTGCAATTTCGTATCTAGTAATTTTGATTACCTACTTTGAATTAAGTATAGACCAAGAAGGTACATTTATTGTGATATCTAAGCTGAAGGAATTAATTAAATTAAGAAACTGTTCTTGCTTGCAAGATTCCACCTGATACTCTATGTTAAAATCTCTGCTTACAATGAATTCAAAAGAGCGATTACTGACTTCGTTTAGAGTTACTATCTCTGTTGATTACTGTCTATATGATTGTAGAGTTTAGTCATTCAGTCTGCGGCTAGTAGAGGAGAGTAGAGCATTGTAATGGGTGTTGTTATTCTTTGTGCGTGTGTGTATGAACAGTGTGTTTTAGATAAAGAAGTAATGTCTAAAAAAATCTAAGTATTACTAAATATTAGTTACTAAATATCAAACAGCGTATGAACATTCTTTTCCACAGGTCGCACCTGATCCAAAAGTTAACACAAATGCAATTTTTTTTCAGTTTAAACATTTGAAATTCGTGCCAAAATGTGATTGGAAAAACTTGTTTCACCAATGTTTAAACAGTTTATATTAAAATTATTGAAAGGTCTCTCTTACCAGGATTATTTGGAACTTTTGCTGAAAAATGTTTGTTTTATGTGGAAAACATTTATATTATCGAAATATAAATATCGCATCCCTTTCGTTTGTAGATTTATCTATTGTTTCTAATATAAATCAAAGTAGTCGGTTCTGGTTATATTAATCATTTATGCTTGTATAATATAAATCAAAAAACTTAGTTGTAGATTTATTAATCATTGACAATTAGACATAGACAATTAATCATTGTCACTTTCTTCAATAACTGGGATCACGCATTTGTTTATAAACAGTATACTCAAAATTTCTGTTTTTTCAACATTTCTATTTAAAAAATACCTGTTTAACAATTTTCGTCAAGTAACGAGCGTGTGCCAAATGAGAGTAAGAGATTGCAGCTATGTGGGAGAAGCATTCCAGGGTGCAACTTCCGTTCGCACGTTGACAAGATCGTTTCCCTCCTGATATTCTCATGGTGGAAAGAGACGAGTGGGCTACTTCGGTGCACCGATTTTTTGTTCGTTCTGCGCAGCACCAATTTTCGTCAATGAACCATGTGACCACTTGGTTTGAAAAGCGAGACCAGATGTCGGTTGCCATGTTCCATGGAGTGCAAGAAGTGTTGAGAAACATTTTTTAAGTGGCATAAATGGACAATTGGCAACGGTGACCGACCAAAAGCTTCCAAAACAACAGTGATAGTCAACATTAACATCAAAAGAGTTGTTTTTTTTCAAATTCTAGAGTATTAGTATACAATAAAATTTGTTTCCACCCTTATGTTCCGTGTATATTTTTGACTATATGTAAATAAATATCAATTTACATTTCTTTATTATATCTTATCACTATTTACATAACTTTTAATTCCCTTACTACAATCACTTATCAATTAAATTGCTTTTGAAGCTATTGTTTTCTATATTTGGGAAGCATGTTGTGGACTTTCGTTTACAATAATAATGATAACACTTCAAGTATCTGTCAAGTATCAAGTAACTATTTTATATTGTTGCAGTTTGCAGTATTGTGGCATCTTGAAATCATGTAGAGACCTTTCTCTTGTCAATCTGATTGGTGATTTACAAAATCAGTAAAAATAAAATGGTATATGCGGTCTCAATGACATTTTGAGATTATCGATAATCTATGGGCTGCAATAGATTTGGAATATCTTTCATAATCAGAGATAGCTAGAATAATGGCATGAGGTATTAGAGAATTAGTGGACACACTAATTTATTTGTATTAAAACATTAGGATTTAGTTTTTAATACAAATTCTTAAAACAGTTCAAATGATGCAAATCAAGGTCGTTTTAGGTGTTTATGTGAATAATGTGACCATGTTCTATATTTTGATAGAGATAAAAGTTACACATTACTTAGGATCCCATTGAGCAAGATGTAAAATCAGGACCTGGAAAATGAATGATCTTAAACCTGGAAAACCGGGAAAAAACCTTGAATTTCAAAAACCCAGAATGCTGGTCACCCTGTTTAAGTGAAGGAATCAGCTTGCTGCCACAATAAAATGGAAAATGATTATTCAAATATCTTCATTCCTGAAAGAGCTCAAGAAAAAATAACAGATACTGAAGCTACATTTAATGGGAATAAATCCAAATGAAGGTGCAAGATGTATAAATAAACAAAAGTTTAATTTGGGTAAATAAACAGAAGTAAGAAATGATGTATTTGACATTTATTTATTTTCATTATGCTCAAACTGAAGAAGGTATAAGAATATTGATTAAATTATCACTATCATTTTTTTCAGTACTAATGCTTTCTCACACAATATATAATGCAATGTTTTGTAATATACACAACCTGCTGGAGTTTAAATGTAGTATATTTTTAGAGTTGCAAATTAATCAAAATCCCATAAAAATGTAATAGAACATTCAGGAAATGTACATTAACAGAATAGAGTCATTAACCTATCACCTACTGCATGAACGGCAACCTGTAGAATATTAGGTTTCATTGTGTTTTAGAGAGAAATTAATAAAATACAAAACAATAAATATATGAAAATAAAAAATATTGAATAACAAGTTGGAAATATTTAAATGTAATGAATTTGTGTGAAAAGTTTTGCATGTTAAGCTCTGTGTATTGTATTGTGGTTCATGCGTGATTAAATGAATGATGTGTGACAAGTGTGTCTGCCGATTAGTTTCTGGAGTTGCTTATGATATTGCAAATTATTTCATTTTGAGTATTATTTTGTAATAGAATGACCAGGTTAGCAGGAGAGGTTTGGTAGATGCATTTTGTAGAAAGTTATTTAGAAGACAAAATCTTTATTATATTGGGTTTATGTTACCTGTATTTTGAACACGCCACCACCTGATGTATTTATTAGCTTTCTTAGGCAGCATAATAAATGTTACTTATGGTGTAATTTTTATTATGTGTATGTAGTGTTTTGGGGAGTAAAGCTGTATTTACTGACCAGAAGAAAATGAAGGGCCATCTCAGCATTTGCTCTCAAAATCACTGGAAATCTCAGAAAATCTGCCTTACAAATGATTTCATTACTGTCTGTAATGTGGCTTTCAAAATCACTTGGCAATAGAAACAGAAAAAAATTATTACATTGTTCTCACATTAATTTTGTTACCTGCTCCTTTGTTGATTTGTCTTCTTTACTAATTTGCTTCCTTTTTATTTTGTATATGACTAATTAGTCGAAGTTTTATAGGATTTGTGAATTTTTATTATAAAAATTGAGAAAATCAGAATAATTGTTAAAAAAATACATGGGTGGTGTGTGTTGCTAAACTCTCTCTTGTGGAGATGCGGGGAAAATGTTTGTGGTACACATGTGTACATATCCTGTTAGTGTGTGGGAGGGGAAACTACTTTTTTAATTGAAATAAAAAGAAAGAAACATCAGCTTCTAACTATTACAAAAGAGAAATTCAGCCAATTGTTGCCTACAAAATAACAGATGATAGTAGGCTTAGATAATAGTCGTAGGCTTCCACGGCCGGAGTCGTTGAATTCTTGGCTGTCCGGGATTAGCTGCGTCATGGTCAATGGAGCTGATGTTTCAGCCAACTTTTTTGTGGCCTTCTTCAGAGCTCTGAAGCTATACAGCAGTATAGCTCTAAGCTATACTGCCCGCATCTTGTTGTGGCCTTCTTCAGAGCTATACTGCCAGCAGTATAGCTCTGAAGAAGGCCACATCAAGATGCCCGAAACATCAGCTCCGTCGACCATGACGTGGCTAATCCCAAACAGCCAAGAATTCAACAGATGATGTAATTTTATTTCTTACTCTTTTAGGAACAGTCATAATTTTGAATTTAAATGTTCGCATTAATTTCAAATTAAAATTGTTTAAATGTTCACAACAATTTTCTCAAAGTGTATTTTTAATTTATTTTTATTGTAATCATATTGTTAATCCACGGATCTTAAAATCCTTTCAAATTGTTGTAGGTTTTAAACAGTTCAGTTAAGAAATTGTAAATGTCTATCAAAAAGATATTTAATTCATGCAGGATATGTACACGTGTCACATATGACTCAATATGAGATGAGGATGAGAAGAGGTTCAATCCTATAATTCTGGGGCTACATGAATGAAGTTAGCTTTATTATCCATGTTAGATACAATCAAACAATACATTTTATCAACTCTAGGCTCTTCATTTAAGTACGTAATGTGCTATGCATTGATTACAATGATTGTTACTACTAAATTTGAAGCCATTCAGTATTAGTGATTTAATTGTAACTACACAATGAAATATGCTGTTGCCTTTTTTTTAATTCTTATGTATTTTTCAGTTTCTTTCTAGTACCAAAGTTTGCCACATGACAACACCTGCGTTATTCGTCTCAGGATTATCTGACACTTTGGTTCCACCTCGCATGATGGCAGAGTTGCATAGACTTTGTGGGTCTCATCACAAACAACTACTTACTTTCGAACGAGGCACTCACAATGAAACTTGGGCCTGCCCTGGATATTACCATCATCTTGCGACTTTTCTTCAAGGAGTTCGCTTGAGAAATCCTTCACCTCGTGTTATCACTGCTCCTGACAGTCCTCCACCTCCTCTTTGCACAATACCAACTCCTGCTCCTCCACCTCTTCCCCCGCCTCCCACACACTCGTCACAAATCAATGCCTAGTTGTGATGCACATGGATGTACCTGGCAATAACGTTTCTGAATTGTTTTATTTATGTGCCACCCTAAAGTGGAAGCTCGTGACCGGTTTGACCTTTGAAAAGCATTTGAATAATGAGTATTCCCAGGGTAAGTTTCAGCTTATCCTTGAAAGCATTAATCCAAAGATCTTTCATTATGTAATGTACAATTTAAGCAGTTTTATTTCCAAGTGATATAGCTTTGAAAGTTGTTTACATACTTGTACTATATATTTCATTTTTCAAATGCTTGTGCACAAATAAAGACAAAAATTTACAGGTACCCTTCTGACCACTGCTGTTAACTTAGTGAGAATGACTGATGACACAATCTCTTATAGAAATATGAAACATAATTGGATGTATAAACTAAATGCTGTTTTTTTTTATCTTTGACTAAGTATTCTAGTCTCTCCTTTTCCTCTACTTATTTTTATAAGCTCAAAGTGCTGTTAGCTTATTCCTAGTTCTATTTTTTTATAAATCTTAGTCATAATGAAATGTGAACTTTGCATTGTTTATTGTTGTCATAAGAAACGTGTACTTGGTTCACTTCATCAGCTTAATTATTTTTAATGTACTATTACAAATGTGATCAGTTGTGGTTGTGATAATGTTGTTTGATATTGCACTGCATTCTGTCCAAGAGCCCGTCCGGAGTATCAATGCTACAATTTAAATTACTGGTGCACTTAAATTCTTCGGCGTAGAGTAATGATTTGTGTACATCTGAGCCAGTAACATATCACAGTAAGTGCAGAGACAATAAAACAATGTAATGGTCCAAATGTGCCTCTTGGAATTAAAAGAAAATGCATTGGCAACACTTTTGCAACAGTTTTTGAATATCTGCTATGAAATAGTTTCGATAGATTTAGTAATAGAGATGGCCTACTGTTGTAGTGCATTTATACTTGCTTCCACATTGTAGATTTTGGGTAAAGAAAAGTGTGTGAACAAGATAATTGTGTACAAGTGGTTGTGTATTCCTAAACATTGCTTTGGAAGATGGTTTTACAAAATGTTATTGTTTGAGCATTTTATACTGTTTCTTAATAACTGTTCAGTAGAATGGTCTTTGGATCTATATTTGTTGTAAAAATGAGATGTGAAACGGCCTTTCAAACGAAAGTGTTTTTTCCTGCCTGAATCAATATAGTTTATTTATTATGAAAACAGGTTAGTTTTAAGAACATTTTTTGATAAGTTGTAGCATGTAAGAATTCCATCAAATGTTAAGAGGCGTTATGAGACCCATTTTTGCAAAATGTATATTGTCTTAGTATGTGAAATTTTTAATTTACTCAATCACCGTTTCTTAAACATGAGTTTGAGATCACACTAAAAACTATTGTGTTACACATTTTGATCACTGTACTTCTATTGTGAACTCTTAGTCATTAGTGCTAAGTTTTGCAGCAGGTGATCTGCAGATCACTAGTGCTTGGAAGAGAGGGAACTAGTCTGTTGGAGTAAAGTTGTGAAAATAGATATTACCAAACTTTTTATTAATTTGAAAATAATAAAAATGACGAAAAAAGTAATACCAAATGTAAGTAGTGCATTTTTTTCCATGCTTGCCTAGTTGAGTAGCAGTAACCTTCAAACCTTCAAGTAATCAAAGAATTTGACCTGAGTAACCTCGATAATTCTTTTTTATGTAGAAACTTCATTGAAGCCAACTTATTAGTTGAGAAATTGGAAGCCATCCTGTCTTTCTGTTTGTCATTTTATATGCTAAATTTTATTATTGTCATATTTTATTTTATTCCATCAGTAAAGCTAATCTGTTGAACACACAATTGAGTCATTTCTTTTTATAGAAGGCATGTAAAGGGATTAAATAAAATATTTGCATTGAAGTCCAGCATTGAAGGATCTGATCTAGAATCGTTGAGCTCGCTGTGATGTGTGTGTGGGGGGTTCTTTCTTTCTTTCTTTCTTTCTTTCTTTCTCTTTTTTTTTCTTTTTTTTTTTCCATGCATTTTCTCTCTCAAATACTAGCTGTGAATTAAAAGTGGTTGGAGGTTCCTTAAAGTGAACTAATCAAATATAACTAAAATATACATCTTTATTATTTTAAGCGCATATTTATAAGAACAAAAAAAATTTAGTTGTACTTCATTTGTAAATATTGTTAAAAACTAACATGAACAAAACTAGCAGGTATTATTTTGGGAACTTCTCGCATTGTTTTCTCTCATTATATTATAATTATAATAATAATTTTTCTTTTTTAATCCATATAAGGACAAGTTCTTTATAGAAAGTTAATTTGCTGTTAGTGTAAATTCTTTGTAGTAATTAATAATTATTCAGTTAAAAATGTTTTATTAGTAGAGTCCAGAAAAATATGTAGTATGAAATGGTAAACGTGTAATAGAAAATTATAAGAATGTGTAACAAATATAAAAAGGGATATTACATGCAGTAACAAATTAGTTTCTAATTTATAGAATATTAACAAACAAAATAAGTTAACACAATTTAAAATTACATTAATAATATATTTATTACACCAATTTTAAAATGACTATGGTTTGTCCTACTGAATAAATTTAAAAGTGCATTTTTAGCTTTCAGAGCAATGGTAGTCATCATACGAATGTGGGAATGCAGCAAATTATCTCGGTAGCATTGCCTTTGTAGTGCTACACATATGCGATCAATAACTCTCATAAATTGGGATTAAACATCAAGAAACACGACAGCACTGATACTTTCCACACCTAAAGATAACCTTCTCAGTGCTCACACACACACACACTTGTCAACATAGACAGAAGTTAACCCTCACAGATCACATGCATTTAACCAAGTTTTCATGTGAGGCATCTCGCATAGTCAGCACACAATTCTGAAAATGGACAAGGAAGAAGTGGCCAATTTCCAATACTATAGAAACTTTATTTAAAAATACATTAAATTCTTTTCTGCAAAATAAATTTCAAAAAAATTGTTAGAATAATAAAAAGTTTGGTGAAAGAAGCGTAACGGAATTTGGAAGGTTAGACGGAAGAGCAGGTCTGATGGCCTGAGTTTCCCCACCTAAAATCAGGCATTATTGTATGAAGGCAAAGTATGAAAAATATGAGTAAAATGTGTAGAATAGTACAAAATATGTAAAGAAAAAATTGGATATTGTGTTAGGATTGCCCTGATTCACCAAGATCACAATTTTGAAAATTGAACATAGACCAAAAATATGTAATTACATAAGAACACTTATTTATTGTACATATATTACACCAGACACTTATTTATTAGTTTGGTATTATTTGTTGAAAGGGGAAAACATATGTACTTCCTAGAAGCTTGAGCTCTAAGGCCTTCCTCAATCTGTATGTTCATAAAACTGAGATTTAAACCTTGTGGCACTAAGAGGGCATCTTTTATTCTGTTATAATTTGTGATTAAATAAGTACACAGATCAATTATACTTGACATTGTAAAGAGCTTAAAAAATCATTTTCACGTATTTAATTCTCTTTCTTCATTATACTCTCTTCGTATTTCTGTGGGTGCATACAAGAATCAGATAAGTGACATTTTAATGTTACTTGTCAAATTTTGAAGATTCTAAGTATTTGGGAGAAGTGTCAAAAGACATCTCTGGGTTGATATTTTATTTCTGTACCTTTATCTATAATCATTAATAACACTGACAGAAAAATATGTGAAAGCGTTCATTTTTGTGTCAGTTATGTTGTGGAAAGCAACTAAATGACAGCATTAAGAAAAGCAATTTATTGTGAAGTGAAATGCTAGTGAAGAGAAGCTTATAGTTTAGTGTATTATACTGTGAAGTCTGGTTAAATGGCTGCTTCGATTAAGCAGTCACCTCCATTAACCCTCGCATGGCCTAGCGAGGGACCTAAGGTCCCCCTGTTCTTTTTTTCCCTTATGATAGCAGCAAAAAGATAGTAGAATTTTTTTCTCTCGTGTATGTAAATATTCTTTTATTTGAAAGATTTTAACACACTTTTTGTAGTAATATGGTTTTTGTATTACATAGAAATGACTCTGGGGGACTCAAGATATCCTTTATTTGCCATTTTTGTTGTTGAAATTTTGACGTTCACATTTATATTTCTGTTGTATTTGGCTGTTGTTTCAGGACTAACATGACACCATTGTGTTAGGGTTTGTAAGTCCTGGTAGCTAGTGATTATCTTCTGATTTAATCTCCACGCAGTGTTTTACATTCTCAGTTCTGTTGCACAAGTTGTAAGAAACTGCGTTTACGACATCTATGAGTGAGTGAGATTGGATTTCAGAGGTAGATATTAATTTTACATACTTTCTAAAAGTTCTCTATAAGTGTATCCAAGTGTTCTTGTTATAATGATGATGTGAAATTACAAAGGTTTAATATGATAATTATTCCAAAGATGATACCATGACTTAGATGAGTATGCAAAAGCATTGTTCTTTCAACTTTTGAACATATTACAAACTATTTGCGAAATTTACACAGTTGTCCTTGTACAATATTGTAAGATAACAGTGAAAAAGCAAATACCATTCTGAACTCAACATAACAGCATTTTTGTAACAACTTTTTGTGGAGGTCACTTGGGTCCCCCACACTAACAGCTGCTTTTCAACATCATACTTGGCAGCTAGGTCAAATTCAGTTGCTGTCTGGAGGAGAATTCTAGCGGCCGGCTGCTCTGATCGGTAGTTTTCTGTGGTTTCTCCGATCAACACCAGGTGAATGCCGGAGCAGTACCCTACCAAACAGGCCACGGACCGCACGCGATCTGTCCTTCCTCTTCCTTGTCCTATCCTCTCCCCTTACACACACACTTACACTAACATGCACTACACTACCACATATTCCGGGAGATTGATCGGGAGCTTAGAGCTTGTCCCGGCTGGGGCGGTGCCCCGCTGGTGGGAGACTCCTGGTTAGGGGGAACCCCACTAGCCGACGTAGGTCGGTGCCAGATCTCGCCATCCAGCGGGGGAAGATCACCACCATCTCCTGAGAGAGAGAAACATGCACTACACTAATGGGACTAATGATCAAAGCAGTTGACGCGGTCGGAAACACGAAAAAATCAATAAATAAATCATACTTGGCCATGCGAGGGATAGTGGTGTTTCTTCATGAAACCTATTGATTTTTTCATAAGGGTTCTGCAGCTTTTCCTGGCTCTGCGGCCAGGTGCATTGTTATTACAGTATCTTCTTGCAATAGAACACTGTCAGATTACCTAGAACAGTGACTTCTAAGAGTCGCTTAACTGGCAGAGAGATTAAATTCCGTTTTAGGTAATAAAGATAATATTAATAATATTGTCTAAGAAATAGCAATGTTTATATTTTGCCAATTGCACAGCATTCTCGCAAAGTTTGCTGACCTTAGCTTCCTCTCTGTAAGAACTTGTCAATGGCCTGCAGATCACGCCGAATGGACGAGTTCGATTTGAAGGTCATTGTTACTGGAACTCCTTTGTGACAGCTTCTGTGAGACAGCCCTTCTCACAGAATGTGAACAGCATTCAAAGTCTCATTTGCTTGTGTACTTTATTCGGTGAGGATGGTAAATAAATGAGTTAGGAAAGAATAGAAAGGCCTAGGGTGTTTGACTCTAGCCAAAGGGAGGCAAGTGATCCTAGAAAACCAGAAAGGGGATTTTACTGAATTTTTAAATGCAAAACAAACGAATGAAATTATAAAAAGGGCACACTTTCAGGAAGTTTCTAAATCTGTGCAGCTAAAAAGAGATAAACATTCTTAGACAAACAACAACCTTTTTTGTCAAGGAATGTGTAAACAGATTTGTCTTTTTTTTTTATAATTCAAGTGTAGTTGGTTCTGTATTTTGTATTTTTTTCATTTCGATTAACACAATTAGATCTAATGTGTTTTTTTTTCTCAATGGAGGTGTCACTTCATGTCACTAACCAGCGGCCAGATTTGGAAAGGAATTAGGGTAGGAGTAGGTTTTAAGACACTTTACAGGTGTTGGACTAGCCCCTGTGAAGCAGGCAAACCTCATTTTGTTGGAATAAATTTCATATGAGATTGTCCGTGAATCGAACCCAGGCCTCATTGGTGAAAGGCAAGTGACTTGTGACCTCATAACCTTGATTAAGCAGCTATGTCTGTTAACTGCCAATTTTCACTGAAACCATTAGTGACTGCTTAAGACAGGTTTCCCTGAATTTGTAATTCTATTAGCCAATGTTATTTATGTCATAGATTGATGCAGTTTCATAGCCATTTATTAGTTCCTAATAATTTGAAGCTGCATTGTGCCATTGTAATATGAAATTTGTAATGTTGTATAAGAGATCAAACAAGCAAAATCCATGTTCCCATTTCAGTTAATAAAATATCTGATACTGCATAAGACATTCTGGATTCAGTTTTGAGTTTGAATCAGGACCAAATGGACTTCCTGTATTTTTATTAAATGATTTTCAAATGAATGCTAATGCTGAAGAACTTTAATGTAGCGAAGTTTTGGGTGATTCCTTTCTCATCCAAGGAAAGTCTTTTATAATTTAAAATAATGAAACTCTCAAAAACCAGGTCATCTATCATTTCCATTATTATGAGTCCTTTACAAAACAGCTTAACAAGTTTTATGAAATTACAAAGATCTTTGTAGATTTGTTTCAATTGGTTCCAGTTACAGGAATATATTTAATAAAACAGGTGCAGATCTACAAGGAGGGAAAAGGGGGAAATGCCCTCCCTCCCCACCCCAAAAAAACTTTAAATAACTTTAATGTTAACTTGCCATGAAACTTTCAAGCAAAAATATTTTTGGATAATCATTAAAATGAATAAAATCCTTTCGCTGCATGAGCTGAGTTTAGCCCACATCATTCTACACAATCTGCAATATGTAAATATATTTTTAAATATCCCCCCACCCTCGCCGCAAAATTGTCTGTGGATCCACCCCTGAATAAATGAATAATTGTTTTGTTTTCAATCTCAGTATGGAAATAATTCTTAATGGTTACAGTTTTAATTTACAGTGTTACAGTGTTAAAAGATAATTGTGATTACTCAGAGTAATGATATAGAAGGGAGACCACAGAAAATCAAAATCCCAGATAATTGAAATAATTTTTTAGTGATGATCTGGGCTGTCTGGGTGACGCCACGTCCACGTACTGCAAGGCAGTAGAGCCCTGAAGAGGACCGCAATATGTCGGTCGAAAAGTAGGCACCTCAGCCTTCAACGCGGCATCACCCAGACAGCCTAGACCATGACTCTGGCCGCGGAAGCCCATAATATCGTTTAATTTTTAGTGGTTCAACGTGTTTTCAAAAATGTTTACATTATAGTTCACAATGTATACACTAGGTAATTTGTATCAATTTATTTAATAATTTTTAAAGAACTCGGTGCTCAAGTTAAGAAAAATGAAATATGTGACAATGTTTCATTTTGCCTTTTCTTTTTCTGTTTTGATGTAAACTGACTTCTTAGACATATTCACTATCTTTTTAAATGCATTCAAAAATGTTTATATTGTTTTCTTTTCTTGATTAAAAATAAAAGATTATCAGTTTTAATAATCCCAATAGTTGTCTACCGGTATCAAACATCCATTTTCCTGTGTATAGTACTCAATATAACATTGAGGTAAGCAATACACATTCCATAACTTAGGAACTTCAAATCTCTTCCTTTTTTTTCCTTTGCACAAATAAAAAAGTATGAAACGGTAAATCTTGTGTAAGCCCTAGATGTAGATTTTGGTTGCGAACCAAAACACTTGCATGTTAGGGGCAAGTCGATAACCCTGACTTCCGTCATTCATATTCTACTGTAGTTGTTCTTTTAGAAGAGTAAGGCAAGGTAAGGAAAGTTCTGTTAATTCAAAGAATTAAACATTTCATCTTTTTCATAAATGCTGTCACATTAGAAGAAATGAAACTGAAATGGAGTTAGCAGTCTTGGTATCAGTGACCATGGGATACATCAGGGTTGTCCAACTGGCTGGCCGCATGCAGCCCGTGGTATCATTTATTGTGGTCTGCGAAGGTCATTAGTCGAAAGTGGATCTCCTTTGCATCCATGTCAATCAAGTACATTGCATGCCTAGCATATGTGCTGTTGGGGATCAACGCCCCCTTAATGTAAATATAGGTTAAATTTAGATTTAAAATTTTTTTCTAGTAAATTCATAAATTTAAAATCATCCCAATTTGTGTTTCACTGCATTGTGCATGGCACAGTCTGATATCACACAAGGTTCCTTCTCCCTCCACCCCATTTCAGAGCAGCTGGGCAAACTTCTGAGATCGACAATATGGAGAAATTGGGTGTGGATCGCCTGAGTAATGTAAATAAGGCCTGTTAAAGATTTTGGTAATAGCCCTTGAGACCTTGCCAGTTGGACACTCCTGATATACATTGTTGCACCTGGATTCCCCCCTGATTTTCTCAAGCATTGAAGTTCAGGACTGGGCCATTCACATCATTGCCAATTTTCTTTTAACTACTGAAAATTTGATGTACTGTATCCTTATAATTTTTCCAAAAGTGGTCTCTTAAAAGGGGTAAATTATTATTATTATCATTATTATCATTATTATTATTATTATTATTATTATTATTATTATTATTATTATTGTTATTATATTAAATTATGTCTTAAAAAGGATAATTTTCTTAAATTGTACATTTGAAAAAGGGTCTGGTCAGTGATTGGGAGGAGGATGCTCTGTTTACAGGGGAAGACTTAACATACAATAGGGTTTCGGTGCTCTTTCCAAGAAAAATCTTATCATTAATAAAGGTGGTCTTTAGAGAGATTTCACTGAATAAAAATAAGTAATAAAATTTTCTTTGATAATAATGATTAAGAAGAAAATGCAATTGGTATAAGAAAACATAACAAATACCCAATGCTCAAAATATTGTGAACTTAAACATCTAAAATTAAATAATGTTTTATGTGTCTCAGAAGGCAGGGGGCTGACTTAGTTGTTTCATCAATCTGAGGCCCCCACTGCAAGAAACCAAGTCACAGCTCACCCACTCACTAAGTGAAGAAGGCATATGAACATTATTGAAATCAAAATCCTTGATCTTCTAGAAGACTAAATTGGATTGAATCAAATAGGAAGCAATATGTAATTCAGTTTTTTTCACTTGAAGTATAAAGATTATAATGATGGAATCAAAACTGAAATTTCAGAAGACCCAGCATGCAAACTGTCTCAAATACTTCAACACAATTGCAAGGCAGGCAGTCTCTCAGAAACACTGGAAAGCAAATATGCTAGATAGTGATTTTGATTAAGAAACTGATTTCAGACTAACAACAGATTCTTGCATGCAGTTATCACAGTTCCTTTTGAAAATAAATCTGTTGTGGTTCCATATATTTGTTTTAGAAACATAGTGTGGGTCTTTTTTTGTGGGCGTACACAAAGTGAGCAGGAGAGGCAGAAGTCTTTAATAATTAATATTAATCTAATAAATACCTGGCAATCAGTCAGTAATATGAGTTAATGTATTAAATAGTGTGGGGAAAGTAGAAGTTATGTACTCATACTTTTATGTTTTTGTGAAGTTACATTTGTATGAAACAATTAATAGAATGAAGTAGTTAAAATGATGTTAGTTTTTTATGAATATATCAGTAGCATTAATTATCGGTTTGTAGTTTTGTTCAGATTCAGTGGGCAAAATTCCCCTTCCTCTCTCTTTGCACTCCAGGTGATCATGCCAAGTTTGGTGCTAGTAAGATTAAACCAAATTAAATTTGTCATCTTTCATGATAAGTTACATGCTATTAGTTCTATTCTTCTGCACATCATTTAGTTTATAATTTGCAGATGAAATTAGTGCCCAGTTGGCCAACAAGAGTATAGGTGTATTTTAAATACTGTCCTACATCATAGTGCTTTTATCTTATTATATTTAAGCACTTTGTGTTTTTTAATATATTTCAGAACTGATGTCTCTGTACGTTTTTTGATAATAATGGAAACTTTTTTATTGTCTGGAACACAAGTATTTATGAATATTTCTTGCTCTTTTGTATTATAAAATTCAACTTTGATTGCACAGGTCTGCAACCAAAAACCTGTTATAATTTTATCGGATTCTTATGTTTTGGTGTGAGCCGAATTCGAAAATGACCACCATTTCTTCCTGGGCTGTCAGGTTCTTTCACTATCGAAGTGTAACTTGGTCAGACAGGTAGCTGGATAGCTTTAAATTTCAAATTCATCACACTTGGGAAAATGACTGAACGTGGGAAAACAAATTTATATTCACTGCCCATGCTCCCAAAAACATGCAAATACACATATACATTGGTCCTGATGGGGATCACTGCATTGTTGAGTGTGTGCTAGGGCCTGCCCAGAGATATTCATGCATGCATTAACCTGTACTCTGATTCCTCCACAATCTTTTATTTCAGTTGTCATCCAGCTATTGTCTGTGTGGTTCAAAATTAGTTTCCAAACCTCCAAAAAGATGTATAAATTCACCTGACATTTTCTGTTTCATATGTGGTGGAGAATTCATGCAGTGCATGAAGTAGCAGTTCATTATTATGGATCTTATTAAGTAAATTTATTTTGTTTATTTTATATTAGACCTTTGTGACCAAGATAAAGTTTGAACTCCTCAAAGTATGTAAGTGTTGCACCGAATACCTTTGTTTTCAATGTTTATGGGACAATGGAGAGCGACAAAATCACTGGAAGCAAAACAAAAATTGGCTGCCAAGAAGTCTAGTTGTTGCTTAAAAGAATGTCCTCAAGGGAAACATTCATAGATCTTGATAAGGGTTTATTATCACCTCTACATATAAAATTAGGAATAATGAAGTAATTTTTAAGACACTTCCCAAAGATAGTAAATGCATCAAGAACTTGGGACCCAAGTTGCCAGATATATCGGAGGCAAAACAAAGAGGGAGTTTTTGTTGGGCCAGATATTAGAAAACTCATAACCGATAAACACTATTACAGTTCATTGACTCCAACTAAAAAAGGAGAGTGGATTACTTTTACTGTGGTCATAAAAAACTTTTTGGGAAACCACAAAGTCACAAAGAAATGTTGGAAACAATGTTGAAAGTATTCCAAAAGCTTGGTTGCTCCATTAGCTCAAAAGTCCATTTTTTCAACTCGCACTTTTCCTGATAATTTGGGAGCAGTGAGGGAAGAGCAAGGAGAATAAAGGGTTTCCATCAAGATATAAAAGAAATGGAAAGAAGGTATCAAGGGTAATGGAGAGTTATGACGATGGCTGACTATTGTGGAATGGTGTACATGGATCTTTCAAAAGCTACCTACAAGAGAAAAAGCTCAAAAAGAAGTTTGGAGTTTTAAAAGACAATTTCACAAGCATTCCAAGTGAGTGTGGTGTTAATTTTGTCATCACCTGTGCAAAAAAAAAGTTAATATTTTTATGTAAATAAAATATTTGCATTAAGAGATTTTTTAAATGATGATCATCTGTTTGTTTACAAACTGGTTGACCCAGGACAAAACAATTGTCATTTCTGGATTCAGAGCACTAGAAAACAAGAATTAGTCAACAGAATTTGTTAACAATACTGGTATTTGTAGAATTTATATTTACTTATTTATATTTTTAATAGAATGTTTTAGGGTAAATAATTATGTTTTGAGATTTTAATTATCACAGGAACATTCGGTCTTTCTTATCTATTGAACCTCAAAGTTTGTAGATCTATTACTTAAATTAGTGACGTACAGAAATATTGACAAAAAACAACAAACAAACAAAATTTATCTATTGCCATTTTTAATGGAAACCTTGCTCAAAAAATTTAACTGAACTGAAAATTTATAACAGATTACGCACAGAATGTTGCCTGAGCAAGAACACATTGAAGTTTTGTAACAACCACGATGATCCAACCTATATTTTGTGTATTAAGTTGCTGAATACAGTTTGAATTGAACTGTCATTTTTACAAGAAAGTGATCAGAGCATGCTTTATATTATAAAACACTTTCAGATTACAATTAAGTATACATTTACACATTTTTATGTGCACATTTGTTAATTACTCTTATAGAACAGTAAATGCTTAATTTAGGAGTAAATGTTGTGTAAGAATTTTGTAAGAAATATCTCCTCTTGATGAAGGTAAAATTTTTTTGGTTTAGAAAAGGTATTTAATTTGAAATCAAGAAATATCTCTATGCCTATAAACAGGACAATAGAAAACATTAGGGATACTAATTTCATTTTGAAATCTATTATGTGTGAATTGAGCATACTGGAAATCCCTAATTGGAAGAGTTTTCTTTCCTGTTGTGAAGACGGAAGGGAATTTTGAACATTTTTGTATACTTTTTGTTTCTGTTGTTTTCTTATTATTCATCGCTAGAGAACAGATGGAGATATAAGCTTTAATAGAGAAAGCCAATAGATTTTATTAACGAGTTATAGAATGAATTTCTATGGAGTAACTCTTTCATGTCTTGATATTCAGATCACCAAATATTGTGATTTTATAAATTAGGATTCCTATGTAGACTCATAAAGTTAGTTTCCAATTCATTGGAATATTTCTCAGACCATTTAGTTACCAAAACAGTTCATATATTAGATAGATAGATAGATAGATTTATTAAAGTTCGCTTTGAGCTAATGCTCGGTGGCAAGCATTATTACAACTAGATATACGACAATTACAAAACTATTACGAATATTTACAAAGAACTTTTACCAGAATTAGAAGAACTTTACCAGCTAATTAAGAAAATTTCCTGCAAGCTCATAAACAAAATTGAATTTAGTCATTGACGAATGAAAATGTGTGATATATGCAATCAGTTGCCAGTAGGAAGAGATGATTAGTTGCGAAGTTTGTGAACACTTGCCTCTGCTAAAAATACTCTTGATGTAATTTTCTAAACCATTTCTTAGGATAATGTAATGACTGAACGGATTGTCTTTTATCATACAATGCCTACATTTTTGCTAATTTATTTCAGTCATCAGTTTAATTGATTGTAGCTGATTCGAGTTAGTATTTTTATTTTACAACCCTTGTATAAATTTATATGGAGTTGGATGATGTGAAATCATGAACGCTTCCAAGCATGTATTCTTATTAGTTACTGTGTACTTTTATGTTTATATAAGGATTTTTTGTAGCAAATCCAAATTCAACATGCATTCGTTTTATCAGATAAAAGTGTTCAGCATTTTCATTTAATAATTTATAATGTATTTTGTGTAAATATGTTATTAGTTTAGTTCTAGATCAGAATTGTGTTAAATTGGTATAAGTATTCCCTTGATATCACAGTATGTGTGTGTATGGGTAAATAAGTATAAAAATATAATAAAATATTTTACGCATTAAATTGCTTATACGCTTTCTGTTTTGTTTTTTTTCCTTTTTCCATTTGACATGATTATTTGTATTTCTGTTGTAATAGAATTGTATTACTGTTGTGTATGCTTAGGAATTGAGAATATGCATGGTTTTTAACACAATGCTGTAAGAATTTCAATGAAGCCATAACTAAATTAGTACTTAGAATGGCACAGACTTTCTTGTAGTAAAGTTTTCTAATTTCCTTGGTGTGGACTGGCTTCTCAATCTTGTCCCATCTTGTTGCCAGCTGCCATCTATCGCTGCCCAAAATACATTTTTATCGAAATTTTCTCAATTTTTCGGTTTTCTAATAGTAAAACCGAAATATTACTTTAAAAACATTAAGGAAGAGTAAAACCTCATCCTAAATAGCAATTTTCATTGAAAATTTTAGGCCTGTTTTTAAGAATACAGTGTTTAAGCTTTACTGTAAATGAGGAATTTGAAGCTCTTTTAGACAGAAAACTTTTGAGTTTTTGAAAAACTCAGAAAACTTTTGAGTTTTTGAAAAACTTCATTTAAAGTCATTTGGAGCACTTTAACTCATAAATGCAATAGTGTTTTCAAATTGCTAAAAATGTGCATATTTACAGCGTGAGAGATATTTCATAAAAATTAAATTTTTGTAATTTTTGAAAAAACAAAAGAATACCTCTAAATGAACTTTATGCCATATTAAACAGTGCAATTAGCACTTCCCATTGGAAAAGTTTGAAGCAAAAATTTGGAGAGATCTTTGAGAAAAAGGCACGTGAGCATTTTTGAAAATGTGAAATTATGAGCTCATTTGCACAGAAAACTGTTAAGTTTTCCAGAAACTTTCTATGACATTATTTAAAGCAAATGTAATCATAAATTCAACAATGTGAACAAATTGCTGCTAATGTGCATATTCACAACATGAGAAACAAGTCAAAAATTATATTTTTGTAACTTCTGATAAAAGAAATGGCATTTATGCCATCTTATAGAGTATATTTAGCACTATCTGTACCAAAAGTTTAAAGAAAAAATTTGGGATCATTTTCAAGAAAATCTTGTTTTTGTTATTTTCTAATATTGCACGAAATCTATCAAAATTTTCAAAAAACTGTACATGACCTTAATGAAAGAACTAAATATGTAGAAAAAATTTTATTTGAAGGAAATATCTCTATCTAAAATTTTGAGTTGTAGAAAGCCGCTGAAAAATATTCAGTTTTGCAATTTTCAAAAATTCAGAGTTAACAGGGGAAAACGGATCTATGCCATCCTCTTAAGTGTATGTTACATTCTTTGTGTTACAAAATGTGTTATATTCTTTCAAAAAATTTAAAGAAAAAGTTTGGAGCCATTGTTGAGAAAATTTTGAAAATGTCCCAGGGTCTTCATATAAAGTACCCCCAAATATTCGAGAAAGTTGTTCACAATTGCAGTGCCTCAAGTGGAGCCAGACTGACCAGAAAATATACATTTTGGAAAAAATCATAGGTATGATTTAGGTGCTAGTGGTGTTTACAGATGGACGTTTTGAAAAAAACTTTTTCAGTATCAGGAGACCCTAAAACGTGTATTTCTGTTGAAATCTTGAAATGGGTTTTCCACAGCATTTCCTAACTTTTTCTATACTATGTATATGTATATACTGAAAATATATATAATTTATAGCAGCAACAGTGAGTTTGTAGATTACTAGAGGATATTGTTCTCTCTCTTATGTAGGATAATAAGCTGAAGCAAGAACAGATAATACTGATTTTTTTTTAAATATTTAAGTGGAGATATATAGAAATATAAGAATCAGATAAGTTTTCTGGTCTGAATATATTATAAAGTTAAAATTAAGGAGCAGTTATATACCTTCACATAAACATCACCTCATTAAATTTATTGAGCTTTGTGTATTGTGAGATTGTCCACATTTCATTTTCTTATAGTTGCTTTTCATTTATGGTGGAATATTATTTATTATTATTTACTTTGTTTTATTTAATTTTGGGGATTTTACAATATATTTTGCTTTATTTAATTTTAACTTTACAGTGTCTTGTTTAGTTGTATTAATAGATGGTGATGAGTGCTTGATGTAGCCATTTGGTTCAGCAGCAAAATTATCAATCTTTTGCAAACTAGCACTTTTGCTTTTATTGTGGGGAAGAGTACTCGAGTTACTGAGTGTTGATCGTCTGGATACTGGTGCAGGATCAAGCTTTGATACTGTTGCTACTATTGTTTTGTTAATTCCTGCAACAACTTTCTTGTCATTCACACGAGCTTGACCTGATAACATGATTTTCTGCTGTTCTGTGTTTTGAATAATTCTAGAAGTTGTCCCAGACCTAGCAATGTACGTCAATTCTTTTTTCCTGTTAGCAACATTGTAATGAGGAGGTCTTGTAACTTTCCTGTCTTGGTACTGAGAGAATGATGACAGTCGTGAGATCTTGTTGTGAAGATAAAATTTGTTCTGAAAATAGTAAAATTAGTTTGCATTATATTGTATAAAACGATCAAATTGTATTTCAAATGTAAGATGTTCTTACTTGGAAAAATCTTTGCCATCCCCAAATTCGCACTTGTGATTTTTCTTCTTTTGATAATTCTCTTCCATGATAGTCTCGTTTGTATAATTGCATCCATAGATCATCATTTGTTGATATCTTTGACAAGAAAGGGAATATAACACTATTACGGATTTCATTAGTTTTTATATTTATTGACTATTAACTCTGATAGAAATATATTACTTAAAAGAAAATTGCATTTTTTGATGTTTCAACAAAGTTTACTGTTTTTTAATTTATTTCATATCAAGATCAGTGGCATCATTACATAGGATGTCACCTCTATCACTCCCCCCTCCATGATATTGTTATGTTAAATGATTAGTGATATTTTTATTAATTATTTTAATAAAAATGTCATCTTTTAACCTTTTAATATTTTTGTTACATAGGTTTTATCTTTCAAATAAATTATCGATAATTGTTAATTAGTCAGTTTTTAAATTAAATAAGAATATTGTTTTTATTTAGTAATGATGGATATTCATTCAAAAACAATATGAAATCTTATAAATTACCACAATACTCTCCAAATAGATAATGAAGGAATGGCAAACAGTTTTAAATCGAACTTTGGAAAGAGCGTTTGAATGTTTAAATATATTGTATATTATAATTTAAAAATGTTTCAATTACATGAATATTCAAAAAATAAAATAGATAGTGATGTTAAATCCAATTCTTCTTGGAATATTATTTTTGTGAGCTGGAATTATTTCTGTTATCTTCAATTCTCTAAATTAAAATAAACTTACCTTATGATGACACTGTAGTTAATTATGAACTGGATAAAAATGTTCAAAACTTGAATTATTAGATGTAAATACAGTATATATATTTTCGTAAAAAAATTATGGTTGGATACCACCTGTGACGCTCCACTCTTTCCTGTCCCCTGACGTAACACCACTGATCGAGATGAATTGTAATGTATAAGTGTATTAAGAGAAAGATTGATAAAATTAACTTTATCAATATAAAGAAAATATTGTATCATTTTCTTTGTCAATATATTTTCATATCTGATGTAAGATATGAGTGTTGAATGTAAATCACAAAACTAATTATTCCCAAAAAAAAATCAATGTAAAGATAAACACTTAGTTCCTGATTTGTGAGAACACAGAGAAACAATTACAACCATCACTTCAATAAAAATAAAATTGAGGACACCTTTGACAATGCTGCAAATGTGGTAGAAAAGAATGAACCCAAATCACTCACCTTTCGATCCACCTTTCACAATTAAGGCAATGGCACTTTATAGCAATGAAATATAATCTTATTTACCTCTCATTTGTATTGCCTATTCATACAGTAGAAAAAAAACAACTTTATTTTCTCATTGTGGTTGACAGATGAGTAGCTATTGTTCCCTAGATAAATATAGACTAAGTACATCACATGAAAATGTGATGTGCTTAGTTTATATTTATCTAGTGAGTGTAGGACTATCTGCAGAAACCCTTCTACATTTAACAAAATTTAAAGGCATTTCAAATACCTATTAATTTCAAATTCGTAGGTATGTTTATTGTCACGAAATTTGCAATGAGGATATTTTTATTTATTATCTGTATTACATACTTTTAGTTTGAATTGATGTCAATAATGTGTTGTTGTTGTTATTATTTATATTCATGAACTTATTATCATACTTACCATATTTGCTAATCTTTTACATGTTGAGGCTACTGCTGCTATGTCAGTTAATCGTAAGAAGCTAAATATACGTATTAATATTGAGAAGGGCAAAACTGAAAAGCAGTCACAGTTTCCGTTTGCTATGTTTATTATACTTAAAAGAATCTCTTTCCCTTAAAACAGAACACAAAAAATTTTATTTATGTTATATTTAAAACATTGTTAATAAAAGCATTAGTTTTATTTTTTATAATTAGTCTGAACATTAAAATTACCCATACCAAATATATATTCAGTTTCATCTTGTAGTGATGGGTCAGATACAAATCTCTCCAGCTCAAAACGACGCACTGTAGGAAATAGACTTCTAGAACGAGAAATTTTCCAGTGATACATAAGTACCTACAAGAGAAAACCACAATAAAGCATAGTTCT
The DNA here is from genome assembly GCA_011170035.1 of Teleogryllus occipitalis. Classification (NCBI taxonomy): domain Eukaryota; kingdom Metazoa; phylum Arthropoda; class Insecta; order Orthoptera; family Gryllidae; genus Teleogryllus; species Teleogryllus occipitalis. The sequence goes on from BLKR01000013.1 coordinate 443,393, forward strand.
TTTTAGTTCATGAAGATTCTTTTTGGAACATTATGCATATTTTTTGAATCCATAGGCGTGTTGGGAAAGGTAATTAGTGACTTGAAAGAACATAACACATACCTTGGAGGGAGACACTTTTATTCCATAATAATCTCTGCTTGGAGCAGGTGCTACTGTGTACTTTTCCAATATAACACATTCTAGCTCTGGTCTGACTCTCATTATGTAAAAATATCTTTAAAGAGGTTTACCAAGAATGATTGAAATTCCATTCATAGTTGTTCTTCAGCTTGTAAATAATTTTGAACAAAGGAACTCTCTACCATGAAATAGATCTTCATGTGTTTCTGTTTGTTTTTTTGTTTTCACACTTGTTTTATTCAAGAATCATGTTCAAAATAAAAGAGAATTCTGTTTTTATTTCTTCTTTAATTTCACATGAAGGATACAGCTTTCTACTAATGAAAATGAATTCATTTTTGTTATAATTTTCAATAGTTGTTATCAGAATTTAAATGTGCCAACAAAATGTTATAAATGTGAATGTTACATCACTTTTTTGCTTTTCACAGAAATACGAAGCTTACAAGTATTTTCATTAGATACAATTTGTGTGGACTTAGTAGAAATAACACTCCATATCTCTCAAGTACAAAATCATTCTGAAAAACGTATTAACTGTTCAACAATTTTTCATAATCATTTTACTGATGTGACGTTTCATTGCACATTGTTCTCCAACGTTGCAGAAAATGTTTGAAGTCTTTGCTGGAAGCAAACCTTGAGAGGATATCAAAGAAGTGGAGACTATGAGGGGTATTTTGTTGATGAACAAGTGTAAAAGTAACATTAAAAAAGATATTTAATAACATTAGCTACAGCCACAAAGTACAGAAATTTATTCAGTATAAAAAAAATTTAGCTTAATTTTTCATTTAGACAGTACTTAAAAGTTTAGTGTGAATTAGGTTCACACGCCTTTTGGAGAGAAGAAAATCAAAATAAGAGAAATCAAAAATGAAGCTCATTGAGCAGAATGTAAAGTTCAAAAGCAACACAAAAGTGTTTACACATTTAAATTAGAAAAGACTAGTAGGAAATTTCATTAGCATGTTTTCAAAACATCACATTTACTGTGATTTTTCCTGCCGGAAACATTCACAAAAGAAAAATGCTGATATTAAAGTTTGTGTTTGGTGTTTACATCATTTGTTCACACTTTGTTTATTCTGTTCTTAACCTATTAAAAATTAAATTATAAAAATAATAAATAAAATACAAATTTTTGTATATCAGACTTCAAATTAAAATGCTTATCATACATGTACTTATTAGTCACGTGTATCCTAATTTAAAACTTGGAAGCTGGAAGTATAATTTTCCTTCTTTTTATTATAAATGTCAGGTCACAGTTTCAGTCTGTCTCTTGCTAAGCAGGAAACTAGAACCTAATCAGTCTTTGAGAGCAGCTGTGACTTTTGTCCTGTCCTGTGATGATATGTGGCTCCATGGCTCAGTCTTTCAATAATTCTTGAATACCATTGAATTATTTGTAGTCATTAAAAGTAACATTTAAACAATATTAGTTTATAAATATATTTAAATTTTCCTTGTGCACTGCCATCTGAACATGTCTCACAATATTATATAATAAAGACAATTATCACGCTTCACTGACAAGTGTATATTCCTATCATTTAAGCTGTTATAGATCACAAATTTCAAAGATAACCTCAACATTAAATCAAGGTTTGTTAAAAAGTGTAGATAATTCTCATAATTGAAACAGGAAGTGAATATATTGATGGTAATTAGAAATTAAATATGAATGGGTATTTCCCTTCATAAAACAAATTATAAATGCCTCAAAGAGATATATGTATAATAAAAGTGATGAACTGCTAAGAGTCAACAATATTCATCAATTAATGATATTGAATTTACAAAAGTTTGCGGTAATTTTGTATTTCTATTTCACTACATTTAAGTAACTTCATTAAATTCATTATACAAGTAAATTTTAGTAATTTGTTTAATATGTTAAGGCACTGGTAAGAAATGCCAAAAAGAAAACACATTATTCTTTTAAAACTTAAGAAAAGTCATATTTGTATCGAATGAATTGGTTTGTAATTTACAAAAAATTTTAATTCTGAATGTAAACATTGGATCTCCTGCTTAAAAGAATTTCTTTAAAGGAGAGCCCTTTCTTTAAAAGAATGTAACTTCCTTCCTGAAGAAGATATGAGAAAAATCCACTGGCACTACTATAAAAGGCAAGAGCATATTCATTTGTTTCTCAAATATAGTACATAATATGAAATTATCAATATTCTAAGAGATTCAGATGAATATCATTTAATTACTAAAAAATACTTCATCTAAGAATATACAATTCATAAATAATCATATTTTCCTTCCTTCATGGCAAAAGGTATTTTGTTTAAATTTTATGATGAAATCCTGTTTTCTTAAATAAAAATCCTAATGTATATAAATCAAAAGTAAATGTTGGAAAATATTAATTGTTACTATTTTAAAATTAAATTGGCATAATCCAGTATGTAACATTTAACTTTTTACTGAATTTTGTTTTTGTTGTATGTCTCATAGAATTAGAATGAAAATATTACCAAACATACCAGAAAGTGGTGTATAAATTTTTTTTATTACATCTACTGAAGAAAGAAAGTTCTTTTCAATTAAAAATTTCTAAACATAATTTTCGAAGAAACACTATTTAGAGTCATGTCATTTAAAGATCTTTCTGTTAGTCCATCGCAGTGTACAAAGCTCAAATTGAAAGGAACTATGTTGGTCATGTTAGGACATGTTAAAATCACAGCTAATAGGCTTGGTCTGAAAATAAGTTATCAGGAAATTGATTTTTCAGACATGACAGCACTGAATGCGATCCAATGTCTTGTCAATGGCACGAAGTCGCTTTTCTAAAGAGGTAGTGGCAAGAATGGCTACTTGCAAACGAGGTGACAATGGCAAGATGGCCAGTAGCCACCAAGCCCACGCTGGCCCATCAGGTGGACAACAATAATCGCCAGACTCTTGTGCAGGCATGTGACCAAATGCTCTCTCCACTTCAGCTCTTGCATTGGGAGGCATACTTGCTACCCATCGTTGTCCCTTACATCTCACTTTTTCAGCCAGTTCTTTCACACCTGGAATAATAAATGACATTATGGAAAACATAATATATTCAAGTAAGAATGCTAAGTAACATTCAGAGTTTTGAAATTAGAAAAACTCATGAATATGTGAAAATATTGAAAATAAATTTAAGTTAGCAAGTAAAACTGCAATGAAATAATGAGATGATGTGTTATTCTCAAAAGTGGCTGTTTATTTTCAAACAAAAAACAATAAAAATTTTGTTTTCTTAGGGGCTAATGTCAGTCAATTTTTAAAGGACCTTATTGACAATTGAATAGATCCACCAAATGTTAAGAAACTGAAAAGATTTTACTTATTGTTAAGTAATTGGCACTGTCAATGAAAGGGCATTAAAATCACTTGCTGACTATTTAGGTTTCAGCAACCTCCAACACTGTTTATGAAAAAATATATTCCATTTTGATGGGTTTAATTCAACAATTATTAAAATAATCCAAAGTACGTTACACAAAAATTGCCAAAATATCAAAGGGAGAGTTTGTAATCAAGTCATGGAATGACACTCCTGAAGGCAGCAGCTCTGCTTATCCCAGCTCTGTTGAAAGCTTGAACAGATTCTGGGAAAACTTAGCTGTTGATGTCATGGAATGAAATACAGAAATATTTCCTTCCATTTAAATTTACATGATGATTTTAAAAGTTTTTTGTTGGAATAGCTTTAAAATCCTGAGACAAAGTTTTACAAATCATCAGTTGTGAGTATTCACGGAACAAAGGAATGAGAGATTATATAAAGTATATCTTTAGAAATAATAAATGTATTAAAAAATGTAATGTGATAGTGATGAAACCTGAATCTAAAAGAACTAATGTTCACATAACAATTAGTCACTTTACTAATTATTCATTCTACTCTCATACACCATCTCAAAATTTATTAACACAAAAGACATGCTCAGGAGGAATATTAATGAAAAAATTACTTTCTTTGCTTTATTACAATGAATTTATTTTATTTTAAGTCAGTATGAATTTATTGCTTTTCTTAGTCGACCATGTATGTTTATATTAATACTTCCTAGGCATATGAAATTCTTACCTGGACCCGATGGCCTGTCCCTCAGTAGATCGACTCTAGCAGTAAAATATCCATCTCTTTCTGCTCGAGCTATGACTCTAAATCGTCTTGCCCCCACCGCAGTGAGAAGAGAGCAACCATCAGGGAGTCTCAGCCAGTCCCGCACATCAAGCAACGTTCCTACATCCACAAAACCATGACCTCCTTCAGAACCAGCTGCCATTCCAAATATGCGACCTCCAGTTTCTACACACCGTCTCACAAGCAGTCTGTATCGAGGTTCAAATACATACAGTGGACAGGGAACACCTGGCCATGCAACAGTACATACAAATACTGGCACATGAGCTGGTGCTGCTAGTTCTGCTCGTGCTGATAGTTCACGAGAGTAAAGTGAACTTGCAGGCAGCATTAGCTCTAGGATTGCTTTTAATGAGACTGATATACAGCGGGATGAAGATAAGAGCTGAAAAATAGAAGAAGAATGTTAAGGTTTAGTGTTAAAAAGTTAAAAACTTATAATAATCAAGAGAAGAATGAACTATTGAAGTATTAGAATTATTTTAACACTTTTTTTGGTGTACCTAATAAGTAATACCATAATGAATAATAATGAGGGAATATGGAAACTTTTTTCTGATTAAGGATAAGAAATCTACAATTATCTTATCAATGAATTACTGCAACAATAACTTTAAATAAATTTGGACAACATTATAAAGTACATATTAAGTCTAAATTAACAAGATACTAGTTGAAACAATTTTATATCACTAGTCCATATACTAAATAACACATTTAAATAATTTAAACTCTTTAGAGCCACCCATTTGCAAATCTTTATTCATGAAGTGGTTTGTTTAGATCCAAAATATTAAAATTGGCTTGTTGGTCCTTAATGTCATGTGTCAATTATTAGGTGACATAATTGACTTAAAAAAATTATTTTTTTTAACAGCCTTAGAGCGAAATAATATTCACTCTTGAAAAGTATAGTTATGGTCAAATTTTAGAGGAATTTTTTTACCTCTCTTGGTGAAGCTTGAAATTGTGTGAGTACACAGTATGAAGACGTACAATTTTTAAGAATTTAACTACTGTATTAACTTTCAAGAAATACCCAGATAACTGAATCTATGATTGACTTCTAAAAGTATTGCATGCTTCTTTAGTCCCAAATTCATCATTCAAACACATACATCATGAAGAGGTGCCATACACAGAGGGCAGGCAGCCGTATGGTCCAGACATCGATCCAGACATCCAGAACAAAAGGTATGTCCACAAGGAGTTGTCACTGGTTTCCATAAGATTCTGCTACACAATACACAATCAAAATCTGCTTCTTCAATCCCTGGGGGAAGGCTGGGGGGGACTACCAGGATCTCATTGCCTGACTTACTTTCCAAACCTAAAGAAGAATTGTTTTGATTATTTAAAAGCATGTCAGACTTGTAATTGGTATTATAAGTGAATTTAAAAATGTATTACGTTTGAGACGAGTAATTTCTTTGGAAATCCAATTAACAAGTAACTGCAAGTGCACTTCAGAAAGAGAACACAGCTGTCCTAAACCAGCCTGAAACAGACATTATCCATTCAATGCTGAAATTATGTAATGAAATTTGTAAAGACACATCTATTCTAATACATTTTATTACAACAATGTTATTATCAGATAAAAAGGGAGAAATATATATTTTTGAAAGACATACAATGATTTTAACAATACAAATGTTGTATTTATTTTCATATTTATTTCATTGCTACATCAATGTAAAAAAGAATTAAAAACTGGCCTACAAAGGTTTTGCAGCATTTTTGGATGATGATCATCATCACAACATCATGATTTTGTACCATAGAATTAACCAAGAAAAAATATCTATTTATTACTCTCACTAACAGAAGATGCTGAACTTATTTGAACTTCAGCAATTTCAGAAAATTTAGAGATTTCAATGAAAATCAGACTTGTGCCATTTTTATAAGTGTCCTTTGCATTATTTGAGGAATAAAATATGATAAAATGGAGAAAATTTCAAAATGATGGGGCTTTATGTACAGTAGCCTCAAAAATTAAAGTATCTGTTTTGATTTCATGGGGCTGCAACATTAGTCGGTCAGGAATAAGAATTATCCACTTTCTCAGCATCAGGGACTCATAAAACTGATTTTATTGAGGGAAAATTGCTGTTTTCTCTGCAGCTTTACTTAATTTTCTCTATACTTACTAGTGTGCGAGAAAGTAATGAGTGGGGCTACAAGAGAATATACTTTCTCGCATTATTTCTGAATTTGCACTATTCGAAAATTCTTCAATAAAAATGATACCTGCAACATACTCTTAAGCCTTGTATCTTCTATTTTCTTGTTTTGCAATTTTCGAAAATAGTTTGCCGGAAATAAGACTAACACCACGGTTTTTGCCGTCTTTTAGAGCCAGTTTTGAGAAAAAGAATGTTTAAAAAAATTTAAAATTGTCTATTTCACGCAAAATTGCGTGAAAACTACTCATATTTTCAAAAAATTGTATGTAACCTTACTTCAAGATCTGTCTTTAAGAACTGAGGCAAAACTCTCTGTCTTCGATATTGTAGTTGTAGGAAGATGCCAAAAAAATGTTAATTTTTGTAATTTTCGAAAACTCAGGGATTTCAATGAAAATTAGACCTTCACCATTCTTTGAATAGTTTTTGATGCTATGCGAGCACAAAGTTTAATCCAAAAATTGGGAGCCATTTTTGAGAAAAATTTTGAAAACATTGAGGCTTCCCCAAATCAAAATATACTTCTCAAACTCAGAGGGCTTTGAGTTCATTTAAATCGATCCGGAAATATCAATTTTGGAGAAAATCAACCGAATGGCTTAGTCATTCCTTGACCACAGACGGACAGACAGTTTTGCCCTCAATAACAAGTTTACCATTCTATTTTATTCACTAAAACTGATCTCAGAAACTTGATCTTCTAAGGCTGCGTATTCTTATATTTGAATGCAAAATAAACACATTGTGCAAATAAACCATTTGTGCCATGATAATCAATTTCTTTGCAAACCATTTGCCAAATTCTAAGAGCGTGCAATAATACAAAATTTTGTTAATATTTTCTAAAATTTGATAAAATATTTTATGACAAAATATTTAGAAAACACTTCAATTAATGTGTAGGTATACTTTTCGTTTCTGTACAATCGACATTTTTATACTGTGTTTGAATAAAGAATACCTACATTTTTCAGTATCTTTTTGATTTTTCAGGCTGCCAATATCTTGGTCGTAATCAGCTTTTCAGAAGATCGTAGAGAATTTAACTCTTTTCCTTAACAGAGATTTCCGGAAAAAAAGTTGCAGAAGTTTCTGAGAAAATTTTGTTCAATTTGTTTTTGAAAATACACATCTTTTATTTACCTTATAAATGACAAATAATCCATAAAAACCAATGAATTTTTGAAAAACCATCAATCGAGATGTTTTTAAACCTCTATGTTAACATTTATTTTAAAGAAGGAATTACTTCTATAATATATAGTTTAATGATGAGAGGGATTTAAAATAATTAATTTGTGGAATTTTTGAAAAATAAAAAGAGTACATAAAAATGGCCTTTATGTCATATTGGGTGCATCTAGAAATATCCGCACAAAAAGTTTAAAGAAAAATAGTGTCATGTTCATTGTTTTGGAGGTATTAGTAGTTATGTGTGAAATATAGGCAATATTAAAAAAATATAAAACAATATTTTCTCAAAAACTCTTAAAGCCATTTTTGCTTTAAACCTTTTGTATGGATACTGCTAAATGCATGGCGAATAACATGTCATAATCATAATTTTTATATATATTTTTGATGGCTCCAATAAATGGTTCCAATTTTTTTCTTTAATTTTCTTGTTTATTCTTTATTGCATTTGTGAGTAAAGGTGTATAATTTTTGCGAAGTTTTCCGAAAACTGAAAAATTTTCTGTTAATATGAATTCAAAATTATGCATTTTTAGAAACGCTCAAACACCATTTTTTCGAAAACGTCTCCAAATTTTTTATACTGAGAGTACTAAATGCACTGAATAACATGACCACAATGCCACTTGATATATTATTTCGATTTTTTTCAAAATTACATTATTGTCTTTTTAAATATCTCCCACATCGTCAATATTTGCAGTACGGATACTGCTAATATTTCTTATACATAATCGTATTTGTGAGTATAATTGCCTCAAATAATTCCTTATGTTATTTCTCGAAAACTCAAAAGTTTTGGGTGAAAATGAAGTTGAAATTGCGCATTTTTAAACGACATTTTTTAAAGGGCTCCAAATTTGTCAATTCATATAAGACCAGGTTTTACCTTTGTATAATATTCGTGAAGCAAAACCGAAAAGTCGACCGAAACTAAATAAATACATAAAACATAGTAGTACGAGAAAGTTTGTGCAATTCTGTTGCACCAGCAATTTTCTGACATGACTATCTGTTGCAGAGTGTTTCTGACTGTTGGAATCGGTGACCGGGGCTGTGGGGAGCTTTTGCAATACAACGCGCCGCGCGCAGTGGGCTCCGGGCTCCCGGAGCGTCAGGAGACGCGAAAGAGTGAGCAAGTCGAAGTCGCAATATAAAAATCCCTGGAATAGCGATACGCATATAACAAATCTATACCAAACTCGGCAAGACCCCAGGTGAGACTTTTCGGATGATTCAAAGAGTTTTCGGTAATGATTCTTCGCCCAAATCTCAGTCAGGCAGATGTCACTAATCGGTTAGAGAATGGAGGCGAATTGTTTTGAAAAGGCAAGAATGAGCAAATACCAAATCCAAGCAAAGCTCATTGCTTTTTTTTTGATGACAAGGAGATGGTCCATCCCGAGTATGTACCACCTGGGCAGACCTTCAAGCCCAATTGTACATAAAAAGTCTCAAAAAACTGTAGCAGAGGGTCAACCGCGTCGGAAGCGAGATTAAGAATTCCTGGTCGCTTCACCATAATGTACGCAGTCACACCTCCTTTGACCTAAGTGATACGTCATTCATATGAGTGTGACAATGTTTCTCCAGCCACCTTACAGTCTCGATATAACCCCAGAACACTACTGTTTGATTCGCAAGCTTTAAAAAATATTGAAATGACGTTATAGAGACACGGTCGACAACATCAAAACGACTTCAAACGAGATTTGTAAAGGAATGAAGATGTTTTATTTTCAAAGATTATAAGTTTATATATATATATATATATATATATATATATATATATATATATATATATATATATATATCATTTTAAAAGGGTTTCATTTAATTTTAAGAAATGTGTCCATTCTTTCTTATGTATTTTTTGAGTCGCCCGTTACTTAATTGAGAAGAACTAAGTACCGGAGAAAAAATGAATTAAGAAAAATACTGTTAAAAATAAATCTATAACGACTAAACTGTTGGTAACTTGCAAAACGACAAATCTGAGCTTAAGATATCACCAAATATTTGAAAATTTCATTTTTGCTCATGTGAACAGTTTCACAATGTGCATTCTTACCTGAATGAGGGTGTGTGTACAAGGCATTCCTGCTGGATTTGGTGGTGCTTGACCAGCAGAAAGTGCTACAGCCAGAAGTAATGATGTAAGGGCTTCTTGCGGTCGGCATGCAAGTAACAAGCAGCATCCTCGCCAATAATGACCCTGTAAATAACGACCACAATTTGCTCTTACTTTCAGAAATGATGAAAAGTTCACTATTTTAAGACTGAATGAACAAAATATTTCATTTAAAAAAGTTACATAACATGTACGCGAATCCCTTGCGCACATGTTGCGAATATTATTTGTTAACACATCGTATGCGAAAGATGTTCTGTACATGCTTTGCATTGCTTCGCGCACGCCTCGTTATCTTTCGCACATTATTAGTTCAAGAGAAAAAATTGCAGTTTTTCGGAAAACAAGCACGAGAAACCGAGTTTCGCGCATGGCGTGTTAAAACTTATATTATTTAGCCTCAATATTTCAAATATTTGAAACACGCACTCACCCGAGACCATGATGGAAGTATGTGCCTCAATTTGTCAGCCACAACAAGAGCTTCTCGATGACGGTCCAGCAGATGTAAAGCATGGCACCGCAAGGACAGCAGAAGGGGGCTTGTTTCCATTTCTGAGTCATCTGGGGAGGAAAAATAATTTCAATAAGAACAATATTATTTATACTCATATTTCAGATACAATCTTAATTATTTCTTATTTCAGCTTAGCCACATCTAATGAGATCAGTAACTTAACTATAAATTAAAAACGACCACCCCCATTCCAGACTAACAATAGACAAAACGGCTTCTCCATTCAATATGGTTGTTAGATTCTGCTTACCTCAATCTGTGTTTGACCACGTTACCTGAGTATTATCTTCACTAAAGTCAATAATTTAAATTAAAAAAACATAGTATTAATGTAATATTTGTTAATGCTTTAGATATGTTATAAATAATAATGTTGATTGTACCACTGAAGCTCCTCGAAACTATAAAATCACTATTTTTCTTATTCATTGTGGTCTGATTACCTCTATCATATGTCTATAACTTAAAAAACCTCTAATAGAACAAATGTTATTTCAAACGACACAAATGAGAGGAAGCATTCTCCAATTTAATAACGATTGCTCTAATGAAAAAAAATATTTATAAATCTACCATTCTGATACAGGAAAGTAATTTTTTTAAACGTCAAGTACTAATTAATAAATAATTCTTGATATTATTAACGTTCGTATTATTGACGGCATCGATTGGTGTCCCGGGTAATGCGATGTTCGCGGATTCAAATCTGCCTAAAGTCACAGAATTCTGGAGAGGCAGGAAATCCGTAAATCATGCCTTGCTTCAGAAGGAGAATAAAGAAGCCGGTCCCATGTCAAACATTTACTCTATGAAAAAGAACCTCGAGCGTAAAAGGCGCCTCTGAGCAAATGTAGTTTTCTGTTAAGTGCACATCTTCCGTAAGTCTTGAATTCATTAAGCGCATCTTTCACACGTCATTAACTCCTTAGTTCGTGGGCAGATTGCAATAAGAATAAGTACCATTGGAATCGTCTAATCTTTTCAGTACAGACTTTTAGCTTTAAATAACATATAAATAAAAACATTGGAACAGTAAACACTTTTTGTAAAATGACTTTTAGTATGGTAAAAAAGAATCATAATAAGACATACAATTTTGTATTTTTTTCTTTTGGATTATTTCTCTTAGAAAACATGAATTCGTATTGTATAATTTTTTAAGCTCTAGGACTCTTAGTATAATAATATTTAAAATTACATGAGTATTGTTTGTAGACACTTATTTTTACTTTCTCGATATTTCCCTAAGCTATGAAAAGATATTGACTCTCCGGTGACAATATACCAGGTTCCAATATCCTCATTACCCCCCTTCGGCACTAACGACGTGAATATAGCTGAGAAACTTGGCAACTGAGAGGACGTTCCAATCCTTATCTAGAACTAGAACCGAGTACCTAGCACCTCATCTGGGGCATAGTTTGTGTAGTCAGAGGTGTGCTGTTGAGTTGGTCCGTTTTAGAATAGTGACCAGCGAATCACACATACAAATACACACGCCATCATACTTCACAACCACACTAGACGTAATTTTTCAGGCAAGATTTCACGGTCCGTTCACAGCACGCTTACTGTCCTACACTCAAGCTTTTTTCCCACAAGATTGCTCTCAATGAAATAATTTCATAAAAAATCTGCAAAAGGTATGTACCCTGTTGCTACGAAGTGGCACTTCGAAGAGTATTAAATAGAACTGCGCGCAAGGTCGCTTCAGTTGGGCCCCCTGAAAGCTCACTGCAATCCCAGCAGCGGTCGCCCAGAACCGAGAAGCTGCTGCAGTCGTGCCTCCGAGTCCAGCGAGCGGTACATCGTCTCAGTGCGTCGTCCGCCTTTTTCCTGTGGATTGATTCCGGACACGGCTAAATTCCGCTGGATTCCGGACCATCTGCTGAAGCCGTTAGTCCCGTAACTTTTGTGCATGTATTTATCTCGGTAGGCGGCGGTGGTTTTACCCGCTGGATGACGAGATCTGGCGCCGACCTGCGTCGGCTTTCGAGGATTTTCCTTAACCACGTATCTCCCACCAGCATGGCACCGCCCCGGCCGGAATACGCTCTAAGCTCCCTGCTGGTCTCCCGAAAAGAATAGTGGTGTTGTACATGTGGATATTAGTGAATGTAAAGGGTGAGGATAGAACAAGGAAGAAGAAGGAAAGATCGCGCGCAGTCTTGCCTTTCTCTCCTTTATCCGTTTGTCAGGGTTTTGCTCCGATATTCAATTGGTGTTGATTGGAGAAACCATGGAAAACTACCGATCAGAGCAGCCGGCCGCTCGAATTCTCCTCCAGACAGCGGATGAATTCGACCTAGCTATCTACCTAGTGTCGAAAATCCTGCTACCGTCGGGATTTGAACCCTATTCTTTTGAAACCACTCAGTGATATACAAGTACGTCCCTCTGGATCAAACTTACAATGATAATAGCAATATTTGTGAGCAACTGGCACTTTTCGTCGGTTTGTACTTTTATTTTTCTGGTGTAAGGATAAATATTGGGGAAAAAATCGGGCCCGATGTTTTATTGAAATTATTTGACGAGCTGTGGTTAATAAATCTGGTTACTTGTAAAGTTGAGTTCTCAATATGTTTGAAGAAGAGTGTGATATGTTTTGAAACTATTGAATTAGATAAGGAGCATATTTTTGGTGAATCTGAAGAAACATGGCAAGAGTACTTCGGTAAAGTTGCTTTGTCCTCTCGTCGACGATGCCCGCCTGGAAGAACTGCGCCTCTTTGTGAGCGCCTCAATCCAGACTTCTCGGCCTACACGTTCATATTTTCGGGACGGCTCATGATGTTATGAGATAATGTGCTGTGATAAAAACGGATGGAAGAGGATGATCCCACAGATACATTAGATTTAGAGGTCAGTGATACGATGTTCAATTTGTTTCCAGAGTTTAGTCCAATAACACTAGCGCCTAAACCAAACACAGGGTTTTCACCAAAACTGATATCCTCAATCGATGTAGCCGAACTCTCTAATTTGAAACACACACACACACACATCCTGTTTGACGCTGCAATCCTCGTGCGGAGCGTTGTCGAAAAGCTGTGTTGCGCTTCGCGTCCGGGGCAGGGCAGGGCGGGGCGTCGAAGTGGGCCAGTGGGGCAGGCCTTTATGTAACGCTGCGCCTGCACCTTATGTAACGCAGCCCTCCTCGCGCCTCGCCGGCACTGGAATACTTGCGCAGTCGCGCGGGGCGGGGCGGGGCGGGGCGGGGCGGGGCGGGGCGGGGCGGGGCGGGGCGGGGCGGGGCGGGGCGGGGCGGGGCGGGGCGGGGCGGGGCGGGGCGGGGCGGGACGCGCACTCCGAGACGCGAATCACCGACACTCATTCCTTCATCTCGAAACGCTCTTTGTCCGTCGAGGTTGCTCAAATTTGCTTTTAAACAGTGCATGGTGAAAAAAATATTGCCTGCTTGTGGTCAAGTACTACAGTATTGCTATTATAGGTAGGGGCGGATCCAGAAAATATTTTCAACAGGAATAACTTATTAAATATGTTAATAATGGAGATTCGTGAATGTTTTAATTAAGTTCGTTAGTCTGTGAGAAGTTTCCAAAGTGAAATGTAACGACATGTCATTTCCGTAAAAATGCAAAGAACAACGTACTTTAAAATATTTTCTGAAAACAATATTTACTCTACAATTAATATTGGTCACTTTTCCCCATAGCACGTCATACGCAGTTTTTAACTGTTTTTTTTGACGTAAAATAAATAAAAAAATAAATAAATTGGTAAGATGATATTTTGCTTTGAGCATAAATACGAAAGAAATAAAATTACATCGCCCCCCCATATCCACTAAGGATTATTTAAATGTTTTGCCACAAACGCGTTTCCGAGTTGGGTTTTACTTTGCTTGAGACGGTGCAACGCATAATTTACAAAGTCATTGAAAAATTTCTATTTACTAGCCGAATGATGTCCGACGTTCGTCGTCATTCACACAGCTTTATCCAAACCGTCTGGCTAATATGTGAATTAATCGGCTAATTAGCCTTATTTGGTACAGTAGCCACGGTAGAGGTATTTCAGATTAGCAAGGAATGCACTCAAAAATGAAAAAAAACATTGAACACAACAGTTAGCAAATGTAGGAAAGTCATTAGCGTTACTCTTCAAAAGGAGGACAACCATTAGGGATAATTGAACTGTCGTGACACATGGAAATCTTCACTGGTTTACAACGAAATAAAATGCCATTTCTTCAAACAACTGCTAGAGTTGTAGCCTCTTTAAAGGACAGTACGTAAATGTAAGTTAAATTCTGCTTATTTTGTAATTCCGAGGAGTTATTACGTCGGTGTTCTGGTCCCAATTTTGTTAGACAACATCTTTTGTTTCACGACACTTAAATTGACATGAAAATACCAATGATGTAATTAATTTATGTAATTGTTCCCGGTGGCAAAATTTTCCATCTCGATCATGTTTCTCGTCTAGTTTCTCAGCGATTTTGAGAGAGAATGCTCAGAAGCCTACCCCAATGCCATGCGCCGTGTAAACTGCTTACTGATGTAATACATTATTATTATTATTATTATTATTATTATTATTATTATTATTATTATTATTATTATTATTATTATTATTTTATTCCTATACTTCACGACAAAAAGTGTTATGAGAGGGCTGAATATAAAACCTACTGCAGGTTGCAACAAGCTTCCTAACGAGCGTATCTAGGAACTGTGGGTGCAACTTTTGAAATTACTTCGCGCAAAATATGGGTGGTCCCAATAAAGCAATGCTTTGCACTTCCCAATTTTTTGAGGGAAAGAGAAAGTCAGCGTAGGTGTCGTGATAGTGAGGTCATTTCGTTTTCTATTGGGTCATTGTCTATGAAATGTCAGTTTTGTTCTGCTTTGTACTTTCCATGTGAGAGAAATTCTGCAAACGAGTTTACTCTGTGTTGCTTGAATGGGAAAATAAGTATACCTTCGAGCAATATGCCAGAAGAAATCAGTTGTTTATAGGAGATGATAACACATCAAAAAACTTTAGAAATAATATCCTTCAGTATAATAGTGCTCTATCTTTTGTGCCGATATTGCATTGCCATCTGGTCATGGGCCATACGTGTTCAAAATTTTGGGAACTCATCACAGAATAGATTATATACCCTCAAGATCCAAACAATGCAATATATTGTGAACATTAGTCTGGGTACAGTATTTTACATTTATCTGAGATCTTACCGTCAAATTTTGACGGGTTCTCACAAGTTATTATTATTATTATTATTATTATTATTATTATTATTATTATTATTATTATTATTATTATTATTATTATTATTAGTCGTGTCCTTCAAAGTATTCTTGTCAACGCTTAAGTTCGGAAACTCCAAACATTCAACAAGTATTCTGACATAAATACATACGTCTAGTAAATAGTACATAATTCTAGGGCTATATCGAAGTTCGGATTTATTAGTTGATTTTAGATTAATTATTTGACGATTATACGATGTACTAAAAAATTAGATTTGTTCTTTGAAATTGTTTTATTTTTTAGTGCCCTTTTGAATCCGGGTCTTTAAACTATATTTACTGAACAGACGAATTACTTTGGCTTTGAAGTATTATTCGAAAGGAAAAAATAACGAGCGAATAAATGACCATGAATCCTACATGTTGATTACGCATAGCGTCTAGCGATTTCCCCAGGCCAGGTTAACTCATAGGAATGTTAATATATTAATTTGGAATATATAAATACGTAAATACATAAATAAACAATAGATTAGGAGGAAAGTTAATATTAATACAGTAAGAAATATATTGCACGTATAATATCTATTTCATTAGCAAAACTAATAATTTTGCTTTACGTAAGTTTTGACACTCAATTGCCTCTCATTTTTAGTCAACCCCGGAGGCACAGATGTTAAGCAGGACACATATTGACACAGTCAAGTAGATTTCAAGTACCTGCCGAACATCTGTGTATAAGAGGTTGCTTAAAAATCTGCTGTATAAGAGGGGCAAACGCCGCATCTATGCGTTAATATAATGTCGTTTTATGCAAGTTCCAACTATCAGCTCATTGGCTAAAAGTGATAATTTCTGACCTCTCTACACGCCCTATAGTATATATATATATATATATATATATATATATATATATATATATATATATATATATATGAGGGGTTATATGGGTATATAGGTTTCCAAGGGACAGCAAGTTATGTATCTATGCCGTAATCAATCAAATCAGTTGTCCACGTCAGGAGAAGCCCATTTATTATAATTGCTATTTAATCGCACGAGTCTTTCTGTATGGTAATGACCAAATTCATTATTATAATAAATTGTTATATTTACTCATGCCCAGAACTGAATATCTATGATGCAAAGGACTATTCAGAGACTCGCCGTTCGAAGTTGTGTTCGAGTGTGAGTTCCAGCTATCTTTATTTTTGAAACAATGTTTTACAAAACGCTGAATCAATTCAGCGTTTTGTACAACATTGTTTCAAAAATGAAGATAGAGATGGCATGGGTGGAATTGGCACATCTTTTTTATTGCAAACATTTTTTTTATATTCTAATTGCTTCAACTCCATATTTACATTTTCAGAAGTATTATTAATGTTAACGGTTGGTTGGCTTTGCATGAGTCTCTAGAGGCAGCTCTTGTATTGTATCATCTTCTGATGTAGTAGTAATTTCTTTTATTGTATTGTATTGAAAATTGTTTTTATACTGTAAATTGTTTATGTATTGTAAAGGTAGATATATTGTAAATCTGTACGCTTAAGGTTACCACCCGGCAATCAGCCAATTGTAGCCAAATAAAATTGTGATTATATTATTATTCTACAATTCATTATTCAAAGAAATTCAATGTCTTAATTTAAAAGAACCAGGTGGTTTAAATGAACGAAACTAGCTGATTATCTATCGTTGCCACGACAATTTATTAGACAGTCCGGCCAGACAGTTTACTTTTCAACTCCTTTCCACTCTCCATTCCTAGGGACGACAGGGACGTCTTACCCTTACAATGGATGTTTTGCGGATTGTCAATACGTGTTTTTAAAGTCTAATTGAATTTGCTCTAGGCATTTTAAAGTTAGATGGAACATGCACACATCAATTTTTGTATACAAAGTTAAATGCAACGTCTTGCGGCGCGTCGCACGTCACCACCCAACAATTGATAACGCGCCCGTAGGCTGTTGACTGTTGTTGCAATATAGTATTTGTTCCATTCTATACGAGTTAATTTCTAGATACACTTTGTATTCGCTAATAAACAATATCCCCAATGCATTTGGCTTCCACAGATTTATATATTAGAATAGGCATATGGATTATTGTTTTACGTGTGCATCTTTGTCATTTTTAGTATGATGCTATCGGGAAAGAAGCTGAAAGGTCAGACGTATTGCGTTTAAATCATCTACTCAAAGGACAATAAATTTACGTGGCTCTCAAGATCATTTTTAGGGTTTCCTCACTACTACTACTCTCGCGTCGCCCACTCCCTCCCATTTTCTGGACACTAACAAGCGTCTAAATCAGGGGTGTCCAACTTGCAAATCATCAAGGGCACAACTACAATCTTGAATATGATTGCAGGACATATTAGCATTCCTCGGAAGATGTACATCTGACTTCCCCGTATTCTTTGTCTTGGCACTGCCCGGCTACTCTGAAGCGGGGGGGTGGAGGGGATGGAACCATGCGTGGTATCAGGCCGTACCGTGCATAACGCAATGAAACACCTTGTGATTATATTGAATTTATGAATTACTAGAAAAAATCCTTAATCTAAATTTAACCTATATTTACATTAAAGAGGAAGTTAACCTCGGCAGGGCGCGTGCGCTAGGCGCACAATGTTCTCGCCCGACATGGATGAAAGGGACTTACTATTGAAAGATAAATTTATTTAAACTGCAATTGGGAGTTAATTACATAAATAATATAATAAATCTCATGCAAACAATATAATAATTCTAAAATAATAATAATAATAATAATAATAATAATAATAATAATAATAATAACAATAATAATAATAATATAAAAACTGATGATTCTTAAAACATTAATAATAATAATAATAATAATAATAATAATAATAATAATAATAATAATAATAATAGACTAAATAGTAAAATATAATAAATATTTATATAAAATATAAATAAAAAATATAATAAATAATTTACTAAATAATAATTGAATAAATATTGACTAATTTGATTAATAATAATAATTGACTAAATATTGACCTTTCGCGCGCCACAGTAAATGGCCCCGCGAGCCGCATGCGGCCCGCCAGTTAGATAACCCCGGGTCTAACTCAAATGACTGCGTCTGGGAAGCGAAGTAAGGGCTGGTTGCTATGGCGTACAGTCTGTAGTGAAGGGAAGTGAACCTCCTAAAATTGTTTTCACTACAGTACCCAGTAGAAATTTACTCAAATGTTGCGGTTTCTGCTGTAACCCTATTTGTCACTTTTCAGTAAAGATTTATCTTGGTGTCAAACTTTTCATTCAAGCAATGCATCTAATCTTGTGTGTGTGTGTGCACACAACCAGATAATAACCAGTGGCCCCACATAAGCGCCAAAGTGAGAGAGCACCAAACGGTAGGTGTTGGTTTAACATTCGTTAATGGCGCAAAATTTCCGTTATCAATCAAATCAATAAAACACAAGCGCTTGATAGACCATTACGATGGTTAACATTTCCACTGAAGGTACGTCATCGGACAGGAAACACAAGTACGTGAGATCTTGTGCATTTTGCACCACCGCACCAGGTGATCGCTGTCAATATAAAGAAAATCCTCTCAGAGTGTAGAAGCAAAACGTATATGCACTACACCGTAAGAACACTTGTTGGTTTTATTCTGTAAACAAACGCATATGTTCTTTCGCTGTACCTACAAAAGTCAAAACCTCTTTTATGCACATTAAAATCAAGATTAAGTCCCTGTTCATGTAAACCATTCTTATTATAAGCAATTTAAGGAGATATGCCACGTTTTAGTATCGCATCGGTCTAGATATTTAAGTCAACCTCTGTGTGTACTTTGTTCCTGAATTCATGTTTAAAGAAATTATATATATTTAACCCTTGCAGTAGCATAAGTTTATTGTTCTTTTCGCTGAGAACAGCGCGTGAGTATCGATTTTACTATAAGCCCATCCTTACAGATAACGGCTTCTTACTTCCCTAAAGGGTAGTTTATAATCGGCTTGTATTAGTGTGGCTGAAAACTCCTCGCGTCTAAACACAATAGTATTGAAAGGCAAGTAATGAAAAATGGAATCGAATTTTTTGAGTAAATCACTGAACGAAAGCACTAAGGGCACGATTTGACTTTCACGGAATGGTTATGCCAGTGTGTACTTAAAACTAAATAATGAGAGTACGTTTTCCAAAATTTGATTTATCTTATCTTTACTGAGCATATTTTGAAAGTCTCATTTATAAAACTTACATAAATATTCCTGAATTTCATAATACACTTTTATTAGATGAACAGTAAGATTTAGAAGCGAGAGATATTTGATTTTATTAAGTTTTGCACCTTCAAATGGCATTTTAACCATTGAAGTTGACATTTTGTTCCAAGAAGTGTGCATTGTGTAAAACTGATATGACAAATCAAGTTTTGAGCCAACGAATAAATAATTCTCAGAAATTAGAATCACATAACAAAGCTCCATAAGACGGCTGTGTTGCAAGCAAATAGACTAACTCGGTGATAACATACAAAGAACCCAGCCCGTATTACGCAGTGAATACGTAAGAACGGCGTAAGGGTTATGCAACGATAATGTGAAAACTCCGCGCCAGCCAATACGACTGTGGGCGGTGGAGCTTTCGCGAGACTGACAATGCACGCGGCTAAGCCAAGGTTCCAATACCAGCTCTACGGGGCTCCTTTTCTGCTCAACATACACTTCAAGGCATGCCATGAAAATGGAAGTTATTCTATAAAGAAACACAAAATTCAGTTAAGATATTACGAGATGAAAATAGAATTGTCTGGTCGCATATTGAGAGGTGATGCAGTGAAAATGGTCATTGAAGGAAATAATTCAGTGGAAAGGCATTCCTTCTATTTGAAGGAATGCCTTTCTACTGAATTATCCGATACTATAACTGGAACACTAAGTTCCCACCAACAGAGCACTAAAGTACAGTCACCATCAATTAGTCTGCTTCAAAGGTCAATTCGAGGCCCTAACAAACTTCAGTAAAGTCCTGTTGTTAACGGTTATATAAAGACAATTTTAACGTCATACGGGCGTATTGTGTAGTAACTCGGTGTGGACAGAATGAAACAAACTGCCGATCAAAGCTATTCACAAACTTTGGACCAGATTTAAAATAATTTACAGAAAAAAATTGTATAATTAGAAAAAAATCATAACAGTTCAAAAACAGAACGGGATTAGAGACAAAATACTTCAAAGGTACTACTTCAGAGAAATCACCTTGTATCTTTGAATTAGGTTCATGATTATGTTCATGTTATTAGGGGACGAATTTGAATGAAATGTCATTTTTTTATTTCACAGTAGGATAATGCCATTTAGTATAGAAATTAATTTTATATTCCGACAAAAGGAAATTACCCATTTTATATGTTTTTTGTTGTTGCATTTTTCGTTGATTTCGACTAATAAGAATTTTTTTACCTTTTCCAGTAATTTTGATAGCATATTCGCTGATTTTATCGATTTTAATATAATTTTAATTGTACTTACTTCAAATAATATTTACGATATGCAACATATGTTCTCCACAGAATTCCTGAGTAGCCTATTCGATTTCTTCGCCCAGAAATTGTAATGTCAGCCGTTGTTTATAATCCAAGGTTCATGTGATGCCTATCAGCGCCATTGTCGGTTCAGCCGATTTCCGGATAACTAAAGACAGATTTCCTCGTAAAGAATAGTCCAAACTAAAAGTTTGCAAACTGAATTTACTTGAACGAAAGGAAGAAGCCTCGATTACATCAGTAACATATTATACAACAGCTTGATTTATTCATCTGAACTGGTTTCGATCACATTGTTTCCATCATTTTTCTTTGCCTTTAGGGCATTTTAAGGACATTTCAAGAGCATTTTATTTTTCATTTTTGACGATGTTTTAGATCATCAAAATCTGCCCCTATTTATGATAATGATCGAGAAGAGCATGCCGTAATGCCGAAAGCAATATAGTCAAAAACATTTGTAAAGCAATAATTGCCGATCAGGGATAATAATAAATTTAAACTAGAGGTGCTACAGAATGGCACAGACTTTCTCGTAGTATAGTTTTCTAATTTCCTTGGTGTGGTCTGGCTTTAAGGTTTTGCTCCAATCTCTGGCCAGCTGCCATCTATCGCCGCCCCAAGTACATTTTTTGACATTATCTCAACTTTTTGCTTTTCTAGTAGTACAACCGAAATATTACTTCAAGAATATTAAAGAAGAGTAAAAACTCGTCCTAAATAGAAATTTTCATTGAAAAATTTGAAGCGGTTTTTAAGAAAATGGCGATTAAGCATCACTGTAAATGCGAAATTTGAAGCTCTTTTTCACAAGAATCTATTGAGGTTTCAAAAAAGTTCATTTGAAATCATTTGAGACACTTCCACTCACAATTTTAATAATGCATACAAATCGATGAAAATGTCCATATTAACGGATTGAGCTGTATTTAAAAAAAATACATTTGTGTAATTTTTCAAAAACAAATTAATATACCAAAACGCGTCATATTTACGTCATATTAAACAGCGCACATAGCAGTATATATTAGAAAAAAATTGAAGAAAAAATTTGGAGCAATTTTTGAGAAAATGGCTTTTGAGCGTTTCTGAAAATGCGGAATTTTGAGCTCATTTGGTCTCATCAAAACGGTTGAGTTTCCGAGAAACTTTATTTGACATTATTTAAAGCACATGTGCTTATAAATATAATAATGTGAAGAAATTGCCTTCAATGTAAATATTACCGACGTGAGAGACAAGTCAAAAAACTTTCATATTTAAATTTTTTGAAAAACAGAAGAATAGAGCAATATGACGTATGTGACATGAATGTTTGTTTGGCACAAACAATACCAATTTTTTTAAAAATTGGAGCTGTTTTTGAGAAAATCTTTTTTGTTGTTGTTGTTGTTTTGTTGTTTTTAAATTGCAAGTATTGCATGCACTATTGCACGAAAACTACTAACATTTCCTAAACAATGTACATGACCTTATTGAAAGAACTATTTATGGACAACAAATTTCATTTGAAGGAAAAATCTCTGCCTTTAATTTTGTAGTTGTAGGAAGACGCTGAAAAAAATGCAAACTTTTGCAGTTTTCGAAAATTCTGAGTTAACGGTAAAAATGAGACCTATGCCACCTTAATAAATGTACTCTATTTTTACAAGAAATTTAAAGAAAAAATATGGAGTCGTTTTTGAAAAAAAATTGAAAATGTGTAAAGTACCCCAAAATTTTAAAGAATATTTCTCAAAATTTCAAAGCTTCAGCTAGAGCCAGATCGACGTAGTTTTTTTTTTCAGTTTGAAAAAGATCGTACGTGTGTTTTAGGCGCTAGTAGTGTTCACTGACGGACGGACGGGCGGTCGGACGTTTTGTTTCCAATTGGTTTTTAGGTATCAAGGACCCACAAAACAGGGATTCTGGCTACACCACATGTAAGAGGATTTTTTTTCTCATAATTTTGCAACTGGTTTAATTCACATTTTCGCCACGAGAGCCCGTCAATGATTTTTTCCGCCGAAATCAGCCGTTTTTAGAATTACATAACTTTCTCTATACTACGTATATTACTCTCGTATACGTACGTATACGAGAAAGTAAAAAAGTAATGAGAGGTGAATGAGAACACACAGGTGGAAGAAATTTGAACGGTGACATCTGCTGACACAACGCCTCCGACGTTCGTGTGTGGCAAATTGCCTACATTCGCCTTCGAACAAACCTCGTCAGCCAGGATAGGGAGTTGTTTATTTCATAAATGCCATCGTTAGCGGCGATCGAGCTTGCTGATGGCTGGGAAATCACGTCTTTGTGATGGAAATTTGCTCGACATGTTAAACATAAGCAAGATCGGCAACATAAGCGGCGAGGCACATCGGAACGTAAGTTCACTAGTACGCAGGTTGACTGCTTTAATTGGTGGTGTCCATGACCACTGGTGAATGCAGGAGCAGTACCCTTTGAACGGAGCAGTGACCGCGCAAGATTTCTC
Organism: Teleogryllus occipitalis; assembly: GCA_011170035.1. Lineage (NCBI taxonomy): Eukaryota > Metazoa > Arthropoda > Insecta > Orthoptera > Gryllidae > Teleogryllus > Teleogryllus occipitalis. Next base: position 466,936 of record BLKR01000013.1, read on the forward strand.
CTTCCCCTTCCCTCCCCTTAACCCCACTCCGAATGTTTCATTGATTATTTTCTGTTTCCAAGAAGGTAAAATGCAATAGTCATTAGTCCCGTAAGTGTAGGGCAGGATACTCCCCTTCTGGTACGTGAGATCCCCTACTTCTCGCCTGGCTGGTAACTGAGTGTGCAATCTTTATGCAATCTGTGTGCGGTGTGGAACGGTCTCCCAAACCCCGAGAAACGACAATAGCTACTATGGGCATAGGTAGAGGCCCGAGATAGACATAAGGACTACTTCGGCGTGATGTTCTGGGTTTTGAAAGGAGCATGTTCCCAGGAGAACAATAGTTACCGCAGGTAGTCCCGAACATTTTAGGAATCCCGACATGGGAGCCCGGAAGGGGGTGCGACAAATTCGAAACGGAAACTCCGAGACAAAAGAAGGGGAACTAACTAGTATGAGAAAGTCGGTGCCGTTTTCTAGCACCAATAGGTTCATCTTTTTGTTTCTCTGGTTTAATTTTTGTTTAGTCATGTATTTGCTCAATAAACGTACTAGATATCACTCTTGAGGCTTGTTAACTTATCGGTGCCTTTTAAACCACTAGTGGTATTACTATAATTATAGCATTATGAACATTTTAAGTGCAGTTGCTTTTTAGAAGAAGCTCTGAAGGCAGAAAAAATGATCTCACTAAAGCCACATTCGCCAAACGGGCATTCTCGACAGATTGACAGCAAAAAACCATTTTAGTGCGCTGACACAGAAGGCGTTGCGCAGATGTTTCCCAGCGCTACATTCAAACCACCCGCTATTTTCTCTGCCACCGAAAAGACGCTGTTGTCATGTATATATTTTATAAAGCATAAACAGACGTTCTACGTTGATATATGAGACGTAAGATCTACATTGGATTTTAGAACATAAAAAATAATCCTTAAACGAGAACTTTACTGCAATGACGTGGTCGATTATCACGGATTAGGTTCCAAAAATTAAATTTTGGGATAATGGTAACGAGTTTAACCATATTGTAAAACGATCTGGAAATGAACATTATACCGTATTTATGTGCTTACTATCCAAGTACAGTCGACTCCGGTTTTAGTGAACTCGGACATAGTGAACCCTTGATTATAGTGAACTTAAGTCACTGCTCCCGTTTCACTTACATTACAAATAAGCATAAGAAGGTGCAGTTACAGTGAAACTGAACCTCGGCGATAGTGAACGTAAGAAATAAGTCCTGGAAATTAATTAGATCTCGTATGTTATTTGGCGAGTAGAAGGAACTTCGGAGAGTGGGACGGTGTTCCAACTGTGCAAGAGGCACTGAAAGGTGTGAAAACTGCATTACGATACTTAGAGACAAAGGACAATGCAGAATCACGTATGGAGAGAGCACGAACTCAGGACAATGATCTAGAGAAATTACTAATGAAAAATGTACTATGAAAATAACAATTGAAAATACTTGATTTTTAAGGACAAATAAAGATATATTTTCAGTTCATGCTGTTAATGACTATTGTTGTATGTCTATATTAATAAAATCAATAATTGTAAAGAACTTCTGTTTAATTTTGAGAACATCGGATAAAGTGAACCTCAGATATAGAAAACCAAACATGTTAGTCTCCAGAGGTTCACTATAACCGGAGTCGACTGTAACTGCTTCTTGGGTAACTTGTGATACCCATGTTCCGTTAACATGACTTTGCCTTCTAGGGCAGGAACTCCGCGAGAAGCGCCCACGCATGTATGATAGTAGCGTTTTTTCTCTCGGAACGGTGAAATCGGAGAACCGTTTTGGGACCGCAGAGTAACAAGACGCTCGCGCCTCTTGCGGCCAACGCTCGCAACACAGCTGCCGCCGCCGCCGGCACCGGCGCTGCCTGCGTCTATGGACAACAGCGAGAAAGAAGAGGCCAAAAAGGCAGCGAAACGGCTATCTCAATTTTGCGGTCACCTCCATTAACTTTTTTTCATGGAACCGATTTATTTTCTTATTACACACTTGTACATATTTCCTCTTTTAAGCGATCACTTGGCCTCGCGATTGACGGCCAGGTGCATTTCGTATATCCTTGTTCCACTAGTTGTTTTGCTGGATCACATTCCAAAAGCGGTAGTCGTGCATGGCACAGAAACATTTTTGTCTTTTTAAGTATTAGAATTGGTTAATATCAATAAAGGATGATGCATCAAATAACTGGCTTATGTATAAAAAATTAAATTCAGAAATGTTCTATTAGATTGTAAATTTAAACAATTTCTTTAATTGAGAAAATTATCACAAAGGCGTAGAACTTAATTTATTATTAAGTAAAAGAGCCCGACGACTTCAAATTTTACAAAGGCGTTACACAAAATATCATTTCCTAAATAATCTCTAGAACAAAAAAGAACTATTGTTTCACTGCCTATTGCAACGATGAAAACTATTGTCAGTGTTTCCTATACCACTTTTATTAAAATCAGTAAAATTAAATTCTAATTGAGTTGGCAAGGCAAGTCTTCGTTTTTCTTCCCGATATAAGATATACCTTCACATGAAGTTTTACCATCCCACATTGAAACGATATTGATTCCGTATTTGCTACGTTTTAGAGGAATGTGCGTTTTGAAAAGGCATTTTCTTCTGAATCGAAGAAAGATCTCTTCAATTTTTTAACTCTCATGGCATGCAGTATTGTTTAGTTTTCTACAAAGTGGGGGAGGCAGGAGTTCGATTTCATGACAAGTCGGACATCTTAGTTTCGTAAACCACAAGGATGGTGTCAAATATGATACAAAGTGCGGCTAACGTTTACTTTTCGTATGCATATTTTGTCCGTCCATCTGTGAACATCACTATCGTTTAAATCATTCGTAGGATCGTTATCAAAATGAATATTCACCGATCGATCTGGTCCGACAGAAAGCCCTGCAATTTTGGAAAGATTTCTTTAAATTTCGGGGGTGCTTTACATAAAGCCCTTGGTACATTTTGAAAATTATCTCAAAAATAGCTCCAAATTTTTCTTTAAATTCCTTGTCAGAATAAAGTGAAATTCACGTACAATATAGCACAGATCCGATTATGACTATCGAATCTCAATTTTCCAAAATTGCAAAAGTTTGAAATTTTCTAGAACCCCTCGGACAATTACATTATTGAAGATTGAGATTTATTTTCAAATGAATTTTGTTCTCTACAAGTAGTTCTTTATTTAACATCCTGTAAATTTCTTGAAAATATCAATAATATTTGCGTAATTTGGGGTGAAATATGTCTAATATTAAAAACAATAATTTCTCAAAAACTGCTCAGAACTTTTTATCAAACTTTTTGTTCGAATTGCTCTTAGAGTATTGAATAACATATCATAAATTACATTTTCATATATTCTTATGATTTTAAAAGGAATACAAATGTATTTTTTATATGTATCTCACGTTAATATTTACATTGCGTTTTTCTTCACGGCAAAGAATACTTAGTATAGTTTTCGTATTATTCAATATCGGAAAATATATATGAGTGGATTGATGTTTCTAGGCAATACTTTTTTTTTTTTTTTTTGCTGATTTTGTTTGTAGTATTTTGAGGACAATCTTTTTAAGCATGTTCTCGGGAATACAAGCAAACGCATCTCCAATCACAGCAAAAGCATCGGCTGAGGCGGTTCAGAGCATTAACTGATGACAGCTGACAACTGACAGCAGTGTCTGAGATCGGGAGATCCTAGGATTCGAACCCCGACGGTGGTGGTGGTAGGATTTTTGACACTAGCTTCATAGTCGAATTGGTCACTAACTGGGGAAGAATTCTAACGGCCCGGTAGTCTGTTCGGTAGTTTTCTGTTGTTTCTCTGATAACAACCAGGCCAATTCAGTACCCTAACAATCGGGCCACAGACCACGTGCGATGTTTCCATCATCTGGTCCTATTCTCTCTCCTTACGCACCGTTTGGAAGACTATTCTGAAACTTTATAGTGTCCCCGCTTGGGGGGGGGGGGTACTCCGCTCGTGGGAAATGCCTGGGTTGGGAAAACCGCGCAAACCTACGTGCATGTCAGCGCCAAATTTCACCATCCGGTGGGGGAGGAACCCTGGACATGCGTGATAAAACAGGCAATACACTTGCAGTACTAATTACCAAGTACATTACCAAGAAATCGACGGTTGTTATTAATTATTATTAATTGTATAATGCTTATCTACTATTTACTTATAATCATGTAAATTGTATTTCTTTTGTCTGTGATATCTGCCAACTTCAAATTTTATTCCGCTTGACAGTTTATATTATAATGTTTATGTTATTGAAACTGATATGGAAATTGAAAATATTGTAATCTTTGTACTTATAATTGTCAATCTGATTATGTTACCGCACTGTAGCAGCCACGGTGTCACTTATCATTACGCACTTTTTATTCTTATTATTTAGGTTTGTTATTTAATTTCACCAGTTTTGTATCACCCTTTTTTCTAATTAATGTATGTATTTTTAATTTACTATATTTGTTAATGCCCTCGGCCTTCAGCTGCCATTCTGATTGAGGTTTCTGGATTTACTCAATCGCTTAAGGCGTATGCCGGGATGGTCCCTAGTTTGCTCTCCCAAAAGTAAATCTAAAGTTCATGGCTTCTCGATCTTCTTCATAGTATAAGAAATAATATAAATATTTCACGTGGTTATGCGGAAGAGCAGGCCTAATGGCATGAGTCTCGCCACTAATAAAGACAATTTATTATTATTATTATTATTATTATTATTATTATTATTATTATTATTATTATTATTATTACTGATAACTATCGCAGTGGACGCGCACGGAATCATCAAATGATAAATAAATCCAGCATAGCGGGCAGCCTTCAGGAAGGTAATAGAAACGTGTATGGGGAGGAAGTGGTACTAGCGGTCCCGAGCATTTAATCATGGATTTCGTAAAGCATCAAGTAGCATTAACCTCAGGCATTTCATCTTCCCTCATCATTACTAACGTTAGCTTCGGGTTCGTTGGTTTCCACCTCTCCTGATCCTACATGCATTGCTCATGCTTGCAAAATAATGTCTTTTTTTTGTTTTATCCATCAACATATAGCATTCATTGGCGTAACTATAATATTTCTAGGATAGTGTGTACTGTAGGTGTCGTTTCTTGCTAATTTTATGTTTCTTGTAAAAGAAAATTTCATTAATCAAGAATATTCCAATTTATTTTTATTGCAGGATTTATAGTTATTTATAACGTTTTCAATTGCGATGCTGGCCGATTCTCATTACAATAGAAAATTAGTAAAAACTATGTTTGTGAATACGTTTCAATGGCTTCTAAAGGGAGAGCTCCGAAGCTCCACGAGTCCTCCCACCCACTCGTTATTTTTTTATTAATTGATTGGTGATTCCGGGCGCGTCAACTTCTAAGGCCCTTAGTCCCGTAAATGTAGAGCATGTTTTTCCTCGGGAGTTGGCGGTGGTCTTCCCCGCTGAATAGCGAAACCGGTGCCAACCTACCGTCGAGTAGCGACGGTAGGTTGGCACCGACACACACACACGAGTTTTCTCCAATCAGGTATATCTCACTAGCGGGGCACCGCTCCAGCGGACGGACAGACGTTTTGCCGTCAATCGATTTTTCGGTATCAAAGACCAACAGTTGAGGGATGTGATCCTGGTCGAGGGAGAGGTCTTGGGGGCTGAAACTTCTCCTGAAGTAAAGGAAAGAACACCAAGAGTCTTCGCTACCATGTGGATCTTTACACTCTAACTCTACACGCAATCTCCGTGAAAATCGGTAACAAGAACGTGATAATTTGTAATATTCTTTACATTCCCTCGAGGAAACCTGAAACTCCCTCAAGCAAGTGTTTCGCTCCACGGAAATCTTACCTCCGAGCGAATGAAGCCTGCAAACGCGTGCTTGCGCATGTGGTGCGTGGGGGGGGGGAGGAACCGTTGACCTGCTGCGCATTTGGGTTCCTAGCTTAGGGAATGTCGATGACCAATGGCGCAGCGCGATTTTATTCCAATGTAATCCCCAATATTTCCTTGAATACCAACAACTTTCTAAAGAAATATAATTTTTTTGTAACTTACTTGAAAAAAAAAAACAGCTCGGTTTAGTAATTTCAATTTTGTTGTTCTGTCGAATCGTGAAAATGAAAAATATTCGTATAACTAAATATAGCATATTTTCATGATTTATCAAATCACAATGAAAATAAAAATGTTAATATTGGTTGTCATTTAAAGCTTGAATGACCATGATGTACAGGATGGGCAAGTAGAGGAAGAGTGAACTATGTGGTCAGATTCAAAGAAAAAATCAACACTGCTGCCGACTGATTTGGCTCAGGACAACGGTCGTTGCCATTGCAAAGCCTCTTCGACACTAGGGAGGTACCTAGATCGAATTCAGTGTCTGGAGGAAAATTCTAGCCGCCTCCCGCTCTGATTGACCGATTTCTATATTTTCCCCGCTTAATACCAGGCAAATGCCGGAGCAAGTCGTTAACAAGGGAACCATTTACCACGGACGTAACACATGTATCTGAAGGACAATCGGGAGCTGAACTTGTCGCGGCTGGGGAAGATACCAGTCTGTCTTTCGGCGCAACAACCTCTGACTAAGTCTGGGCCAACCAGCGGCGTCTCAGGCCTTGCTGCCATGGGTTACAGGGTACGTGTGGTTAACACATAGACATCCCTACGCCTTTCTGGTTTTTTCAACCTGAGAAGTGAGCTTTCTCCTCGTCACGCAGCAACATATACTGGGACATTGCAAGAAAACGTACACTATAATCTTGCCCGACCGGGAATCGAACCCGGGATCGCGTCATGCAAAGTTAGCACGCTGACGAAGAGCAATCCGCGAGGCGAGGGAGATACCTAGGGAAGGAAAAACCCGTAATTCGACATGTAGAATGGAGTCGGACTTCACGATCGAGCAGAGGAGAAACACATCAACCTTCTGACTATAACATTTTCTACACTCACCTCACTAATGATCAAAGAAGTTTAAACGCCCGGAACCCTAATTACTAACTCACTCCAGCACGGACGGACATCACGATAATTTCTCTGTCCCAAACTCTAGATGCTGTTGCGTAGAACGTTGGGGCGAACTCTTTATTCAAAAAGAGGCCGTTCACATATAGGGAACTTGTTAGAAAGATTATAAAAGTATATAGTGCTCTATAGTAAAATATAAAGTGAGCTGTAAATTATTTATAGGATTGGTCAAACTAGTGTTACTACGTACGTAGATAAGGTTATAAATTATTTACTGTTTTAGAACGACTAACTTCAGAAGTAGCTCAAAAAGAGCGATCTTATCCTTTGTTAAAACAGGAGGCATTTGCCCGGAAGGGATGAGGGTAGGCTTTTGTTATCATTAAATTCCAAAGTGCACAGAAATTGAAAGAAAACTATGCAGCCTCCGACCCTGTACAATGTCTATAGAATCAGACACCCACGAACTCGAAAAAACAACACCAAAGAAACAGGTGTAATTGTGAAAGAAAAATGTAAATATTTGATTGTGTTATTTCACCGCCTCTCATTCTGCGGGTACCAACTTAATTCTCATACTCGGTGTGTCATGGTTTACAAATCAGCTGGCGTCATGCAGTATCGAGTCTCCAAGGAAGAGTTCACCCGCCGTTAAATATTTGCTATTCACGCCTTGCAATAATGCCACAAAGTTGATACTCTCGGAGTGTAAAGACTGTTGTACAGTACAAAATATACTATATATATTTGTCAGTCGTATATATCATACACTATGTTATTGGAGTATTCGTGAATACTGTTTTTGATAAAACTTTAAATTTATGTTGAATTTAAAACGTATTTGATCAGGAAAACCATTTTCTATCGTTGCGTTCTGCTGAATTTTTCTTTTGCAGACCATTAATTATTATTATTATTATTATTATTATTATTATTATTATTATTATTATTATTATTAATTTATTTTTTCACAGCTTTCTGGTACATGTTTGAGGAGTCATACAGATATTTCTATCAAAGCATGATTTCCGTAGTACATTATTTTTAACAAAAATATATTTATTTTAAGAACTAATTAGAAAGTAAACATTTCTACAAATATAAATTTAAACACTTAGTTTATGAATTAAAAAGTAAATAATTCTTTAACACAAATTTATTTAGGAACCCATAAATCTTCTGACTAAAGAACACGTGCTCAGGATCACAGCTTTCTGTAGATTGATGATAATGCTGTTGTTGTTGTTATATTATTATTATTATTATTATTATTATTATTATTATTATTAAACGCGATGTTTTTTTAAACTTGCTTCAATTTGAAAAGCTAATATTAAAGTATTTAATGAGATATAAAAGGTTTCTTTATTAATTTAATATTTCAAAAAATAATCTTATTAAATTATAAACTGTTAACTACAAACCATTAACTCAAGGACCTCAGCGAAAGTTTGTTTAAGAGGGAGGGGTTTAAAAAAAGCAGTTTTGTGACGGTATTTTTTGAATGGCAATTAATTAAGCCGTTTCAATTCGACGCCTTATCCATCATTTACACATGCGCGAGGAAGACCTCAGGACATTTGATGATGCATTTTTACAGTGGACTTCTATATTGTGAGCAATTAAATAATGACTTCTACTTATCTTTTGATTGCACGCGTCATTAGCTCCCGTATCCGAGCCTCATTTAGTGCTCGCATTCAGAGGCGCGTTCCATAGCTCTTTAAACACACCGGGAGGTTTTATTACTGCTGCTTTATAGCGAGATACAACACAGTTGCTGTAGCTTATAAAAGTTTTTTTTTTATAACAACACACTCCGACTATATTCTATGTCTTTTAAAACGTCGCGTCGAATCACGCCCGTTAAAAGTGGCCCGAGGAAATACGAATACTATCCTCACTACATTGAAACTGCTTTCATAAGTAATTAGCAATTTGCACTATCAAGAAGTTGTTTTGTTTGTCTTACTCGCCGAAATTTGTTCATTTTTGTTTATTTTTTCAAAATACCTCGTCCTTTCAAGTGAGAAGGAAAACCGTTTTATAGCGTATTTAAAATAAGAATGTTTTTTTTAAATTATATAAAATATAAATTTTCATGTTATATCGTAATAAAAATAAGTACAATATAGTTTCATTTTATATCCGAATAAATATAATGTCAGTATATTTCAATTTATTGTTTTCAAAATGAAGGACCTACTGCAATGAACATTTAAAACATAAAATGAATCATAAAGAGTATTTAAATATTTAATATTCTAAGTTCTTATATTTTATGGCTTAGTTATTTTTTAATATTAAATTATTTAGCTCGAATACAAAAACTGAGAAAGCGTAGTGGTAGGTACCTTGCAAAATTTGAAACATTAACTTTATAGGAAAGCATAGGCTTCCGAGGCCGGAGTCGGTATTTACTTGGCAGTCTGGGAGACGCTACGTCCTAAGTACAGTTGCCAACGTTTCGGCCGCCATTCTGCGACCTTCCTCAGGTCGAAATGCATGGTTGCAGAATGGCGGCCGAAACGTTGGCAACTGTGCCTAGGACGCGGCGTCTTCCGGTTAGCCAAGTAAATGTCAACATTATAATTCCCTTTGTATACGAGCGATGAATGATTTTCGTTTGTTTTACGAAAATTGCTGAAATTTTTCATTACTTTTTTATTTCTTTTCTTCCTGTTTTCCAGAGCATGCTTTTTAGGGAGTTGAGCTGGATACAAAGCGAAAAATATCATAGTTATTTATCCAAAGTTTCTTTAGCTGTCACATTGCAACGAATACTTCAATTCAATGTTCGCAGTAGATAGTGATGATATTCTTCCAGAATTTGTAAACCTCCCTCAATTCATTAGTCTTCGAAACTTAAGACTTAGCGGCATGAAACAATGTTTTGGGGATTATCTATTTTCAGAATAGTGAAAATGTAGAACTCTTATGTAGCAACATCCCAATGATATTTAATTTTGGCGTGCATCCTTGCTGCTGGAAATTTTAAGATACGACCCAACTTTCCCAGTCATTTTGAACCATATTGATTCTAGTGGCTTGAATGTTTTCTATATAACTTCATTTAATTGATGTTATTAATTGCTGACGCGATCTACTTTAAAAAATCTGGGTAATTGTTCACTAATAACAAAAAAGAGGAAAAATTTAATATGTAACACATTCCCACTAGTTTTAAATTGTTCAATATTTGAAGAATCTACTGGGAATCTAAAATCATGTTTAGGAAAATACTTACTTATTTTTAATTAGGTGATTTATTAAGGTTGAAAGTTAGTTAATGGCTTCTTTACGTGTTACGGCTACTCGGGGCCATCAACCCCGCTCTTCCGTCTGACCATGCAAATTTTCCTACGCTCCTTTCACCATCTAGTGGAGAAAGAAGGTATCATCCCGGGCGACGAAACAGGCGATTTGAATTTAGCTCATGGGTTTCTTCTAGGCTTCAAGATATTTTACAAGCAGTAAATCTACTAAATAGGACAGCCAGCCTTACTTCTTCTGCGAAGGAGTAATAGTAAGTGGCAGTACAAGATCGGTACTGTAGTTTTTAATACATGATTGGGGATTGTTAGTTTAAAGTTTAATTCTTATATTTTATAGGCTTAGTTACTTTTTAATACTAACAATAATACGGTGATTGGATCTATTAATAATTTTATGTATTTCACTATTGCTAATGAACCAATGTAGTTTTAAGCAGAAATATGTTCAACGGTTTGTAGTAATTGAATGAGACTCGATGCTGAATTACGGTAGACAGGGCATGAATACGTTTACGTAGGGAAAAATTATTGACTGAAATATAAGTAGTCTATTTTTTATTCAGATGTTAGATTTGTAATTGGTTAGGGCATAGAATTTAAAAATTGAGGTCCAAAACTTGTTTGCAAAACTATATTGTGGTTCACGTACCTCTTATCTAAAAATACACGAGATAATTCTTCCGTAAGGAAGGAAGCCGTGGAAGTTTGCTATTTTCTATTTTAAGCTGTGGTGATAGAGATAAGATAATCTATGGCGAATATATATTTTACATTAAATTTTTGTGAGTTGATTCTGACTCTCTAGGCTTTTGTAAAATTTATAAAGTTTACGAGATCAACTTGTACATTGGCAACAGGTTTTTACATGTTTTATCAGAAAAATTACCAAACACTTTTTGAGAATGAATTCTCAGCAATAGCTGAGATGGAATTCAAGCGTAACCATGTACCAAGTAAATTGTACCAAGTAAATTGTCATAATAATAAATAATGGTTCAATTTGTAGCTGAGAATGACAGCTACAAATAACTTCCCTTTTATTTATTTCCTGGGCTTCTCTCTCAGCAATGTGAGCCAAAAGTGAACGTAGTAGTTATATATTAGGTATTATGCAGTACGCTACGTTATGTATTCAGTATTGGTTTACACTGTTCAAGTACATTTAAATTCTATTGAAGTCAAAGAGTATTTATACGGTGTTTGCGTAAACAGAATTGAAAATTGATGCAAGCAGCGAGAATGCAACCCTCTATCGAGCATTACGTAAGAGGTGTTCAGAAAAGATCAGAGGATTACACAGGGATGTTTTCGTTCTTTATCTTACAATGAGCAATTTTCTTAAATTGGATTTCGTTTATAACGATGCCTTTTATAAAGACGGATCAACTATTACGAAAATCAGTGGTGTCTTGATTATGCAATTATGAGTATATGTTCAAATGGGCATTATTGAGTGTAACAATACTGCACATTGGTTTTGCAATCTCTTGCAAATGTGTTTAGTCAAGGAATTTCCCTTTAGAGAAAACATTGCAGACAAAAGACCTACGTGCAATTTGAAATAGAAGTAGTAATTCCTATTAAAAATGTTTGCCGACATTAACCCTACAGGACAACCAAACAACAATCATTTCATGATAGCACGTATTTCTGTGCACCAGGTATCGCTACTACCAATATTAATTATCTGGCTTGATACTCTGTAGTCTAGTACAATGTAATATGCTAATAAAATAATAATATTCATGTGTATCATTCTGAAACACGTATGTTTCCTTTTCACACAAAAATCAAATCCAAAGCGATATGAGTATTGCAAGTCCAATGCCAGTTCCACACATTCCACGAGTAGAACCAACAGGCAGCAATAGTTTTATCGAATATTCGATACTTCCGCGTAACTAGCCTATTATCATGTGATACTGATAATACACGAACTTCACCTGAAAGATAAATTGTGATCTTTTGATAATCTAAGTTATCTACACACGATTATCTTCTAAACATTTGATTCATCGAACTGTTAATAAAATTGTTATTGATAACATTTTCTCCTTTCTCGCATTTCCATTGAAAGTACGAGTCATAATGATCGAATAGGCATCTCGTCAACCCTTTCTTTTCAGCGCTGACTGATTATTCTACGCAAAGTGAATGACGTACCACTTATTTCATTGTATATTAATATTTACGAGCAGGATGTTTCTATTGTATAGATACTACTTTCATTCAATGTCATTGAGCTGTCATGCAACTCGCCTTTCAAACAGTCGTCAGACAGTGAATTTAAGGGTTGGAAAGAAGGGGATGGATCCTAAATTCGGGACGAATAGAACTTGCTAGATCCATTACCTTCACGCCGCACTTTGTCATTGTTTTAAAAGTAAAAATAACTTCACACTAGAACCTAACTTCGAACGGTTAGGCATATCATACATCCCATCTGGCTGGTACTATGCGCGGGTCAACATTACAATATTGCCACGCATTTATAAACAAACAGAAATACTTCGAGTCATATGATTATCACTTGGAAATAGCGAATTTCATTTGAAATCAAGGTGGAGCGTGCATGTGGGATGGTGAAGCCGGCGCGAGGTGAAGTGCAGCGGAGAACAAAGAGAGAGCACTCGCCGGCTTCAGCCGCAGCAGCACGAAAGGTTCCCAATTAGCATCTTTTAATGCGATTCTCAATTCTAGCTTGCCGGGACATACCTGGCATGAATACGTTTGGATTCTCAATACCTGGCATGAATAGGTTTGATGTACAGGTGACGACGATATGATTTGAATTCTGATGGAGCAACGGTGGAATTAGAGACAGGAGTTCGGCACGGGGGTCACCAGCACCAAATTATTGTGTGTGTGTGGAGAGAGAGAGCGAGGAAGGGGGAAATTCAATAGGTAGAATATAGATTTCCAGGGACTCCCTTCCAGAGTATAACAATAAATATTAGAAGAAACGAGAGAATGTTCCTCCTGGGGGTGATGCCCACGGTTGTACGAGAGAAGCCGCTTTGTGCAACACAAATTGCACGGTGGATTGAGAGGGAATTGAATACCCGAGCGGCGCAAACAGCGAAGAGCACGTGGGCGCGCGGTAGTGACGGTAGTGACATCGATTACGAAACATCGGTGTTACGAAACATTGATATTTAGAATTAAACTGTCGATGTTAATTCATCAACGAAAATCCATCGATGTTTTTAAAGTGATTTAGTACCCTGTAACATTTGATTCGGGCGCAAGAATTTGTTTTTATAATCACCGTGTTTATTAATTTATAATTAATATTTAACTGAAAACAATGTTAAAATAATAAGAACAAAGGACACTCGATGACGATAATACAAAGAGCGATTGTTTGGTTCGTACACGTAAACTGATCCGCAGTAGTTATTTTGTGGCCGCATCAGTTTTTTTTTGTTTTTTTTTTTTGGTTTTTTTTTTCAACTTTTACAAAATTATGATTAGTTTGTGAATGAAAAATTCGCATAAACATCGAAAACGTAACAACATGGAGCACAAAACACTGTCGTTAAAAATTGTAATATTTAGATGTTTAAAACATGAATGTGTGTATAAAAAAATGGATGTCGCATCCGGGGCGTGGGGCGCGAGCAGTGCCAGATTACCGGACAGGCTGAATAGGTAGGCTGCAGCCTGAGGCGCGCAATTTTTGGAGGCGGGCGAATTTCAGCGGATGCAGAATTTCTTAAGGACAACTTCTGAATGATTTTACAGAAATATTTCTTTCCATATTTGTAACAAAAGAAAGTGTAAATTGATCAAATATATGTCCATTGATACACAGATAACATGAATACAAAAGTATCGTACATGTATTAAATTAGTATCGTGGTGAGAATTATTTATACATATACGTAAAATCTATTATTTAGAAGTACACAATATTTTGGCCGGGTACAAATATCGTACAACAATTGTTGTAATACCTTTAATGTAAAAAAAAGCAAATTAAAAGGCGCTAAAAAAAATTGACAGCCTAGGGCGCACATAAATCAAAGTCAGGCACTGGGCGCGGGAGAGCGAAGCGGACTCACCGTCGGCGACGAAGGCGCTGAGCGCGGCGGCGTCGCCCTGCGCCACCACCTCCTGCGCGGCGGCCTCCTTGGGCCAGCAGGCGGCGTGCGCGGCGCGCAGCAGCACGGAGGGCGGGCGGCGCGCGGGCGGCGCGGCGGGCGACGCTGCCGCCGCCGCCGCCGCTGCGGGCGCGGGCGGGCAGCGCGGGCAGGGCCAGCAGCCGGCGCACAGCGCGTGGCCGCACGCCGCCGTCCACGGGCCGCGTGGGAGGGCGTCGCACGCGGCGCATGTGAGGGCGGGCCCCGCCCCCGCCACGCCCGCCCCCGCGCCCGCCGCCGCCTCGCACAGCACGGCCGCCAGCCGCCGCCGCGCCTCCGCGCCGCCCGCCAGCCCCTTCGCGCCGGGGGGTGCGGGCGGGGACGGGGCGAGCGCGGGGGTGGGCGCGGGCGGCGGCGAGGGGAGCGGGGCGGGCGGAGGAGGGCCTAGGGCTGGCCCGGGGCCCAGCAGCCGGCGCCGCGCCGGGGGCGTGGCTGCAGACGGGCAGCACGCGAAGGACGCCGTCGCGGCGGCAGCGGCCGACGGCGCGAAGGGAGGCAGGTAGCCGTTCATGTCCAGGCTGTGCAGACGCCGCTTGCGCCCGCCGGGGGCCCCCGGGCCGGCAACGGCGGCGGAGGCGGCGGAGGCGGCACCGGCCGAGCGAGCGTTGACCCGCGCGCGCGCCGCGCCCGCTGCGCCGTCTTCATTCACGGCCGCGGCCGCGGGGGGCGGCAGCGCGGCCGCTTTGCGAGGTGACAGCGCGCTCTCACGCTGGCCACCGCCGCCACCGCCGCATGGCGCCGCCACGCGCTCCTTTGTGTGGCGCGCGCGCCGCGCGTCCCTGCCCACCGCGCAGGCCACCGCTCGGCCTCCTGCTTCTCCTCCTCCTCTCGGCCCCGCACACGCACCACGCACTCGACGCACACGGGGAGTCGTCCAACGGCCGGACGGCGCACGCACTAGGCCATGGCGCCTTTGTTCTCGCGGGGTCACGTGACGCGCACGCACACTCGACGGCAGCCGGAGGCGGCGACGACCACTGCGGTCCCGCGCTGTGTCGATCGAAGCGGGCGCGTGGGTGGTGGCGTGTGTCTGTCGTGCCCGCGTCCGTGCCTGCGTCCGCTGTGGCCGGGCGGCGCGAGCAGACTGGCGGGCAGCCGCCGCGGCCACCACCTCCTCGCTCGCCCGCCCGCCCGCCCCGCGCCGCCCTTACGTAACGCGCGCCGCTCAATAGGCGTCGTGGCGCTGCGCGGCGCGGCGCGGCGCGGCGGGCCGGGCGGCGGCTGCGGGTCACGTGGGACGCAGCCCTCCGGCGCGGAGCAGAGAAGCGGGCGAGGAGCCGCCGCCTCCCATCGTAGGTCCTCGCGCCCAGCGCAGCCCAGCCCCGGACGCGCCGCGCGGTCAACAGCCCCGGCAGAGGCTGCGCACGGCGCCCCTCTTACATATTTACTCCATTCTAAGTTTTATTCATTTTTATTAACAAAATAAAAATATTGATACCAAAATTTATTTCATTAACAAACTTCTACTCATTTAGACACAGATATTTATTTAGTCAAAAAACAATAAAAATCTATAAGTGACTTATGGGGGAGAAATCATCTACTCAGAATTTCTTGAGTAAATGTAATTGGAGTACATGTTTCTTGAGTACTATATATGTAATTGTAGTACAAGTAATTGTACTATATATGTAATTGTACTATATATGTAATTGTACTATATATGTAATTGAGTAATTTTACATGTTATTCATCTATTTCAAAAGAAAAATTAACAAGTTTAATATACAGTTTATAAAGTTTTGAAAAATGATTTACAAAATAATATTTTAAACACTCCGCATTTGTATCACAACTGCAAGACTAACCCCTTTCCCTACTAAAACTGTAGGGAAAAGTGATACTTTCGTAGACTTGTGAAAGAATTTAACGCAATTTTCATAAAGCACTTTAGCGTCGCATTCGTTCGCTGCTGTCGTGGGCCGGCCCTGGGTCGCTGGCTGCACTCCCCTCCTCCCCGCTGCAGCGCACCCGCTGGGCGCGGCGAGGCGAGGCGCGTCCAAGAGAAGCAGACGCGGTCAACAGCCTGCCAGGCGGCGGCGCGCAGGTGCGCCGGCTCCTCGCCCACCCCCATGGACGAGAGGGGAGATAACTTTTGCATTTACTTGTGACATTTCACAAGCAAATTAATAAAATGTACTACGAGAATTAAAACATATCTCAAATGTTAGAATTACTAAAAACAATTGATTTTGTTAAACCAATTTCGCAGATGCCAAATTAGCAAGAGAGCTGTTCCCAAAAGGTCGTAGAAAAACATTTCCAAAACTCTGTTAACTTGTTAAAAAGGGGAAACCCAAGGGTTGACAACAACAAATAAATTAAATGTTTCATTACGTAAGGGTTCGAGACCCATTTCAAAATATTCAGGGAGTCGCGCCACTCCCCCTCCCCCTTGCTGTGCGCAAGCCTATCCCCCATAGTAGCTCTATATTTCGGCCTTGCTCTGTGTCGGATTTAAATATTGCGTAGACCCCAAACACAAAATCCCAAACCGGAAACTCCCCCAGTTTACTAAAAAACACTGATTAGAAAAAACTAACTTTTTATACAAATACAAAGGAAAATAAACCTCTCTCAAACAATGCGAATTTCCTCCCTTGAAAATAAAGAAATAATAATATATTAATTTGTAACAAAGTATGTTATTTGAATATTTGTATATGACAAGAAATAATTGAAGTGTTTCCATTCATAAAAACACTTCATGTGCTGCTCTCACCTTTAGCCACTCATGAACATCCAATCCCTACAAGTATTTAGCTCATTTAACTATATATTATTTTAGTGAAGCATCCTCATTAGTTTATTGGTATTTTTACTTCTAATGAAATTATGTACAAAAAACACAAGATGTCGGAGAATCGTCTATTGGTACAGTTCGTGAATTTAATGCAATAAACTTGCGAGAATTGTGATTCGGAATATAATAAAATCTTTGAATATTACTATTAATTTCTCACAAATAAAACTTAAAAATGTAAATAATGCGTATCTTTTCAGATAAATAATCTTCTTAGTCGAGCACCAGAATGATCTCGAGAATCACAAGTCTGCGGACGATCTGTTAGCAATGGTCTGAAGCTGTCGCACGCAAAGTGGTATCGGTCGAATTGACTTTTCTTAGAAATCGAGGGTTTCAATTTAAAAAATGGGAATCGACAACAGCAATAATAGACCATCTCACCACTAACTACCTTTTAAATTATTATTGTTTGTTTGTCATTTCAACCGTTTAACGTAGAAGAATTGCCATTTCTAAACATAATATTTTGCCTCTTAAAAATATACCGATTCGCAACACCAGAAAACAACCGGAAACGGAGAAATATGTCATTTTAGAACTGAGCTCATCAATTGGGGCGTATAGAAATCGACCTCCTTTACTTGGGTATAACGGAAGGAGGTGATGGCGCAAGCAGGCCGTTGATCCACCAACGAAGAAGCGTATCCTATTTCCGTCCATTCATGTGCTTACGTGGTTGGGAACCGGTCCCTTGGCCCTGTCGCCGCACCGCATCCTGGAGAGCCGGGGATGAAGAGCGGCGCGGAACACGTTAATCTGCCACCGCCGTTTAACGTCTGCTGCTGCTAACGTCTGTCGCTGCCTGGTCTTTCTTGACAACCTCCGCTCCACACCGTAGCCATGTAAATACCTACACAGTCAGAAATAACATTAAATTTAATGAACGACTGTTAAGTTAACTTACTTGTCTACAATAAATTTAATTGTACACATACATTAAATTTGATGTTCGTACATGAAAATTACTTTCATCTACGTTACATTAAAAGTAATGCAGAAATTTCTGAGAATGTACTCACGCGAAACCAAAATATTGTTACTGCTAGCATGGTGCGAACAAACAACTACCGAGTAGTTCAAAACACGCGCTACTGTCCACTGGACGTATTTCATTTTCATAACTGCTAGTTGGAGAGAGACCACGTAATCGTCAAGCGCTAGTCCATTAACACAACACTCGCTCTCTGTGAACTCATGTAAGCGAGCTAGTTGGAGAGAGAACGACACGTTATCGACTAGAACAAGTGTATTAGCACACCAGTCGCCCTGAGTGATTCCTTGGAAGCAAGCTATTCGGAGAGAGGTGGTCAGAGATCGATTAGTATGTTAGCACACCACCCGCTCTGAATTATGCCGTGGGACCAAGCTGTTTCGATGAATGAGGTTACGTGATCGACTAGTACTTCTGCATTGGTACGGTGGTCGCTCAATGTGAACTCTTGGAACCAAGCTTCTAAGAGAGAAGACTTCACATGTTGACTAACATAAGTGCAGAAGCACACAAGTCGGCCTGTGTGATCCCTTGGAACCAAATTGGAGAGAAGAGGTCACGTGTTGACTATCACTAGTGTATTAGCACGCACGTCGGCGTGTGTGATCCCTTGGGAGCAAGATTGAGCCGGGGCCGAAGCCCGGGCGACGCTCCTTGTTGTGGCCCGGGGCTTCTCGCGAAGCGGCCAATTCGGAGGCGGGGCAGGGCGTTGGGGGGGGGGGGAGCCGGAGCGAGGCCTGGGCTGGACGTGGGCGGGGTCGTCTGCGGAGACGGCGAGGAGGGCAGGGGAGGCGCGGCAAGGGTGACGGTAACGTTGGCTGCGGAAACGGTGGCTGGAGAGGTAGCGGGCGGGGGCGGGTCGAGGGCGAAGACCGGAGCTGGGACGAGGTAGGGCGAATGGGAGGGTGGAAGAGGGGCCGATAGTAGGGTTGTTGGAGGGAGCGAGAGCGGTGGTAGCGGGAAAGGTTTGAACGGGGGCAGGGCGGCATTGAGGCAGTGATAATGGGGCGGGTGAGGGGCGGTGATGGAGCAGAGGGACCGCTGGACCGGGACTGGAGTCCGGGGCGGAGGCAGCGGGAACGGATCTTTGAAATGGGGCGGGGCGGCAACGGAGCGGTGGCGGCTGTTATAATGGGGGCGGGTGGGGGGGGGCGGTGATGGAACAGAAGGACTGGGAGTCCGGGGTCCGGGGGCGGGGTCCGGTGGCGGGGGCGGGAGCCGGGGGCGGGGGTGGTGGCAGCGGGAACCGAGGTTAGAAAGGGGGCAGGTTGGCAACGGGGAGATGGCGGCGGGGCTGATGACGGGTGAGGGAGATGGGGCAGAGGAACCGGTGGACCGGGAGCTGGGGCCGGGGGCGGTGGCAGCGAGAACGGATTTTGAACGGAGGCTGGGCGGCATCGGGGCGGTGGCGGCGGTGATAATGCAGGAGGGTAGGAGGGCGGTGATGGGGTGGAGGGACCGGCAGAACGCGGGTCGGGAGCGGGGACGGGGGCGGGAGCGGGACCGGTGTCGTGAGCTGTGGCGAGCGGGGGCGGGGGCAGCAGTGGGTTACGCGATTGGCCTCGATGCCGCGGACGTACGTAACGCTCTCCTGCGGCCATAGACATAACTAACGCCCTCCCGGGGAGAGGGGGTAAGAGGTCTCAAACTTTAGCTCGCTGGGGCAGCCATACTCTTACATGTAAAATGTTATCTAAGCTTCGGTGCTATATTGGTAGTGTGCAACCGACCAACATAAGGACTGTTATGAGGTGTTTTGAAAAATCCATCAGGTTCTACTATGTGGCTGTCGATCATATCTATGTGTTGCATACGTAGTTGAATTAGGAATAAAGATAGCGTTGTTTGCTCCATGTTTTTACAAGTCGTGTATGCTTCCTTAATTGAAAATATTTGTATCGCAAACGAGACAGGCTTTTGATTTGATGATATTGCTGACTACTGCTGACGAAATAACTAAACCCCCGTCCTCTTTTACCTTGCAAATGAGACCTCGGAAAAAAGGGCGGAGATAGTGAGGATTCACTGACCAGAAGCAACGTGAGATCAATTCCCAATAGATCAAGGGGACACTGAATGGAAAGCCTGATCGAGATGGTCTCCTGAAAAGGTTTAATCAAGGAAAACATCCGTAGGGTTCGAAGAAATTAAAAATTTGTCACATTTCTCCCTAATCTTTCGATTACTCATTCATTCGTCGCGCGAATTATTCACGCAAACCAACATCGTGCTTTTACTGGAATTTATTTTTTGGTAAAACACACACGACCTGACTACCCTGGTATATAATAGTCTCCACAACGGCATATCAAAGATGCATATATTAGTACCTGACAATGTCATTTCATTAAAAACCTTTTAAAGAAAACAGTTATTTCTGATTCCATGAAATAACGGATTTCATCCATTCCAGTACACGACTTCTCTCAACGAATGTAAATAAAAAAGAAAAATGGTTGTTTGACATTTTATATAATTTCCTTTTAAATGCATATTATGATTCCACTTGTGTGAATAGTGTAAAGTGAAGTATAAAGTGGGTTCTTATAAATTAAGGCAACTACAACTATTCCCAC
Organism: Teleogryllus occipitalis; assembly: GCA_011170035.1. NCBI lineage: Eukaryota > Metazoa > Arthropoda > Insecta > Orthoptera > Gryllidae > Teleogryllus > Teleogryllus occipitalis. The sequence goes on from BLKR01000013.1 coordinate 487,713, forward strand.
AACATTCATTTATCTATAGTCTATTTTCGTTTTCTATTAACAGACTTTTACAGTTACTTAATGTCCACAATAATGATTTAAGTAAATTTAAATAGCTTGTCTCACTTATATGCTGAAAATACTTCTTAACAGACATTCAATAAACGCAAAGTTATAGTTTCCATAAAAATAGCAAATATTCATTTTTTGTTCGATCCGGACTCCTTTCAGATTGCTATTTACTCTTTTCTTAATAATACGGATACCACTCAGAACATTTTCTTCGGCTTTATTCGTTGGGAACTGTTAAGCAATGCTGTAGGTACGATATGTACTAGAATTACATAACCTGTAAATAATTCGTAATTATTACATAACCTATCAAAATTCTTTGATATCACAAATCGTTAATTTTTCAATAATGAAATTGGTGGTGCTTTAACAGAATATACTTTCTCGTATAATTGTTAGAGGTTACGTAATTTGTAACTTCTATCCTTACATTTCAAACAATCGTTGGAAAATTCCAGACTATAATTCAAAATACACGAAGAATGCAAGATATTTTTTAAAAAATAATATTTTCCCCCGTGAATGTCGAGAATTGAATCCTGGGCTTCAAATTAGTGTGCTAGGTCTCAATACATTGATTTACAGTGGCAAAATTGTATGAAGTCTAAAGATTTCTTATTCATAAATTGTGAAACCAGACATAATTTTCAAGATTTAATACAGAAGCTACTAATATTTCGAAAGAAAATGTTCTTGTAATGGTTTTAAAATCTAATTTTGCAGAATAGATTGCATTTAAAAAATATATAGCTTCAATATTTAATGAGTGTGACAGGTTTGAAAACATGTTCTTCCGCAATTTTAGGTTTTAATGGATATTTGTCCTTAGCTTTATTATTAAGTGGACTTTGTTCTACATGAGCAAAATATTTAAAGAAACGTTTCGAGCCGATCTTGAGAAAAACCTGTTTACATATTTTTACTTTCTCGTGTACTGCTTAGGTAGAGTAGAGAAGGTACTGAAATGCTGCAAGTAAAAGGTGTTTTTCGACAGAAAAACTCCTATTGCAAAGTTATGAAAAAGTGCAAAAATCTTGTTTCGATATGGAGTAAATTACTTCTTCTAACACGTTATGTAGTCAGAATCCATGGTTTATGGTTCTCGATACCGAAAAACCGACTGACGTCCAAACCGTCTATCTATCTGACGTCTATCTGTCCGGCCGATTCTGTCTGTGGTCAATGGTAGCGCCTAAACAATTCAGACGATTTTCTCCAAAATTGATATTCTTCAATCGATTTAAAATACTTCAAGGTCCTGCAAGTTTGAAATTTGAGTTCTTTACAAGAAGCCTCAACAACAATTTAAAAATTTATCACAAATTGTCTCAAAATTTTGGGTTAAACTTTGATCTTGAATAGCATGAAGAACTCTGACAGAAATGGCTTGGTTCTCATTTTCGTAGAAATCCCTGATTTTCTTTTAAATGGCAAAAGTAAAATTTGATTTCCGGTCTTCCTACAACTACGAGTACAATAATGAAGAAACCAATTTTTTCTTAATAAAATCTGTTCATCAAAAATATTTAAAATTTAAATTTTAAATATGACCATGTTCAATTGTTTGAAAATATGAGAAGTTATTGCCTAATTTTGCTAAAACAGGCAATTTTTTAATTTTAAACATTTTTTTCTCAAAATTGCTTCAATTTTTTTCTTTAATTTCTTCCCTCATATGTAGCAAATTATAAAGAAAGTGGTCCCATTTTCACCGAACTCTCTGTATTTTCGAAAATTGCCAAACAAGAACAAAAACTTAACATTGCAAAAGGACAAATTTGATGATGGAGATTTTTTGTTAAATTAAATCGGTTCCAAAAAACATTTCGTTAAAAAAGCTTATATACATATTTGTGTTTATAGTTTTCCGAAATTTCGCAATATATCGACATTGCAGAAATTCACTGGCAATTGAGATAAATCACGGGTTAATTGCACATGGAATTTTTATATTTTGTTTTTTAATAGTGCATTTTTTCAGCGCAGCTAACTATACCGAAGTGACTAGCGCGAGAAATCTGGAAAGTTTATTTGAAAAGATTGATTTTGACATTATAAGTTAATATAATTTTGAATTTTAATGAATTAATGTCATTCATTGAGTGTTTAATTAATGAAAATGATAGATATCTGTTTATTTAGAAGATCACTGTTGTTCTTACTTTTAATGGAAAAAATATCATTTACAACTCATATTACTCGAACAATCTGGATTTGAGGAATTTTGTGTTTAGTTCAGACAGTATCAATTTTCACATACAATCGGAATAAACTGACAATGTAATATGCGTGTCATTTTTTCGTTTTTCAAATTCATGGTAAAGTTTGCGGCCAAATTTACAAGGAAAATCGACTATCTTGTCGATTTGTCAGTTTTCCTTCTCGTTACGTCAATTTCTACGTGTTGAACGTGTCCAATTTGGACGTGTTATATTATTTTCGATACGTGATCTTGTAGCGAGCGTAACACGAAGCAAAACAGGAAAATCATTATATGATATTCTAGGGATGCGTTTTCTTGGTCGTGCAGCCCCAGGCGTTATCCACGGCCGGCGGTACCACCTCCAAGAAAGACGCCATCATGCCGTTGCACGAGCATTCCGCGTCGGTTCGAAGGAAGGGGCCGAAGGCATTACGTCATCTTTACGTCACCGCTGCTGAGGCCGCGTTGCTGCGCTGCTCCGGCGAGCGGGACTCGCTCGCAGAACAAAAGCGCTCTCCCACGCACTGTGCTATAAGCCGCATCACGCGTTAAACCGTTGCAAATAATGTTTCGGATTCGGTTAAAAGTTAAAGTGAAACCAGTTTTGGTAAACTCTTGGCCTTTACGAATATCACAAGAAACATTACCAAAGGTGATGAACGGATTTCCATGTAATTACATGTTTTTACAGGAACTAGATACCCGCATTCAATTACATTTTGTAGAGTTTACAAGACATTCTGAATGAATTAGAACTACTTTTATTTTACATATTTTGGTATAATTACATATTTTGACATATTTACCTATTACGACACATTTCTTACATATTTCGCTACATTTTAATACGAGTATATTTATAGGTCGAAACGGAACATTTTAGATGCGCGATTGCAATTGTTACGGAACCATCTTTCTTGAAATCAAATGTAATGCTGTTGCGCTTGTATTACCACCATATGCCTCCGCCAAGAATAGTCAAACTTATCCCTCCCCCTCCACTTACTGCGTACTTGCGAGTCAAGGATGAGCGGATTTTAACGAACAAAAGTAATTTCAACCACGTGCTTGCTCATGTTTCAAATAGCAGATTCGTTACTCGATTGAAAACTAACAAATATTTTTTACAGAAATTTGTCTTACCGTTTTGTTCAATTTGGAGGGTGGGATATGTAACCTTTAACCACCTCCCAGGGATCCATCACTCGCTACACGGTACTACTGTTCACTTGTACACCGACTCCTCGTAAACATTGTAATATATACTAAGAACGTATTTTATATTTCGAATAAAATTCTTATATGTGGTGAAGTCTAGTGTACAATTACTTCAGCAGAGATGGAACCTTCTTTCAGCCACTCAAAAGAGAACTGATCGGCGACGTTCTATAGCCGGGAAATGATTGTAAAGAACAATTTTAAACACAATAATGAATTTTTATTTTACATATTTTCTAATTCTTCTTACATGTTTTGGAAAAAATAAGTACATGTATATGTACATACTCGTATTTTGCATCTTTTATTACAATCAATTTCGTTCCCTAGTGATGAAGAACATGTTGCATTTAATTTGAGTGGTTATTTGAAAACCCAAATTGAAAATGTGTTCTATCAATTACTGAAAGTGAGATTCAATCCTAACGGAAAACAGTGTCTTAAAGAAATATCCACGACTGTGTAGCATCCACTGTGTCACAATTTATTTAATTTATTGATTTATTTGTGATTCCGGATCCTTGAATCTCACCGGATCTTATGAGTGATAATCTAATGAGAGGATAATTGCAATAATAACGATGACATGAAATAGTGATGAGGTAATGGTGAAGAGAGACACTAGGGAAATGGGAGAACCCCGAGAGAACACGTCGATTCTCTTTGTTCACCTCAAAAATTCTGGATGGTTTGACCGAAGATCGAATAACGAAGGGACTCAGCGATGGAGGTGGTGCACGCTAGCCACTAAGCCACGTATCGTCACCGTTTCTATATTTCCAGACATCTGTACCTTCAGACAGTTATTTTATAAACACTTGCATTCTTTGGCCCGTACGACCCCAATTTTGCAAAAACCAAAATTCCATTTTTCTGCCTTTTCATGAGATAATCTATATATTTAAAAAAATAAGGTATTTTGCCATTGCTTCGTTTAGAGCTTCTACTGAACCGATTGTTGTATTTTTTCTTTTAAATGAAAGAATATGATCCCTAGATGTGTTATCAGATATTGTTTGTGTTGATTCACCAACATTTACGGTGTAAATTAATTAATTAAATATTTCTTTAATAGTGTGCTTATCAATAGTCAACTGTTTTCTTCCAAAGTGTGACTGTTTAAAAATCGATATATATGAGTCGATAGATGTCCACGCTGCTTCATGGTGGCACTGCTTGATGTATTGTTTAGATTGTTGAAATGTGTTTACAATTCGTCAAGGGTTTGTTTCAGTGTAATTATTGCATTGAGGCGTTGACAGTTTGCATGTGTTTGCTGTTGTGGTGTATTTTGTAGAGAACATTCCGACAGTGTGTTTTGCTCGGTTGTACTGAAGTAGTGAAGTTGTTCACAGGTTATGTCGAATTCCGAATCGTTGTCCACGCGCCCCAAAAGACGCGAACGTACATTAACTGGACGCAGGGAAAGAGAAAGTCAGCGTAAGTGTCGTGATAGTGAGGTCATTTCGTTTTCTATTGGGTCGTTGTCTATGAAATGTCAGTTTTGTTCTGCTTTGTACTTCGCATGTGAGAGAAATTCTGCAAACGAGTTTACTGTGTTGCTTAAATGGGAAAATAAGTTTACCTTCGAGCAATATGCCAGAAGAAATCAAAATTGTTTATAGGACATGATGACACATCAAAAAACTTTAGAAATAATATCCGTCAGTATAATAGTGCTCTTTCTTTTGTGTCATTTGGTGCCGATATTGCATTGCCACCTGATCATGGGCCATACGTGTTCAAAATTTTGGGAACTCGCATCTCAGAATATCTTCGTTATACCCTGAAGATCCAAACAATGCAACGTATTGTGGACATTAGTCTGGGCACAGTATTTTACATTTATCTCAGATCTCACCGTCAAATTTTGACGGGTTTTCACTAGTCAGTATTTATTTTTCATGCTTACATCACACATAACGGAGCTTCTTCGTAAACTTCATTTGGTTCGTATTATTTTTATTTATTTTTCTGTGACACGCTGAAGCACAGCGTAGATCAGAGGTGGTGAATAATGTATGAAAAGTATAATGACGACAGCGACGACGATGATTGTGGTGAAATGATGGATGGAGCAATGAATAATGGGGAAATGCACAATGCGCGTGCTTTTCAGCCAAGAGGTCCACGCGACCTCGTCCGACTCATTCGGGATTTTTGTGATCCAAATGGTATACGTATAAGAGAAGATGAAAGGACAGCGTAAATATTTTCTCTTCCTTTTTTGATAAAGAACGCGACTAGGATAATCTTTTTTTAAAATTTAAATACAAATTTCAGCTTGATGATTCTGCTCAGGAATGCTTTCGAATTTATTCGCCACGATTTCATGGATCGAAATTTCATACATCGAAATGTCTTAGATCAAATGTTTTATACTGCTAATTTTGTAGCCTCAATTACCCAAACATTTTAGGGGGATTATCAAAGCAGTATCTCCTGATTCCTGAATGATCATTTGAACGTAGATTCCTGAATGTAGATATCCTCGATTTCCTGAATCCTGATTGTGGATTTAGCAGGGATCGCTAAAGATTGATTGACTGGACATTTAGAGCGTGCCGACTGCTAAGGTCATTAGTTCCGCAAGTGTAGTGGATGGTTTTTTCATCGGGAGGTAGCGACGACCTTCGCATGCTGGATGGTGAGATATGGCGCCGACCTACAGTCGCCTAGCGGGGAGTTCCCATCCAGGTTTTCTTCCACCAGCTGAGTACCACACCGGCTGGAACTAGCTCAAACCTTCCGACCGATCTCCCGCCATAGGTAGTTGTGTAGTGCATGTAAGTAGAAATGTGTGTAAGTAAGGTGTGAGGGTAGAACAAGGAAGAAGAAGAAGAAGAAGAAGAAGAAGAAGAAGATCGGGCACGGTCCGTTGCCTGTTTGATAGGGTACTGCTCGGGCATTCCCCCGGTGTTGATCGGAGCTATCTAGCTAGTGTCGAAAAATATGCCACCGTCGGGAGTGGAATCCTAGGACCTCACGGTCAGAGACACTGCAGTGGCATCAGTTGATGCCCTGAGCCACCTCTATCTGTGAGATAGCTAAAGAATTATAAACGACTGGCCAAGGCGTATTCATGTCGTGCGCGTAGGTTCGAATGTTCTTGTAAAGCATTTTAGCTGCTTGTTGCCTGTGGTCAAGTGGGATGGAAAGACCCGGGTAAAGGGAACAGAGCGAGAGCTCCGATTCCCGTGAGTAGGTATGGCAAAAAAACGATGTTTTCCATCAGAAACATCGATGTTTCCTTCACTTCTTTATTTTAACCTTCGTATATATATATATATATATATATATATATATATATATATATATATATATATATAAACATTCGATGTTTTCTTCACATTATATTTTGTCATATTTTGTTGCCAAAACATCGATTTTTTAAAAATTTTTAATAAAGCAATATCGATGTTTTACATCATCCTCATTACCGCGCTGCACATTTCGCCTGTGCAATCTGAGAAAGTTAGAAGCTGCTCGCGTTATGAGTGTATGTTATCGGTAGGCGTGTCATTGCCTGAATCGATTGTAGTGTTAGAAAAGGCCCTCAGACGTTTTGACAAGTCGTTAATGAGACTCACTCCACTCGATCCAGGGAAGTTCCACAGTAACATTATACAGTACAGAAATTAAAATTGGATAGGAATAGCAAGTTTATTAGTTTATATTTAAAGCATCAATGTTTTAAACATCGATGTTTCTTTGTCGATGTTTTCACCGACATCGAAAACCCTTTAGCGATGTATCGATACATCAATGTATCAATGTTTTGGTAAAATTTGCCATCACTATTAATACTCGTGATACTCGAGAGTGAGGCCGAAGGCAGCGCTGGGGCGCCACCGCCCTGTGACTGATCGCCTCGATGGCATCCAGGCGGCCGGCCGCGGCCGTGCGGCGTCGCGCGTGGCGTGGCCAGATGATGTGCGCCGCCGCGACTCGACGCGCCCGACGGGAGAATGAATGGGCCTCCAAGGCCCTTGCGGCTGCACCCGCGCCCCTGCCCAACGGACCCCGCCCCCCACGTCGCCTCTTCCCTCCCCGCCCGCCCCGCCCGCCGCGCTGTTTCCTCTTGTCCGTCTCCGCTCCCCGCCCGCCATCGTCCTCTCGCTGCCCGTCCGGTCCCGGCTTGACTCATCCCATTCCTGTTCCTTCCCGACGCGCCCCGCCCTCTTTCTCTGCTCCGACCCGTTCAGCCCCGCCCTTCCTCGCTCTGTCCGCTTTCCTCCCCCTTCCGTCCTGACGCACCCATCCAGTACCTTCCCGACACGCACCGCTACTTCCTCTCCTCCGGCCCTCGCTCCCCCCGCTTGCCGCCTTGCCCCTTACTATCCTGTTTCTTTCCATCCTGTTCCTGTCCCATCCGGCCTGATCCGCCAGGCCTCACTCCTCTCTTTCGCGCCCTCCCTCCGTCCTGTCCAGCCCCGTTCCTTCCTGCCCCCTGCCTCCTCGCTCCGCCCACTTCCCGAACCTTCCCGTCCTCCACCTTGCTATTCTGTTTCATCCCATCCTGACCCTTCCCGCTCAGTCCTCTCCTCCGCACCCTCACTCCATCGCAGCTCGCCCCGCCCCCCGCCTGCTCCTCCGCCGCGTGTGGCTTCGTCCTGCGCTAAGAATAGCCGCGCGACCGTCACTCTGCGCGGGGACGCTGCGCGCGCGGGCAGGCGCGGCCGCGTGGGGGCGGAGCGCTGCGCGGAGAGGAGCCGACGCGAGGCGAGTCGAGGCGACACCGCCGCTCACAGCGTTACGTAAAGCCCAGTGCCCAGTGCACAAAGCACGAGGCGCGAGGCGCGAAACAAAGAGCCCAGTCAGCGGCCACGTGGCGCGAACGTCACATGCAAACACTTCGGCTGGCAAGGATTCCGAGGAAGGATTACTTCACTATAAAAAAAAAAACAACTCCACATCACTGCATTTAATGTAGGAATCATTGTGAGTACTTCTATATAAGAATGTATCCCAAATTTATTAGGCCCTCGGTTCCCTGGTTGTCGTACAAAACCAACCAGTAACTCTATGAGAAATTTCTCTGTAAGACCCAAATGAGAAATTAAAACTTATCTTTTGAACTGCGAAATAAAAATAAAAATATAAAAGATACAGTTTGAGATAAATAATGTAAACTTATATTTTACTCAAGACGTAAAAAAATTACTACTCATTTATTTATTACTATTTGTTTTTATGTAATTGCTAGTAAAACAGAATAATTTTACTTTTTATTGAAACTTTTGCGTTTCCTCTAACATTGTCTACATTTCCAAAAATCAATTTAATTTGCCGCGGTCTCCCTCAGCGACTCCGAGGAACCCCAGGGGTCCAGGTGCCATTTTGCGAAACGTTGATGTAAGCGAACGTCTCATACGACTTTCAAATCACTATATGCGTCCCGCCGATCGTAATCTCAATGTTTTTGCTGGGCCGTTGACTAATTACCCATGTTATACCCTGCTTCTTGGGTCATTGTGGAGGGAGTTCTACCTATTCTTGCTTTTAGTTGTTGTGACACCGGATACGAAACAACAATTCTTGTTGATACCGAACAAAGCACTGGCTCGATATCATCATCCAAATTCAAGTATCAATAATTAAAATATCAACATGGTTGACAAAGATATAAAACAAGGAAGTGAATACCTACATTTTGTTAGACAAACGAAGACTTTTCAGAACACCAATATTAATTATATTCACGGTAACAAAATCAATAATTTTAGATTTCACAAACAAAACTTTAAGACACTACGAAAGTACTGTATTTTTAAATTGGAAATCTTATAAGATCCTTATATAAACGTTTGGAATGCTTCATTTTAAATCTTGTTTTTTCGATACTTAATAACGAATAGCCCGTTGAAATATCTAGATCTAGACTTAAAGTGTTTCAAAGAAGTGAGCAGAACACAGTAAAGAATAAAAATAAAATATTGCGTAACATTCCAGAACAAGTTTCTAAATTTTCGGTGGTCACGTTCTTCCTTTATGCAAAAGTTTCTTCTTATACAATGCTTATTCTCAAAGAAGACAACCAACCGCACGTGTTTTACGTGACACAAATGACACGTGATCTACGAGAATCATTGTTTTTGGAAGGAGAGTATCGCTCGATACGTTTCGCGTTTTATCCTTAAAAATATATTACTTGATTTACAGTCCCACAAATTGATCACACCAAAACGAACGAGAATTATTATCAAATATTAATATATTGAGTAGAAAATGACCATGATGATCACTTTCTGATATCAAAAAGAGATTTTGCTTTATTTTTCAGGTTAAGGTCCGACATTATGGACATTAAGATTTTTCGTCCGGCATTATGGACATAAGGATTTTTCGTCCGGCATTATGGACTTCTTTATAGCAATATAAACAATATTACTTACGAACTTAATTACAATAATATAATAATACAATAAATTACATTTAACGATTTTAAAAATTCGTTCAGCCTATTTTCTCCAAAATTAGTATTCCCCAATCGATCTGGTTAAATTTGAACGAATTTGAAACATATATTTCAATTTTGGGGGTACTTTACATGAATCCCCTGGAACATATTTCAAATTTTCAAAAAAATGACTTCATCGGTTTTTACTAAATTTTATTGTTGGATAGTGTGAAGGACGTTTAAGTGAATAGTGTAGGTTTCGTGTTCGTTGACAACCCAGATTTTTCGAAAATTTCAAAAGTTCAAAACATTTTCGGAGTCATCCTACAATTAAAATAATTATGATAGAGATTTTATCCTTAATGAAATCTGTTCATTAAAGATAGATTTTGAAATAAGGTCATGTACAATTTTTCGATAATGTGTGTACTTCTGCGTGAAAATACGAGGGAGAAAGTACGTGCTGTTTTAGCACCACTAGTTTTCAATACTCCCTTGTACTACTTTACCTCATGAACCCCTACTCCAGCGGCGGACCCAAGGGAAATAGCCAAGGAAACTCGTGCCCCTACAGCCTTTCTGGAAATATATCAATACGAATTACTCTTTAATGTTTCATTGCACAGAATGCTAATTAAAACCTATAATATATGTTTAAATAATGAAAATAAAAAACTAAAAAAGGGTTTACTATCCAACATCATTTCAAAAAAGGTATTTTAATCACCATAATTGTGATTAATAGTTATTTATGTATCCAGGGCGATAAGTAGATTTTTGCTCCGAGGGTGACTTCCAAACCCGAGAGCCTCTGGCTCGAGGGATTGGAAATGGCCTGAGGGGCAAAAACATCTAGTAAAGCTCGTGGTGCATACAAAACTTTATGGTTTACTCGTTCGTTGCTGAATTTAACGAGAATTCGAAACATTTTTTAATTTGACTTGCGTCTAAAGCGAAAAGACGGATTGTAATAGTTATTTATCAATATGACAGATAATCAGATAAATAAAACAAGAGTATGTATTGAATGACTACTGCGTAATCGTCGTTGGACTGATTTTTTCGTACAAAATGAAAGAATATTGTGAAGTTCTTGAGGAAATTCTGGCAAAACTAGCAAAGCTACGTCAGTGGTTTACAGAAAAATTTCGAAAAATATATGAAAATGCTTATGGTGTATTTGAGAGTTATATAACAGTGTGAATAACCGTTTGAATTGTTCGGATGAAACGGTACTTTTAGGCTATTTGCCTCTATTGCCAAAAGTTATTTAGAATATTTCATAACATCAAAAAATAACATTTCGAGGATGTTATCCGATGTGTCATCTATCTTATTACTACCTGAAGTACTGCTACTCAAGAAGCATGTGTGAGTAAAAAAAGGGTGATATATAAGGTGATACATAACAGAGATTGATTGATTGATTTTTTCATGTTTCCGGGCGCGTCAACTGCTCTGGTCATCAGTCCCGTTAGTGTAGTGCATGTTTTTTCTCGGGAGATGGCGATGATCTTCCCCCGCTGGATGGCGAGATCCGGCGCCGACCTACCGTCGGCTAGTGGGGTTTCCCCCTAACCAGGACTCTCCCACCAGCGGGGCACCGCCCCGGTCGGGACAAGCTCTAAGCTTCCGACCGGTCTCCCGGGATATGTGGTAGTATAGTGTATATTAGTGTAAGTGTGTGTGTAAGGGGAGAGGATAGGACAAGGAATGGGAAGGACAGATCGCGCGCGGTCCGTGGCCCGTTTGATACGGTACTGCTCCGGCATTCGCCTGGTGTTGATTGGGGAAACCACGGAAAACTACCGATCAGAGCAGCCGGCCGCTAGAATTCTCCTCCAGACAGCAACTGAATTCGACCTAGCTGAAAAGCTAGTGTCGAAAATCCTGCCGCCGTCAGGACTCGAACCTAGGATCTCCCGGTCAGAGGCGCCAAAACAGGGAAATATGAGTGACTGTTGGCGATTCTAAATTCACAGGAACACTCCGAACTTGCAAGATTCATATTAAATAAACAAAATAAGGTATTTAACGAGTTATTTTACTTATTTGAGCATTATGCCATTTATTTATTACATTAGCTTGTATCTTAACTTTAATAAATCGAATTCATAAAAATGTATTTTTATGTTGGTATTAGAGAAGGCCATAAAGTATTGAACAAACCCGCGCGGGCATAAAGAATCAGGAAGACTCGCAAAAGAATTATCAATACCATTACGTGTTTTGTTTCAGGTTCGTAAACACACAGCAATGAAGTAGCCCTAAAATAAATTAATATCACCTTGTTGAAGGAATTTCAAAAATTAAATATCTTGTAATTCAATTATTTATTCACGTTTCCAGAATTACTGGCACCAAAGGAAGGACAAGTGTCCCCATCTGATGACGAATAAGAATAGGACCTATTCAAATGTTAGTGCTTAATCAGAATGCAGAAAAAGAATCAGAATGTTTGTTCAGAATGCAGAAAAAGAATCAGAATGCATTTTCTTCGAAGTAGTAGTGGACACATTCTTTGCCAGACCTGTATCGTTCTCGGCCGCAAGTAGGAACTAGAGCATTCTGCGAAGTGATTCTCGCTAATTGCTGTTTGCTCCGGCGGCGCGCCTCCGCGCTGGTGCACTACCTCTGTTCTTATCGCTGAGTTCACTGATTATTTGACGTGATGGGGGCAGTCACTCCGACCGAGGTCCATTTTCGCGATCGATAGTACAGGCCGCAGGGAAAGAAAAGAGAAGCATTTCCTCGCCGCGCCACCAGCGTCAAATGTGGTTCTGTTACCAATGCACCGTGGTTTGTCACCAATCATCAGCTTCACAAAGAACTCAACTTAGAACTCATTGAACATCACATCACATACTTAGCCACCAACTTTTATTATTATTTACCTCAAATCCCTTCCCTTGCAACCTTTAGACTCGCTAAAAACCCGAACCATACCAGAATAAAAAACAGATACCCCTACAATATATTCCTCAAAACCTTCTCCGAATTTGAACCAGAATAGAGGACTCAATAGGGCATTCTCAACCTTATTTTAGATTTAAGTCTTAGAAATAAGTTTTAAATATAAGTTAGTAAGTAAGTCTATCAAACATATGTAAAGTTTATACTAAAACTGACCTATGTACAACCAACAAAACCAATAAAATAAAATAAAATAAAAAATGTGGTTCTAAGTTTTAAGCGCAATATGGCGTAATGGACGGTGGGTGCCCGCCTCCTGCAAAATGCATTTACATGAGCTTGATGGAAGCCTCATAGTGATTGAGTAATTGCAAAACTTGTGTCACTCCTGTTGTTACGATTCGCATATTTTGTATTATCACTTTCCTTCACTTTTTGTTGATGGATTGTTCAACATATCAAATACATTTTATTAATCATTCTTTGCATAGGAATCACTTTCACAATGACAAATGATACGAATGGAACTGAAAAAACTCACCTAGAATCGACTCACTACATCACACAGATCATCTCTAAGTAAACCATTTATATTTTATTAGTGCGTAATTATTTGTTACACAATACCATATTATAAATAAAACATATCTCCTACTCTACATGTGTCGAATTTTAAAATATGAGTGACGCTATTTGCATAGTGCAATCATGCACTATTAATTTACAACATCTCTAATGAAAATGATTAATAATTCGCGAATGGTTTTATGTCTACCACATTCTAGCCTCAAATGCTCATGGTACGTTGGCTCGTGGTATATACTACCCAGTAAAAATGTGCACAGCACTCACCCGGAATGGAAGCATCTATCACATTATTTCGAGGAAATACAGAAGGGGTACATTGCGACGCCGAGTTGAGTAATTATGTAATAAAGGGTCAAGTGACATCTCAATTTTACAAGTAAAATCTTCATTTATGAGGTATCAAAACCTTGCTGGGCGTTGAACGGGTTGGAGCAGCGCCCACGAAGAGTTCGCGCGATATGTTTGTTAATGATTCCGGGCGCGTCAACTGCTAAGGCCACTGTACCGTAAATGTAGATCATGTTTTTCATCGGGAGGTGGCGGTGATTTTCTCCCGTTGAATGGCGAGATCCGGCACCGACCTATCGACCGCCGACCTATCGACCACCGACCTATCGACCACCAACCTATCGACCACTATTTATTTTCAGAAAACATCGGGAAGGATAATACGAACAAAGGGTAGTAATTGCCCAGAAATATGTTTTCGTTACATTAGTAATTTGTTAGATTAATTTTCTTCTCTGCTTTCTTACACGAAATATGACTGTAAAGTTTGGGCCGAGGCTGCTTGTGGTAAAGCTTAAAAATCGATGTTTTTGTGACCGCATTCGGTGTATCCGTGTATCCGTCATCCACCTCTGTGATATCAGGTATAAGAACAGATTCCTCGCCCGAAGTTTACGGAGCGAAGGCTGCCGTGGAGCCGAAGACTGTGCGCGGCCGACCAACCTAAGGCTTAGGTGATGCCTCTGGGAGGATGAGGAGTAATGAATTCTGTTACCATTTCGAATAACAACTGAACCACCATGCCGTCCGTAATCACTCACATTTCATCATTATTCATCCTTCATGATGGCCTCCCCATCCTCAAAATCATGGAAGGCGATGGAAAATCACCACAAAAATCACAACGTGATCATAGACGTGAGCAGCCTACAAGTGGGCTGGTGGGTGAGGAGACGATAATTCTGCGCCTCCTTTTCCATTAATTTTTACTTTCTTCCCGTTACGAAGGTTATGTAATCGTGCGCCGGAAAACGGCGAATTTTTGGCAGAAAAACTCTTATTGCCGGCTCCTGGTTACGAAAAAGTTGATAAATCCTTTTACGAAATATAGAAAAAAATTCTCTAATATGAGGTGCAGGTAGAATCCACTGGTTATGAGTCCTTGATACCGAAAAATCGATTGACGGGAAAAGTCTGTCCATCTAAAAACATTTTCAAAATTTTCTCAACAAATACTCCTTATTTTTTGATCAAACTTTGCCTTCTAATAGCGTCAAGGACACTTAAGTGCAAGTATCATGTTCGTTTAAATCCCAGATTTTTTTTAAAAATTACATAAATGCAATTTTTTGGGCGACTTCCTACAACTATAATATTGAAGACAACATTTTTTCCTTAATGAAATCGGTTCCTTAAAGGCGGATCTTTAAATAAGTTCATGTTCGATTTTTTGAAAATATGAATAGTTTGGCACGAAATGTAAGCAATTTATAAAAAATGTATAACATTTTTTCTGAACCACCACTCCAAATTGTTTCTTTAAAATTTCTCCACGGATGATTAAAAGAATGACGCGTTGAAGCCTGAATTTTCGAAAATTGTAAATTTAGAAATAATGCAAGAAAGTATTTTCTGTTGGAGCACCACTAGTTTTTATGTACGTACGACGCTATTTACTAGGAAATAATAAAAAGTACTTCCATGAGAATGAAATTTTAACTTTAATGATACAATTAATACAAATAATTGATTTTATGTTGAACTATTTTTAGGGTTGGCAGATGGTTTCGAGAGGCTCTTCCCCAAATGTCTGTATTTTTCGAAAATTTCAGGGAGGATACACCCCCCTGCCCCTCCCCCTGTGCGCACGCCTGACTGTGATCAACTATCCCGGACAGGGGAGAGAACAAAACCGTCATCTTCCTCCCCTCCTACAGATTATAGCTCTCATCATCAGATCTCCAGGGGAAAACTATTAAGAAGACATGTTTACAGGACATCGAACCTCATTCAACAAGTTGATAAGAGAAGCTATATCCAACATTTCCTTGTCTGGAGAAGAATTCTAGCTGCCTGCTGCTCTGATCAGTAGTTTTCTGTGGTTTCTCCGGTCAATACCAGGCGTATGCCGGAGCATTTCCCTAATAAAAGAGCCACGGACAGCGCGCGATCTTTTCTTCTTCTTCCTTATGCTATCCTCACCCCTTGCACCTCACCCCCAATCGCACTAACATGCGCTACACTCCCCGCAAACCGACGTAGGTCAGTGCCGGATCTCGCCATCCAGCGGGTGTAGATCACCGCCACCTCCCATGGTAAAAATTCACTACACTTACGGCACTAATGGCCTTAGCACTTGACGTACCCGGAATAACTAATAAATCAATCAAAATCAATCAATCCATCTTTTCCTCGAGAAATTTTCTATCGATCATGAACAAGAAGATTATTCAGCTAGTCAACTTCCATTGTTCGTAGATGTACATTATTTATGATTAAAGTAGGATTAAATAGGATTAATTTACAAGAGAAGGGAAGCGACTTTGATTTCTATTACGCATACGAAACGAAGGCATAGTATACGTAGAAGGCGTAGTTACCGTAAGATCCGCTTTACGAACGATCCTTTTGACGAACCATTTCGGAGTTTCAACAAACGCACACATGCGCACTGTCGCTTCATGTTCCAGAAACCACTTTGCGAATGCGGGCGTTCGCTAAAACTCCGAAACCATTCGTGAATGGGAAGCACGTAAATTGGATCAACGGATAATTATAAAAAAAATTGTTATAACCAGTAATCCAGTAAAAAATAATCACGTAAGTGAAATGAAAAACTTCTGTGAAGAGATTTGATGTTGATTGTGTTGAATAAAAAATGTAGCTTGTATATATATTTCAAATTAAATGTACTATTATGAATGGCGAATAAACTGGGAATAATTTCATATTTTTTAAGCTTAGGCTAAAGATTAATTACATTAGAAGATAGAAAAAACTGCTCGCTCGACCAAAACTACTCCTAAATTCCTAACGTTTCGAAAAATTGTACACGAATTGATTTAAATACCTAGTATTGTAAATACATTACATTAAATAGGAAATTGCTAGCTTCAATAGTAAAGATCTAGTAAGTTAATTTTTCCAATTTTTGAAATTTAAGAAGATTTAATAAAATCGGATATTTGAAAGCTAAGCAAGACAAGCTATTCTCTATTCGAGCAATTGTTAAAACTGAAGTCGTTTTTAATAAAAGTTCGTTTATATATTTTTGTAAAATGGTTACGATTTCACATAAAACTATGTAAAAACTTATGTTTTCAAAAAAATTGAATGGACGGTATTTAAAGACTATTGGAAAACATATTATATTTTTAAAAAGTGTATTGTCAGTAATGTTATTATAGGAGGATGTCGAAAAACGTTTGTAAAATACAGAGGTTTTAATGAAAAATGAGCGCGTGCTATTTAAATAACCGTACGTTGCTCTATTCGAGCATTTTTGTTTAAAAGAAAATATAGAGAACAGAGAGAAACGTGGAGCAATTTTTAAGAAAAGTTTGAACATTTCCCATAAGCTTTATGTAAATAAATAACCCCCAAAATTAAAAGTTACGTTTCAAATCTGAGAGACGATCGATGAGTGAAAATCAGTGTTGGTTAACATCTTCCGTACGGTTTAAGTGCTAGTTTTATCCACACTCGGACTGACACACACGTTAAACAAAACAACACTTTTTCGTTATCAAAAATTCACGATACATTGACTCTGATTGCCCTGCTTATTTGGGAAAGTAATTAACTACATGGGGGAGGGGGCAAGAAAAAGCCACTTTTTCCGAATCACGGATCCACAAAGCGAGTTTTTCTGTCGAAAAAATCGGCACTTTTCCCTGTTGCATTTTCATACTTTCTCTAAACTTGGTATTTGAGAAAGTAAAAGTAAAAAATACGCAAAAAAGATTTTCTCAAAAGTGATTCCAATTTTTTTTGACTTATTTTTTCCCCGAATAGAAAAATGTTCGCTTAATAATATGGCATAGGTCCGATTTCCATTAAAACTTCTAACATTTTAATAAATGCAATAATATTTTAGGCGCGCCGAGGCCGTTGAACAGATACAACAGTGAATATGTCGGTTGCTCGCGTTATGTAATATTATATTACATAACCGTTATAAATAATATAAGACCGTACGTGCTGCTTCAGCACTACTGTCCTGGAGCTTTACCATACTTTCTGATGCTACGTCAACGAGAAAGTACAAGATTCCATTTCTAATTCTGTTCCGAATGCACCGCCCAGATAATCCAGTGATTGCGGCATATCGTCGCAGGCTGCATTGAGATAGCACGGACTCGTCAGCTGGTCGATGTGCCCTCCCGCACGTAGCTCACCTCCCCCTCCCTGCGGCCATGATAATGGGCGGCCGCTGGAGGACGTCACGTCTCCTTGATCTTGAA
Organism: Teleogryllus occipitalis; assembly: GCA_011170035.1. NCBI lineage: Eukaryota > Metazoa > Arthropoda > Insecta > Orthoptera > Gryllidae > Teleogryllus > Teleogryllus occipitalis. The sequence goes on from BLKR01000013.1 coordinate 505,777, forward strand.
AACGGCCGCTCTGCCGCGCTATCTGCGCTGGCGTGTTTTTGTTTGCGGTGCGGCCCCAGCGGCCGCTGTGTCATGTGGGAAGCGGAGGTATCGCGTGGAGTCGCTGGCTGTGATTCACTTGGTCACGTGCAGTGTCGCTCACCGGTGGAGCCGATTTCTTTTTCCCGGGGCGAGGGGGGAGAACGAGAGTGGTACTTACTACAGTTAAGGTTGGCGCCCCGGGCATGCTGATATACATGAACTCCAGCCTCAGAAAATTTTAAAAAAATATTTTATTTATCCTTCGAACCAGAAGTGGTGGCTCAGTGCATAAACTGATATGACTGCAGTGCCTCTGACTGGGAGGTCATAGGTTCGAGTCCCGACGGCGGCAGGATTTCGACACTAGTATTTTAGCTAGGTCGAATTCAGTCGCTGTCTGGAGGAGAGTTCTAGCGGCCGACTGCTCTGATCGGTAGTTTTCCGTGGTTTCTCCGATCAACACCAGGCGAATGCCGGAGCAGTACCCTAACAAACGGACCGCGCGCGATCTTTCCTTCCTCTTCCTTGTCCTTTTCTCTCCCCTTATACACACACACACACTAACATACACTACACTACCACACATGCCGGGAGACAGGTTGGGGACTTACAACTTGTCCCGGCTGGGGCGGTGTCCCGCTGATGGGAGATACCTGGTTATGGGAAAAACCCTGCTAGTCGACGGTTGGTCGGCGCCGAATCTCGCCATCCACTGAGGGAAGGTCACCGCCACCTCCTGATGAAAAACATGCATTACACTTACGGGACTGATGACCTCAGTGATTGACGCGCCCGGAATCACTGACAATCAATCAATCATTCCTTCTTCGATAATACATTATCTTTCAAGGAATTGAAGTAACTACAATAATAATTAGAGCCTACGAGGGAAAATTTACAGAAATAACCTCAGAACATTCTACTATAACACATAATAAGTTTTAATAATTACAAATTGAATCAATAAATATCAGCAGTACATTTCAAAGTAATAATAAATTTTACAATTTGTAAATACTGTAGTTCATTATTAAGAAGAAAATATAAGGTTGTAATAAGTCTTTAGCAAAGCGTGAACAAACTTCCCAATATTGATCTGTAGTGTACTTTTTATGTTTACTTCCTGCACTACTTGGTAGTAGAGGGAAGAAAAGTATTGGAATCGCCTCAACAATTTGAATCAACCAACAAGTATACAGAGAACTAAAAATCGAAGTCATCCACGACCACATATTAAAAACATACAAAAACTACGAAACATTATCCGACGCATCTGCTACAAAAACATACCATCTTGGTCAGACACACAAACTCTGTCAGAATAATCTCACGATACCCAAAAGAGTTTTCAAACCTCCTAACACCCAACTAGAGAAATACTATAACTATTACTACTATAAAAGACGTTGAATCAAATTTTAATCTAGTAAGTACCTCTTGAAATGAACGTCAAGTGAAAGGGAATTAACCATGAGGATGATTACTGATGTATCATGTATCGACTACCTTGAAAGGCAGCAATACCGAATTTTCGTTCCTAAAATCCATATTTAAGATTCTTTTGAGTTGTAACTTCCTGCACACGTCAAAATTAAGGCATATTGATGCTGGGTCAAAGGTGGTTAAAATTGGTGAAGATAGTGAGAAGACACACGCAATTTTTTATTCGAAAATCGGGTTATCTGTGAAGATAGATGGATGGGTGAGAATGGATGGCGGTATGTTGCACGCAAAACTCTGACAGATTAGAAGCTTTTGAGCATATAGTTGTGCCGTACCGGGGATCATTTTTGGGAGTATGTAAAGCCTCTGGGTCATTTTCAAAAATGTCGGAAAAATGTTTCTAATTTTTTCAGTCGAATAGAGGAAAGTATATTTATAAATATTATTCATTTCCTAATTTCCTTAAAATCTCTAAAATTTTTAAAATGACAAATAGTTTTAAAAAACTTCAACACCTCCAGTAAAGATAGATTTCTTTTTCTATTCATTTTATCCTTCTATTTTAGATCTTTAAATGATGTCTTGTACTCTTTAAAAAATATGAGTTGAGTAATAATATTAATAGGAGAACAGTGTGGTTTCGGTAGGATCCGTATTCCTACAAGTTTAAATAACAAAACACAACTTAGGCCCAGTTGTACGAACTAAGCCGAAATACGAATAAAACCGAGATAAATTTTATTCCATGGATAAAGGAACAACCGGTTGTACGAAGGGAGAATAGAGCTTATTTACGGAATAAACTGATGATAAATTATTCCACTATTTTGCGGAGATATTCAGTGAATAACGTGAAATAACCTCAAAAGTAGAAGCGGCAGTGAGAACGCGTGCAGCTGCATAGCAATCTGTAGCAATGGAGCAATATATATTTATTGAATGAATACGATGATGAGTTTTTAACGAGATTTCATCTATCCATATCCACAGTGCTACGGGTTTTGGATCTTGTGAAGAATGATTTGAATCATCAGACAGAGAGGTAAATATACATTTTACATTTGTAGATTATATATATATATATATATATATATATATATATATATATATATATATATATATATATGATGAAACGCGCCGCGTTTCCAGACGAAACGCAAAGCGGCCTCTACGATTCGGATGGCGCGTCAGTTGGCGGTTCCCGCCTAGCGCGAGAGGGGGTCCCACGACGCACGAGAGTTAACGGACGGGGAGGCGAGAGCAGAGTAGTAAGAACTAGGCAGTGTAGGGGAGCGCACGTATTGCGCGGGACGTGGCTGAATATTTAATGCCGGATGCGTAAGATGTGATATCAGTAACTCGTGAGTGAACAATACAATAGTGAAGATATTAGTAAAGTGTAGGCGACGCATTCGTGAGAGGTTCGACGAGAGTAATTGGGGCAAGGACTGCATATATAACGTGATCAGTGTGTGGAAGCTAACGACTGTGAATGACAATGTGAAAGCCGGTAGGAGAATCGTGTGGCGTAATAGTAATATGACGTAAGAAGCAGCATCGTAATTTTGAGCATAGTGAGTGAAATTCATATTTGAGGTGACTGGACGAGGCAGTTGGTGTAATCCGGAGACGAGCAACGCCGAACCGAGGGCGGTTGGACACGCGGAGGGATAGAGTCAGCGACCCACGGTCGCTCCACGGACACGCCGAAGCGGCAGCCGACCAACGCCGAGGGGTGCCGAACGTCTGGTGGGCATGAACCGGACATAAACAACGCTGCCAGACGACCATCAGGTTGAATTTGGTATCATATTCGAATATTTTGATTACTATGTAAACGAGTAAGGCAGTGATTCGAGGTATAAGGGTCCAAGCTAAAAGAGTTACAAGGTTATTGTATAATTATTGAAATAAAGTTGTGTATGTTAATTATATTTGGAAGTCGTATCAATGTTTACCCCACCCCGGAGCCCATTCGCAAAAAAGAAACCCTGACCCCTTCAATAAATTTACTGATGCACAGGATCGGAACCCCGGTCCGTCACATATATATATATATATATATATATATATATATATATATATATATATATATATATATAGTAGTGTGTGTTTTATTAGCTACCTAGTGCTTAGTGCTCTATAATAGATAGAATCATTTTCTGAGAGTAATTGGGATAATTGTTTGCTTCAATTCCACTTGGACTTGCTGCACTATAATAAAAGAATTCATTTTTTTACATGAAATGATGATTGATAAACAAAATGCTCTATTTTTACGGTGTTATACTTTTTGATCAGTATCTTTTTCATATCAGATATTTTGTATTTTTCATATAAGATTTTTTAAAAACTTTATTATGAAGAATTGCTCAATAACTTTTTTTTATAATTTAAATTAATAATATAATAATTTAAATATCAACCACCAAATGAGTAAATAGTAGAAAAAATGAAAATGTGACATTTTTAATAATCTCTTTTTAGCAAAGTCGAATGACTGTACTATATAATAAAAGTTGATAGTAGACATTGTTATGTATATTATATCTCTCTACTTTTAATTCTTGTATTTTTAGTTCAATGTGTGGTTGATTAACTAAAAGCAAACAGTGTAACAATAACCATTGTTTAAAGTGAAATGTATTTTTCATGTCACAAGTTGGAGAAAAACATTTCCAATATTAATTTTTCAACCCAACATACAATAGCTCATTTTTCAAAACAGGTTGATTGTGATTTTATGACACTTTTGCACACAGACGAATTTGTGTAATACTTGTGTTATGTTAATTTATCAAAACCAAGTCCAAATAAGTTTTGTTTCAGTGGGTAATATCTATAATTGCTTCGGAACTATTGCAATTTCAAGGCGGAACTCAAGGTTTCAAGTCGGAACTTTCAACACACAATATCGCACAATTTCACCAGGACACACAAACGCAACACACACACGTTCACAAGGAAACATGGCGATTCGAAATCGGCGGACACAAGGCAGAAATGAGCAAAACACGAGAAGCAAAGAATATATATTTCAACAAAACACTATCGAATGCAGTACCAACTTTCTCTTTCACAGACGACTCTTCGGATAAACACGGGATAGTTATCTCCGGAATAAAATTAAGTCGTACAACTTGACGAGGTGTTTATTCTCGGAAAAAGCAATTCTAGAGATAACTATTCCTGGAGATATCTCTACATCATACAACCGACCCTTAGTGTATAAGATGCTTTATTTAAAGTTATATTCTTATTAAGACCGTTTAATATATATATTTAAAAAATAGTTCAAATGACCAGTGTTTTTTAATTTGTTAAGATAAATGACTTATTACGTATTTAATTTTAAGTAACCGTATTAAAATTAGGTGCCCTTTTTGTTTTGCGAATTGTTTAACTAATTCACTTGCAAATAGATCAAGCACTGATGCTTCAACGTGTTTGGTGGATACAATTCCTAGGTTAACAAGTCTCTTCAATTCTCAAGAGCATAAAATGCTATAATAATATTGAGCGTCCAACTTACTTTTCCACTTGACACGGATGCTCGCCGGTTGAAAAGAATCCTCAAAGCTACGAATAAGTACAAGAATTTTTATTTTTTAATTGCATTTTATGTTTTTCCAACGATTCTAGCCCAATGGAACTCGATCATTCGGTATTTCTTTGTTTCTCGGTCAATTTGTTCGTTAAGCAGTCACGGGCAAACGGGTTGTTCGATTAATTGGCTAAACCTTTAAAAAGTACTATGAAGAGTCAATCTTAGACTTTTTGTTTGGATACGATGTCTTCTTTTCACATGACTTAACTCTTTTACGGGACTGAGATGATAATCAAGGAAATTCAATGCAATTCACCCTCGTCCCAAATATGGTGAAACATTGGCATCCCGAGTGAGGTTGCACATTACGCAGATGGATGAAAAACTTTTCGCCCTGACCAAGATAATGCTCATCTACGGGAAAACCTTCTGAGCAGTAAATACTCTTATCTTTAATAGTTGTAATGTCATAAGTTTACAGCCGACATTCCGTTTAATTTTGTGGAGAGAGGTATTTGAGTGCGGCGCGTGAAATCTCATGGTGGTTTGCATCTTCGCAACAACGCACAGCATTGCTCAGAGGGCAAAGAATATGTTGTGAAGGACTCTGGCTTTAAGGTGGTGGATCGTTCACACTACAGTCCAGATTGGGCACCCTGCGACATCTACCACTTATCAAAACTGAAGAAAAATCTTAGAGAAAGAAGAGTTTCAGACGAGAGTGAGGTGAAAGAAACAGTATTTGACCATTTCGCAAACAAATATTCGGAGTATTGTTTTCAGAGGCCTAGAAAAGTTCATATAAAGATGTGAAAAGCCGGTTGGAGTAAAGGTTAATTAAGTTGAGAAGGTACGTAATTTTTTTTGTTTGTATCAAAAACACAAATGAGTGAGGCCAGGAACTTGTGGAACCGACCATGTAGCAAGGTTGGCCCACAAACTCTTTAGATGAAATTTTTGCCAGTAATACAATAAGTATGACATCACGACTAATAATAAAAGGGAAATGTGTAAATTTGATTTCTCTTCTCGTCTTTCTTTTACATCTTCCATTTGTACGATTTTCTAGAGAAATATTTTTGGTCGGGTAAGAAAGTAATTCATTTTGTATTATATGTTTCTTGTTTTCATTATAAATAGAAAAGGTTTACGTTTAAAAAAGCATAGCTACACTTAAGGTGTGAATGTAATACGGTTTAGAAGTATCGTCTTAGACATAATATTTCGGAGAATATATTCGATATTTCATCGCACAAAAAATATTCCTTTTTAATTCATATGTATTAATGCAGGATTTCTCATCCAAGAAGTTTATGTTATGAAGAGATCTTAAACATGAACAAGGAAAATTATGTTATGAAGAATTTTTAATCATAGACAATACTTTCGACAAGGAATATAAACTATCAGCTATTATCAAATTGATTATTAAATGATTGTTAAATATAGATCCGTTAGGTGGATAACCAGCATGGCGCATTAGTTCTTTCGAAACGACATTATGGAAGGAATAAAAATATCTTGGCTTTACTCTTCTCGTGAAATATTCATTCCTGAAAGAGTGGTGAATCAGCGGGGGTTATATAAAAGACACGCGGCGCCCGAATTGGCTCGCACGTGCAACGGGAGAGATAAAGAGCGAAGCAAATGCCCATTCGCATGGAAACGAGGCAATGGCTGATTGCGTGATGCACATTCGATCGCGCAGCCTCACGTTCCTGTACAAGGTAACAGGAAATTGAACAAGTAGAGCCCACACACAGAATTTATTAGTTGCTTCTTTTTACTTTCTCGCTACGGAGTAGAGAGAAAGTAATGTAATGCTGTGAGAGAAAGCGGCGAATTTTCGGCAGAAAAACTCTTATTACAATGGCCTGGTATCGACAAAGTGAATAAAGCCAGTAGCTAAATTTAGAAAAAAAAATCCTCTAATACGTGGTATAGCCAGAATTCATGCTAAACCCTTCAACCGATTTTCTTTAAGATGATATTCCTTAATCGATCTGGCTGGTGCGGCCCCTTGAATTTGAATCCGATATTTTAATTTTGAGGGGCACTTTACATGTAGCCCCTGGAACATTTTCAAAAAATTACTCCATCGTTTTTTATTAAATTTTGTTGTTGGATAGTGTCAAGGACGTTTAAGAGAATGGTACAGATGTTTTCACATGTTTGTGAAAAAACCTAATATTTAAAAAACTGCAGAAGTTCAATTTTTTTCAGCATCTTCCTACAACTAAAGTATTAAAGATAGAGATTTTTTCTTTAATGAAATCTGTTTCTTAAAAATAGATTTGGAAATAAGGTCATGTACAATTTTTCGAAAATGTGAGTACTTTTCGCGTAATTTTGCATGAAATTACGGGCGAGAAAGTACATGCTGTCACTACTAGTTTCTTTTGAAGAATCTAGTACACGTAATTTTGGAAATGGGTTAAAATGAAATTAGTAATAATGGGCATTCTCTAACGTGAAAAGTTAATTTGATGTCTAAATAATTGAAGTTGTGTCCTGCCGCTAAGTCAGGTATTGTGATGTGCAGTGGATTGCTGGTCAACTGTTTGAGAAATTATTTACTTACTACTCAATTGCAGTTATATAAATATATCTCAAGTGTTTGCTTCTTGATAGGAAGGCGATTATTTCGTTTTTCCTTCTTATAAAACTATTGCACAACATTAGAGCATAGATTTTCTCACAGAACAATGTAACTCTCGTAAAATATGTCCAAAATAAAAAATTAAAATAGGCTAATTATGAATTTTCAACCGTCTTTATCGGTGAGGTGACGGGTTAGGTAACATTAAAGATATCAGAATCAATAAGAAATAATGGAATAATCACTAGAGCGGCTCAAAGCAGTTCTTAGTCAAATGGAAGAATTGATTGAACAAATGAAAATTGCATCGAAAAATAATATTTTCGACATGAGAGACCCCTAAAACATTCGTTGTTTTATTCATTGCTTCATTCAGCTAAGTACAGTAAAAGTGGTCGCTGGGAAATCACTGACTCCAGAAAAGGTCGTAGATTGGGTTTCTTCCTTATTTTACACATAGTTTTCTTACTTCGTTTTGGCATTAGATAAATATTCGATGAGATTGCAAAATGATGTATAACGTAAACAGCTTAAGAGGACAAATACTTGAGTATACAGACGACCTTCCATTTATTTATCCTGGTCCACAAGTGGTATTTATTTCTCCTTTTATATCAACGTGGGAATTATTTATGAAGATTCGGGCTCTTTAGAAATACTCATTTTAAGTATAGACTGTGAATTTGGTCCTTAGAGGCTTGGGATAGTAGTGAAATTTTGTTTGTATGACTAAGACAAAACATTCATAAAAGCTTACACATTAGGATCACCACGTCACTCCATCTAGTCAACTATGAAGAAACATTGCATTCTTCATCAGTTCCAACAAGTATGAAACCAGTATTCGTCTAATGTATATCAACGTTATACCATTAGTGTTCATCGCTCCATCGACTTGGCCCCTGAAATCATTTGACTGTTCTCCTTTTTCCACTTCATCTTATACCAGGTTTTTGAGTTTTCTCCCCATAGCCGGTAAAGCACTGTATCTTGTAGATTCTTTTCCAGACACTAGCGATTAGCGTGGCATAGCATGCCGTCACCGACAGACGCCCTCCATGAAACTACACACCCGCAAGACAAGGTGTAAACGTTCACGCCTGGGGCGGGATTCAACTCACCGCCCTTCGTACCCAGGCAGTGAGTCGTCTGCCTTCAATATTTCATGTTTTAATTTTTCCTCCGGGGAGGGTGGTGGACGTGAATACCGGATCCGCCGATGCTCCTCCCAATCCAACCCTTCCGTCCAACCCAACCTTTCCCATCCACTTCATCCTCTCGGCCTAACCGGCTGAAGTGGCTCAGGACATCAATTGATGTCACTACAGTCCCTCTAACAGGGACGTCTAAGATCTCGAGTCCCGACGGTGGCAAGATTTCGGATCCTAGCTAGAGAGCTAGGTCGAATTCAGTCGCTGTCGTGAGGAAAATTCTAGCGGTCGGCTGCTCTGATCGGTAGTTTTCTGTTGTTTCTCCGATCAACACCCGGTAACTGCCGGAGCAATACCCAAACAAACGAGCCGCGCGCGATTTTTCTTTCCTCTTTCTTGTCTTATCCTCACTTCTTAATTACATGCACCACAACCGCATATGTCGGGAGACGAGTCGAGAGCTTAGAGCTTGTTCCGGCAGGGGCGTTGTCCCGCCGCTGGGAGACACCAGGCCGGAGAAAACCACACTAGCCGACGGGTAGGTCAGCGCCAGGTCTCGCCATCCAGCGGCGGAAGGACACCGCCACCTTCCGCGATCCTTACCGCTTAGGGGGCTAATGACCTTAGCAGTTGACGCGCCCGGAAACACTAATCAATCACCCTCGGCCCCACCACAGCGCCTTTTTTTCAGCTAGACACCGAACGTGCGGTTAATTCCTGCTTTTTCCTTGCTCGCCAAGTGAAGCGAACCGCAGGAAGGGGACGGCCGCCCCCGTGGCGGCGCGGCGCGGACGCCCCGTCCACGTTTTGGGCGGTCACGCAGCGGGCGGGTGGCGACGCGCCCAGCTGCGGAGGCGCTCACGTGGCTTCTTTACGTAACGGCAGCGACGCGTCCCGGCGCAGCGCGGCCACAGCAGGCGGCCGGCAGCAGGCGGCAGCGGGCGGCGGGTGGTGCTCGTAGGGGGCAAACGGGGCACATCCGGTGGATCGTGGTGGATGAATTGATTGTTGCGTTGTTTCCGGGCGTGTCGATTGATTGATTGATTGATGATTCCGGGGTCGTCAACTGCTAAGGTCGTTAGTTCTGTAAGTGTACAGCATGTGTTTTCCTGGAGAGGTAGCTGTGTCCTTCCCCCGCCGGATGATGGTGAGATCCGGCGCCGACCTGCCGCCGACTAACAGGATTTCCCTCAACAGGTATCTCCCACCAGCGGGGGATCGCACCAGCCGGGACAAGCTCTAAGCTCCCGTCCGGTCGCGCGGCATGTGTGTTAGTGTGGTGCATGTAAGTGTGTGTGTAAGGAAGGAATGAGGATAGAACAAGAAAGAGGAAGGAAAAATCGCGTGCGGTCCGTGGCCCATTTGTTAGCATACTGCTCCGGCATTCGCCTGGTGTTGATCGGAGAAACCAAGAAAAACTATGGATCAGAGCAGCCCTCCGCACGAATTCTGCTCCAAACAGCGACAGAATTCGACCCAGCTCTCTAGTGTCGAAAATTCTGACACAGTCGAGACTCTAATCTAGGACCTCCCAGTCAGAGGCACTGCAGTGACATCATTTAATATCCTGAGCTACCTCTCGGTGACGAGTATGGTCATTAGTCATTGACTCGGTGACGAGTAGTCATTGTTACATCTCAGGCGGAGGCTCTGTTCCTCCTTCGCTGGAACGTGAGATTCTGGAACGACCTACGCGACAGCTTGGGAGGTAGTTAATTTAGTGTATTAGGTCCAAGTGTAGCATGTGTATCCCTTGGCGACGTTCTTCTCCCACTGGAACAGGAGATTCGTCACCGACCTACACGTCGCGTTGTGGGTTCCCTCCCCTCCTCGATCTCTCCTCCAGCGGAGCATCGCCCCAACCGGGACAAGCTCTCAAGCTTTCGACTGGTCTCGCGTAATGTATGTGTGTATGTGTAAGTGAAGGTGCGAGTGACAATAGAGATGCGGAGAAGGATGAGGCAGTGAAGATCGCGCGCGGTCATAGCACATTTGTTAAGGTTCTGCTTCGGCATTCACTTGATACTGATAGGAGAAACCACATAAAACTACCGATCAAAGCAACCGACAGTTAGAATTTTCCTCTGGATAGCGAATGGATTCGAAAATACACTTCCGACCATCGGGACTCGAACCCAGTGATCTGCCGGTCAGAGTCGCAACAGCTTTTGCCCGGAGTCATATCAGTCGGTGAAACAAGACTACCAATTACAGACACCAGACCCTTAGTGGCCTTAGTCGATTATGAAACGATAGGGGTGATTGTTGGGGATGCAGTGTGGCAAAGACGGCGTGACGGCAGCTGCGGTGCGGAGCCACTAAAGGTGACCGAGTTCCCACCCGCGTCAGTAATTGGAGGCTCCCAGCTGGTGGGCGGCCTCCGTCGTTTTCTCAGGCAGTTCCTCCGACAGCACTTCGCCAGCTTGGACTACTTCGAAAATTGAAGCCCCTTCACTACGTGGGACTCTCTCAGAAGGTCGCGCCCCTTCAGTAGGTTGGATCTTCTTCGCGAAATAGGGCCCGTCCCCCCTTTTTTCAACATTTACTACCCTGGCTTTCTTTCTTTGCCATCCACGCGACAATGAAAGAATTCCATTGTAAGGGAACCTCCCATGCGATACCAGATTTCAAAATCCCACCCCTGCCACCATTGTCATTTGAATATTTGGAAATTACATTCAGAAAACTAGCTGAACCCATGCAAATACAAATGGACTGTAGTACAGAAATAAGGAAGGTTTACAAACTAGAAAAATACAATCACTGTTTATTGTGAACGTAGTGTTAGTTGTTTCTTAAAATGAAATTGAAATGTTTTATATTTACCAAGATCTTCACATTTTGTAGTGGACATAAACGATGGTTGTGTTTCATCATGGGCGCTACTGGGTTTATTAGCCTACGACCACTGTATGCGGTTATGGCCGAAGTTTTTATGCTCCGCTATTCAAGAATAAGGACAGATTTGTGATTCTGCTGGCAACTTTTGCTTCTAGTCTGCAATATTGTTAAAATTCTTTGAATGGAAACCAACCCCGCCATGGAAGTGTACTAGGGCTTCTTCCAAGAACAATGTTAACCGAGAGCAGTTCAGATATTTTTGTTAGACGCTAGTTTTCCACTTTGAGGTGGGAGTTGCAAAACATAGAAGGGAGTGACTTTGATTGATTAATTATTTCGGGTTTCCGGGCGCGTTAACTGCTATGACCATTAATCCTGTAAGTACAGTACATGTTTTTATCACGGAAGTTAGCGGTGTTCTTACCCCCCTGGATGGAGAGATCCAGGGTGCCAAATTCTGTCAAATGCTTGAGTGATGTCAAGGAATGTTGATATTGTGTGTTTTTTTCCGAAATGCAGAGTGGATATGTTCTGTTAATCTAAGTAGTTGCTGTGCAGTTGAGTGGTGAGCAATGAAACCGAATTGATGTTTGGGAATTATGTTAATGTTTTTGAGATGCTGGTTTAATCTGGCAAGGATTAGTTTTTCGAATATTTTGACAATAACGGGTAGTAAACTGATGGGCCGGTAACTGTCTCCTTTGGAATGATTGATTTGATTTGATTTTTTCGTGTTTCCGGGCGCGTCAACTGCTTAGGTCATTAGTCCCGTTAGTGTAGTGCGTGTTTTTTTCTCGGGAGATGGCGGTGATCTTCCCCCGCTGGATGGCGAGATCCGGCGCTGCCCTACCGTCGACTAGTGGGGTTTCCCCCTAACCAGGACTCTCCCACCAGCGGGGCACCGCCCCAGTCGGGACAAGCTCTAAGCTCTCGACCGGTCTCCCGGAATATGTGGTAGTGTAGTGCATGTTAGTGTGTGTGTGTGTAAGAGGAGAGGATAGGACAAGGAAGAGGAAGGACAGATCGCGCGCGGTCCGTGGCCCGTTTGGTAGGGTACTGCTCCGGCATTCGCCTGGTGTTGATCGGAGAAACCACGGAAAACTACCGATCAGAGCAGCTGGCCGCTAGAATTCTCCTCCAGACAGCGACTGAATTAGACCTAGCTGAAAAGCTAGTGTCGAAAATCCTGCCGCCGTCAGGACTCGAACCTAGGACCTCCCGGTCAGAGGCACTGCAGTGACATCAGTTGGTGCACTGAACTACCGCTCAGCTCTCGACTGAGCTACCGGTCCTTTGGAATGATTTTTGTTGGGTTTCGGAATGGGATGGATGATTGAATGTTTCCAAGTTTGGGGGAAGTATCCTGTTCTTAAAATTGAATTGAAAATATTGTTTAGGAAGGCTAAGGCTGACGGTGGGAGATTTTTTATGATTGTTGAACTGATTTTATCGTGTCCGGGGGCTTTCTTATTTGGAAGTTTCTGAATTAGAGTTTTTATTTCGCGTGGAGAAATGTATTTTATTCTGTGGGGTATATTAAAGATGGGGGAAGAGGTTATTTGTAGGATTTCGTGGTGTTTAGTGTGAAAAGAATTATTGGGCGTAAACGTATTTTGGAAATGTTCTGCTAATGCTTCTGCTTTGGCGCTAGGAGAGTGTATTTTGCCTGTGTTTGTTGATAGAGGTGGAATTTAATTATTTTTTTCAGAATTTTGTTTTTTTGTAAATTGCCATAGAGAGTTGTTTCTTACGTTTAGAGAATGTAATAAGGTTGAGTATTGCTGGTGTCTGTAAGTGTACAAGACCTGTTTGCAAGTGTTATTTAAATGATTGTATTCTTTTTAATTGATGGTATTCTTAATAAGTCCCAGAGTCTTCTGGTTTTATTTTTTTATTTTAATTAGTTGAATTATTTTATCAGGTAGAGGTTTGCTTAGTTTAGTGTAAGGGTCTGGAATTTTTTTGTACTTTGTTTATTTCATTAATTATTGTATTATTGAATATTCATATTGCGTCGTCAATATCTGTTGGAGATTTTAAGGTTTTAAATGAGGGGATTGAGAGGTTGATATTTCTGTTAAATGTTTTCCAATTTATATTAAGTGTGTTTAGGGATGTCGAAGAGGGGGGAGTTGGAGGGGGAACGGGGAGACTGGTAGAGATAATGACTGGGATGTGATCAGAATCCAATTCATGGTACGTAAGCGACTTTAATTGGGAACTGAAATTTGTGAGTGCTATGTCGAGGATGTCTGGATTTTTCTGGGAATCGAAGGGATAGTATGTGGGATCTGGGGGAGCTATAATAAAGAAGGGTATTTGATGTTGTAAGTTACGTAAGAAGTTGCCTGCCGGTTTGGTGATTCGGCATCCCCATGAGTGGTGCTTAACATTGAGATCTCCTATGATGATTGTTGGGGTGGGTAATTGCAACAATGTAGATAATTTGTTATTGTTTATTTTAATTTTGGGAGGTTTGTATGCTGTTGTTATGTTGAGATCACTGTTATTATTTAATGGAATTTTAATTGCTATAGTTTTGAGGCCGGGGGTGGGTGATGGGATGAACTGATAGTGTGGAACGTTTTGTTTAATTAAGATTAGGACTCCTCCCCCTTGATCATTTTCTCTGTCAGATCTGTAAATTTTGAAACCTGGGATTGAAAAGTTCATTGAACTATTGAGGTGAGTTTCTGTTATGCAAGCTATATCAACTGATTTTTGTTGGATGAAATGGATTAGTTCAGTTTTTTTGTTTGAGATACTGTTTGAGTTCCAATTGAGAATGATAAGTTTTTAAGGGGATGGTTGGCCGTAATTGTTGCTTAAGTACGAGGTTATTGAGTTCTGTATGCTTTGTATTATGGTTGGAATTATTGAGGATATAATACTTGATATGTAGTTAGTGATCGAGTGGATTATATTCTGTAGAGTTGGTGTGAATGTGTTATTGTCGTTCGTAGGGTGATTGTTGTTGGTTGAATTAAATGTTTGGTTTGTGATATACTCTTTGGGTATACTCTTTGATATACTCTTTGGGTTTGTGGTAGTGTTAGGATGGGGTGATTGTGTTTGATTGTTGTAGTTTGCTTGAGTGAAGTTTGGAATTTCTGTTACTTGTGGGAGTGAAGGGGAGTTTGTAAGATTTAATGGGGGTGATGGCGTTGGTAACGGATTTTCTATGATTCTCTTAGACAAAATAGTTTGTCTTTTTTCAATTAGCTTACTATAGTATGAGCATTCATGAGATCGAAGGTCTCCCCTATGTGCTCCATTACTGAGTTTACATTTTAGAGTATTATTGTTTTTGGTAGGGCATTGCGCACTGAAGTGTTCTCCGGCACAAAACGCGCACGACATTATGTAATTGCAATGGTTACGGGTATGACCAAAATCTAAGCATCTCATGCATTGAATTTATTGAAGAGCCAAAATTTATTGCTTATTTATCCTTGAAAATAGATTTTATTACATGGGAGTTTTTTTTGTTTGTTTTTTTCTCCCTTTCAAAATTCAAAATTGATTGCTTATTTATCCTTGAAAATAGACTTTATTACATGGGAGTTTTTTTGTTTTTTTTTCTCCCTTTCAAAAATTCAAAAATTCAAAACTTAAGTAGTATATGATTTAGTGTAGGGATCACAGAATTTTGAAAATGTGCACACAATTCACTTTTCCCCATAGCCCGTCATACGCAGTTTTTTAACTGTTTTTTGACGTAAAATAAATAAATAAATAAATAAATAAATAAAATTGGAACTTTTGATTTTTTTCGTTTTTCTGGTTTAACTATTGAGTTGCACACGTTATTGATTTGGAGGACTGATTCTATTTTGTCTTTTTCATTAAAATCTATTGCGACCACTGGAATTGGTACATTGTTTTTAATTAATCTTGTTACTTTGATGACTGACTGAAACTGGAATTTTATGTCTGCTAATATTTCTTCTTCGGTGTTTGTTGGGTGTATATTTTTTATCACTATTGAAATTTTTTTACAAGAGGGATCACTGTAGGTATGAAATTGTTTCTTAGTTTCAATAAAATACTTCACAGCACTACGGAAATCTTGTACGGTCAGGAATAGAATTTTAATTTTGTTGGTCTTGAATTCGGTTGTAAAGTTATTGGATATTTTATTTTTAATTTCACAAATAAGTTTGGCGTGACTTCTTGTGGCGGTAACAAAAATTGGTGGAATTTTCTTTGGTTCGGGTGGTTCTTTAGGCAATTGTTCGTTGAGAAAGCTAAATCTATTGGAAACTATTACGTTATACTGTTTCTGTAGGTCTGCGTTACTATTGTGATGGGTGTTACCTTGCGTTGCCGCGCGTTTGCTGTCACCCGGCGGCCGCTTGGTTGAAGGTTGGTGGGACGCCTGATGATGGAGCCGGGAGCTAATGTCCATTGGTGACGTTGTGGGGGGCGTGTAATTCCCGCCCGTTTGGAAGTTGCTGGAGTGACCTGCTGAGTAAGATTCCATATTGCTGGCTGGCGATGATGGTGCTTCACCGTTCAATGTGGTTAGGGCCGCACTGATTAACTCCCGTGTGATGGCATTGTTTTCGTTGCTCATGAATGAGAGTAACGAGCGATTGATGGACGCACTGCGCTCACTAATTTAAAGTAACTTCGGTGCGCAGATTGTGTAGCACTTTGAACAGTTTTGATACAATTTATACTTCACTGAACGGACAAAACACTAAACAAATACTGAAGTCAGACCGAGAGTGGTCGGCCTCACTCGGCACGGAACGCTAGTAGCTGCTGGTAACGGAGCGACTGCTCTGGCCCGCAGCTGAAGCGAGAATGATTGCCCCAGCCGTGTCAAGCTGTTTTTAGCTCACGACTGGTCCCCGATATGTCTAGTAGTGTAAGTGAACTTTTTTTCGTAAAGAAATATTAATTTTAACATGTGTCAGACGATTGCTGGACATTTCAATTAAAAAGTCAATTTTTGAACTTAAAAATCTTTCTGTAATTACTTCGCCAACTAATACCTCAGGATGAAAAGAGATCATTGCATCATGTATACTTTCACACTCACACGTATGATGAACTGTAAACATCTGTCTGTTTTAATTCGCTAAGTATAACGGCCAACACCAAATACCAATTGTATAGTAATTGATATTGAAAATGACGTAAACTAAAGATGCGACAATGACATGAAAAAAGCGTTCAATCCAATAGTGTAGTCTATCTAATAGTGCTAGGGTACTGCTCAAGCGTTCTCTTGGTGTTGATCCGGGAAACCACGAAAACTACCGTGCTCAGAGCAGCCGACCACAGAATCCACTTCCATGACAACAGAATTGGTTCTAGCTCTCTAATTAGTGTCGAAAATGTTACCACAGCAGAGACTCGAACTTTAGGACCTGCCGGTCACTGCAATGACATCAGCTGTTGCGCTGACCCACTTCAGTTGGTCACAAAGTTGTAAATTATAATCTTGCGGTATTCGCAATCGAGAGTAATCGCGAGTAGAATAGTAGAGTAGCGAGAGGAGTCTTGACCGGGGGACGTTCACCCAGCGCTCAACCGGGGTCAGGTGTGGCTTCTTTGTTGGCGAGCCTTGGAGCGGCCGTCTATTATCCACGAACGTTTTTCTTGATTCTCGCTTCGCCAGTTGCGAGGGGAGTGGGGAGTTTGGTTATTTTCACAAAAAGGAATTTGATATTAATTTGTAGTTCGTTTTTCGATGCAAAATAGTTTCTATTACAAGGGAGTGAACATTTTGTATTATCAGGTTTTGTTTACAACGCTCGTTTTACCATTTACTGTTAATTCAATTAATGGTGGCAAAGGAATGAGTACGTATTCCGCGGCTCAAGAAAACGTGCGCGTATAATAACTCGGACGCTGGACGAGGGGTGTAACATCAATGTCGATAATTTCAAAACATCTATGTTTCTGTAAAAATATCGATGTTTTGTGCTCGATGTTCGTACGTTTTCAATGATTTTGTTCTTGGATGGAAAATTCCCAAATCACAATTGTATAAAAGTTAAAATATGAAATAATAACTGATGATATCACTGTGTGATATGTCTTCGAACCAATCGAACGCGGTTTTCACTGTCTTCATCGAACATACTATCACTCGCTCGAGATTATCCTGATGCTCAGTTATTTCTTTTGTCTTTCTCCGTATTCCGCACGTGGAGAGTTTTTTAACTTTATTTTCAGTTAAATTTTAATTATAAATTAATGTGTACGTCCACTGTCAAATTAAATTTCGTTGCGGCCGAATTTAAAGTTAGAGGTTACTAAACCAGTTTAAAAACATCTATGGGTTTTGATCGATATATTATTAACAACGGTTTTCATCTCGAACATCAATGTTTTGTTAACGATGTCACATCAGTGATAGGAAACTCCCGCCCCCAGTCTGGAAACACCAAAAAAGTGAAACGAATTGAATTCTAACTTGAGTTCAACGGCAGCCGAGATAAAATAAACATTATGTAATGAAGGTTGCTCTGAAACCCGAACTTATTTTGAACGAGTGTAAAGAAATGAATGTTAACAAAATTTACAAACGACCGCGTTCTGACTGTAGAACATTTTAAAATAATCAATTTTTTTGTTTTATTGTTTGTCCTTAGCCTAGAAATAAATATGACTCATTAATTGGGATATTGATTTGTAATATTTGTGTGTGCGCGTACCACTGCTGTGAATTTACGTTATGTAACCGGTCTTCAGAATCAATCGACCACCTAATAACATGCTTAAATATACGCTAAAATCTTACTTTCATTCTCATAATTTAACTGGGAACACTGTTCACGAGAGTTTGGTATTAAAACTGTTTTAAGGTAGCTGTCTATTTGAGAATGATGAAAAATCGTGAAATTTCGTGTTTTTCAATTTTCATTGGGTTGCATGCTCTATTTTATTCTTTTATATGCTTTAAACCGTTTTTCTACGTTTCTTAGTTTTTGAGTAGTTTTTTTTTTGAAGCGAGTGTCAATTGCCAAAGTGAGTAACCTTTAGATGCATTTTCCCATATTGGGAATTTTCAGCACATTCATACATGTCAAACATCATAAATCATGAACTATTAAAGATAACAATATAATTCTTTTTGCAGCATGTAACCCACGATTTGCTTTAGTGAATGACCTAGAATAGTTAATCTGTCTCTAATAGATTCAGCTTTATGAACTGAAATGTCCAGAATAAATTTATAAACAAATATTTTTTCTCAAATTATTGAATCCTGACTCTTCAGTTTTCATAGTCCCTTCACGATTCTAGTTCATTCTCTAGAATATTCAATTGTGAATAATTAAAATTATCAAACCATATCATTCTCATTCATCATGGTCTCATTCCCCGCTAAACTGGCCAGCGTCAGATACCGTGATTTTTCTTCCATGCTTGGAGGGGTGCAGCAGGGGAGATGTTCTAGTGACGATATCACCCCCAAAAGGATCCGCGAGAAAGGTGAGTCCTGCAACAGCAGTCGAAGAGGCCGGGTGTCAGGGCAGTCGTTCTAGCGAATTCTAAGCGTACGAGATTACTGGAACTCAAGTTAGTTCTGCGAGTCACTTCGCTTAGAGCCCCCGTCGCGAACGGTTGTGCCAGCAGCGCTCCGCTCCGTGCAGATAAGCTCAAGGCGTACTAGTCAGCGGCGAGCTCTTGATCTGCGAGGGCCGCCGCGCTCCGGAGTATTAAGAACCTAAATTGTTTTCCGTGCTTCAGTAGAAAGTGTTCAGTGTTTACAAGTGAAACTAAAATGTTTCCTTATCAGTATTCTCATAATGGGGAATTAGTGAGAGGTGCAATGGAAACTGTTTATAGCAATGAAACACCAGCCCATCAACAGTCGCTCGAACACGCCCCAGGTCAACTTGAAAGCTCACAACTTCCTCAGCAGCAGGGTTTTCAACAGCAACTCCCACACGGAATCCCGCCTCTACCGCCGCATCAGCCACCAACCAACCGCTACGAATTACTAGAAATCGGCCAGACCTCCAACCAATGTGCCCCAACAACGGCAAGCAAAAACCGGGAAGGCGACTTTACAGAGGACCGTGAGAACTCCAAAAGGTCAGTACCAAACAACAGGCCAGCTAGTGGCAGTGAAAAAGTGATTGTAAGCGTACCAACAAATAATAAATATGCAGTACTCAGTGACTTAGACGATAGTGATGATCCAATTGAAGCTGTCTCGGAAAACTTATGTGACCCCCCCCCCCCCAGTGTTCATTCATAATGCACACAACCATACTTTATTAATAGACGATTTGAAAAAGTTTATGACTTCCAAATTCTCTACAAAACAATACCAAAATAAGAGAAAAGACCCATCTAATAATAGAATTATTATAGATTCAACAATTAAAGTTCGGCCTACAACAATTGTAGATTTTAGAAATCTTGTCAAATTTTGCAAGGGAGAACATCTAGATTTCCATTCATTTAGAGACTCAAGCAACAGGCCGCTAACGGTAATACTACGTGGTGTACCAACATGCTATTCTGACAAGGAAATATTCGACGAACTTAATCGTCTAAACTTTCCGGTTCAAAAAATTAATAGACTTTACAAATTTCATTCCCCCACCATCCTGTGCGCGGTCGAACTTTTAAATAACGACGTGGCAAAAACCATATATAAGCTAAACAATCTCTTCAATGCTATAATTAAAGTCGAGGAAAAAAGAAAGTCGGTATACCCAGTGCAATGCAAAAACTGTCAACGCTATGGTCACTCAAAAAACCACTGTGAGCGCGAGTCTCGCTGCGTGCGCTGCCTTGCCAGCCACCATTACGAGGCTTGCCCTTTGCCTACAAACGCGCCACCCAGGTGCATAAACTGTCTCGGATGGCACCGGGCTAATTACAATGTCCTAAATTACGTTATAAAGGTCATAACTCAAGTTATGCTGCCACGAACTTTGCTAACTTTCAACAGCCTCGACTACAAGGCCTCAAGCTGCAAGGCCCGCGCCTCCGCCAGTTTTTGATAACACTAACTTTCCTTCACTACCAACTATCAATAACCCAAGAAGGCAAAAAGCAAACACCCCTCTTTACGCGCAGATGGCTTCACCAACCAATCCCATTAACAATCCCATAGATTTCACCACTCAAATAGTCAACAATGTTATCTCTCAAGTCATGGCAATATTAGTTCCACAACTTCAATCTTTAATAAATTCAATAATCTCCTCGTTATTACCCAATGGCTCTAAATAAATTAAGCGGTCTAACACTCCTCAATTGGAACTGCAATCGAATTGAAAAACAGTTTGAATACTTCTCTCATTTCTTGCGTTCAAATGAGATCGATATTGCCTGCCTAACCGAAACTCATCTCCGCCCCTCCTCAAAATGCAAGCTAAAAATCCCGGGATACGTATCTTACAGAAATGACCGGCTATGCGACAAAGCTGCAGGTGGAATAGCAATTTTAATCCACAAACGAATTACACATTGCAGTTTAAATACTCCCTCATCAGAAAAATTAGAAACGATAGGAATCAAATTAACTCAGGCAAATCAACTCGACGTTCACGTAATTGCGGCGTATAGGCCTCCCAATAGAACATTTCCAACCGACCTCTTAAAACAGCTACTTTCTTTTCAAAATTCCAATAATAATTAGTGCTGATCTTAACGCAAAACACAAGTTGTGGGGTTGCAACACCACCTCGCCCCAAGGCAAAAAGCTCCTCCAAATCGCAACGGAAAATGACTGTACAGAAAATGCATCTACATCCCCCACCTATTACCCAACACACACCAACGTTAAACCCGACATACTAGACGTAACTTTAACTAAAAATATTAACCTCCCGATTATACAAAGCCCTCAACCAGAATTAAACTCCGATCACACGCCGGTAATAATAACTTTCAACATAAATAAAATACCCGTTACACAAAGACCACGCATCGTCACAGGCACAATTAATTGGCACAAATTCCGAGAATACTTGTCCCTCCACCTGTCAGTACCTAAAAATCTAACTAATAACATAAGAATAGAAACCGAAATTGAACACTTTACCTCACTCATCCACAATGCAATTAAAGAAACGCAAACACCTATCCCAAGATCAGACTTCAAGGAACTCAACATCCCAAACAAACTTCTGAAAATGATTGCCACCAAACGCCAACTAAGACGCAAATGGCAGAGGCTCAGGCTCCCTCACTTAAAAAAACAAACAAACAACTTAGGCCATCAAATAAACAACAAAACTCGAAAAGGTTATATTAACATTTCAGAAATCTATTAGTCAAATTACTCCAGCTTCACATAACCAGTGGTCAATAATTAGGCATTTAACTAAAGAAAAAACTAACATCCCAACAATTAAATCAGGAAATAGCGAAGCCATAACTGACAGCGAAAAAACACGAGCATTTGCAAAACACTACTCCACGGCATTCAGCCCTAACATATCTTTTGACACGGAATTCACAAATAAAGTCGAAAATGAAATCAACAAAGATTGGTACACAGCAGAGTTACCTGCAAAATTTATTTCACGAAAAGAAATTAAAAAGCAAATAAAATGCTTAGGTCCAAAGAAATACTCAGGTCACGATCAAATTCCAAATTTCATTATAAAAGAACTCCCACATCAGGCTATTAGTGTTTTAACAGCAATTTTTAACGCATGCTTAAGGCTGGGTTACTTCCCACAGCAATGGAAGCATGCCGAAATAATTCCGGTCCCCAAACCAGGAAAGGATCATAAACTAATTTCAAATTACAGGCCCATTAGCTTAATTCCTTCAATCAGCAAAATGTTCCAAAAACTCATACTAACTAGGCTAACAAAATACCTCAGCGAAATTAACGCAATTCCCAACATCCATTTCGGATTCCAAGAAAAGCATTCCTCAACCCACCAACTTCTCAGACTTACAAACCATATAGCAAATTCCTTCCAAAACAAAAAATACACACTCGCAGCTTTTCTAGACGTATCACAAGCCTTCGACCGTGTCTGGCATGCAGGTTTACTATACAAACTCAAGATATTGGGCACACCTTCATTTCTTTTTAAAATAATCCAAAGCTTCATCCTAGGTCGAACGTTTACAGTATGGATAAACAACACAGCTTCTAATATTGGAAATATTTCTGTAGGGGTACCGCAAGGATCATCGCTTTCTCCCCTACTATAGAAACTATTCACAGCAGATTTCCCCTCACCAGAAAAATCGCAAATGGTCACCTTCGCTGATGACACCACCCTATTCATTTCTTCCAGCAAATGCGAACTAGGAGCAAAGCTCCTACAAGAAGATCTTACAAAATTTGTAACTTGGGCTCAGAAATGGAGAATAGCTCTAAATGCATCTAAAACAGTTTGCAAAGTCTTTGCACTAAGAAAAATACCCACCTTACCACCACTAAATATTAAAAACACTCCAGTACCCTGGACAGAAAAATCTAAAGCAATCAGATACAAAACATTAGCAAAACACAAAGCTTACATTTTGATACAAAATTAACATGAAAAAAAAATATAATTAAAATAGAAAAATCCACAAAACAAAAAATTGGCAAACTATACCCGCTTATCAACAAAAAGTCTCATTTGAGAACAAAAACTGCCCTATCAAAATATAAATCTATTGTAAGACCATCAATGTTATACGCTTGTGCGGTTTGGGGAGGAGCCTCCAAGTCATCACTCAAAAAATTACAAACTATTCAGAACAAATTCCTTCGACTGGCAATAAAAGCTCCTTTGTATATTGCAAACGAGAAAATTCATCATGAATTAAAGATTCCTCCACTATCTGAATTTCTATCTAAACTCTCTAAAACTTTTTTAAGTAACCTAAGCCAATGTCCAAGCACAAACATCTTCAATCTCAATAGAAATGGCCCAACAAACCCTAGAATTAAATCTAAATTTCCCAAAGATGTTTTCTTCCCAACTTAACGAAAATCTGTATGTAAATCTGCTGGCATGAGGAAATTGACACCTCCCATGCACAAGACCAATCCCATTATGGTAATAAAAGTAGTTTTATAAATAATTGTAGTTGTAAATAAAAGCAATTGTAAGAACCACTATTATTTCTTTTGTATTATAAATTATATTCTAATTTGTTTTCTTTATTTTGTAATGCTCTTGTTTCATTAGAAAAGTGTATATAACATGTAAACTTGTCAACAAAATAATGTAAAGCAGCAACCCGCTGCTGATCTTATTGAAAAAAAAAATAAAAATAAAAAGTTCTGCGAGTGAAAAATAACTACAACTTACCTCTGCTTGGAGAAACTCCGGACGAACTATTCGATACTAACCGTAGCAGAAAATTACTGTTCTTGACAAAGAGTAATTTCCTCTCGCCAGTAAAAAATATATCTGTGCGCGCAGACTGAGAAATAATTTAATCACGAGAAGGTGCGGAATTCAGACACCTGAGCATTCTCATACGAATCTCCATTGCGTCAAAAGAACTAACTCTTACAAGCCTCTTGTTGGTGAACCGATCAGTGATTGGTTTCAATCGGAGACATGTACTTCGAATATTTTTTACGTGCAAAAATATTTGCGCCGACCTGGATGGTCGAGGTGGCTAAGAGCGAGTACCGACTCAGCGCTTCGGTCTCGAAGGGTCGCGGGTTCGAGTCCCGCTTTGGGCATGGCTGTTTGTCCCTTGACTTAGTGTGTGTTGTCGCGGAGGGCCTCGCGTTCTGCTGACCCCAGATCAGAGGAGCCCGCAAGTGTTTGTCTAGTGTATGGTCGAATATGCGTCCCTTCTGGACGTAAAGGGAACCGGCTGTCGGCTGGATAAAAGCCCTAGGAAAAAAAAACATTTAATAGCAAAGCCTTGCTCTAACGCTTCACTACTACTTACTGGTAAATATGCTGATTCCCGAAGGAAAGCTAGAAGACTATTTATATTGTATAATGTCCGAGAAAAGGCGATTGAATTCGAATTTTTAATTAATGGAACTTAGAAGTGGAAGTTTGGACGGCGGCGGCAGATTCTAGGGATGTGTCGGAGAATGCTACTTTCTATGCGAGGATCCCTGCTTACCTGACGATGACCCTACGACAAGGCTGCAGCTCACCACAGGGCTGTGTTGCTGAGACTCGAGACCGGGATATTTGTGTGTAGAGTGCGATACAATTCCTGTATTAACCGTTGCTTCACCACTTTGAATTGTCTGATTTTAAAATAATGTAAAATCAATTATTGTTCTTCCAAGATATTAAATTGAAGAAACTGTAAGACACCAATTAATGAAAATTTTGCGTTATCAAAATGAATTTAATTTTGTGAAAAGTAATATCCGAAGCATGTTATCTCCACTGGAGATGCTAGGTGTAGTCTAGGTGACTTCGTTACCTACAAGATAGGGAGGATAAGGTGCCCAGTTAATGAAATTTTTGCTGAATTAAAAATTTGGCCTGATCCCGGGTTTACGGTGCACCTTACGGTGCACCTTACATCCCAGGTTTACGGCTTCCTTGATTGCTGTGCCTTGACGGGATCCGATTCGCTTCCAATCGGTATGCAGGAATGTTATCGTTCACCACACAGGAATCGTTTATATTATTTTGAGAAACATTTTTTAAAAAAATCTTTTAAAAGTGAGCGTTCCCTTTAAAATAAAATATCTCATTTAAAATAAATTTATTAGTGTATATGTGGAGAAAACTCCAAATGATTTTTAAAGATTATTCGCATACAATGCGTTGGTAATTATGCGTTGGACAGACTCAAGGATATTTTATGTTATCACGAGGGTCGAAGGCCCGAGTCTCGTCCTCAACTTGGACACGCGTAGCGAAGCGTCACAATTCTGCACGCGGGAACAAAACGGATCACTTACTACATTTCTACCAACAGAAATTTTCTAAAACTTGTGTTTCAACGCTCCGTGTAAATGATGATTATCGTTGATGATTATATATGATTATAATGATGATTAAATGATCATTGATTATCGTTCATGCTACAAGAATCAGAAGAGAACGATACACACTAGTATTAAGGAGGTTGTAACAGCAAAGGCTGAGGTGCACCCGGGATCAACCAAAATTTGTTATAAATAAGAACATTTTTTAAAATTCTTTGTTTCTTAGAATATTGCAGAGTTCGTTTTGTAAATGTTTTTGAACTAGTGATAAGTCTGCAGATTATCCAGATATTAGTATGAATTCTTTTAGTTTCTCTACTCCCTAAATTCATGAAACCGTTCTAAATCCTAACACCTTGAAGACTAACCCCAAGTAAGGACCACAAATAAACGACTTATCGGTTTCAGACTATCACTATCACTATTTCAGAAGTCACAAGATTTAATAGGCGTTCGTACTACTAGGGGAATGTATTTGGAACTTTCATGGCGTTCAGGTCGGACAGAGGAGGTAACTACAGATATCACCTTGCCTTTTCACGTTTTTTTCATTTATTTCCTACCCGTTCGGCCCTCTAGACCTGTCGGGGGTAATTATATACAAAATCTGCATTACATGAAGAACATAAGTCTCCTTCAGTACATGAGAGCACAAGAACACTTACTTGAGCGTATGTATTTGAACTATTTACAAGTTTCTATTTACATTTAATACCAGAATATAACATTGAGAAAATATCACACTTGTGAGTAATACATATATACAGTTTTTACAATCATATATAATTTTTATAATCATCTTACCGGCAATTCATGGTGGCTTTAAGCGATCTTTCGGAAAACGTGACAATACTCTGGATGGTGCGTGAGCTGTACGGCCAAGGTTGAAAGTTCTTTTGCTGGGACAAGCTTCAAGCCTTAAATAAAAAAAATTCTATATTTTATTTATGTATACTTTAATGCCAAAATGTTTAATACCCTATGGATTTGAGCATTACGAATAAACCAGGGAGCTTTTGTAACCAGTCTTAGGAATTTGTTTTGGATTATTTCTAATTTATTAATGTGTGTGTTTGCAGCCCTCCACCATACTGAGCACGCATTGGTGAGCGACGGACGAATTACAGATTTATAAATTGTTACTCCATTTTCTATTCTTAAAGCTGAGTTTTTATTTACTAGTGGGTAAAGTTTGACAATTTTTGCATAAGTTTTGTTTGCAATATCAACTAAGTGGTCTTTCCATGTTAATTTTCTATCTAATTTGACTCCTGGGTATTTGACGGGTTAGTTATTGTTTAGCCAGAGAACCGGATTTTTATGGATTGTTAAAACTGGAGGGGTTATAAATCTTTTAAGCGAGAAAATCTTAGCTTGTGATTTGTTAGGGTTTGTCTGGATCCTTCATTTATCAGTCCATTTAATTAAGGTATTTGAATCATGTTGAAGGTATTCTTGGGCAATAAACAGTTCTTCATGTTGTGCAAGGATGGCAGTGTCCTCTCCGAAAAGGGCTGTTTCGGTATCTAACAGTTCTGGAAAATCGGAAAGCTAAATTTTGAATAAAGTCGGAGACAATGGGGAACCTTGTGGAACTCCAGCTGAGATTATGTATTTATCTGATATGGAGTCGTGTATTTTAATATTGAATGTCCTATTTAGCAAGAAACTTTTTTTATATCTTGAAGATATTTGGGAATGCCTAGATGTCGAATTTTGTGTTCCAGTCCTGTGTACCAGACATGGTCGAATGCTTTAATAACATGTAAAAATAGAGCTGCCGTGTCATTTTTCTCATGAAAACCCTTCACAATCAAATCCGTAACTTACAATTTGGTGTTCAGTCGAGTGATTTGCTCTAAAGCCTAACCATCAGGTATGGCCTTTGTATCGTATAAGAATTTATTTAAACGAACTAAAATTAGTCTATCAAACACATTAGTTAATGGAGGTAATAGGCTAATTGGCCTGTAATTGTCTAATTGTTGTGGACATTTATTAGCTTTGTTTATTGGAATAATTATTGCATTTTTCCAAACGCTTGGGTAATAATCTAATCTGAATGCTGCATTTAAAATCACTGCTATTGCTGCAATTGTGGATTTTGGTAATTCTTTTAATATCTGACTAGTTATTTGTCGTGCCCAACCACTTTTCTGTATTTCAGTCTGTTTATTGTGCGTTTAAGTTCTGCAGGGGATATGAATTTTGTCCGTACCTCCGCGGAGTCTATAGGTTGCTTCACGTTGTTTAAAATTTCCTCATTAAAAGAATGGTTTACTATTGGATTGGATTTAAAGGTATTTAAGAAGTGAACAGCAAAAGCCTCCGCTTTTTCTTCATCTGTATAGAGGGTATGGGTGCCCGATTTTAATGGTGTATTCAAGATTATTCTCTAGTAACTTTTTTCATGGTAGTCCATAATGAGGGTGAGGCAGGTTCAATTCAACAGTTGCAGCTTAAGTGGACGAAATTCTACGTAGCCACATTGCCAAATTTCGTAAGTACTAGCTTCAATAGATTTTGTGTGTAGCATACCTTTTAGTTTTTATATTAAATCTTGCTTTTTAATTTATTTAATACACATCAATTTAACACTTTTAAAATATAAAGCTAGGTTTTTGTTGCTCTTATCTGGGTTTTCTTGTATATATTTCAATTTTTATCACGTACATTAAAACGCATTCGTCACATGGCTACTGCTCGTTCTACTCTTTTTACTCTCTACACTCTCAAAGCCGACCTTCTGCAAGCCTTCGCACACGTAAACAATAATTTAGATCAACATATCCGAAGGTTGGAAGAGGTCGTTCTCTACACAGACGGTTGGGTACAAGTCGGCAACATAGCCAATAATACACACCGTACACCTGTGACCGTACCAAAGACACAGACATCGCATCCAGTCACAACTCAAAACAAATTTAGTGTTTTAGATTATGAAACAGATTTTCCTCGCCTTCCTGATCCTCACCACCCTTCTCTACCATCTACAAATACATGCACAAACCAACGCAAACAGGCTAGGAAGCGAGTCAAAACCAAAACACGTAAAGCTGCGCATCCTAGCTCACTTGAAAACAAAGACATTCCTACTGAGCCTAAAAAACAGGTACTTATTTTAGCTGACAGTCATGGCCGCCATCTTTCCTCCATTCTCAGTAGGAAGTTACCCTCCAATTTCTCAGTCTCATCTATTTTTAAACCTAACGGGAGGTTTGCAGATGTGACTGCAGAATTGGACACCCACACGAAAACACTGACCAATCAGGACACAGTCATTTTCATAAGAGGGCAGAACGACATTAACTTGGGCGTTAACTTTACACCTGAAATACATGTAAACAAATTACAATGTGCCGCCCAAAATACTAACATTTTAGTCTCGACTCTGCCCTTCTGGTACAACAGACCAACACTATGCAGCAAGATTAAGCACGCAAACCAACAATTAAAACTGCAACTGAGAGAAACAAATGTCACTTTTTGAAATTAATTTCCTCTCAGCAAAACACTTCACCCGGCATGGTCTTCACATGAACCTTGCTGGAAAACATGCAGTCGGTAACAAGCTTGCGCAATACATCATCGACTCCAGTCCTACACAGTCTCCTGCCAAAAATCCATCCCTTTCACCTTCCTTACGTTCTCCACCCCCACCCTCTTTTCGAACCCTGTTGCCTCTTCCTCTGAACCTACTCCCGTTTCTTCCATTCCCACTACCAATTCATCTACACCCGATGCGCCATTTTCCTCACAACCTGTCACTGCCGGGACACACTACAACCTTCGACCACGCACTCGAGGTAAAAATGGAGTAAATATATAGCAACTGCAGTCAGATGCAGCATTCGTGTAGGTACTTGCAAAAGATTCACATTCTGCACCATCATGTTCAATCCCTTTCAAATAAAACTGAATTTATCGAGGCAGCTCTACAGAGCGATTTAAATCAAATGGATGTTCTTTGCTTTACAGAACATTGGTTATCTCCTAATGAACTTGACATTTTTTAAATTCCAAACTTTTACCTCGCAGGCTTTTATTGCAGAGAGAGAGAATCGCATATAGGTCCTACGTATGGAGTAATACGTTCCTGTATTTACGTTATATATAATATTGATTCTATCTCCTTGGCGGAATTAAATGTGTATTCCGTTGAAAATGTTTTCGAAATTTCTGTGGTACATCTTACTTCGCTAAAAGTGATACTACTTTGCGTCTACAGACCTCCAACAAAGAGAGCTACAGATTATATTTTGTTCTTAGAAAAACTGGACATCACACTTAACAAAGTCAGCAATCGCTCTTTTGAATCCATTGTTGTAGGCGGAGATTTTAACATTGATTTCCTGGTCGAATCTTGCGAGAAAGAAAAGTTTCTCAATTTAATTAATTCCTTCAATTTAGACATTACAATTAATGTACCTACACGGATCACACAAAATTCAATGAAGGCAATTGATCAAATTATAATTAACAAAACTACTACTCGATATGAAGTTGAAACAAAAGATTTAGGATACAGTGACCACGGTGCAGAAATTCTTACCATTATAAGAAATGCGATCACTGACACAATAAATAATACACGTATGACTAGATTGTTTACTAAAAGGAAAATAAAATTATTCATTGATTACTTGATGCAGGAGTCATGAGAAGCGGTTTATAATAGTTGATACAAACGACGAATATAATTCTTTCTTTTTTCAACTCTTTCATTTCATTTTAACACTTGCTT
Organism: Teleogryllus occipitalis; assembly: GCA_011170035.1. Classification (NCBI taxonomy): domain Eukaryota; kingdom Metazoa; phylum Arthropoda; class Insecta; order Orthoptera; family Gryllidae; genus Teleogryllus; species Teleogryllus occipitalis. The sequence goes on from BLKR01000013.1 coordinate 535,978, forward strand.
TCCTCTTCAAGAAAGAAAATTAAATACTTCACGCGAAAGCAATTCATGGATAACACAAGGGATTAGGACATCTTGTAACAACAAGCGAATTCATTCTTACATTTCTAAACGTCATGTCGTATCTCAAGATTTCCTCATCTACTTTAAAAAATACAAATCATTGTTACGAAAAGTCATAAGGCAGGCTAAAATCATGGAAAACGATTAGGGTATTTTGAACTCAAATAACAAAACGAAAGCAATGTGGAATATAATAAAAAATACGACCAAATCAACTAGAAACCTTGTAGAGAATGTTGTTTTAAAATATAACGATATAAATGTGAACGATCCGGCAACAGAGGCTAGTCTCTTTAACCAATACTGTTCGAGAATTGCTGCCGATCTCACTCAGGGTCTTCAGCCACAAAATTCAATTATAGACAGTTCACCCAAAATTTTAGACACGACGTTCGTTTCCGAAACTTCTTCCTATGAAATTCTCAAAATAATCGGTAAACTAAAAAATAAATATTCGGCCGGTTTAGATGAATTCCCGAATTCTTTGTTAAAGACCTGTGCGTATGCCACCTCACATATTTAATGCATCCTTATGCACTGGAACGTTTTCAGATATTTTCAAAACAGCTAAAATTAAGCCGCTCTTCAAAAAAGGCAACAAAAATGAAATTCAAAATTATCGGCCCATTTCTCTTCTATAATTTTTTCAAAAATATTAGAGAGACGTTTTTACGTACGAATGGAAACCTTTCTCAGTAAACACGACGCGCTTTCAGATTGCCAACATGGATTTAGAAAATCAAAATCAACGGAAACAGCCATATTTTCTTTTTTTAAAGATGTCGCCTCATCATTGGAACAAAACGAGGCACCTATTGATTTCTTTTTTGATCTCTCAAAAGCTTTGGACGTCATTGATCATGACATTTTACTTTCAAAATTACCTTCATATGGAATCTGTGGTATTGCTCTAGTTTGGTTATGTTCGTACCTTAAACAACGATCTCAGAGAGTGGAAATACCTTACTGGAATGATGGAACATTACGTACGCACCTTTCCGACTCTTTGCCCATTGCACGTGGAGTTCCTCAAGTAAAAGTAAACGAAAAGAAAACGATTTTAATGCAGTTTTCCATTTCAAATAAACAATTCTGTGCTCCATATAAAATGAACGGTGTGCCATTGATTGATGTTATGGAAACAAAAGTTTTAGGTCTCTTAATTCAGTCAAACCTTAAATGGAACATCCATTTAAATGAATTGAACACAAAATTAAGTTCATTATGCTACGCGTTCAGAATTCTTGCAAATTCAGTCAGCATTCATACTGCTCGTTGTGTATATTGCGCGAATGTTCATTCCCGCCTGAGATATGGCATAATATTATGGGGAAATACATCTTAAAGCTCCCAGACTTTTAGATTACAAAAGAAATTGTACGAATAATAACCAAATCCCACCCACGTGATTATTGTATGCCTCTCTTCATTATTCTAGGAATTTTACCATTACCTTGTCGGTTTATTTACGAATCAGTGGTTTTTGTAAAAAATGACTTGCTTAAGGGCGGTAATATATTTTCAGAAAATGCCGACGTCTATTACTATAACACTCGACGTAGAAATCATATTCATCACGTGACAGTATCAACAGCTCATTACAAAAAATTCACATACAATACATGTGCATTAATTTACAACACTTTGCCAGATGACATTAAACCAAAAAAATTGAATAGAAAAGTTTAAATCCAAAGTGAAATCGTTTCTGCTGCATAACTGTTTCTATACAATTAGAGACTATTCTGAGCATCACAAGAAAAGTATTATTATATATATAATAATAATAATAATAATAATAATAATAATAATAATAATAATAATAATAATAATAATAATAATTAATAATATTATTTATTGAGTCACAAATACAATTACAATCGTGTATGACGAGTCAAATATGTTGTATATGGAGGGAGTACAATTGCATGCATCTTCTTGGGTGCAGCGAGTGAAGTTACATTTATTGTCCAGATGCAAAACAAGGGGCCATCTCAGCATTTGCTCAAAGGACCAGGGAAAACGGACCAAAAACCTGATCAAGATGGGGTCTTTGGCCTAAAGACTATGCTACAATACTTGTTACAGATATATTAAGATATTACATAGTAGATAATTATTTTTAACAGCAAAGTAGATAAACATTTAACTTAATTTAATTTAAAATAATTTAACATTTCAAGATTTGTAGTTTCATTGTTCAAAATAACATTTACTTGGAATAATGATTTTACTGCTACTACTTATAATAATAACAATAATAATTATATTAATAATAATATTAGATAACATTTCTTATAAATTAATAATAGTAATGGCAATGCTAATAGTAATAATAACAGTACATGGTATCAATTATGGTAACAGCTACATATCATTTAACAGTATTAGCATATTCCTTGATTAAATCTTGAAATGGTGGGGAGGAGGAGGCAGGTTATGGCCAGGTTTTTTTCTATTTCTACACCTAGTCCTACTGCAGCACCTGAAATCACATTGGACATATTAGTCATTGAGGTATTCCTGAACGCTATAAAAAAGTTTTTCCCCAAGGAAGTGTTTGAGTTTATTCTTGAAGTTGTGTAAGCCTGTTGTGTTTCTCAGATGTATTGGTAATTTGTTGAAGAACTGTATACCTGAAGAGAATGTACCCTTTTGGTATAATGTGCTTGTACACATTGGTTGATGAAGGTTACATGCTTGCCTTGTGTTATAGGAATGTAAACTTGAGTTAAATTTGTAAAGTGTGTCATTGTTTAGTAGATTTTTCTTTACAAACATGATAACTTCATAAATGAATATACAAGGCAGTGGTAGTATGTTAAGTTTTTTGAATTGAGGTCTGCAGGGCTCTGTTCTTTTTGTATTTGTCATTGTTCGAATGATTCTCTTTTGTATTTTGAATGTTTGTTTAGCCTCTGGTGCTTGGCCCCATATTATTATCCCGTATTTGAGAATAGAGTGCACATTTGCAAAGTACACTGTTCGTGCTGTCTCAATGCTGCTGTTTCTTATTATTATTCTAAGAGCATAACTAAGTTTGCTCAATTTTGAATTAATATCTTCTAGGTGTGAGTTCCATTTGAGGTTGGACTGTATGGTGATTCCGAGAAATTTTGTTTTCTGTGCTTGTGTGATGCTGTTTCCTTCTAATGTTAAATTTGGTGAGTATTGTTGTGTTGAGTGGGAGTTGTGGAAAGGTATTGTGATTGTTTTGTCTTTGTTCAGGATTAGTTTGTTGTGGTGGATCCATTGTATTAGTTTGTCGATGGCTGGATTGGCTTTGTCTTGCAAAGCTTTGGTTGTTCTTTCTTTGAATATTATATTAGTGTCATCAGCAAAAAGTACGGTTGTGTTGTTTTCCATTATTGATGGCAGGTCATTTACAAACATAAATAAAATCGGGCCTAGTGTGGATCCTTGCGGGACCCCATGTGTCACATCCCTTGGCTCGGAGTGATGATTATTTATTTTGTTGTCTTTTTGGTAAGGTAAATACTACTATTTGTTTTCTGTCTGATAGATATGATTTTATCCACTTGTAAGCAATTCCTCGGATTCCATAAGATTCTAATTTTGACAATAGAATACTGTGATCTATCGTGTCAAAGGCTTTTGACAGGTCAAGAAAGAGACCAACAGGAATTTCTTTTTGTTCTAATGCCATGAGGATTTCATTTACAAATTATTAATTTTAACAATGATACATAATGCATTAATTACCATTTGGACTGTATAAATGAGTATAAACAACCTGTAACAAGTATTGTACTGCAGCTTCCGGGTCAATTACCCCCATCTCGATCAGGTTTTTCGTCCAGTTTCCCTGATCCATGGAGCAAATGCTGAGATGGCCCCTTGGTTTGCTTCTGGACATAAATGTAACTTCATTTTGTGTGCACGTCTTCTAGAATTCATGGGGAACAGTATTATTCCTTGACGAAGGACATCATGGATAAGAGCCCAAAATTTATTGCTTATTTATCCTTGAAAGTAGATTTCGTTACATTAGAGCTTTTTTTGGGTTAATTTTCAAAGTTCATGTAGTATATGACTTAGTGTAGGGATCAAAGAACTTTGAAAATGTGCACAGAATTCACTTCTCCCCATAGCACGTCATACGCAGTTTCAACTGTTTTTTGACGTAAAATAAATAACAAAATTTGCGCCAAAAATTGCTTGAATGAATTATATCTGTGTTCATCGATTAGGAATTTTACTTTTTTGCATAAAGAGTTCTTTTTTAAGTGTAGTCGTCTATACAACTGCCAGAGTCTTCTAATTCTGTGTTTATCTTTTATCAACGATTTATCTTTTATCACGATGTGTTTCGGTAGCCAGTATGATGAATATTTGTTCGAACAATTACTAATAACATGAATATTGACACAATAAATAAAACACGCATGTGCAGAGCATTTACTACAGTTAACACAAAGTTATTTACGGACTACTTGCTGAAAGAATCATGGGAGGCAGTTTATAACGCTATTGACACAAATGAAAAATATAATTTATTTTTCTCAAAGCTTTCATTTCTCTTTAACGCATGCTTTCCTATTAAAAAGAGAAAATTAAACATTTCACGAAAAAGTAATAGTTGGATCACAAAAGGAATTAGAACATCGTGTAAAAATAAACGTACTCTCTACTTTATTTCTAAACGTCATGACGTATCTCAAGATTTCCTTATCTACTTTAAAAAATACAAAACATTGTTACGAAAAGTCATAAGGCAGGCTAAAATCATGAAAAACGAACAGGATATTTTGAACTCAAATAATAAAACAAAAGCAATGTGGAATATAATAAAAAATACTACCAAATCAACTAGAAAACCCGTAGAGAATGTTGTTTTAAAATATAACGATATAAATGTGAACGATCCGGCAACAGTGGCTAATCTCTTTAACCAATACTTTTCGAGAATTGCTGCCGATCTCACTAAGGGTCTTCAGGCACAAAATTCAAAAACAGACAGTTCACCCAAAATTTTAGACACAATGTTCGTTTCCGAAACTTCTTCCTATGAAATTCTCAAAATAATCGGTAAACTAAAAAATAAATATTCGTCCGGTTTAGATGAATTCCCAGATTCTTTGTTAAAGACTTGTGCGTATGCCATTATACACCCGTTAACTCACATATTTAATGCATCTTTATGCACTGGAACGTTTCCAGATATTTTCAAAACAGCTAAAATTAAGCCGCTTTTCAAAAAAGGCAACAAAAATGAAATTCAAAATTATCGGCCCATTTCTCTTCTATCAGTTTTTTCAAAAATATTAGAGAGACTTTTTACGTACGAATGGAAACCTTTCTCACTAAACACGACGCGCTTTCAGATTGCCAACATGGATTTAGAAAATCAAAATCAACGGAAACAGCTATATTTTCTTTTCTTAAACATGTCGCCTCATCATTGGATCAAAACAAGGCACCTATTGGATTATTTTTAGATCTCTCAAAAGCTTTGGACGTCATTGATCATGACATTTTACTTTCCAAATTACCTTCATATGGAATTCGTGGTATTGCTCTAGATTGGTTATGTTCGTACCTTAAACAACGATCTCAAGCGATTAAACAGCGATCAACGAGAGTTGAAATACCTTACTGGAATGATGGAACATTACGTACGCACCTATCCGACTCTTTGCCCATTGCATGTGGTGTTCCTCACGAATCGATTTTAGGCCCTATTCTGTTCCTACTTTACGTAAACGATATGCCCTCGACGATTCGAAACGGAAGAACGGTTCTCTTTGCGGATGATACGAACATCCTTTGCAATAAAGAAACCGTAAATAGTACAATATCAGATGTTTCAAATTGGTTCCGAAATAACAAATTAATAGTAAGCGAAAAGAAAACGGTTTTAATGCAGTTTTCCATTTCAAATAAACAATTCTGTGCTCCATTGAAAATGAACAGTGTACTATTGACTGATGTTAAGGCAACAAAATTTTTAGGTCTCTCAATTCAGTCAAACCTTAAATGGAACGTCCATTTAAATGAATTGAACACAAAATTAAGTTCATTATGCTACGCGTTCAGAATTCTTGCAAATTCAGTCAGCCTTCATACTGCTCGTTGTGTATATTGCGCGAATGTTCATTCCCGCCTGAGATATGGCATAATATTATGGGGAAATACATCTTATAGCTCCCAGACTTTTAGATTACAAAAACGAATTGTACGAATAATAACCAAATCCCACCCACGTGATTCATGTAAGCCTCTCTTCATTAATCTAGGAATTCTACCACTACCGTGTCTTTTTATTTACGAATCTGTGGTTTTTGTCAAAAATGACTTGCTCAAGGGCGGGAATATTTTTTCAGAAAATGCCGAAGTCTATTACTATAACACTCGACGTAGAAATCATATTCATCAGGTGACAGTATCAACAGCTCATTACAAAAAATTCACATACAATACATGTACATTATTTTACAACACTTTGCCAGATGACATTAAACGATTAAATTCAATAGAAATGTTTAAATCACAAGTGAAATCGTTTCTGCTGCATAACTGTTTCTCTACAATTAGAGACTATACTGAGCATCACAAGAAAAGTAACATTATTGTTAACAATGAGACATAATGCATTATTTACCATTTGGACTGTATAAATGAGTATAAACAACCTGTAACAACTATTGTACTACAGCTTCCGGGTCAATGACCCCCATCTCGATCAGGTTTTTCGTCCAGTTTCCCTGATCCATTGAGCAAATGCTGAGATGGCCCCTTGTTTTGCTTCTGGACATAAATGTAACTTCATTTTCTGTTCACGTCTTCTAGAATTCAGTGGGAAATACAATTATTCAAATTATCGTTTCCATGTTGTCGCGGCAGGAAGTAATAAGAGCCAAAATGTATTGCTTATTTCTCTTGAAAATAGATTTTATTACATGGGAGTTTTTTTGTTGTTTTTTTCTCCCTTTCAAAAATTCAAAATTTATTGCTTATTTACCTTTGAAAATAGATTTTTTACATGGGAGTTTTTTTGTTTTTTTCTCCCTTTCAAAATTCAAAATTTATTGCTTGTTTATCCTTGAAAATAGATTTTATTACATGGGAGTTTTTTTTTCTTTTTTTTTCTCCCTTTCAAAAATTCAAAATTGAAGTAGTATATGACTTAGTGTAGGGATCACAGAATTTTGAAAATGTGCACACGATTCACTTTTCCCCATAGCACGTCATACGCAGTTTTTAACTGTTTTTTTTACGTAAAATAAATAAAGATTGCACTGGTTGACGGGAATTTCTTATTAGGTGGTTTGTAGGAGGTTTTTATTATTATTATTATTATTATTATTATTATTATTATTATTATTATTATTATTATTATTATTATTATTACATTGATGCTGTTCGGCCCTAAGCCGCCATTCTGATTGAGGTTTTCTGGGTTTACTCAATCGTTTAAGGCGTATGCCGGGATGGTCCCTTGTTTTGCACTCCCAGACGTAAATGTACAGATTTCCCTCCCCCCCTTATATGTTGCTACCCTGTACCATTGTAGATTCAGTGGGTAGGCGCAAAAGCAGGCCCTATGGCCTGAGCCTCACCATTAATTAAGACATTATTATTATTATTATTATTATTATTATTAATGAAAGCTATTTGTATTTCATGAAAGAACATGAAGTTCCTAAATTGTTCTTGTTTGCTTAAACCATTTGTGTTCCAGTTTAATAATTTTAAATCAGTGAGTTAGTTACGCTTCATTTTCGTAACGCAATCTGAATCATATTTTGAATTTGTGGTAACAGAAAATTCATTACTTGAGTAATCACAGTACTTGTGATTGATTCGATTAATCTATTCATATCAATGCCTTGATTTGAGTACTGCATGGTAATTCTAACGTTACCATGAGAATTATTTAAAGGTCCGTCCAAGGGCCTGGTATTTCGGGTAGGGGAGGGAATTCGGCATTGTTCAAGACTGGAGGTTGGCGGTATCTGGCTTGCCTGCTTTCATATCTTATCCTTTGATCCCTGCGTACCATTCAATGCCTTGTCCTGTTCTGCGTTATATTTCAAACCTTTTACAGGTTTATGTTTTTTGTTTAATTCAGCCTTATATACAGAGCAGTCACGATAATTCGCTGTGTGATTTTCCTTGCAGTTAGCACAGGAAGGTTTAACCCCCGATTTAGGGAGTGTACATTTAGAATAATGATGGTCATTAAGGCATTTAACGCAACGAGGATTGTTAAAACAGCTAGCTTGCGTACGCCCAAAGCGTTGGCAATTATTATATTGAAAAGGAAGCTTAGTTTTGGTTCTAGCAAACACTCTAACAATACAATAGTCTAACTTATTTACTTTTAAAATTGATCTGCCAGCAACATTGTTCTGTACGTCTACAGCAACTATCTACAGGGGTTTTCTATTTTTGACATAAAGCCTTACCACTTTTAACACAGGAAATTTATCATTAAGTTCTTTTTTGATATCATTAACATCTAGACATTCCGGTACATATTTTATTACAACTTCAAATGCTTTTATATATGGATCTCTAAAGGAGTAGAACTCTATCTCGTTATTTTCGCAAAAATGTCTAAATTTCATGAAATCTTTGATGTTGCCAAATAGTACTTTGAATTTATTGTTGCTGTATTTAACTTCAAAATTTTCTATTTCATTTTTCACAATATCCTCTTTAAGCAGTTTATAATTTAACAATTCGTCTCTTTTGTTGTAATTTTGAATAAAATTGGTGGAATTTTTATTGCCTTGGATTCACTATCATCATTCTCCTCTACGTTATGTAAGAATTCAAATCTGTTTCCTACTGGTCCATTATACATAATTGAATTACCTCGGTTTGTGAACGTTTTTGTCTTTTATCACTTAACACTTCACTTGAATCACTGATGCTTTTTAAGATATATCTACCTTTTTTGGTTGAAGATTTGAAAGTACGTTCGATTGCGCCCTGTTCGGGCTGCTCCGAATTCTTTTTGGCGTTTTATTGCTCCTCGTCTGGATTTTGAAGTTCCGGGGGAGGTGGAAGATCCCCGGCAATACTCTGATGTATTTGCTGCGGTAAACTGCTTCTGGTTGCGTTAAACCTTGCTGTTGAGCTTGGATAATGTTTTGCATTATGCCTTGCTGTGACAAGTTAGCACTCGAATGCGAATGGAAAGGAACGTACCCCGCATCATATTGCGGCAACAATTGACCATTTTGATATGCGAACATAATGTTATTTTCCATTGAGCTCATGTGGGAAGACTCTTCAAAAGTTACTTCATCACCATTTGTAGCATCCATTGCCATTTTAATATGCTGCTCCGTACCGCGGCAGCCGTTTTCACACATTACACTGACCTAGTGTTAATGGATAATTGCATGCACTTTTAGAAAAAAGAATCAATAAAAAGAACAAGTAAAACCTACACCTGGTTTTACTACTGAAACACTTTCACCAATAATATCAGATATACTATCGATAGCACAAAACCTATCGAAAACACAACACCACCTATACTATCGATAACACAAAACCTCACTGGTAGTAGTAGAAAGCTTATCGCGAGGAGCGACTCTCGGTGAGGTCTTATCCCGACGTTAATTTTGAATGCAACTCCTCTGCAATGCAAATGCCACCAATGCGTTTTCACGTATTCAAACTATGCTAAGATTGCCCAAGCTCTGACTGTGGCCAGATCCTGACAAATTCGATATTTATCATCCTTGGAAAGTTCGAGAACCGCTTTATGATAAAGTCGCGTTCTCATTGCCTGAAGGTGACCTGGTAAACCATCTTCCCTTTCTCTCCTAACCCTATACGGGCCGATATCAGGAAGTCGAAGTGTTTATATACTTGGACGAAGTGTTTATAACTGCACTTGACATAACTGTTACGGTGCAATCCAATCGGGAGATTGAACGTCACCATAGTGACGTCACTAGTGACGTGTAAGCTCCCGATTGGACGACACCGTTACGGCTGACGACCTGTCAAATGCAACTCTAAATAAATCGAAGAATAATCCCCTCCTCTCTTTCTCCATTCATTTCCCAATATAGGTATTGCCACCCCCATAAAGAGGCAGACGCTACTTGTAACAACCCGTTCCTGATCAGACGCTGCGGTTAGACTCTGTGAGATGGCTCTTCTGCTAATTTATTATTCTTGTTCTTCTTCTTTCTCCTCTTCATACTCTTCATCTTTATCGAAGACGCCACCTTTGAAATTCTCTTCTGGAGTTCTTCTGATCCCTCACCATCGACCTATTCGGCAAAGGAGGCCCTACCAGTACAGTTACACGACCACCAATATAGATCGCAAAATGGCAAGGGTACCTCCAAAACCAAGTGTAATTCCACCAAGCGGAGTGTAGGACTGGCGATGAGGGCAGCGCTGTACTTTGTTTTGCTTCGGAGAGAAAGAGACAGTCATTGGTAAACTCAATGCAACTGATAACTGAAGCACTAATGTTGATCGGGATCCGAAGATGGCCCTCTTGAAAAATGTCATCTTGTCTTCAACAATACCCCTGACAGTCCATTTAAAATAACGGGGAAATGCCGACGTGTTCGGTGATTAAATTAATACATATTTATAACCATATGAAGAATGGAAGTATTTGAGTCCCTAAAAGTAACCACTTATTCCAGTCATGCTACCAACAACTTGTGCAACAAGAGTATATGACATTATTAGATTTAATGGAAAACATCCAGGAATTTCTTCTTTAACTCCAAGATTCCCATAAAATACAACGTAACGTATGTGTTTCAAATCGTTAATGAGTGATCAATTTATTACGCGCTTTCTGTGTTTCCGTGAAAAATTATCTGAAGGAAAACTAATTGGGCTGAACATTTAGTATTGCGTTCTATGTTATGCACAAATGTTTTATTACTTGAGAACATGAATGCACCAGGCTTTGCCGCCCGGCGTGGACGCGCTTCGCACACTGTTGCTGTTGTTAATTCTCAGATGCGCCGGTCTAATAATAAAGGTTAAGTTGAACAGCATTTTTGCTGCTGCAAGAGACTAATGTTCATTAAATGTCCAAAAATTATAGAAATACAATAAATAAGATATATTTATTTCATGCCCAAAGTTAACTTTCGAGAACAACAATTCCCATCTTCAGGGAGTCTCTAACAAAAAAGGAAAAAATTGGGAGATTAACATGAAGAACTATGACATAAAAATCAAATTGACAAATGGAGTACAATAAATAATACAATGATGCAAAGGTGGCAGGCATCGTGTAGAATCTATCATCTTGTAGATATAATAATTATATATATCTTATATATTGTTATTGTTGAGGATGATTATCTCTATTTCTATAATGGTTTACCACATGATCTCAGCTACCACCACGGAATTTGTCTAAAAATTAAACATTTTTTTACAAAAATGTATTCGTCTAATATTTAACATTGGAATTTGACCTTTTCAAAATCGCTCTGATCACCCACATAAACAGGCTAGTACCAGAGCCAGTACATTTAGATGAAATAACATTTACACAATTTGTACATACATAGGGGCTAAAAATGCTCAAAATTTGGAGTAACGTATGATTTAAAAATTTATTAAGCAGACAGAAATAGGGAAAATAGTGAACGTTAATTTTTGCTTCTACGGGTCAAGTTGTTGTTATTGTTATTATTGTTGTTATTATTATTACTATTACTAGTATTACTATTATTTCTTAATTTTCTGCTAGAAGTGAAGTTGTTTCTTCATCCGTCAGTCATAGATCATGCACAATGCACTAACTACATAAATAAAAGTCTACATTATAGCTAGTAAACTAGTGGAAATTCGAAGCATACCGAAACTTTATCCCCTCTAAGTTATTACTCAACAATTACTCAGATGTTTAAGAAAAGTACATGACATCACTTAAAGATATACGTTTGAGTGAATTTAGGCAGAACTCATTCAAGCCACAAGAAGCAATATGGTTGAAAAATGGCTGGGAAAGTTGGGACTTATCTCAAAATTTCGGTGCTGCTAGAATGCACGCCGAAAATTAGGTATGTCAGCGAAGTGACTGGACTAATGTAACAGAAGGGGTACCGAGAACAGGCAACTCGGAGACCAGCAAGAAGACGGGAAGGATGTGTCGCCGGGAGACTGGCAATGTCTCGATCTAAAGAGATGTGTATCCAATCCTCATACCGACCCATATCACATTTTGGCATTATTTGCAACGGTTAAATAATAATACAATCTAGCAGATTTTATCGAACCTCATCTTCAATCTTTTCTTGAAAAACTTGGCAGCAAAAGAAACGTGGGAGATTCGAATTAGGAATTTTCAAACATTGGAATTTTCGGAATATGAGATTTTTGAAAATGGAACTTGCATCATAAATAAACGACCGTATCTCCATTCCAGAAGATAATTTAAATAAATGTTACCTTAACGTTCTGGGATTCAAACCATTAGTTTAAGAATTAACAGTAACCTAACATTTATCCCCTATCCCTAACCCACCTTGACCACACACAGAAACCAGCTTATTTTACGAATTGGAAGGAAAGGTCGTATTTACATGAACATTTTTTGAGATTTCAAGAAACTTCGTAAGAGGTTATTTGAAGAATTTGCGTCCACAGATATGTAATGTAATATAAATATTTGCAAGTAAAACGTTCAATAAAATTTCATATTTTAGTTTTTTAAATTTGTAAGATTTTATACACATCCACCACGAAGATCCGCGTCTTGGCAAACGTGCGTCACTTGATGCTGCGTGACAACTGTGCATCGTGTGAATTGAGCATAAAAGAAGGGTAGAATCGCGATTCTCGTTACCAACTTCGACAATTACACTGTATTATTTTTCTTTTTCAAAAAAAATCATTAATTTAAAGATGGAAATATAGTAACAATTATTAATTTAGGATTGATGACTCCTTTAATATACATTCGTAGGTTTGAATTCATACCTTATTAATCTACTGAAATAAAAACGTATTAAAATTCAATCATAAATGAGACATTCATAAACAACATTTGTTTTCTAGAAAAATAATACATGACCGCGGTTACTAAATGGAAATTACATTCTCCAACATTCCAACGTTTATTAACAAAACTAAATAAAAACAAATCAGTTATTCATCTTGTCCAATAATAAACTTCAATATCTTTCCAATTACACATTTAATAAACAATACCCGCAATAGTCCTTCTTTACTAAATCAATGTCATATTTGTGCCGTTATCCTTGTGTCTCCTTTTACATCTAATAAGCAATAAAATCATTCATTCGGTTTAGTTTAGTTCCATAGTACACAAATGCACGTCTCGTATTCAAATGACATCCGAATGCTCATTTACGTCTACTCTTGAACACGATCTAGTTTCTTCTGGTTATTGACGTAAACATTAGTCTTAGCTTGGCAATAACCATGACATCCATCTAACGTCTTCACAGAAGCTGCTTTGTAGCTGACCTGGCCCATACTGTGTGTTTCCTCTTTCTTTCAAATAAATCTTAGTTTCTAATAAAATTCTATTCACTTAAATTTTCGACGACGCACACTTGACTCGTTACAATACCGGCCTTTCGGTGTAGAACCTGTTTCTGAACGGGCCGCACTGAGGAGGCTCTGCGAGAGTGTCTGAACAAAAAAAATGTTCTACTAGTCCATGAGAGAGGGAGCGTTATACAATCATGTTTAGCGAACGTAAATGTAGCATAATAAGAAGTTTGGTTCCTGAGTCGCGCTTGTTCCTTTCGTTTTGCCGTTTGATGTAGAGCCGCCGCCTCTTCAAGTACACCTCCCAAGGTGGACTGCCAGACCCCCTCCCTTTCCCCGTGCCACGGCGAAGAGTTCCGGCAAGAGGGAGTGCGGCCTGGGAACATGCAAGAAGAGAGAAAACAAAAAAGACAGTAGTGATATGAAGCGTATGTGATATTTCGGAGAGAGAAACCATATTTATAGTCCAGAAATATCAAGGGATCATCTCAGCATAAAAAGGGTCAGATCCAATGGATAAAGGGAAACTGGTCGAGAAAATCAAAAACAAACTAGATTAGGGTCACAGATGCCGAATTTAAGACATTCTTATTTAGACCTTAATTAGTATATAATGTATAAGATGACACGAAACCATTTTCAGTTGTAAGATCATTACTGTTTCTACTTGGATCGAGGTAAACAACGTAATATTCTTATGTAATGACTCCTAAAAGTTTGATCATGGAGGGGGGAGCGGCAAACTCAGCCTTCAAACTCAGCAGCTCCTGGCAATCACGCCTTCTACCGCTGGACTCCATGTCCGATCTCCAGTTAACTCATCTGGAATTTGTGCTGGACAAAGCAAGTTCTCGGTAGGGTTATACGGGGTTCTCCCTAGGCCACATTGCTCCATTATTCATCGCACCATCGTTATCGCCATCATCTACTAAATTATTTCAGTTCTTGGAAGGCTCTTAAATATCAGAAAATAAGTAAATAACCGAGTAAATAAATAAATAACATTATTACTGTTTACTAATATGCCAAGAAATATCATTAAGACACTCGCACATATTCATTTTTCTGTTCTTCCATATGTAATCATAAAACTTTTATTTCGTGTCAACATTCCTACTCATACTGTCTGAAATTTGCTTTCTAAATGGCCCAAGATGGACCTTGATATTGAAATCGTCCCATTAAATTACACAGATGAACTTTATAACTATTGCATGCAATTTGATAAGCGCTCTAGTTTTCATGCAGTGTTGTCTGGCAAGTTATAATTTTTCGCTCCGCACATTCTTTCTCACACTAATTGTCAAGGGGCATTAGCGGCAATAGTTAAGTCTTCTCATTTGAAGCTGAAGTGCAGGAGGCCTGAGTTTCGAATCCGCACGGTGGCAGACTCTATACGCTAAATAAAAGGATACTAGCGCGCCGGTGCGAGAACTCTCGCATGTTACACCCCCATCCTGTCCCCTATTTCTCCATTTCCATATTAAGTTCCAATCCATTTCCAAGCAGGGAGGTAAACCCCTTGTCATTCAATCGCGTATAATACCAAGTAATTAGTATCAATAATACCAATACTAATACCTAATTACTAATACCAAGTAATAAACCCCTTGTCATTCAATCGCGTATAATACCAAGTAATTTTCACCTACAAGTGTAGATTCTACAGGCTCTGAACAGGTGGGGTAGAATCCAGAAGCGTCGAACCAGCAAAAATGTGATAGAATGTTCAAGATCTCATCCTGTAGATTATGGTGTGAGGAACGTTTCTTTGAGGCCTTTGGTTTAAAAATTTTAGTTTTAAGACCCTAAAACGCTTCGTTTAGGAGTAGCTTAACGGTATAGATTTAGGGAAAAAAAAAAAAAAAAAAAAAAGCGTCCGAGTAATGCGGGTTGCATTTGAAATTAATATTTAGATGCTTATTATTTATCCGGTTTCCATAGTCAATTCGTCATGTGTATTGCCTGGTGTCCAGAACACTGTTTTTTATATAGGCTTAGTCCCCATTTTTCATACTCTTCTTTTATCTTCCTAGTCATATATTCAATATCTTCCTGTTGTTGCACCATCAGCACCTGGTCATCAGCGAATTGTAGGATATAGAGTGTTGTGTTATCATCTGTTGTTTTACCATCCCAGCACATTTTCTTTTCCAAACCTGTAACACCGCATTAACATACATTTTAAAGAGGGTATGTAACAAACAGCATCCTTGTCGTAGCCCTTTCGATATAGGAAATGTTTAGGTCATCTGTTTTTCTACTTTCACTTTTCCCTTTTGATCTATATACTGTTCCTTCACCGCATTTATTAAGATATTATTTACATTACTATTATTCATAACTTCCCATAACTTTATTATTGACACACTATCATAGGCCTTTGCTATATCAAGGAAGATCATATTCTCTCCCTGTTTGCCATTTCTTTCCCATCACCTGCGACAGACAAAACAGGTTATCTATACAAGATCGACCCGCCCTAAAACCACTTTGTTCTTCTTCTTCTTCGTACTCCTTGTATTCCTCATCTATTAATTCTCTTAACATTCTTCCAAATACCTCACTGAATGTGTTTGTCACTGCTATCCCTCTACAATTTTCACACAGGTCTTTCCTTCCTTTCTTATATATTGGTGTTATATAAGCCATTTCCAGTCCTCTGGAATCTCGCCTTTATTTATACTAACAAATATAGAATACGCAAACATTCTAACAAGATAATTAAGGAAAAAATTTGGAAACTCATTGCGGAAATGCTGAAAATGAGACATCGCAATGAGTCATCGCAAATGAGTCCACGCCATATTGCAAAATCATAAAACATCACTATTTTTTAGCGACTTGAAACTTTTTTATGAGGTCTAGGCTTGAAAATAGGTGACACGTATTTTAAGTTTTTTTTCTAATCCCACCCCTTTCAGAAATATTAGCAATTATTCTTTCCGAAGAATCATGCGCATGCTACTGTTAAAAACGTTTTTGCGCAAATATCTTTTCCTCAAAGAAATTAAATTTCTCTTAAAAAGACGTACTTTGAAGTGATGTAAATGTAATGTTTGAAAACATTTTCTTTAAATATTTTATATATATATATATATATATATATATATATATATATATATATTTAAAATGCAACTTTTTTATATTAGGTCGACACTTAAATTAATTGTAAAAAATACCAATGTATTTGTATACTAATGTTGTATAGATCTGCCAATTTTCAAAGTGGGACACACATAAATAACATTTTTAAACTAGAGGTGCTACAGAATGGCTCAAACGTTCTCGTAGTAAAGTTTTCTGATTTCCTTGGTGTGAACTGGCTTTATGGTTTTGCCCCATCCTCATTCCAGCTGCCTTTATCGTCGCACAAAGAACACTTTTTCCCCCTCAAATTTTTGCTTTCCTAATAGCGGAACCGAAATATTACCTCAAGAATATTAAAGAAGAGTAAAACCTCGCCCTAAATAGAAATTTTCATTGAAAAATTTGAAGCCGTTTTTAAGAAAATGGCAATTAAGTATTACTGTAAATGCAAAATTTGAAGTTATTTTCACTGGATTATAAATATAATACTGTGAAAAAATTGCCTCTAAGTAAGTATTACCGACGTGATTTTTTTTGCCGAAAATCTGCCGTTTTTTCGCGCAGCATTACATAACTTTCTCTATGCTACGTAATTACTCCATATATACGTACGTATACGAGAAAGTAATTATGGGTGCTACAGAATGGCACAGACTTTCTCGTTGCAAATTTATTTTCGTAAGCAAATTTTCTTTAGTTTTCGGTTTTCAAATTGTAAAACAGAAATATTATTTTAAGAATATTAAAGAAGGCGAAAACCTTCTTCCTAAATAACAATTATCATTGAAAAATGTGGAGCCGTCTTTAAGACAATGGCGTTACGTGTGACTGTAAATGCGAAATTTGAAACTCTTTTTCACAGAAATCTATTGAGTTTTCGAAAAACTTCATTTCAAGCTTTTACACTCATAAATGCAATAATATATTCATAAATCAATTTAAATGTGAATATTAACGGTGTGAGAAATATTGAAACAAATTACATTTTTCTACAACTAAAAAAGACTTCTTTGCATCGCTAGCAGTACGTGAACTTCGTCATTTTTAAATCGCCATTAAAAAAAGATCGTTGCCAAGACAACTATCTTCTTACAGTGAAAAAAAGTATTTTTTGCACGGTTTTAGAATACTTTTTTGCACGGAGTACCACGCTTCTTTTTCCAATACAAGTTTACGAAACTATTTGTATTGCACCGAACCCGGTCTCCCAAACCTACCTGTGCTTACCTGGGCTCGTGTGGCCGGCTAGCTCAGGAAGCATGTAGATTCTAGAAATATGGATGGTGGACGGATTTAGCTACGTGATTAAGTAAATAAAGGTTATTTTGAACACAAGTGAACTTTAATAAAAGAATTAAAATTTTAACAGACAAAAATCAAGATCTGAGCTCATGAGTAACTAATACTTCTAATTTTACGCTACAAAGTTAGTACATTAGAGGAAACTTAACGTTGTGAGGAAGGCGCCAATGCGCGGCCAGCACTTCCTGGAGATTAACTATAACCCTGGATAAAAGTTTTTTTTTATAAAATAAACGTTGCGCCTGAAGGGCGTGATGAAGATTTTGCCGCAGCTCAACAAATCAGTGCAGTCACCGTTTACAAGGCAGGCCCGCTGGGGTGAGCAACCTCCACAGGTCGCCGAACCTCACGCCAGCGGCGTGTCCCGGGGGTGCAGGGGAGTCCTTGTGTCCCGCGTCGGCGGCGGCGGTGGCGGTGGCGCAGTGTGACCACGGCGACGGCGGCGGCGGCGGCGGCGACGGCGGTGGTGACGATGATGGTGACGACAGCTCACGACTCAGGCGTCCGACAGCGCGATAATGATCGTCACGTAACTTGTGACGTGCTACGCGGGCGTGATCGGCAGAGATAAAAAAAACTTATACTCGATAAGTGAGTAACCGGAGGAGCTACTCGTCCGCAATTCAAGGTAGTGGGACACTGCCCTACTCCCGCTCTGCTGTCCTGCAAGCTTAGCGCACGTCAGCGCTCACCTCTCCTCCGCCCTTCTGATCTGCCTACTGTGATCTCCCCTACTGTTCTGCCTGCTCGGCGCATGCCAGCGCTCACAAGCCTTTTCCCCCTCCAGTTTCCCAAATGTTCTAGAAGTTTCAGGAAAATTTTGCCAAAACGTGCTTCCATTGGTGAAAAGTTTCTACGTCTTAACTAATTTTTGTCCAATCAGCTCCTGCGTCTTGCCGGTGTGTCGAGCGGAATTTTCCATAATGCGCTCTCACATGCACACTTTTAGTAAATAAACGCAGGTGGTCTATCCCGGAGTCTCCGAACTGCGCAGCCCTGCTTCCCCAGCTAGATCCCCGGGGAGAGACCCGCGACCGGCGTTGGAGAAAACAAACAAGCTCCCCCCGCTCGCCAGGCGCCAAGGGGTCGCGGATGCAGCTGGGCGGAACGAATTAACCGTCCGGCGGCTCTGAAAAGACGCAAAAGGCATCAGCACGTGTATTGCGCAACATTGTGCTTACGATTATCCGGAGTACAATATTCGGTATCGTTACAGGATTATATTTTTATGCAGTTGTAGAAAAAATGTTATTAATATTTCGTATGTAAAGTTTCCGCCCTTTTCATGGTCGAGATTGAGATTTTTTGTCGAGACCGTAGGTCGAGGCAAAAAATCTCAATCTCGACCATGAAAAAAAACGGAAACTTCACACACTTAATATGAAAATAACTATTGTTTAATTTTTGAAAAATAAATGAATGTACCAAAAAGAACTTTACGTCATATTAAACAGTGCCATTACCACTATCCATTGTAAGAGTTTGAAGAAAAAATATGAAGCCATTTTTGAGAAAAAAATTGGAGCCATTTAATTCCGAGTTTCTAAAAATGCGAAATTATGAGATCAGTTTCACAGAAAACTGTTGAGTTTTCAAGAAACTTCATTTGTCATTATTTAAAGCAAATGTACTCTTAACTTTAATAATGTAAAGAAATTGCCTCGAATGTAAATATTAACAACGTGAGAGGCAAGTCAAAAAAGTACATTTTTGTAATTTTTGAAAAAACAAAAGAATACAGCAATATGGTGTTTATGTCATCGTAGAGTGATTGATTGAAAATAACCCTACCAAAATTATAAAGAAAACATTTGGAACCTTTTTATGAGAAAATTTTGTTTTATTATTTTTTGAAATTGCAATTATTGCGTGCAATATTGCTCGAAATCTACTAAAATTTTCAAAAACTATGTACATGACTTTAATTAACGAACTACAAATGGACAACAAATTTCTTTTTGAAGGAAAAAATCTCTATCTTCAATTTTATAGTTGTAGGAAAACGCCGAAAAAATTCAAACTGTTGCAATTTTCGAAAATTCAGAGTTAACCGTGAAAATGGGACCTTTACCACCTTTATAAGTGTATTTTATTCTATTCTTACAAGAAATTTAAAGAAATAATTTGGAGCCGTTTTCGATAAAATTTCGAAAATGTCCAGGGGTTTCATGTAAAGTACCCCAAATTTTAAAGAACGTTTTTCAAAATTTCGTACAAATGGTGTAGGCTCTTGGAGTTTTTTTTATAATTTATTTTTTTGCTTCTTGGGTTGTACATAGTTCAGTATTACACTCTTTCATATGTAATGATTACTTACTACTAACTTAAGGCTAAATGTACCGACACTAGTTCCATTTGTCGCCACCACGTGGCAGCACCAAAATAAGCAAAATTTACTAGACCGATAACGTCTGAACAAATTGTCCGATTTTCGATCTGTAAACGGCTTTGGACTCCTTTTTAAAATAGAATTCACGCTACGATGCCGTTTTTTCAAAAAATATTTCCAAAAAAACTTAAAATGATTTCTCATAGTTCCGGGAAGAAATTAAAAAATGTGGGCTTATAGCGCGATGACGACGTGCTTCCAGAATCCAACGCCGTGTCAATCATGCAAATCGGATGAATAGGAGCGGCGTAAAGTGAAATTTCGGAAAAAATACCTGATCCCCCCCCCCCAGTTGCGTCACTCGAACCTCGACGCGGCCGAACGGCCAAACCCGGCGGCCTGCGGCTCGGGAGGAGGCCGTGCTCTCAGGCAGGCAAGCCGGGCAGTCACTTTATGGTTTCGTCCCTTTCAATCTCAATATATTTTTCTCCACTTATCAAACTAGTGATGCTGTAACACAACCAAACGGTCTCATATCATCTGTAATAGTCGTATAAAAGTGTATATCTTGTTCACATATTTCCGTCTTCATACCATCAAAAAGTTACTTGAGGCACTACTCAAAATATCAATTCCGATTTGGAAACTGATTTCACTTTTTACTTTTTACTTCTAAGATCTTCCGTTATCATTCCACTACCAGAAAGAATGAGCCGAAATTACGCACGAGCTCTTTTATCCTGCGACTCGATTTTTGATCTCAAAACGGCGTTTGTCTCCTTGATAGACTTCACCTGATGAATCTGTTTTCCTAAGTAAAATTTTAAAACTGTTTTCGTACTTTCGGACAAAATTGAAGAAGTGGTAAAATAGCGCGCAGGCGAGATGCATCCTGAATCCAACCCTGTAACAAACATTAAAATCTAATATTAAGAATCGTGACATGTCCCAGCTTACTTAGTAAGTTATATTGATATAAAATGATTCTGTTATATTTGTATAAATTTGAAGATTGGAATAAGTAATTCCCGGCGCGTCATTTTGATACAAACTACGTAAATGATAATATAAAAGGATGTAGTGTAAATCATTGTATTGTGACATACATATATATGTATTTTTTAATGCATTAAATTGTCATGAAAGCAATACATCTTTAACCCTTAGCCAGGAACACAACACTAGAAGAGGAATATCCGTCTATGAGGGGGATAAATTATGTTTTGTTACACAGTTCGGCAACTTTTACATTTCTACATTAAGATACTATTTTTCTAAACATCGTACACGCTTATCAGTAACATTTAATCGGGTAGCAATTCAATTTATAAGATATATATACTACTAGTAAAACGTAGCATACCAGTCACTGATAAAGCTCATATTAGGGAATCAGAATGCAAACGTATTAAATCGGCGATCCTCATCTAGGTGTCAAGAATAGGGATGCAACATTGATGTTGATATTTTCAAAACATAGATTTTGTATAGACACATGAACATATTTCGTAAAAAATGAAACATTTATGAAACCTGATGTTTATTATCGATGTGCTTGATGAGTTGTTGTGAATAAAAAGAACCGATAATCACAATTTTATAAAAAAGTTAAAATATGAAATAATATTGCATTATACCACTGTCAATACATGTGTTCGAATAAAGCGAACGGTGATTGTAACATCCTCATCCAGTAGACTATCTTCAGCCCAAGAAATGACCCCATTTTTCTGGCATTTCCTACGTATGTCCTACCGTACGCAGAGAGGCGGCCAACGCAAGCACTCTAGGTGTAAGGTCTCTCGCCCACCTTCCTGAACCCATTTGAAGAAGTTGTGACTCCATAAGATGACCCTGGGCGATAGTTTTCAGGCTTAGTTTCGCTGTTATTCTTTTTACTTTCTTTTGCCGTGTTGTCTAAATCGTAATTATAAATTAACAATCACATTCATTTCGCGCTCCTTTCTAACCAAGCCCAGCGCCGCCAGGGCACGCGCTCGAGTGTAGTCACCCTTCTGAGCTGGAAGCAGGGTCGCACCTCTGGCACACTGCTGCTCTGATAGCGTGACTTTTCTGACCTCTGCAGACATCTCGCCGCGCTCTTCGGCGGGCTGCGTGCTACACTATGGCAATTCGATATGCCCAAGCGTAGGAAGAGGGCGGTGAGCAGTTTTCAGTGGGCGAGAACATTGTGCAGTGAGGAAGTGGACATTATATTTACTACACAAGAATTAGTGGAATCATTCGCGTTTCGTTAATTATTAGTAACCGAGTATTATATATGAACAAAATAATAATTCAAACAATAAATAACAATTATAAAAGTATATTAGTTTAATAAACATTTTGTGAGATATTATTAACTAAAATAACTTATTTAGTCGACATTTATGGATGGTAAGCTATTTTTTTTCATTGAAAATACTGGTATAATACCCTTATAACCTTTATGGACGTCCATACCGTTATAGACGTCCTATAGAGGTATTTTACCGGTATAAAAAAACATAGGTATTTGAAAAAGGTATGTAAAATACCGGTATTTTACCGGTATCTAATAGCTTTTCGGTCCCTGCCTATTCCTCATTGCCAGTTTACACTCCCTGGTCATATTTCGAATGACCCGGAACATTTCTTTAGGTCTCCTTTTGTTGTTATGTTCTTCCACTTCTTTGCATTTTTCTTTTTTTATTTATTTATTTAACGTCAAACTGCGTATGACGTGCTATATTTCTTGAAGAAACCTTTCTTTATCTTGTCTTGGTCTACGCTGGAACACCCTGCTGAGTTCTCTGACTTTTATCCTTTGCTTTCTTAGCAGAGAAATATAATATTTGAAAACAACGAAACATTAGGACTTTAATAATAATAATAATAATAATAATAATAATAATAATAATAATAATAATAATAATAATAATAATAATAATCACGCGAATGGAGAGGAATCGAAGGTAAAGTGTATATACTCGTACTATATAATCCTTCGAATCTTCACTTCGATGACTGAGTTTCCAAGATTTATAACAATTGTGAGACTCCATCTTTATATTTCACGGTGAAAATCTTGAAATATCTCTACAGGTCTGATTCAGTTTGCCCATTGTGAAACCATGGAGCAGGTTATTACTCTAGGCACTGGGCGGGCGTTCTTTCAGGGCCCGCCGCGAAGGGCTAGGCTAAAGTGACGTGGGCGAGGGGTTCCGGGATATCCAAATCCGATATGGCACTGGGACAGTGGTTCTCGAATATCGTTGCGAATGCTCACTCCAAGTTCACTGATTGGCTGGCTTACTCGGTGCTCTTCTCCGCATTGTACTTAATTCTGAATTATGTAATAATGATAGCTAAATATATTATTAATATAAAATTTAAATATTCTATGAACTTACATTTAAAGAAAACAACATTTATGTCAACTGGTAAAAAAGGAAGCCTGAACATCAACGGAGAAGTGATATACATGGCAGGCGAAGTTAAATACTTATGAATTACAATAACAAATTCTGAATACTGTACAGAAAAACTAAAGAGAGGAATAATTTTAGAAAAAGCAGCGGAAAAAAAATTACACAAATTCATAAAATATGCAGGCATATCAAGTGATTGATTTCTAAAATTTTAGGTCCCGGAACTGGCTCAAAATGATTTATTAATTTAATAGAAATAATTATATATTTATAATATAATGTAATAATTATCAGCGAGATACAGGAACGCCGTTCCGTCGTGTTCCGTCAGAAATCAAGCCTTGCGTAAGACCAAAATCCAAATAATCGAGAAAATGGTATTTCTAATCCTGTTGTGTGGGTGTAAAAGCTGAACATTGAGATAGGCCGAAAAAAGGAAGATGCTTTTGAAGTATGGACACGGAAGAAACTATTAAACGTACAATGGGAGGGCAAAAAGATAAATGCCGAAATTTTGAAAAGAAAACAGAGCTTTCTCTAAAAGCCAAAGCCAAAAAATGGAAAATAAAATATTTTGGACATACTATGAGTCGAACAAAATCTCTAGAAAAGGATATTATGCTTGGAATGATAGAATGAAGCGGAAGAAAAGGGTGTAAGTGGCACAATTGAATAACAAATACACAATATCACAAACAGGAAAAAGGCAGTTCGAGTCCGAGTGAGCAATGAACAAATTGCTAGCATCCTATTGCTGTGTATATCCAGATAGGTCTAACAAGGGATGGCTTGCGATCTATGTTCTAGTACTATTTCTCTGCGCGCTCAGACCCCGCGAAGAATTGGGACCTGCAGATGAAAGGAGAGATGCTCACAGCCGCTGCTTGACCGGGACTGGAGCCGACAAATAGACATCATCGCACTGAACAGTGTGTTTGATACCCGCACTCTTTCATGCGTACATTCTGCCATTATTAGGGAAGAACTCGCTGAATTATCGGCGCGTCCCCTCCCAGTTTCGGATAGCAAGAGAAGCGAAGGAATGATGCTCAAGTAATACAAGTGCAAATATCAATGTTCAAAATTAAAACATCTTTAAAAAACCTTGTTTAGAAACATCGATCAAGTTCGTGCGGAAGATAATTTGTTTTGACAGTGGCCGTGATTGTTAATTTATAATTACGATTTAGACAACACGGCAAAAGAAAGTAAAAAGAATAACAGCGAAACTAAGCCTGAAAACTATCGCCCAGGGTCATCTTATGGAGTCACAACTTCCTCAAATGGGTTCAGGAAGGTGGGCGAGAGACCTTACACCTAGAGTGCTTGCGTTGGCCGCCTCTCTGCGTACGGTAGGACATACGTAGGAAATGCCAGAAAAATGGGGTCATTTCTTGGGCTGAAGATAGTCTACTGGATGAGGATGTTACAATCACCGTTCGCTTTATTCGAACACATGTATTGACAGTGGTATAATGCAATATTATTTCATATTTTAACTTTTTTATAAAATTGTGATTATCGGTTCTTTTTATTCACAACAACTCATCAAGCACATCGATAATAAACATCAGGTTTCATAAATGTTTCATTTTTTACGAAATATGTTCATGTGTCTATACAAAATCTATGTTTTGAAAATATCAACATCAATGTTGCATCCCTATTCTTGACACCTAGATGAGGATCGCCGATTTAATACGTTTGCATTCTGATTCCCTAATATGAGCTTTATCAGTGACTGGTATGCTACGTTTTACTAGTAGTATATATATCTTATAAATTGAATTGCTACCCGATTAAATGTTACTGATAAGCGTGTACGATGTTTAGAAAAATAGTATCTTAATGTAGAAATGTAAAAGTTGCCGAACTGTGTAACAAAACATAATTTATCCCCCTCATAGACGGATATTCCTCTTCTAGTGTTGTGTTCCTGGCTAAGGGTTAAAGATGTATTGCTTTCATGACAATTTAATGCATTAAAAAATACATATATATGTATGTCACAATACAATGATTTACACTACATCCTTTTATATTATCATTTACGTAGTTTGTATCAAAATGACGCGCCGGGAATTACTTATTCCAATCTTCAAATTTATACAAATATAACAGAATCATTTTATATCAATATAACTTACTAAGTAAGCTGGGACATGTCACGATTCTTAATATTAGATTTTAATGTTTGTTACAGGGTTGGATTCAGGATGCATCTCGCCTGCGCGCTATTTTACCACTTCTTCAATTTTGTCCGAAAGTACGAAAACAGTTTTAAAATTTTACTTAGGAAAACAGATTCATCAGGTGAAGTCTATCAAGGAGACAAACGCCGTTTTGAGATCAAAAATCGAGTCGCAGGATAAAAGAGCTCGTGCGTAATTTCGGCTCATTCTTTCTGGTAGTGGAATGATAACGGAAGATCTTAGAAGTAAAAAGTAAAAAGTGAAATCAGTTTCCAAATCGGAATTGATATTTTGAGTAGTGCCTCAAGTAACTTTTTGATGGTATGAAGACGGAAATATGTGAACAAGATATACACTTTTATACGACTATTACAGATGATATGAGACCGTTTGGTTGTGTTACAGCATCACTAGTTTGATAAGTGGAGAAAAATATATTGAGATTGAAAGGGACGAAACCATAAAGTGACTGCCCGGCTTGCCTGCCTGAGAGCACGGCCTCCTCCCGAGCCGCAGGCCGCCGGGTTTGGCCGTTCGGCCGCGTCGAGGTTCGAGTGACGCAACTGGGGGGGGGGGATCAGGTATTTTTTCCGAAATTTCACTTTACGCCGCTCCTATTCATCCGATTTGCATGATTGACACGGCGTTGGATTCTGGAAGCACGTCGTCATCGCGCTATAAGCCCACATTTTTTAATTTCTTCCCGGAACTATGAGAAATCATTTTAAGTTTTTTTGGAAATATTTTTTGAAAAAACGGCATCGTAGCGTGAATTCTATTTTAAAAAGGAGTCCAAAGCCGTTTACAGATCGAAAATCGGACAATTTGTTCAGACGTTATCGATCTTGTACATTCCGTGTGATAGTGCTGCGATCTATTGATTTTTCCTGTAAGTATTTTTCGGTGCATTTAGCCTTAATACTATGATTAACCTAATTCTACTATTGCTACTACATTGGGGTACATTCCTCATGAGAGTATCTACTGTTCACAAATGTTTGAGAATATTTTTAGGAATGAATCGAATGGGTATCTATTGTTTATTCTGGTCTGTGTGTTGTTCGTTGAGGCTAGATTGTATTGTTTTAGTTGGTCTATTGATTTTATGTTGGAGTAGAAATTATTGGATATGCGTGCTATTTGATAGGTGATTGGGTTCATGTTTAATTATCTATGGAGTTGTTGATTTGAAATGAACCATGGGGCGTTAGTGATTGTTCTGAGGAATCTATTCTGTATTATTTGTATTTTTTTACATTGGATGGTGCGGCATTTGCCCATATGGGACATGCGTATAGCATTATGGGTCTTATGATGGTTTTGTATAGTGTTATTGCATTTGTTCATGAAAGTTTGGAGTTTTTTTCAGTAATGGTTTGAGTTGGATTAATCTCACTTTCGCCTGTTGAATTTTAATGTTGATGTGTTTTTTCCAGTTGAGTTTTGTATCGAGATTTAGTCCTAAGTATTTTATAGGTTGATTCAGTGGTGTCCAGTTAATTATGCTATTGTTTAATAGTAATGGGTGAGGAGCAGAGAATGGTCTTAATGAAAAAAATTTTGATTTTGATTTGTTCGGGTTTAGTTTGATTTTCCATTTTGTTGCCCATTCGTCTATTTTGTTTAAATGTTGTTGAAGTTTTGTACTGGTATGTGACAGCGTGCGACTTGATACCAATATTGCCGTATCGTCGGCGAACTGTGCAAGTTGCGTGTAACGTGTGATGGGGATATCTGCTGTGTAAAGATTAAATAACGTTGGGGATAGTGGTCAGCCTTGCGGAAGTCCTGCTTCTATTGTGCGAGGGTTGGAGCTATGATTGCCTATAGTTACTATGAAATATCTGTCTGATATAAATTGTGTGGTAATGTTTAGTAAGTATTCAGGTGTTCCTATAGTTTTGAGTTTGTAGATTAATCCGGGGGGCCAGACTCTGTCAAAAGCTTGAGATACGTCTAAGAGTATTGCTATTGTGTGTTTCTTTTCTTGAAAGCTAGTGTGAATATATTCAGTTATCCTGAGTTAATTAGTGTGCTGTTGAGATATGGTTTCTGAAACCAAATTGATGATTTGGGATAGCTTCTGACTTGGTTAGGTGATTATTGAGTCTTTTTAAATTTTTTTTTTTTCAAATACTTTTGAAATAGTTGGGAGAAGACTTATTGGTCTATAATTCGCTGCAAGACTATGATTAGTGTTTGGTTTAGGGATCGAGATTATATTTGATACTTTCCAAGAACGTGGGAAATAGCCTAATCTGAGTGATGAATTATAGATGTTATTTATATGTGCAATTGTGGATGTGGGCAAGTTTTTTACTATTTGGTTGCTAATTAAGTCATGTCCAGGAGCTTTTCTTTTGGGCAAATTTTTTATAAGGTTTTTAACTTCGGAAGGTGAAATGAATTTTACTCTCTGAGGGACGTCATAGTTCGATGCTGTATTTGAATCAATTATTGTCTCCTGGTCTGAGTGTACGGATGTATTATTAGGTTTGAACGTTTGAGCGAAGTGTTCTGCTAGTGCTTCTGCCTTGTCTTGTGGAGCATATTTTATACCTTGTGCCGTGTTGAGGGGTGGCATGGTTATTTTTTTTGTTTAGAAGACATTTTGAGAAGTGCCAAAGTGATTTATTTGAGGTATTTAGTGATTCTATTTTGGTGTTGAAGGATTGTTGGGTGTGTAGATTAATTGCTTTTTTGTTTTATGATTAAGGAGATTTAGCTCTTTTTTCAGTTGTGGAATTCTATTGTTGCTCCAAAGTCTTCTGGTTTTATTGCGAGTGTTGATTATTTCTATTATTTCTTTGGGTAGTTTTGGTTTTGTCTGAATGAGAGAATATGTGGGTTTATTGTCTTGCAAGTACTTTATTGTGTTTGTTATTATTTCGTTTATCAGCATGACAGACTTTCCTATTTCTAGGGGAGAGTTTAATATTTTGAATTTTGGTGTCTTGGCTCTCACTATTTTCCTGAATGATTCCCAATTTGTTTTGGGTGTTTAGTTTATGAGTTGGAGCATGTGGGGGAGGTATTATTTTAGTGGTTATTAATCCTGGAAGAAGGTCTGAATTCATCTCAATACTGGGGTTGAATGATAAGCTGTATTTGTGTTAGTAATTGCTATATCTAATATATCTGGGTGTTTGCTGCTGTCGTGTGGGAAATGGGTTGGTTCGTATGGCGTATGTGTAATTAGGTTTAAGTCTGTTATTATTTTAAGTAGTTGAGAGCCTGCATTGTTGGAAGCTCTGCAACCCCAGTTAGTATGTTTTGCATTTAAGTCACCAAGTAGAATAATCGGGGTATTCTGTTGAAGAAGGGAAAGTATGTTGGTGTTTTTCATTTTAATATGGTTTGGTTTGTATGCTGATATTATGGTTGTGATTCAATTGTTTATAGGGATTTTAACAGCAATGGTTTCTAACCCTGGAGTGTGAGGTGTGTCAGATTGTATGTACGGAATTGATTTTTCGATGAGTATGAGAACTCCTCCCCCTTTTTGATCTACTCTGTCTTTTCTTATTGCATTGTATCCTGATAGGTTAAATGCCTTGTCTGGACTGAGGTGCGTTTCGGTGATGCATGCGATTTGAATTCCTTTATCTTTTAAGAAATATTTTAGTTCATTTTTTTTGTTTGAGATGTTATTAGCATTTCAGTTTAGTATGATTTAATCTTTATTACACTGTTCTGGCATTATTGTTATTAAAGTAAGATGTGATTGAATTTATAATACTGTTTATAATGGTTGGAATGATACTATTGATTATGCCCATTAAGTCATTTGTAATGTTGTTGACTATAGTGTGCATTATTGAATTTGTGTTATTGTGGATGTTATTATTTACATTTTGGTGTGTGTTTTGAGAGCTACGCTGGTTTGTGTTTGGGTTTTCTTGATACGTAAAGCCAGGTATGGTTCGATTATAACGAAGATTTGGAAAATTGCGATTTGTGAGTATAGGAGCGGAAGTATTGTTATTGAGTTTTCTTGGGGGGCAGTAGTTTTAGAGCTGCTTTTGTTGGTCTCTGAAATTTTTTTAAAATAATTACATTCTGCGGTCCGAATGTCCGCACGGTCCGCACGGGCCCTTGCAGTTATGACCTGTTGAAGTTTTTTTGTGGGCATTTTACTGTGTAATGGTCTTTTGCACAGAATGCACATACAATTTCATTATTGCAGTTATTTCTTGTGTGGCCGAAGTCCAGACACCTTAAACATTGTATTGGCATATTTGTTTTACGTCTTTTTTCAGTTTTGACACACAGATTACATATTGCATTAATTTTTAACACTTCCTCAATACTTTGATGCCCGTCGAACTCTGCTGCAATAACCGGAATGGGAATATTGTCTTTGTATAATCTTGTGACACTGATCAGTGAAGGATATTTTGGATACAAATCTTCGTATACCTCTTTCTGAGTTACTGACTGGTGAATGTTTTTGAACACTACTGAGAATTTCTTGTTTAAGGGGTCCTTGTAAGTGTGGAATTGTCTGTTTGTGCTTAAAAGATATTTAATGGCCTTTCTAAAGTCCGTTATGTACTTGAAAGATAGCTTAATTTTGTTGTTAACCATGTCAGAGGTGAATTGAGTGGTAATTTGCTTTTTAATCTCTTTGTTGAAATGATAAATGTTCGGAATGTCTTTCACAAATATGGGGGGAATTTTTATGTTCTCGACTTCGTGTGTTTCTTCGTCGTCCAGGTAGTTGAATCTTTTGTCTTTGTCACTACGTTCTTCAAGAGGAGCGTATCTATTGCTAATAGGCACATTATATTTACTGCTGCTGGGTTGTTGTTTTGATGGGCCGCCTAGGGGGGTACTGTCACCGTGGCCTCTTTGTACACTCTTACTGCCGTTGATGTTGGCGGGGTCGTGGCTAGCTTGACCGCGAGGCAGGCCGCTGGCCGCGTTGGTATGACTGACCTTACTGGGGCCTTGTGTTGGGTCGGCGGCTGAAGTACCGTTTCCATGTTCGAGGTTTGTTGCCTGCAGGTTCTGGATGATTCCATTGATGTGATTGAAGGAACTGCCTGATGAATCTGCGAGGATGTGTTGATCCCCGAGTTGCTCGTAGGTGATTTCCATATCGGCTGTGTTGTACAGGAGCGCCATGGCTCCCGCTATGTTCTGACCTAGGTCAGGGCTTGGTGGTTGAAAACTGCTATTAATATTGAAAAATTAATAGCACGACTTTAGCTCGGTTCACTACACTTGTAACGTTTAATTACCTGTACGATACACAATGTTTCATACTGAGTCTGAAACGTTCTGAGCTGTGCGGAGCACGATGTGAACTGATCGCTGGCTCAGCTCGGAATGCTCTTGGAGTGTTCACGGACGGACAGACGGACGGACGTTTTGCTCCCAATTGGTTTTTCGTCATCAAGGCCCCACAAAACTGGGGTTCTGGCTAAACCACGTGTTAGAAATTTTTTCTCTTAATTTAGCAACTGGTTTTATGCACTTTTTTGTGATCAGAGCCCGGCAATGAATTTTTTCCGCCGAAAATCTTCGTTTTTTCGCGCAGCAATACATAACCTTCTCTATTCTACGTATATTACTTCGTGTATTCGTATGTATACGAGAAAGTAAAAATAGTTTTTTCACCGGAGAGAGTAGGCAGACCCCTGCCCGCCGGACTCGCTACTCGAATTACGGGGCGTCAACCACGATGCGTCATGACACGACTCAACATAGAGCAACCGTGAGACTTTTGTAATGTTATGAATCACAGAAACACACATACGATCTCAAATGGAAGTCTTCTGACGAAATGCGACAATTAAGTTTATTTATAAAAATTGACAATGCTAGTGTCTGCCTGAAACAGAGGAGCCTTCTTTCTCAGATATACTGAGTCCATTGTGTAAACAGACGAATCCGCGAAACATGTACGTTGTTATCTGAAGTTAGGAACCGCAGATCGCCTCAATAATATCAATACTATTGTTATTTGAATTTTTTAATATGAAAATATTTAATTGCAGAAGATTTGTACGTTTAGGTTGTTGCAACCAGAATTCTTGAGAGGTTGAAAATTTACTATTTGCGTCAAGAATGTTAATATGTATTAGGAAAACGGGGTTTCAAAATTATTTCTCGTGACGAGTCAAGTGAAATTTTTTCAAGGAAGTGAGAATTGACCATACTTGTTGTTAATGCTGCAAATATGTTGGGCAGTGACAATGATGAATAAACGTGCACCGCTGGTCTGGTCGCCCTAACGCCGAGTAATTTCGTCTTCTGTTTCTTCAGCTGTCTTCGCTCATCGTTTGCCATCTTCTGCTCTCTTCGTGAGACAAAAATAAAATTAGACGCCAGGAAGTTTCAGAATTCAGAGTCTACTATGAATTAATGTATTTGCAGCCGGCCCGGTGGCCGAGATCGTTAAGGCAGTAGTGTCGTAATGTAGTATCTCGGACCGAAGGGTCGCGGGTTCGAGTTCGGCCTCGGGCATGGGTGTATTTGTGTTCTTCCTTTCACCCCCTGATCAACATTTCGTTTCATCTGCATAGTTACCATAACGTTAACTCTAATAGTGGTCGCTAATGACTTAGATGTTGATGCGACCTTAAACAACAAAAAAAAAGTCTTAGCTACTCTGCATCGTCTTGTGCTATACTTCAGAGAACGCAAAGTATTTACAAATAAAAGAAAATCTTTTTCTGGATGCCTGAAAGACGATGCGGATTCAATTCATCCTTTTCAGTGTAAACTCATAACACTTCTCAATCAAGCTTATGACAGTGTTAAGACATATTTTTTGTATGGAATCAGTGCCTAGTATTACAAAACAATGCGAGTTTATGCTTCCACAAAGATGTCTTCAATGTGAGTGCAGAATGGAATTTCTTCGCTTCGCAACGTTTTATGGAAAGGGACCTTGTAACGGAGGAAGGGAGAGGGGCAACTACAATATTCTCCATAAAAACTGGTATTCAATCCTGATAGGAACCTATTCATTTACCCAGGAAGTTATTTAAGTATATTGATGATAATGTGAAGGATATTACTTTATATTTTTAGCAACGCTGAACAATACTTAGAAAAGGGACTATTGCAACAAGGAAATCATAAAACTACCGGTACTACCGAATGGCACAGACTTCCTCGTATTAGTTTTTTCGGGCTTGCAACATACTTTTGCCAACTGTCATTTATTGCCGCCCAAAGTACATTTTCTTGAAATTTTGACAATTTTCCGGTTTTCTAATAGTAGAACCGATATATTACATTAAGAATATTAATGAGTAAAATTTCGTCCTAAATGACAATTTTTATTGAAAAATTTGTTGCGGTGTTTAAGAAAATGACGTTTAAGCGTTACTGTAAATCCTAGATTTGAAACACTTTTTCATAGAAAATATTTGAGTTTTCCAAAAACTTCATTAAAAGACATTTGAAGCACTTCAAATAACTAATGCAATAGTGTTTACAAATCGCCGGAAATGTGCGTATTAACGGCGCGAGATATTTAAAAAAATACATTTGTGTAATTTTTGAAAAAACAAAACATTGCACCAACATACATTTTGTCATCTTAAACAGTGCATTTAGCCCTATCCTTAAAAAGAGTTTGATCAAAACATTTAGAGCCGTTTTAAAAAAAATGGGTTTTAGCTTTTCTGAAAATGCGGGATTTTGACCTAATTTTCACAGAAAACTGAGTTTTTGAGTAACTTTATCTGTCATTATTTAAAGCACATGTGCTCTTGTGTATATATTTTTGTAATTTTTGAAAAAACAAAATAATAGAGCAATATGTTCATGTTCATGTCTCCTTATGGAGTGCATTTAGCACTATTCTACCCAACGTTTAAAGAAAGAATTGGGAGCTGTTTTTTAGAAAATCTTGTATTTGTTATTTTTGATATTGCACATATTACGCATATTATTGAGCGAAAAGTACTAAGTGTTTCTAAAAAAGTGCATGACCTTAAAGAAAGTTCTAATTATGAAGAACAAATTTCATTTGAATGAAAAATCTATATCTTGAATATTGTAGCTGTAGGAAATTGGCGAAAAAAGTTAATATTTTTGCAATTTTCGAAAATTTGGATTAACAGTGAAGAACAGACATATGCATATATAAATGTATTTCACTATATTCTAATAAGAAATTTAAAGAAAAAATTTGGAGCCATTTTTGAGAAAATGGTGAAAATGCCCCAGGGGCGTCATGTAAAGTACCGACAAAAATTAATCAATGTTTTTTTTTAATCGCTGAGTTTCGACTCAAGCCAGATTCATAGGAAAAATTCAGCTTAGAAAAGACCATACGCATAGTTTAGGTGCTAGTGTTGTTCACATTCACAGAACGGACAGATTGAAATAACCACTTTTTTGGTGTCAGGGGACCCCAAAACGTGTACTATACTACGGAGTAATATACTACGTATATTACTCCGTATACGTATACGAGAAAGTAAAAGCAATAGAAGACACCAAGAAAATAATTTGTTTCATTTCTTTACAGAAAGGTCAACTCACGATATACTCTGTAAAGTGAAGTAAAAAAATATCAATTTAATTAGCTGTAGCACATACTCTTATTCGTATAAATATTCCGTCCGTTTAATACTAAATTGGATGCTTTAAAAAAATAGATTTTATTATCCTTGTACGACAGTATGTCTTTCAAGGGATTTAGGTTACATAGTATACATGATAATTTTTTGAACTACATTTCAACATACATGTATAATGTTTGAAAACAAAAATATTGGAAACTAAATACTAAGGATACCCAGGAAGAGTCCTTCAGAAAATTACATAGAACATTTGGAGTACAATTCGTTTCTAGTACATGAATTGTAATCAATCTTATAATTTACATAATAAGTTATAAACCGTGCCTATTCTCCGTGGCATGATGACCGGGAGTGATGTTTCAGTGCATCAACTGATGTCACAAGACGTATGTTCGAGTCCCGGCAGCGGCAGGATTTTCGACATTAGCTTTTCAGCTAGGTCGAATTCAGTCGCTGTCTGGAGGTGAATTCTAGCGGCCGGCTGGTCTGATCGGTAGTTTTCCGTGGTTTCTTCGATCAACACCAGGCGAATGCCGGAGCAGTACCCTAGCAAACGGGCCACAGAACGCGAGCAATCTTTCCTTCCTCTTCTTTGTCCTATTTTCGCCCCTTACACACACACACACACACACACACACACACACACACTTACACTAATATCACTACACTCCCACACAAGCCGGGAGACCGGTCGGGAACTTAGAGCTTGTCCCGGCTGGGGCGGTGCCCCGCTGGTGGGAGAAACCTGGTCGAGGGGGAAAACGCGTTAGCAGACGGTAGGTCGACGCCGGATCTGGCCATCCAGCGGGGAAAGACTAACGCCACCTCCTGAGCAAAAACACGCATTACACTTATGGGACTAATGACCATAGTAGTTGACGCGCCCGGAATCACAATCAATCAATCAATCAATCAATCCGCGGCATGAATTGAAAATCTGAGCCGGCCGCAAACAGCAGTATTCTTTGAAGGAAATTGTATATATAAACACGAATGATGCAACTATTGTTTAGTTCAGACACTAGTTCTATTCATTCCCATTAAATTAAATAAAAAGGATACAATCAATGTTGCTGGTAATTCTTAAGTCATGATACGACAGCTCAGGGTCTGCTTTTCCACCACAAATCAGTTGAATACCTAAAAAAACAAACAAATTCTGCCTTACATGTTTTCGTAATGGTTCTAACATATTAATTCAATACGCTTATGAAAAAAAATTTGTAAAACAATATTTTTAAAACTTGCATGTGTTTAAGCTTAATGCATAAAGCTTAAATTGGAATACCATTGGAGGAAGTAGCAATGTAGGGCAGTAATAACGTTTGCTGCGGGAGTTCGTGTTAGTGAAGATTTGCCCTATCCTGGAAACCATAGGCGTGCAGAGTATAAAACGAAAGGCAGGAGCCAACTTCATTTCTGGCTCCCTTGTCCATTAAAATTAATTTGCTTATGATTTTTTTTGCAAAACAATAAATTGTGAAGTAGAAATATTTTTGAAAATTTATTTACACTTAGTTCATTAAAATCTTCGTACTAAAATGTGTACTCTATGTCCACAATGTACACTTCCGAATGTTTTCATGGGTTTTAGAAAATTAAAGAAATTTTTTCACGTATTTCATTTCACATTTTTTATTTATTTCAATTAATATGATTTCATAAAGTTAAAATTGGAAGAATCGTAAATAAATGTAAAAATTAAGTTTACTTGTTGAAAGTAGCGAGTAAAGTAGTAAATGACTAGAGCATTATAAGTGCTGATTTTTACATCTAAGTAAAAGGTCGTTTTTTTCATCTTTTATATCCCTACCCAATAAGGCAATGTTACTCAAACATACAAATACATAAAAATCTAGGGATAGAACAACGAGTCCATCCGTCCGTCATAATTCCTGTAAGTTTTAAAACGTATCTGTGAATTCTGCACGTCATTACTATCAGATAATTAATAAATAACCGAGAATTAATATATTTATCATTACTATTTTAACCTTTACTACGTAAGGCTACCGCCCGCCTTAAAAATGTTCAGGGGTGAGGGCACCCTTGCAATCACCCCTCTCCCTGTGAGTACGCCAAACTGCAAGCTTGCTGCCAATGCTGCAAGTCGTCCCAGGCTCTGGGTTGGTTGGTAGCTGAAATGGAGTTCCGTGTGCCAACCGAGGAGCCTGGAGGAGAACTCGAGTGAGGCAGCACCTTGCTGGCGTGGCGCTTCCCTCGTTTTGTTCCGCCTGTGACGCCGCCGTCCCGTTACGGCGTGTGGTAACGGGAGTCGGCCGCGCGGCCTTCGACCCCGCCAGCGCAGCGGTGAATTCTCGCGGCCCCGACCGGTGCGGCTCACTGCACTGCACACTGCGTTCGCTTCGCAGTAGCTCTGAAATCCCTTTGCGGGCAGTCGCCAGAGAGGAGGCAGACGCTCGCAAGCGCTCATGAGTAGCTACGCCGTCGCTATGTGGTCACTTTGCGGTCGTTTTTATTCACTTTGCAGTTGCTATGTGGTCACTTTGCGGTCGTTATATGGTAACTGCGGTCTCTATGTGGTCACTTTGCGGTCGCTATATGGTCACTTTGGGCCCGCCGTCTCTTTGCAGTAGTTCCACAGACGCTTTGCAGAGGCTCACTAGTTACTCGGCATTCATTTTGCAGTTGCTTTTCAGTCGCTTAGTGATGTGTAAACAGGATCATTTAACGCAAGATGTCCCATTAAAGCTCTGCTTTATTTTCAGCGTAAATATTTTCCGAGGTTAAATGGAACGTTAACTCCGCAAAGGGCAGAAATTTTAATTGCTACTCACTGAATCTGTCTACACGGCATAAGAGTAAGAACAGCAGGAAAGTTACAAAGGAAAAGTACAATACATGCACAATAATGAAAATCTAAACCCCCTAAAATAATAATTTGTCGTTTAGTACTCACTCTCAATCAATATTGAAATAAAAGAGATTTACAAAGACTGAAAGAATACAATCTGTATTCCCTGTGAACGCAGTGTTAAATACGAGTAAATTTCTGAAAATGTAATCGAAATGTTTTATATTTACCACATCTGTCGAGGTGTATTGTAGTGGATTATAGCAGGAAATTCTAGTATCTTTAACCTAAAAACGTATTTCATCACATATAATTACAATCACTGAAATGTATTTGTAAAGTAACACACAAGTCAGACGATTCCTGAAAAATACTATTAAATACTCAGTAACCTCTGTGTCTAAAGCAGTCAATCTTCGTACTTAAACAAACTCATTAACGATCGCTTTGCTAATATAACCTCACTCCTCTTGCTCGCTCTCGATGATGAAACGGCGAACGGTATCGATAGGTCGTTTGCAATTCGCACAATGGGGACTTTTGACTCGGCAATCGGTAGGAATATCTTGATCACTCTATACCGTAAAGTCCAGTAAAATGGTAGAAAATAAGGGAAAGTTTTGGTATATTTTCGAAATTTGGTTCCTTTATGTTGTTTGAGTTGTCGAACACGAATATTACGTTTTCCAAGAAGAATTTTCCCACAAAATATGTTTTTTAAGCAAAAAAAGTAAAAATAACGCTTTTCAGTTTTTTAAATACGTCAAGTCATCCATAGTTTGTAAATAATGATCCTATATGAAATATAGAAGAATAAAGACCCATTAATCTTTATTTAACGGTTAGCAGCGAGAGCACCGCGAATTATCTCACTTTATCTCAATATAACTTAAAACTAATACATTTTTCGTAAATATTAATGTGATATGAAATAAAAGATGATAAAATTCCCTATGCTAAAATACGTGTGATAAAATTGCTATGCCTACAGAATTTTCTTCTAGGATCTGTAATATCAACGTTAGTGTGCAAAATACAGTAATCTCGCCACATTCCCGAGGTTAGGTTCCCAGAAAGCATCGCAAATATCAAATCCGCAAATGTTGAGTCTGTCTTTGAATGAAAAAAGGTGGGTTAGGTTCCTGGATATAGAAAAACTGTTTAAAAGATTAATAAAAAATGACAACTGCAGTAGAATTGAGTTAGCGTAACTACAAACAGAATTCACAATTAACTTTACAAAGAGAAGAAATAAAACAATATTGAAATTTATTTCAAAATTGAAAGTGATTGATATAGGATTTGGATATTTTTTGTTCCATCACCATCCTCGTTGTTCTAATATCCAAATGTGGAAGAGTTGCTGCTTTTATTTCTCTCTTAAATTTCGAAGTAATTTCCAAGTTCGAATCATATTTGAATGCCTTTTCCTCCAGAGCTTGTTGAAGTTTGAAAACGCCATTACCAGTTTTGACTTTGAAGTTGCTCCAGGACGCAGTTTCCCTTCCGTTAGTTCATCATTACGTTCGAGGTTTTCTTCACTGGTTTTATCCCGTAGCTACTCTTCAGTGAAATTATTATAATGAGAGATGCACAGAAACTGAATGACTTTTCTGTGCGTGTAACCAAAACCCGTAATTAGACGCAAGTGAATTGAATTGTTTTTCAATTTTGTTATTCTATTAATGTGAATTGACATTCCAACTTTGACATTTTTGCAGAACGTGATACTTTGAGCTCCGGTGTCTGGCGATACCGTGCCCAGATGATGCTGATACAGAAAATGAAATGTGCTCGCTTTCTCACAAAACAAAAATCGTGCGACCAAAAGACACACTCACGAATGTTGAAGTCGCAAATATTAAAACCGGTAGCATTTCTCTAATCACGAATGTTCGAACTCGCGAATAGCGAATTCACTGATGTCCAGGGATTACTGTATGTCTGGATGTTACTGTGAAAAAATGGCACTCCACTTAACCTCTTATTCACTAACTCCTATATGTAATTTTCGCCCAATAAAGTTGTGAACAAAGAAATACGGCACCTTGTCACTCAGTTTACATTTTAATTGGAAAACGAAAAGTAGGTAATTAATAATGAAAAAGGAAATTAATATTTTGTAAGACGATGGATACCACCACCATCACCGACGTGTAGGTTTCGAAAGTCTTGATTTTCATTCACATTCTGCTATATATAAACGGCATTAATGGGTTTTTATTTTTGGATGGCATTTGAGTTATTTTAGAAAATCGGAAAAATGTTTTGATGTTTACGCATTTTTGCTTTAAAATCATGTTTCCAGGCAAACTTTGTTGGCAAACCTAAACACTTTCTTTAAAGTACTCAAATTAATAACAAACAAACAATCCAGATTCCACGTTCAAAATGTCGTCAATGACGAGATTTTAAAGTTTAAGTTTTTAAATCGTAGTGTTTTTTGACACAAGAGTCTACCCTTGTCAATTATGTTGAATATCAATCACAAGCAGTAGTTGCTGTTTTATGGCTATCCTGAAGTGTTCAGTGAAGTAAAAGGTCCAGAAAACATACGTACACAGTTTTTGTCGACATAAGGATGTATACGACGTTCAAACATTTTTTTCTAACACGAATAATAAAAGACGGTTAATATTAATGTCGATAATAAAGTTTTTATCTGCAGTAATGGTATGCAAACAAGCGAAGGAAGACGCAGACACTCCGGTAATGAAGACAGCTTTGTTCTTAGGTTCAACAAATACGACCGTGATTGTAGTTGATGAGGAATGTAAGAGATCAGTTGGTAATATTGAGGGCTCTCTGCAAGTATTCTAATGTGTCTTTTTTCAAACCCGAGAAAGACATAGTTTCTTTACCCGCATTTTTCAGTTTGCTCCTATAAGTGAAACAATTAACAATTGTAAATAACAAACAATTTATTTTCTTATTAGCAATAAGTGGTTCCAAAAGCACCTCGGCGTTCGTCAAGCACGAAACAATAAATTTCTGACTAAGAATACATGCTGACTATAAAATGATTCAAACATTGCTACGCAACTAATGGTGGCTGCTGTTGGTGAACATTTTTTTTTGGGGGGGGGGTCCACTATTCGGCTTCAGTTGGACGAACGTGCCTTTTACTCAACCAGTTAAGATAGGTCTGCTAAATCTGCCTTCAGTTACTGGGCAAATATTGCTGCATTGTCACCATCTGCAACTGCGGCACAACAACACTTTATAAGAGTTTATCATCAGGTTCAGCAACGGGTAGATGTTGAAAAAATCCAGAAGAGTGGAGATAGAAAAGAACAAAAAATGCCCTTGCGCCTGTAACAACAAATTGTTAGTACCATCTGCTCCACCCAGTTTTATTGAAGCTTGTTTCCTGCAAATGCTCAAAAAAATGCAAAAATTAAATGACTGCAGAATAGTAGAGATTAATGATCTTACTGCGAAACTTGTTGCGAGAATATGACAATGGTTTCTAAAAATGACCTGAAAGGCGAGTTACGAGCTGGAATAAGGCAACAAGAGGAAGCCATTGAACTTGACTAACCAATGGAAGAGAAGTTGGATATTCTTCAAGATATCAGATAATGCCAATCATTAGAAACAATATAATATACAAGCGTTATAGGAAGCTGTACAAGAGAAGAGGGCAACTACTAACAGAAGACTGAGAAGAACCTACGAATGTACGTACCAGCTGCAGAAAGCAGAGGCCGTTGGAAGACCTGGCGTGGGCTCCGTAGCGAGACAGCGGTAGTTTTACAGGCCCAACGTGGAATTTGCAAGGGCAAAGCGCGTCCCCGGGGGGGGTTTCTCAGTCTTCTCTACGCGAATTGATGTCCATTCTAGGAACTGAATTCTCACGAAAGCAGAAATATTCAAATAAAGCTGTAATCTGAGTATGGTATAGGTAAATAAGAGGGTAATCTATGTTTTAAATCGTCCAAATATCGTTCTACGGGCCCAACTTCAGAAATGCAGTTTTGAGATTAACTTACTTGAAGTTTTCGGTGACTGTTGAAATATCGTTGTCACATATTCAATATTTTATGAATAATGAAGTAAGCGTATTAATAACATTAAAAAATCGGTTAATAATAATTATAACATATAAACAAATAAGTATCTGAAAGTATCTATCATTTTACTACCGCATGTTCTTCATAATATCAACAAGACAAGTTATTTAATAACAAGATAAGAAACCTTCAATCAAAATCGCGACATTAACATTTACGAATAGCGGAATCTGAGAGCGGTGTGTCATATTTTGCTACTGTCCGAAACCCTTCACCTCTACTTTTCCTGACTAGCAGATGTTTGCGAACTAACCCCAGCCAGAAGCATGATGAACATTTGCTGCGAGCGGAGGCGCCGCCGGCGCGGCGCGGCGCGGCGCGGCGCGGCGTCGGGGCGAAGACTCGGGAGGCGTCATGGACCTGCAGGCGGAGGCAACGCTCGCTGCGCTCTGCGCCCACAAGGCTGCTGGCTCCGCCTGCGCGAGCGTGGGCTGCAGCCGGCGTGGCCACCCGAGGCCACCCGTAAATCCCATCCTGTCCCAAAAGTTTTATTACACGTGTGATATGCTGGTGTTGTAAATAAGTGCACGCAAGAATGAGGAGTGTGTAAATAAGTTGAAAAAACAACAACCCAGCAAGACTAAGAACATAAACACTACAAAATTATAATCCTTTGTAGTACGTAAATCTTGAGTTGCCGCTGAAATGTCTCAATCGTCAGTGTCACAGTTTCGTTATTATAGACTTCTCGTTGCTCGCTTCTTCTTTGAGAAATAATGGATTTTCTCAACAACAACTTTTTTTAATTTCAAGACTTCCATCTTACAGTTCACATGTTACAACTTCTTAATCACGTAGAAGTTATTACTGCAACAATTCTTAACATAATGTGTAGACATTTGCATAAACGCAAATTCACGTGAATCTGAGAATATTTCGAACTTGTCTCCACGATCTCGCAAAGCATTCTCCTTCTTAATGGGTCTTCTATCATAATGTTCCGTTGCTAGAAGAAGATAACTGAAAACGGTAGCCTGCTACGTTACAATGGTCGAGGCTTCTTCCGTAAGTTAAGTTAATCTATTTAAGTTATGCCTCTATTTTTGCCGCATAAACTAAATAGTGTATGTACTCCCAAATATCATAAATGACCGCCTCACCATGGTGATTGGCGATGGGAAAATAATAAAATATTATATCTCTAATTCTAAATTTTTTCTCTAAATATTTCCTAATTTATTTCTCTAAAAAAATTCTAAATTTTTTCTCTAAAAAACTTCTAAATTATTTCTCTAAATATTTCTCTAATTCATTTAATTTTATCGTGTCGTAACTACTTCAATTTTACAATTTAACAAATTTTTCAAAATAAAAATTAACGCGCGAGTAATTTTTTTGTCACGTTCTAAGACACCGTGATTCGGGGAAAGCGGACTAAAAGCCTTTGTACACTTTTGAGCGCCGAAGAATATACATAGTCTTAACTAAATATATCAGTACAATAAATTGTCAGAAATAATAATTTTCACGTATACATGCCTGAAGTTTTTATTAGTGTCCGCAAACCTTTAACTGAGGCCCCGTTAGTCTCTGGGCGGCCCTGCCTGTGGCAACAGCTCAGGATCAGAAGAGGCTCAGGCATGAGGCCACCGTCTGGTACACAACTCACAGCGGACGAATGTTCGATGTCTCCCAAGATGCTACAGCAGTACTAATATGACACTCCGATTTAAATAAGTGACTTCTGACGTTTGATCAGTTCAACGCGGTTATCCAATCATGAGCTTCGTTACACTTGATTTTTTGGTTTTGAAGCTCCCGATTGGAAAACCTCGTCCAGCTGTTCGAACGTCAGAAGACACTATAATTAAATCGAATAATGGCGGCTAGTATACTGCACGAGACGATTTTTCTTGAGCGTCACGGCAATCAACACAAAATCCGACAGATGGCAGCCCAGCTTGGCGGATTTCCGCTCGCTTCGACGTCACAAGCGAAAGCGTTCGGCCTGTTCGTGTTGAATGTTGTGCCCCCGAGGGAGTCCGATTGCACTTGGTTGGGTGGACCAAGTGGGATTATACTCGCCCCAAGACGGGCTTCTGCCATTTACGATTAACCCACCACCTTCGGGTTGCACTAAGGCAGAGCTCACCTTTTCGCTCCCTGGAGCCAAGACCAGTTGCTCCCGGCTCTGAGCGGATGGCTGAGGTCCAGCTGGAGCGCTATGAAAAATTTGAGGGACAATCTTTAGAAATTTATTTGCCAATTCACGCTCCCGCTACTTGCTCCATATTGAGATATTTCGTACACAGACGACATCCACGATATTTATTTATTTATTTATTTATTTTACGTCAAAAAACAGTTAATAACTGCGTATGACGTGCTATGGGGAAAAGTGAATTGTGTGCACATTTTCAAAATTCTGTGATCCCTACACTAAGTCATATATTACTTAAATTTTGAATTTTGAAAGGGAGAAAAAAACAACAAAAAAACTCCCATGTAATAAAATCTATTTTCAAGGATAAATAAGCAATAAATTTTCAATTTTGAAAGGGAGAAAAAAACAAACAAAAAAACTCCCATGTAATAAAATCTATTTTCAAGGATAAATAAGCAATAAATTTTGGCTCTTATTACTTCCTGCCGCGACAACATGGAAACGATAATTTGAATAATTGTATTTCCCACTGAATTCTAGAAGACGTGCACAGAAAATGAAGTTACATTTCTGTCCAGAAGCAAAACAAGGGGCCATCTCAGCATTTGCTCAATGGATCAG
Organism: Teleogryllus occipitalis; assembly: GCA_011170035.1. Classification (NCBI taxonomy): domain Eukaryota; kingdom Metazoa; phylum Arthropoda; class Insecta; order Orthoptera; family Gryllidae; genus Teleogryllus; species Teleogryllus occipitalis. The sequence goes on from BLKR01000013.1 coordinate 580,005, forward strand.
GGAAACTGGACGAAAAACCTGATCGAGATGGGGTCATTGACCCGGAAGCTGTGTTACAATAGTTGTTACAGGTTGTTTATACTCATTTATACAGTCCAAATGGTAATTAATGCATTATGTATCATTGTTAAAAATAATGTTACTTTTCTTGTGATGCTCAGTATAGTCTCTAATTGTATAGAAACAGTGATGCAGCAGAAACGATTTCACTTGGGATTTAAACTTTTCTATTCAATTTAATCGTTTAATGTCATCTGGCAAAGTGTTGTAAAATAATGTACATGTATTGTATGTGAATTTTTTGTAATGAGCTGTTTATACGGTCACCTGATGAATATGATTTCTACGTCGAGTGTTATAGTAATAGACTTCGGCATTTTCTGAAAATATATTCCCGCCCTTAAGCAAGTCATTTTTGACAAAAACCACTGATTCCTAAATAAAAAGACACAGTAATGGTAGAATTCCTAGATTAATGAAGAGAGGCTTACATGAATCACGTGGGTGGGATTTGGTTATTATTCGTACAATTCGTTTAATTAATTTAAATAGATAAGGAAATCTTGACATACGTCATGACGTTTAGAAATGAAAGAAAGAATTCGCTTGTTTTTACAATATGTCCTAATCCCTTGTGTTATCCAAGAATTACTTTTCCGTGAAATATTTAATTTTCGTTTTTGAAGAGGAAAGCAAGTGTTAAAATGAATTGAAAGAGTTGAAAAAAAGAATTATATTTGTCGTTTGTATCAACAGTATTATAAACCGCTTCCCATGGCTCCTGCATCAAGTAATCAATGAATAATTTTATTTTCCTTTTAGTAAACAATCTAGTTATACGTGTATTATTGATTGTGTCCGTGATCGCATTTCTTATAATGGTAAGAATTTGTGCATCGTGGTCACTGTATCCTAAATCTTTGGTTTCAACTTCATAGCGACTAGTAGTTTTGTTAATTATAATTTGATCAATTGCCTTCATCGAATGTTGTGTGATCCGTGTAGGTATATTAATTGTAATGTCTAAATTGAAGGAATTAATTAAATTGAGAAACTTTTCTTTCTCGCAAAATTCGACCAGAAAATCAATGATAAAATCTCCGCATACAACAATGGATTCAAAAGAGAGATTGCTGACTTTGTTAAGTGTTATCTCCAGGTTTTCTAAGAACAAAATATAATCTGCAGTTCTCTTTGTTGGAGGTCTGTAAATGCAAAGTATTATCACTTTTAGTGAAGTAAGATGTACAACAGAAATTTCGAAAATATTTTCAATGTAATACACATTTAATTCCGCTAAGGGGATAGAATCAATATTATTTCTAACGTAAATACATGAACCTCCATACGTAGGACCTTTTAAGGGATTCTCTCTCTCTCTCTCTCTCTCTCTGCAGTAAAAGCCTGCGAGGTAAAAGTTTGGAATTTGGAAAATGCTAAGTTCATTAGGAGATAACCAATGTTCTGTAAAGCAAAGAACATCCGTTTGATTTAGATCGCTCTGTAGAGCTGCCTCGATAAACTCAGTTTTATTTGAAAGGGATTGAACATTATGGTGAAGAATGTTTATTTTTTGCAAGTACCTACACGAATGTTTTTCTGCTGCATCTGACTGTAGTTGCTATATATTTACTCCATTTTTACCTCGAGTGCGTGGTCGAAGGTTGTAGTGTGTCCCGGCAGTGACAGGTTGTGAGGAAAATGGGGCATCGGGTGTAGATGAATTGGTAGTGGGAATGGAAGAAACGGGAGTAGGTTCAGAGGAAGAGGCAACAGGGTTCGAAAAGAGGGTGGGGGTGGAGAACGTAAGGAAGGTGAAAGGGAAGAATTTTTGGCAGGAGACTATGTAGGACTGGAGTCGATGATGTATTGTGCAAGCTTGTTACCGACTGCATGTTTTCCAGCAAGGTTCATGTGAAGACCATGCCGGGTGAAGTGTTTTGCTGAGAGGAAATTAATTTCAAAAAGTGACATTTGTTTCTCTCAGTTGCAGTTTTAATTGTTGGGTTGCGTGCTTAATCTCGCTGCATAGTGTTAGTCTGTTGTACCAGAAGGGCAGAGTCGAGACTAAAATATTAGTATTTTGGGCGGTACATTGTAATTTGTTTACATGTTGTTCAGGTGTAAAGTTACCGCCCAAGTTAATGTCATTCTGCCCTCTTATGAAAATGACTGTGTCCTGATTGGTCAGTGTTTTCGTGTGGGTGTCCAATTCTGCAGTCACATCTGCAAACCTCCCGTTAGGTTTAGAAATAGATGAGACTGAGAAATTGGAGGGTAACTTCCTACTGAGAATGGAGGAAAGATGGCGGCCATGACTTTCAGCTAAAATAAGTACCTGTTTTTTAGGCTCAGTAGGAATGTCTTTGTTTTCAAGTGAGCTAGGATGCGCAGCTTTACGTGTTTTGGTTTTGACGCGCTTCCTAGCCTGTTTGCGTTGGTTTGTGCATGTATTTGTAGATGGTAGAGAAGGGTGGTGAGGATCAGGAAGGCGAGGAAAATCTGTTTCATAATCTAAAACACTAAATTTGTTTTGAGTTGTGACTGGATGCGGTGTCTGTGTCTTTTGTACAGTCACGGGTGTACGGTTGGTATTATTCGCAGTGTTGCCGACTTGTTCCCAACCGTCTGTGTAGAGAACGACCTATTCCAACCTTCGGATATGTTGTTCTAAATTATTGTTTACGAGTGTGAAGGCTTTCAGAAGGTCGGCTTTGAGAGTGTAGAGAGTAAAGAGAGTAGAACGAACAGTAGCCATGTGACGAATGCGTTTTAATGTACGTGATAAAAAGTGAAATAAATACAAGAAAACCCAGATAAGAGCAACAAAAACCTAGCTTTATATTTTAAAAGTGTTAAATCGATGTGTATTAAATAAATTAAAAATCAAGATTCAATACAAAAACTAGAAGGTATGCTACACACAATTCTAATGGAGCTAGTACTTACATAATTTGGCAATGTGGCTACGTAGAATTTCGTCAACTTAGGCTATAACTGTTTAATACAATCAGTAGATTATACTTTACCGTAATTAGATAAAAGATAATATCTGAAAGTTTGTCTTCAATATATAGAATAAGATTTGAAACAAATTCACTTTGATACACCGTCCTCGTTACGTTCAAAAAACGGAATCGTCACTTGTCACAGAAATAGAATAAATCTTTCAGAAAATTAATTATCACGGTGATTTAATATTGGAAATAAATTGAACTGTGAATAGATTTAGACACTTATCACCACCTCGTAAATCTGAAGTTCGTTGAGGTTTGAATGTCCGTTTAAAATTCTTAATCTGTTTGTCTTGGTTATAGCAAAAAAAAAAAAAAAAATCAGTTGGAATTATATTCTCAGATAACCTGCAACAAGTAATAAAAGCACTTAAAACACACTAGGCACATTCAAATCGCTAAAAGTAGTAGATATTCACAAAATATGAAGAGCACAACCAGATGCGTCCGTCTCGTAAGATGGCGCCAACCAGTCCAACCGATAATGTTTCGTACACAGACGGCATGTTTCGTACACAACCCCAAGTTTTGTACATAGCAAAATATCAATTCCGATTGCCTTCGGATGTTGTTCTCGTCATTCTGATACTAGATAACAATAATTAAACAAACAATTGTATTAAGAGACTTTTTTTTTTTTAAATTTGTTGCGTCTATTTTGACGCAACGCGTCTCTAAACCCCTTGGGGGGGCGTTGAGCGCTTCGCGCTTCTTGGAGTAATCCTCCCCTAACAGCGCTTGGAGTAATCCTCCGTTAGTATAGTCTGTCGCGTCTAGTCGCAGTCGGTTGTCAAGAGGACCGCCAGGTAGCATCTCCGCGTACGCGCCTCCTACCGCGCGCTCCTGCGTCACTACCCAGCGGCCAGAATTAGGAAGGAATAAGGATACGGGTAGGGTTTAGGGCACTTCACAGGGGTTGGACTAGCCTTTGTGAAGCAGCCAAACTCGTTTTGTTGGAACAAATTTCACATGAGATTCGACGGGAATCGAACCCGGATCTCAGTGGTGAAAGGCTTGCGACTTTGCAATGAGCCACGAGTTCAGCTTTTTTCAGTGGAATTTTCAGTCAATTTCAGTGGATAACTAAGGTTTCGAATGTTAAACGTGAATTGTTAATTATGTACATATATTTATCGAAGAGGTACATTACAAACTAACTAAAAGTATACAGCTGCAAGGAATTGGCTGTGCTATTCTGGAACTAATTCTCATTAATGATTCACTTGCATTATCATCTTCATCCTTTAAAACAGGGTTGTCCAACTTGCGGCCCGTGGGCCGCCTGCGGTCCACGGTGGCATTTATTGTGGCCCGCGAAAGGTTATTAGTGAAAAGTGAAAGTCTCCTTCATTCATGTCGGGCGAGTACTTTGTGCGCCTAACGCACACGCCCTGCCGAGCCCATCACCCGTTTTAATGAGAAAATACGTCAAGTTTAGATTTGTGGAATTTCTTACTAGTAAATTCAGAAATTCAAAATCATTCCCATATGTTTCACTGCGTTATGCGTGGTTCAGCCTGATTTCACGCATTCACGTTTTAGATGTGGCCCTTGAGGCGTTGCATGTTGGGCTCTGCTTTAAAAGAATCATGCAAAACACGACAGAATTGGAGCATTTTACGGCTCACTAACAATATCCATTTACAGTAAGCTCCTCAGTAAAAATAAGTTCTTCACTAAGCTAACTTGGATAGAAGAGTTTGTTTTCAAGCTATTGTCATCGCTGCACGTCCCTCATAGATGTACATGCCATGCTTTGCAGCATATTTAAAGAGTGTGACGCCTTTTCGGTTAAAACCTTTTAACAGATTTAATACAGGTAGTTAAGTAAACATTATCTCCAGTTTTAGAAAATAAAATACAATTCTTCCCATTCTGTTTTAAATAATACTGGACAATTAGTTCCAGAGCCCTTGCTTCTCCTTCAGTGACGTACAGAAAAATCGCGCTGTCTGGCATGAAACTGAGCCATCTGACCCTTCGCAACCTTGAACTGTCATTGCTCTTTGAGTTGCTTCTGCCTTCCGCTCCTACTGCTGGAGGTGGCTCTTTGCTCCCGATCCGACTTTCTCGTGTGACCTGCACTAATGCTCCGTCAAACTGGCATTCAGATACGCCAGAACGCTAGGCTCCTCCGGAACGTCTCCACCAATGATGCCACACGTACCAGGATCCTCGTATTTTTAACAGAATTTTAATGAAGGTACCGTGTACCTTCAGTAAAATCCAGAATGAAGTCTTCCTGGTACGTTTAAATACTAGGATGTTAAGTCTACGCTAATTGACCATGTACAATTTAAGATTCGTATAATTTGTTTTATTTCATAATTTAAAACTAACATCAATATTACAAATAATTGTTAGTAATTATAATTACAATTATGATATTGGTGAAAACATTAGCGTGAACACATTAAGGGTGATCGAGGAGGGTCTTTTTCTAGTACATGTTATAGTAGAAAAGGAGAGAACGTCTCAGTCTTCCATTTAGTTTATCAATATAAAATGAATAAGTTTAACAAACTTTTTACGCGCATTAAAAAGCGCATTTAATAGCGTTATAATATGAACAGTTTCAAAATTTAAATAAATTGTCATTGGTATCAGGAATTTTAGTGAAAGTACCAGGATTTTTAAGGTTGGTACTGGGATTTTCCATTTAATCATTTGGCAACACTTGTCTGCCAATCTGAGGCTGGCTGGGGCCGCGCCGCCCTGAAAGGGCTAGGCTCAGAAAAGTATTTTTCTTTTCTTCTCCACACTGACCACATGAAGGTGAGAATAATTGAGTCACTGCCCTGCGAATTTAGGAGCTGGAGAGGGGACTTTGCCTTACTAACTAACATTTTGCTTAATTTAATGACGCAGTTGAAAATACACTTTGACATGCCTAATTTATAGGGGCTCAGAAAGTTGAGTCCCTGACAGAATTTGAAATTCCGCTAGTTGTCACTATTTAAAGTGTAAAATGCGAAATTAGTTGTCACGAAGTTGAAGCATCTAACAAGGGGTACAAATTATGTTAAAAGTGTAATTTACCTTCGATTGGCGAAAATACCGAGAATAGTATGTAGTCCTAATGTAAATTCAGCAAGTGAAAGAAATTCGAGTGAAGCTGATACATATTATTCTAAAAATGAGCAATATTGATTGGTAAAAAGTTAATGACATAATGATCCACAGTTTGGAAAAATCTATAAAACATTAATTAATTAGTTAAGTTTCCATTGACATTCTGTTCGCTTTTTTATGTAGTAAATGTAGCTAAAATAAATGAGCCTGCAATGTCCTGATATATGTTGCTTACGTAGTTCTGAAACGCTATCGTAATAACTAGAGCCCGGAAGTTCAGGCATTTATTTTACCTAAAATAGGCAGGCAAAAAAGCATTTATTCTGGCTAAAGTAGGGAGCAAAAGACAGGACACATTAAAAAATAACTATTTAAAAGTAAAAAAATAAGAATTAAATGATTCACATTTTTATTTTAACTCTAAAATTCTACATTAGCACTCACGTGGAAGGAAACTACCTTTTCTTTGTAACCTTGATTGCACTTGACCCTCAGGTTGACGACTACAAATTTATTTTACTCGCAACCCTGCCTCTACGAAATGCTATTGTGGACTCCCATTTGAATCTTGAAAGGGTAGCTGTGAAAACGAAATTGAATATTTCGTTCTTCCACTTGTGTAATTACCAGAAGGGAAGAGAGAACAAGAAGGAACTGAGTAGGGTATAACATGTACAGAGAGCTCTGTCCTCGAAAGGATGCGAGGCCATAATCTAACATACGATGAAATTTATTGTGAGCGAACAAGTAAATCTATAAACATAATGAAAAATATCAAAAATCTTCACTGATATAATTTTATTTTCCCTTTTATGTTTTTAACACAACCTGATACTGGAGTTCCCGCGTCCACAGAAAGCCAATACACGACCGGGTCTTCATGTTGTCTAGGATAGCAGTTAAGTTTCTAACTTGATAGAGTGTGGTGCCAGGAGGGAAAAGGGAAAATAATAATGGAAAAGGCAGAAACGGCCATAAATATAGAAGAAAGAGACACAAAAAGGTAAAATGACAAAATAGGCATCAGAAGCTAAAATAGGCAAATTGAAAATCTAAAACAACTCCAGAAGTACAATTAAATGATTCCTATTGTGAAATGTCATAAAATCGTTACAATTATAATAAGGCATTTTGCCAAACTCCCGGACTCTGGTAATGACACGTCACATATTCCTTCAAGAGACGAAGCTATGCCGTTTGGAGTATTATTTTGACTTGTGAATCAACCCACCGCGTGTGCCCATCCAAGTGTAGGGTGCTCAAATGTACGACAAAGCTCGAAGATGAATCGCTTGAGCGAGTACAAGTGAGCAAATTAAAGATTATGTACTATCGCTCTATACTGTGGGGTGCATTGTGAAGCATGAGAACGTTGCATTGGAATCAATTTTAGGAGATGTTTCCGTTAATGAGTAAATTATATTTTACGGTATTTTCTATATGAGAGAGGATAGAAGTTCGACAATTTAGATGGGGCAATTTTCTCCTCCATTCACCCCGCCCATGATTACGCCCCTTCCGTATTGTCATAAATTTCAATGCTGTAATATTTACATTAGTCGGCAAAAATAAATATTCTGTTCATTTTGTTGCATTGCCGCAGTTTTAAACATTTGCATTTTTTTGACACCCTAGGAAGTTAAAGTTACTTTGATTCCTTTCTGTTGCTAAAGAACCAGTTAGCATCGTAAATAGAGTGAAATAAGCAAATACCAAATTGTAAGTGTTTAAATGACAAATCAGTCCTTTTTTGGGAGTGGGGGATGGGGGTGGCGCCATCCTCTTCCAAACGTACCTGACGGCAGCGCCCAACCCTTCTTTAAACCTTGGCGATAAGTACATTTTTGACAGTAAATGCAATTAGATAAATAGACTACAATTGGTATACGCCACATACCTGGCGGTCATTAAAAAAGTCGCGAGAAATATGTTTGTTATATTGCCAATTTGATAGAGCTAGTTTGTCACTCTTCGACCGTATTCCTAACACAACGGTAGACATCATAACACTTAATAATTTAATTTTTCTCATAAATGTTTTGGACACAGGCTAAAAAATAAAAATGGCTAAATCGATATAGGAAAAAAAACTAGTTTTCGTAATAGAAATACTTCTTTGGATAAGAGACGATCAAAATGTGTTAACTGTTATCAAGATGGATTAAAATGTTTTTAAAAACTAATCTGGGTGGAAACATCTGCATTCTTTCATATACGATTTAGCTTTTTGTCACATTTATCCCCAATTTGATAAGACAATTTGACTGCCCTCACCTGTGTGTTTCCAAGTCAATGGTTTACATTAGAGGACCTCGACGTTTCAGGTTTTGTTTGCAACTCCGCCACGTGTCCCGCCCGCCCGCCCACGTGCTCGAGCTGTTTGCCGCTGAGGCGGCCCGGCGAGAGGGTGGCGATGGAAGCCGCGGAGGAGGTAAAACGCCCCCTTTCCTCATCGACCGCGTGACGTGAGGCCTACGGGCCCACGCCCTGCGCAACGCGTGACGCCCTCGCGTGACATCCCGAGAAAGCCACGGCGCGGTGTCACGTCAGGACTTCCTCCCGGCTGCTTTAATCAAAGTGCGAAAATAGAGAAATTCCAAAAATCGGTTACGAGCCAAAATAAAGAACTAGATGAATTATAATTCACATAATCGGCCTTTTCTTCGAACTGCCTAATACTTTCATCGTGGAATTGTTATAGGTAATACCACGAGTGCTTTGGAAATTGTCGATAAATCCCCGATTTGCGGAACGAGGAGGTGATTTATCTGCGAATTTCCAATGCTCTAGTGGTATTTAATAGAACTATTTCAGAAATTAAATTACGTACAACAGTTTCAAAATGCGCCAAATATTGAAAATAACTGAAAGCATGTGAAAACCAAAGAGGATACGTTATAGTACATGAGCGGTTTATTGCTCATCAACACAGATATCGATATATACCACCTCCTGAGATAGATGAGACGCAGCTTATTATTAGCTAGTATGGAGGGGCGGTAAGAAATATCAGATAGAAAAAGCGATTAGATTGTTTTAGATACTCCGCCCTGAATGGGGAATTTCATACGTGTAATCAAACACTTGGTTTTAATTTCAAGAGTGTCGTGGTTCACTACAAATGATTTCGAGAATTCGTCTGGCTTGATTCGTATCCAAAAATGATAAAATCTTCAAAAATCCGACATGAACAAAAATAAAGAACTTGTTTAATTTTAATTCAAATGGGATATTTTCTTCGAATTGTCGAAGAAATCGAATATTTCCAAAGTATTTATTATGGGTACTCTGCAAATGATTTCGAGTCCTGTCTTGATTCGTACTCACATTTCCGGTATTCCCCGATTTCTTCGAGATTCTACTCAGCAAGTTGGCTTTTAATCAAAATGCAATAATGGAAAAATCTTCAAACATTCTGAAATGGTTTAAATTAAAATATATCGACTTCGTTGATTGATTGATTTTTTCGTGTTTCCAGGCGCGTCAACTGCTTTGGTCATTAGTCCTTTTAGTGTAGTGAATGTTTTTTCTCGGGAAATGGCGGTGATCTTCCCCCGCTGGATGGCGAGATCCGGCGCCGACCTACCGTCGGCTAGTGGGGTTTCCCCCTAACCAGGACTCTCCCACCAGCGGGGCGCCGCCTCAGCCGAAACAAGCTCCCGACCGGTCTCCCGGAATATGTGGTAGTGTAGTGCATGTTAGTGTAAGTGTGTGTGTGAAAGGGGAGAGGATAGGACAAGGAAGAGGAAAGACAGATCGCGCGCGGTCCGTTTGTTAGGGTACTGCTCCGGCATTCGCCTGGTGTTGATCGGAGGAACCACGGAAAACTACCGATCAGAGCAGCCGGCCGCTAGAATTCTCCTCCAGACAGCGACTGAATTAGACCTAGCTGAAAAGCTAGTGTCGAAAATCCTGCCCCCATCCGGACTCGAACCTAGGACCTCCCGGTCAGAGGCGCTGCAGTGACATCAGTTGATGCACTGAGCTACCGCTTCCGGTACGACTTTGTCTTCGTATTGACTAATAACTGAAATAATGAATTATTCCGATAACACTGCGAATTATTATGGTTGTTGTTATCCAATTTTAATCATTGACATTGCTCATGATTTTATTCATCAAGTTTAAAATGCATAAAATTGAATTAAAGCATCATATAAAAGTTGAACAAATTTTGTATGCCGCAAACGGCGTTTTTTGTTTTATGCAATTTCTCTTTTCTATGTCGTTGGAAAACGAATAGAGTTGTCAGATAAAAAGGATCACATTACCTTTCGTTGAACAAACTGTCTCACTATCACCAAGGTTCAAAGTATTCTCCCGGGGAAGGTCAGCAGCGGGTCAAGCGGGTTGGCTCTATTATATCTACCTATGGCTTTGCATTTCATCTCTTTCTATGGCACCAGACAAATTTGAGACCCAGCCGGTCAACCGTGTACACGCATATAGACCAAGAGAGAGAGATTGCTATTTGTGAATATGCAAAGATACGAGCAAAAATACAGCGGAAAACAGTCAGTAACACGACTCAGATATTTGCACGTTAGAACGCATTTCGGTTGATATTACTTGAATGAAAAGCTAAGTAAATCGCTATTAGTGTGCTATTGTTGCTATGGAGTACTACTCGCCATCTTTCGTTTGCCTCTCACACCTCTATTTCATGTTAAAGCTCTGAACTCGCCAGCATTATCATCACATCTCAATCCGAACATTTTAGAGGGGAGGCCCGACGACGGCTATGTTGAGTTTTCTGTCCGGCAAAGTTTAGTTCAGAGGCAGCATTGTCGCTGTCTATTCAGCGACTCTGAGCAGGAGGTCCTAGGGTTTGAGTGGCTGGATTTTCGACACTAGCTTGATAGCTACGTCGAAATCAGCTGGTGTCTGGAGGAGAATTCTAGCGGTCGGCTACTCTGATCGGTAGTTTTCCGTGGTGTTCCGATCAATACTAGGCGAATGCAAGAGTAATTCCCTAATAAACAGTCCACCGCGCGTTATCTTTCCTTCCTCTTCCTCGTCTATAGTCTCCCTTACTGACACACACACAATTCGAGGCACGAACTTCGAGAGACCAGTCGTGAGCTTAGAGCTTCTTCCGGTTGGGGGTACTTAGGTGGAGAAATCTCAGAGAGCCGACGTGCAGGTGGACGCCGAATCTCTCCATCAAGCGAGGGAGATAAAACACCGACACCTACCGGGATAATACATTGGATACACTAACAGAACAAATTACCATAGAAAGTTGAAGTCCCCGGAAACATCCATAAATTAACCGACTAATTATTGAGATTTGCAACTTCGTAAATACGACCATTGTTCTGTTACTTCGAAAATCTATGCCTTACAATAGATTAATTTTTTGAATATTGTATTCTGGTGGAGGTGTATTATGTAGATTTAAGTTGCCTAAATGATTTTTTTCTATTCCAGTTTTTTGCCTACTCCTTTTATCTACAAGAGTTTCTCCACACACCAATACAAACATAAAATACGTTACGACTTCATTATGAATAATTCCACCAAACTGCTACCCAAATGTTATCAAAGTGATTTACGAGGGAAGTAGCTGACCTGCAGTTTGCCGCACAGTAGGCAGTCAAACATCAAAATAATAATAAAGTTTACGTTTACAACCAAACCAAGGATTTACCAAAAAAATCAACAACAAACTTTTATGGCCCATCCCAGAGTCGTAAAGAAACGATTCTGTCTTGTGCTGTGTCACAACAGGGGGAGGGGGAGAGGGGGGAGAGATCAGGAAGGAGACAAGAAAACTTCCCCTTCGCCTTGCGGACACTCCGCCCTCTAGATTTTCTACTACGCGGCTCTTCTGAAGTATTATAACGACCACTTTTCTAAACATTTACAAATGCTTAAACTGATATGCCACCGTACTGTCTGTGATTTAGATTTTGATGTCTACGCCGCCAACATGACGAATGGCGCGAACCTTTCTCCTACACGATGACGATGCGTGCCATCCCCTTTATTGAACTTAGACAAGGGAGGAGACATACGTTTTCCTTCCTTTGCCAGGCGGTTGAACACGATAGTGGTTTCTTTTGGTTTTCCTTTGTATAAAGGATAGTAGAGTGAACGATGAAGAGAGGTTGTTGGATAGGTTGGTTCAGTTGTTATACGTGGTGGAAGGAGGATCCTATATCTACATAACGAAAGTACCCATGCCTTACAAGAGGTTTTAACAAAATCAAATAATTCCAAGCTATTTTAGTTAATTCAGAAGAATATAAGAATATTCAGAAAAAGAATCAGAAGTTTATTGGACAATGAAAGAAACGACTTTTTGCCAAGAAGCTAATAGTATTGCTTTATTTTGATTTCGAGAGCTTTTGTTTTCTTTTTGATGTGTCTTCCAAGTCATTTTTTGATCAAGATCTAGACCAACAAGATGTTACGCAATCGGCCTGTGGTATATCTTTGTTGTTAATTTTAATTGGAGGATATCTATTTGGTCTGAGTGCAAACGTCACGTGGACAGATTTGCTTTCTTTAGTTTTTATACGCCACTTTGTGAACCATTTCTGAAGAAGAGTGAGGTGTTCTTGAAGTTTTTCTGATGTTTTGAAGGCATTTTCATAGGAGGTTAACAACGCTGGGTGGTCAGCAAACATGACTGACGTGATGTCCGTGGAAACAGGCAGGTCGGCCGTGTACAGTAAGTACAGTACTGGAAACATAAATTGATCGCGGCCGTCTGCGGCTAAGTTCAGCTTTTGCACGGCTTGGCCAGCCCTTGTCATGACGAAACGTCGCAGGCGGAGCCTCACAAACCATCGTAGCCAATCGCAACGCAGGGGGGAGTGCCCTAACGAAATTACGTCGTACAAAATGGCGGGCGCCGCCAGTTCAGATGTGGAAGTATCTTCAAATGAAAAATACATGAAAGAAACACTTGTATAAACATGAAAGTATATTCATTGAAATATATATGAACTCATAGCACTTAACCACTGTTAACACAATTCTTTTTGAAGAAATTACATTGATATCAGATAAAATAACACTTATTTTAAAACAATTACGTTCTTATACACATTTAAATTCCAATATTCTTGTCCACACACAATTTATCAACTTTATCAAATGACCAGTTTACTACAGAATTTTGCGATAAGAAAAACGATTATAATTGCATATTTTCAATTGTTCATATGTATATTACATTTGCAAAAATGCAAAATACTGTCTTTCTCGAATCGTTAGGACTTCTAGGGAACCATTTCAATAAAAGAAAGTAAAATTCTAAGACCAGCTGTATATTTATCATTAAAGTAACAATTAACCTAGATATTAAGCAATTAATTTGCATCTCAAGCCAAAATTGTTATTTTGCTATCATCAAATCAGGGACAATTTGGGGACACTCCCCGGCAGGAATAGCGCATATTTCGGAATTGTTTATAAAATTGTTAATTGTAGCAAAATTGTTAATTCGCAGTTTTTGGTTCTGGAACATCAGAAAACCCTTCCCACTTTAGAATTGCAAAAATTGGAAATTGTTTATAATTTTAAAAATTTTGCAATTCTTTTTTATTCTCTCATCTCAATTCCCTTTACACAAGATGCAAAATTCCGCAATCCAACCGGAGCTATCGCCTTTCGTTTTCGAGATACGCAATTGTTTATAGGATCTTAGCGTCTGATGACAACCCTCACTTGTTTCCAGCCCCCAATTCATTCGATCTTGGCTGTCAAGTATAAAATTCAAATAGTTTTGCAGTGTCTTGCTTTCTGTTGATTAAATTGTATTAACGATTTGTGACTTACGACAAATCGGTGGAAATTGTTGCTCATAAGCTGTTTTTTAACTTTCGATTCTTCATCTATCGTTGACACACGTTTTATTACAAAAAAATTCTCTGGAAAATTTCAAAACGCTGAGACTAACTGTTATCCTGCAAATTTGAAGATTTCTTTGTGGTTGGATGCATTCTATTCAGCGGTGCAAAGTGTATACCAATATGTTTAACGTCTAGCGAGGAAATTCATTATCAACAAATTATTTTGCAAAATGCTTTTGGACAGAGCGGTGGCATGAGAGATCATTTTCGTATTTATACCACGAGGCAAGTTTTAGGCAGCAGATACATTCTGTGTATTAATTTTAATTTTGGTGAAATTGAATCACATGTGAATTTTCAAATAGAACCATACCTTTTTTGCCTGTAATAAATATATCAATAGAGAAATTCAATGATGTCTCATTTGTTAATAATTTAAAGAGTAATAATGTATATTTGACACCGGGCTTGAGCAATCCTGAACTCTAAGGCAAGCAACGCTTATCATTGGCTCTTCTGGTAATTCAAGTGGCCTAGCCTCGGAAGATTTCCCCGTTCTCCTCGCCTTAAAAGGCATAAGTGGCGGAGTCTGTAGAATACGGCACCAATCCAATAACACTTCCCTCCCCTGGAGAATGCTTCGTTACTCCCTTTTGTAGGAACACGTTCTTGTCGTGCATTAAATTGGGAAAAATAATTTAAATTCAATATAATAAACGAATAAGAGTTGTGTTTACATTGTAAATATAGAAATAAGACATGCAACTAAACAGTATACACATGTTGTAGGAAGACGAAAATTCTTTCTTATTGTAACACTCATTTGTATACTTCTCACAGACAATATTGAGAAGTACGCCATCAATCTGATGATTTGTTCTGGTAATAATCGATCTTATACCTAATTGACATATAATGATAGAAATGTCTAATGTCTGGTATGGGAAATTTAGCATGTGCTCAGTTAATTTTAATGAGAGAGCAATTTTTTGATGAAAATATTTTTTAATGCATATATTCAAAATCCATATACTTCCTTACATTAATTAACGTTGTTTCCATTTCCATTGAAGGCAAGAACATTACATCCCTCACGCGCCTATGTTTTGAAATGACCCTCAGAGAGGTCACTTGCTCTAGTCGCCGTGTTATTGAATTGAACTCTTGAAATGTTCTGTTCATACAGTAGTTCCCGAAACACGTAAATTCCAACAGGCGATCTCAAACTAATAGTAGTCACACCCTACTTCCAAACATTAGTAGATACCGCGGACTGTGAGACCGCACGTAAAATTCGAAACAAACTTCATTCTCGTTCATGAGCATGTGTTAATCTGTCCAACTTTTTTTGTGTCGGAGGGGCTGTGATTCTTGGAGAGATAATAGTGTAGTGGACATGGAAACCACTCTCTGCACCTAAGCGAGTTCGTTTCCTAGTGTGGACAAAACTTTTGGGGATTGGAAACCTTTCTGCGGACTTGATGAATTATTATAATATTGCGATAGCAAATAGTGCGTCCTATTATCATTATAGTTTTAATTCAATTTTTTGTCTTTCATTTTGTTTGCATTTTAATGAGTT
This sequence comes from Teleogryllus occipitalis, assembly GCA_011170035.1. Taxonomy (NCBI): domain Eukaryota; kingdom Metazoa; phylum Arthropoda; class Insecta; order Orthoptera; family Gryllidae; genus Teleogryllus; species Teleogryllus occipitalis. The sequence continues at coordinate 595,475 of BLKR01000013.1, forward strand.
TTCTGTTTCTTATATAATTTTGTTAATGTATTTTAGGAATGGGGTTTAACTGATGCCAATGTTATTCTTGATTTAAGCTAGATTGTTGTTTCCAAGTACTAGCGGTTCAAGTCACGTCTTATTGCGATCGGTGAGCTGAAGAATACCTGCATTAAGAGTGGACTGACAATATGCCAAGCTTCAGAAAAAAATTTCAGAATCTCGAAAGGAATATTGATGACTAAAATAAAATATTGTAAAATGTCGCGATCGTAATAGTTATGACTGTCAATCAAATAATATCCTAGCAGAATCTTTAGCAAGGGTGGTCAGTTTTGCCCGCATGGGCATTCGTGTTCCTATTTATGCCTCGCGGGTGCTGCCACTCAAAATCGTCGCTGCAGCGGGCAACGAAAGAAATTTGAGCGCGGAAACATTCCTGGGAGGTGGGTAACTCAATTACAAAAGAGAACAATGTTTTCATGAGGTTTTTATTAAATAAAACATAATAACTGTTGTAAAAAGCGCTTATTTATTGGAAAATAGAAAAATTCGTAATGAAAATTTTCTGAGAAATAGAATTATACAGTCCCACCAACTATGGGCCACCTCATAACTTCTAAACGGTTCCCGATATCGAAATGCAGTTTTCGCTTAACAATGCGGAATCATGGGGGAAGTAATGTGCGGTAGAGATATAATTCGATATATTTTTAGTTTTTGAGAAAATTAATTATCTTTGATTTTTTAAATGGGGCCATATATTTTTTTCACTAGCGATAGATAATCATAAATAGACGAATGCATTGATGTAACATACGTTAATATTTTGATAGTATATTGAGAATAAAATTATACTTTCAGACATATGATTTTGAACTAAATGGACGGAATTTCCTGTTAGCAACCGTTGCCATTGTCGCATTTGGGGAAGATTGCCTTCGCGGCGCCGGCACTTTTGCGAGAACAGGGGAAAGGTCGCGAAGGCCACTTTCCCCAAAAGCGACAGTGTTGATGGCTGCAAGAAGAAAAATTGCACGTATAATTTCATATCTCAAGTCTCATAATATAAATATATAAAAACGGGTTTATAAGTTTATATTATTATCGGTTTTTTACATCACTACCAATGCGTGAACTATTCTTTTTTATTTAATCGCAAAATATCAAAAAATACTAATACAGCCTTACCAATCCGTTTGAATTCATGTAATTCTGCAATTACAAAGTTAATTGTGATTGAATTTAAATTAATTAAGTAATTTAAATTAATTACATTAAGTTTAAAACATTAAAGACTATTGAAATATTTTATTGAAGTATCTCAAGAAAATGTTTCAGTCTATCAGAACGGAGATGGGGAGGTACGCTTCCTCTAATTGTAAATTGGGAGTCAGAAAATAAACGGACGCAGAATATTGCCTGGGAAGTGGGAAAATGAATATTACGCAACACTGTCGCTTAATGTCATCATTTGACGACTTTCCTGCTATCGAAACATCAAAATATTTTAGAAGATAACATTATTACTCAGCTTCATTTGTTAGCATAAAGTACTCAATAAATGGATTAAGACGTACTTTTTTCGTTGGGACTCATCAGGGCTCTAACTTATCACACGGTAAAGAAGTTATTTCGCTCAATGAAAGTAAGTTAAAATTAATAGTTTTTTTACGAACGTTATTCTGGTGTTTCATCACCAAACAATTGTAATATCAAAAAACTAGACTATTAACATGCATGCCGCCATTAGTTTTTATTAATCAAAATTTCGAAAAAACGTACTGCTAGCACTTCGGTTAGAACATTATAATATGTAATTTCAGTACATTGTCCATAATCGTTACATTACGCAAAATTGTGTGGAGTGGATAGTTAACGTCAGAAAATAACTCCAGTTACTTGTAATGATATACAGGACAGTTTGGTTAACTGAGCCAGATATGCTTTTTAATTATTTTTTTGCATTTGTTTATCTTCAGTTAGCCAAACTTATTATATAATAATATGAAGTTAATATCAGAAACAGTAATACAAATTATTAATTTTCAAGGTTCAGCAAATTTCGTGGGATGCAGAAACGTAGACGAAAAAATGATTCACTTAACTGCAGTATGGGATTAACTGATGCTCATATTGTGGTGAAGTGAATTATTAAGAGCATGCTGAACACAGTTATACGAGTATATTATAAATGGGAGACAGATTTTAATGAAATATCATTTTTACTTTCTTGCATACCTACGTATATACGGAGGTATACGTACGTAAGGTAAAGAAAGTTATGTAATGCTGCGCGAAAAAACTGTGGATTTTCGGCAGAAAAAAATTCATTGCCTGATCCTGGTAACGAAAAAGTGGATAAATGCAGTTGCTTAATTAAGATAAAAAAAGTCCTCTAATATGTGATGTAGCCAGAATTCCTATTTTGTTGGTCATTGATACCGAAAACTGAATTGCAAGCGAAACGCCCGCCGTCTGTCCGTCTGTGAACACTACTAGCGCTTAAACCATGCGTAGGATTTTTTTTCAAATTGAAGAAACATCTGTCTATCTATCTGTAGTTGAAGCTTTGAAATTTTGAAAACCATTCTTTAAAACTTGGGGGTTTTTAGATCAAGCCCCACGGACATTCTCGAAATTTTCTCAAAAGTTTTGCTCAAAATTTTTTCTTTAAATTTATTGTAATAACAGAGCAAAATTAACTTATAAAAGTGGCATAGGTTCTATTTTCACGGTTAACAGGATTTTCAAAATTTGCAAAAGTTTGAATTTTTCTAGCGTCTTCCCACAACTGAAAAAATTGCAAATTTTTTTGCGAAAATTGACCAATTAAATAACAAAAAATTAAACTAATGATAAAACGATAATAATATAGAAGATGTAGCATTACAATAAATACTATGAAAATCGAAAACAGTACACTGATTTTTGGAAGGTTTAGATACCTGTAAATGCCTTTTATCCAAAATCACAAATTTTTGAAATTGATCACTTTTATCAATAATTCTGCGATATTTAAGAAGCTATGAAAACAGTAAAAATGATTAAAAAATGTCTTTACACATTTATGGGCTTTAAGAGTGTAATACAAATTTATTGGGGATCCTATTGTATTTTATTTCAATTATCTATGTCCCCGTCTGAAGTTGGGACTCATGGCAGTTGCTTAGGCCAAAGGACGGCCTTGCGAACAACTAGAAAACTCTAGCAGAAACTTCTACGTATCTAATACGAACGATATGTTAGAAAGAATAAAGATATCAAGTTTAGAAATTAAGAATACTCTTATTCCCTTGTATTACAAAAGTTCAAAATGTTACCAACTTTCTGATATTTGAAAACAAAATAAAAATGGCCGTTTTTGTAAGCTTAAAAAGACTTCGTACACACGTGTTGAACAAAACATATTACGTTATTTAATACTGGGTATGATTTCCATTTGCTTTGATTATTGTCTCTAGTCTTTGCAACATAGATTTCAGCAACGTTACCGTAGTCGCAGGGTCAATTACACTTCGGTCTCTCAGACCTCTCATGTTAAATATTTTTTTATTAGACAAACTGTATTTTCTATTTTCTATCCCATAACTGACCACATATGACCTACAGGGTCATATGCGATCAGTGAATGTTAGGGAATTTAGGAAGTGAATGAATTTGCTTTCTTAGTGTTTTAAGGTAGCTATGATCTAGTGGCGTCTCTAAGGTGACCAGATTAGTAACCAGGGAGGGCACCAAATATAAGAATATTTACCGCTTAAATATCCGACCTATTTTCATTACTGGACATTTGATTGATGCAGAAGTCTGGTCTAAGGGATCCCAATTCTTTTGTTAATATTCTGTCTTCATAATTCAAGTTTCTGTTGGGTAAATATATTACTTTATTCATGTTGGAAATGGATGACGATATTCATATTGTTTTGTGAAATTTTTAATTTAAAACACGTTTACGAATTCTCGTACAGATCAAAATACAACCAATTTCGCACAGAAGTTTTGACGAACAGATTTTTAAAACACCGTGCTAACATACGTTCCTTACGTGTTTGCAAAAGTCAAAATTCAGACAGACACATGACGCGGTCGCACATGATTTGTAACCGACGAGGGCAATAAGCTCACATAATTCCCTCTCACTTTCTTCCCTACAATGAAGAAACCATCCTCGTGTTAAAGGGCCAAGCAGCGGCCACAGGCCTCTTGTGTCCAATGCCCTGTTGCCAAATCCTGAGCTGTTGCCACTTGCTCGGTTATCGCTTCCCAGCTAGGATAACAAAAATTACACTGCTGGCTTGAATAGCCGTTACAGCTTTCTTTCGGAAAATAAGGGTTTCAGGGCAGCTGATAGTTAGTCGATTCTCAAAAATACTTAATTGAAAAAAGCACCTACCACTGACGCAGTTATTCACTTTCTATTCATCTGACTACCAATACAAAAAATAAAAAAAAACCGGTCTTATTTTCTTGTTTTATTGGTAACGGTTACGTAATATATTGCAACTTTTACACTACTAACACTTCATTCTTCTAATAAACCTTAAGGAAACGACAGAGACACGGCTGAGAGACAAAAAAATATATAATTATTGAAAAGCAAAACTATATATAAAATTCCACGTCTACAACTGATTTCAAATTCATTTTTCAGATACATACTCTAATGTACAAAATAAAAAATGAGTAGTGCAGGCTAGGATTTGAACCCGAGATCTTCAGCACAAGAAGAAGCCACCCAACCAAATACGCTACGATATTATCCTTAGCGGGTCACTTATGTAGTGTTTTGATTATTACAATGTTCTTGATGCCAGAAAATTCTTTCGAAAAATCGCGAAAGCTACTGTTTATTTCAGACAAAATTCTAAATAAAACGTATTTTAAAATTTAGTATTTAAAACGATTGCACTTGGAAATAAATCTTCAGCATGTGTATTGGTGTTGTTCGAAAACATATTGTGACATACCGATATGTCACATGAATATAAACTAACATTTATTTGAAGACAATATGGTGGAATATGCATTAAGAAGTTTAGACGATCGAAAGGTCAGCTACATCAAAATATAACGAACGCATGGATTGGCTGGGTGAGAGAAGGACGGTCAAATGTTATGAAAAAAAAAGAAGGTAGTTTAATACGAAGCTTCGAGGGGTGAATCATGCAGGAAGATTTCATTCTGACCGGCATCGCGGGTCTGAACTGATCGTAGGTTGTGAGAGGGAGCGAGTGTAATGCAGATAGTCAGAGTCGGGTTTTTCAGATCGTGAAAGTTTAAGGACAGTAAATGATATTGCAGATATTGCATGTGGAAGTAATATTGACGCATAAATTGGGACTTTGTCGGGAGTGGTAATCGAGTTATAGGTTTCGGGACTATGTCATAGGACGTAATCAGGACTGATAATTTTGATAGTTTGACACCATCTTGGATAGGAGCAGAAGAGGATTTCTTGGAACTTTTGGACTACGGCAAGCTCGCAAGATATTTCGACTGAGAAGTCTTCGAGGGACATCAACGAAGAATAGATAAGGTAACCGCGGTATAAAACTCTAAATTCAAAGATAGCATCAAAATATCTTTGAATTTAGAGTTTTATACCGCGGTTAACTTATCTATTCTTCGTTGATGTCCCTCGAAGACTTCTCAGTCGAAATATCTTGCGAGCTTGCCGTAGTCCAAAAGTTCCAAGAAATCCTCTTCTGCTCCTATCCAAGATGGTGTCAAACTATCAAAATTATCAGTCCCGATTACGTCCTATGACATAGTCCCGAAACCTATAACTCGATTACCACTCCCGACAAAGTCCCAATTTATGCGTCAATATTACTTCCACATGCAATATCTGCAATATCATTTACTGTCCTTAAACTTTCACGATCTGAAAAACCGGACTCTGACTATCTGCATTACACTCGCTCCCTCTCACAACCTACGATCAGTTCAGACCCGCGATGCCGGTCAGAATGAAATCTTCCTGCATGATTCACCCCTCGAAGCTTCGTATTAAACTACCTTCTTTTTTTTTCATAACATTTGACCGTCCTTCTCTCATCCAGCCAATCCATGCGTTCGTTATATTTTGATGTAGCTGACCTTTCGATCGTCTAAACTTCTTAATGCATATTCCACCATATTGTCTTCAAATAAATGTTAGTTTATATTCATGTGACATATCGGTATGTCACAATATATTGTCACTATATAACTCAAACCTTTGCGAAAAACACTCATATTTTAAGAAACGTGCACATGAGATGATTTGAAAGACTAATATTGAAGAGCAGATTGCATTAAGAAAGAAATATGTATAATTATCTTTCGTCTAACGCAGTGTATTCTTCAGACAACGTTCACAGAAGTAACGAATAGTACACAGAAAACTGCCAGAATAGCAAACATTCGTTTCGGTACATTTTTCAGTTTTAGAGGAATATCATTTTGTCACTCAATAGATCTTCATTGTATTAATTGTAATAATTAATTAATTGTATTGTAATAATTTTTCAAATATACAATTTGTCCGATTTTTTACATACGATTCGAGCAGGAAGCTTTAAGTTAAATTTACTATGCGCACGAATAATATGAAACAATTGAATATTTGTAATATTGAAAAATTAAAACTTTGTATGGAAAAAGACTTACAATGTTTTTAAGTACACGTTGCAAAGGTTGCGATAGCTCAGTGGCATCGTTACAGTTTTCCCTGTAACGTTAATGATCGCGAGGCCCTAGAGTTTGAGTTCCGACGTTGGCGGATGTTCGACTGTGGTTTCATATGTAGGTCGAAAAACTTTGGAGCCGTTTTGAAGAAAAGTTTGAAAATGCTCCCCAGGGGCTTCAACTAAATTACCCCAAAATTTAAAGAATTATTTTCAAAATCGCAGGGCCTCGATTCGGGCCAGATCGTCAATGGAAAATTAGTTTTGACAAAAATTCTACGAATAGTTTACACACTAGTGTTCACAGAGAAACAGACAGACCAGCGGACACATGGACGGAGAGACGGACGTTTTGATATAATAACAACACTCTCTTGGTAACTTAAGACCCCAAAACGTGTAATTCCATTAAATTCTTGACATCGATTTACTGCAACATTACATACATACCTCTCTAAATATTACTTTTGTTACTCCGAATGTTTACGAGAAAGTAAAAATAAATATGTAAATAATTACACCACCAACTATGGACCACCCCTTCTATACGGTTCAGGATATCGAAATGAAGTGTTTGCTGAATAATGCGGAATCATGGGGCAATAACGAGCCGTAGAGAAATTATCTATAATATTTTTAATTTTCGAGAAATTTAATCATCTTCGATTTTTTAAATGGAACTATATATTTTTATCACCAGCAATGGATAGACTATGAAAAGAGGATTAAAATGATGTATCATTTGCTAATATTTTGATAGTAACTTGAGTATAAAATTAGGCTTTCTGACATGTGATTTTGAATTAAACGGGTAATCGTGTAGCAGATCTTGCAACTCTCGCTTTTGGGGAAGGGGGCCATCAGGCGTCTAGACTGTTGCGTCTTGACTGAGAGGGGTGGCAGTGGGGGATAAGAGGCATAACTACAGTAATTCTTGGTGATGGCACAGACATCACACTAAGAAATACCAATTTTGACAATCAGAATGGGAGACATTTTCCATTTATTTATTTATTTGGATTTAACTTGCCTTCTACTAAAATTTCAAAACATTGATCGTTCCAAAGAACGATATAAAAAGTTGGTAGCGTAAAGAAGATGTTAATAATAATAAATATCATTTTCAAACTGAACAAGAAGCCAACCACCGTCTCTTATGTCATTTTGTAAATGTCATTTTTATTTAAAATGTTCACTCGTCCACTTTGCAACCATACGACTCCTGTTCTTGAATGGAAAAGAAAACGGTGCACTTCCGTCTTCTGCATTTTCAAGTTTGAGGCAGCACTTTGCGCTATGAAATGAGACACTCTCTAATCAGAATGAACAGTAGTGTAATATTCCATGATTCCCCCAAGAATAAGGCACAAGTCAAAGAATAAATAGAAAATGCATAACATTAACATGAACTGTAAAAACAGATGAAGGCGATGTCGCGTAGCGATAGTTTTTGAGAAGTAAACGGAAAACGCGACAAATTCACAATTGGGACAAGATAGGGCAGTAGCGTTCGTGTAGCGAAGTCGTTTGCAAGTTATTTGAAGGAAATCGCATCACGCGTTCGAAAGATATGAACATTTTTGTATAGTATAAATTCCAGCTTGTAAACAGACATGATAGCCATTGTTGTGCTTTAAGGTTCAGTAAATCAAAAGGTGTTTGTGGCGAAAATTAAGAGAACGCGTGAAGCAATACAAACAAAACTTTAAGAACCAATAGAATAAATCATTTAGAAAATTATGGTAACAGTCGCAACGTTGGGAAACTTCGAGGGGCTACGCCAGAACAGAAAATGTGAATTAAATTAAATGATGTAATATTTTGTAGGAGAAGCGACAGCGATCGTGTGATGTTAAAAGAAAAAAAGAGCTGACGATCCGGACACAACAATGACAGGGGGAGCGCGGTCGAAGTAGCTTGAATACGGACGCATGTTGAAACGCTCCGCAAAAATTTTTATTTTTAATAGAAAATTGCGTTCAGTTTGTGAATAGAGTGAAATATATCGTGTTTAGTAACTGTCGAGTTAATGGAAAGATAAAACGTGGAAGAGATATTTATATATTTCACGAAAACAGTGTTCGCGGAACACTGTCGCCATATTGTCGGTCGCAGTTAACAAAAACTAGTATAATAATTAGTGAGTAGTTTTAATCAGGGATATTCTTCATTTAAAGTAAATTTGTCGTTAACAAACGTGTGTGGAAATGGATGGATGCTGTGGGGAGATGAATTAATGGATGCTGCGTGTATACTACGGAGGTGACATGGAACAATGGCGTTACGCGGATGGCCGATTTCTACGAAAGGAAAGTGCAATAACTTTGCGTAATTTAATAGTTCAGATAAATGGGAAGAAAGAACAGACTAGGTTTTAATGTACAAGACCAAGTTTTTGTGGAAATAACAATAGGCTATATTCAGACAGAATAGGGGATGCGCATTCAAGTGTGAATGATTTGTTTTGTTTTTTGTCGATTGTGTAAATAGTAAGTGTGAATGTGATTTTATGTATTTCAGGTATTGTGTTTTGTTGTTTATTGTGTTGCATTTGTGTATGTTTTTGTTGTTATGTCTCCAGCGGAGTGTGGAGAGAGTGAAAACCAGAAAAGAATAAATAATGCCGGACGTACTTGGTTCGACAGTAAGCCATATGATATGATTTCGTGATTTTGTATTAAACAGTGACCTACGCCCAAGTGTCCAAGTATCTCGTTAGGCTCCTGTACAGGCCAACCACAGCCTCACGCCCAGTAGTTTTATAACATTGAAGGAGTAGCTAAGTAACGGGCACAGTTTTAGATAAAGGAGGCAAAAGCTAGCAGGGCATAAATTTGTATAGATTTTATATAGAGTAGAGAGATTCAAGGTATAGTCGTTTTATTACATATTGTCGCCGCAACGTGGTGCGGTTACATACAGATTTGGGATAAGTAGGCAAGACGTTCCATTACATAATTGGCGCCGCAACGTGGGTCGTGAGTAGGACGAATACTAGGACACTACAATAGTACGCAAGTGGGCTAGGTGAAAAAGGTCAAAAATAATTGTAAGTAAAACATAGTACAATTCAAAATGGAGACGCGTAGTGGCAAAATGTTAAGTACACGGGATGCGTCGGATTCAGAAACAATTTCCGCTCGCGATGAGGATGAAGAGGGCCAACATCTAGAGGAATTAGAATTAGAAGGGGAGGGGAATATTGCGACAGATACGCAAGGTGCAAATATGAGCCAGGAAGCTGCAGGTGAAATTGTTCCGGAGGTGCAAGGTGCATCGGAACCCACTCTGTCGATGTTATTACGGTTAATGCAGGAAATGAGAAGTGATAGTGCGAGGTTGGAAAACAACTTGCAAAAACAGATAGAGAATAAATTTGAGGAAGTTGTAGAGCAGAATAGAAGTATCAATGCCGCGCTAAACACATTGCAGAATGAGGTGCAAGTCGCAGTGTCGAAAATTCAAGACGAAGTGAGCGCATTTAAAGTAGAGACAATTGCCCGGTTCACTAGGTTAGAACAAAACGCGAAAACGGTGCAAGAGACGTCAGAAACTCGTTTCGCAGTTCAAGAGGTGTTCAACCAGCAGCTCAGTACAGGTGTAGGCGAAATTCAATCGACCGTGGGCACTTTACAACAATCGGTACGGCTGCAAGAAACGCGATTGTCAGAAATCGACAGGAATGTGCAAGACTTCAGGGAAGTAGCGCGACAGCAAGACGTGCGTATAGGTCGTGTCGAGGAATCGATCAGTAAAATCGATAGGAATATTAAAACGGCTGTTCAGGGAGAATTCGATAGTCGGAAATTGGCAGAGGTAGGATCGACAAAGGAAGTCGATAAAGAAATTATGAACAAAATTGCCGACCTCGAACAGCAGGTGTATGCAGCGCGACGATTGAATGGCAATGGTTACGCGATAGGGCATGCAACGTTGCCGAATTATCTACGTTTTCACGGGGAGAGCAGAGAACAACCATATTCGTTCTTGACGGCACTCGAGAACTACTTTAAAGTAAATAACATTCCGGAAGGAATGAAATTGAGGTTTGTCGAGGAAGCCCTTAGCTCAAAGGCGCAGCATTGGTGGCAGGCATTAACACCAACACCGCAAATTTATGGGGAATGGCGCGAGAAATTTTTAGAAAGGTATTGGAACCAACACCACCGATTCGAGTTAAAATACCGGTTGATGTCGGAACGATATCGAAAGGGAGACGCCGAAACCATGAGCGACTTTGTCACTCGTAAAGTCAGCGCGTTTAAAGTATGTAGCGAAGATTTCAACCCAGCCGAAGTTATTCGAATTCTGATTCGACAAATGCCGAGTGGAATACGAAACTTACTATGGAATAATATGCCGGAAACCATAGAGGCATTGATAGAGAGAGTAAGTCGGTTCGAGCAGGCGAACGACGACAATGAACGGGACGGGCGTGACGGGAAGGCTCCGAATCCCGGGAACGGAAATGGCAACAACCGATACAACGGAGGGCGATATCGGCAAGATAATGTGTGCGCAGTAGAGGTGCGCGAAGAGAAGCCTCGAGGGAGGGAAGAGAAGGCGCAAGACGGGCAGGCGCAGCGAAAACCAAAGCCGAAGGACGGCGAACGAGCAGGCGCGGAACGAATGGAACAAGAGGTCCGGGATCATAACCAAGCGAAGGCGGAAGGAGCGCAAGGCCGATGGGAGTCAGTACCTAGGAAGGGAAACTAAACACGTTTGGGGCGAAAAGGTGGGTCGAACCAAACGAGACGAAAAGAAATATCGTAACGATTGAGGCTATAGCGAGTATTGTCGTTGAAGGTGACGAATTGCTGAGAGAAGAAACAACGGAAGGCGCAGGGCCGAGCAAATGCTTGATTTTGCAAGGCAGGTGCTACGGGAGAGAAGTTCGGGCGCTAGTAGATACGGGCAGCAGTATTAGTGCAGTGTCGGAGGAATTTTGTAAGAAGGTGCAAAAGGAAGGGCACATGTTGATTGAATTACCGACGCGGAAGCTTCGCGTGATCATGGCGAATAGGAAGGCAGCCAACACTACAGGGAAACAAATCTGGTTGGAGATAGATTTGGGAGAAGTAACGATCGAGGTAGCAGCAATCGTTGTCCGGGGGCTGATCCGTGACGTCATCGTGGGGATGGACGCACTGGATGCTTGTCAAGCCGTCGTGGACGTAGGAGCAAGGAAGATAATGCTCAAGTCACGAGGTTCTATTGAAAGTAGGTCAGTGGTCGCTGAACTTGATGAGGCGGAGGCGGAAGGAGACGAACTGCAAGCTAGTATGGAAGAAATTCTCCAAAATGTAGAAAGGGCTGCGGAAGAGGTCATCGATCAGGAAGGCTGTCCGGTAAGAGTTCGTCAACTGTTAAGAGAATTTATTAGTGTTTTTGGGGAGTCGTCAGAGCCGGTGAAGGGCTATAAGTTCAAGCTGCAGTTGAAAGATACGACGCCGTTCTCTACGAAACAATATCCCGTACCACAAGTGTACCATGAGCAGGTGCGCCAACTTATTAAGGAAATGGAGCAGAAGGGCGTTATCAGAAAAGCAATAACCCCGTATATAAGTCCGTTGGTCGTAGTGGTGAAGAAAAATGGAAGCATTCGTCTGTGTCTAGACGCGAGAAGACTCAACATGGTCACGATTCCACGGTATGAAACGCCACCAACTGTAAATGAAATGGTGATGAAGTTAGGAGGAGCCAAAATCTTCAGCGCGTTAGATTTTTCATCCGCGTACTGGCAGATCGAGGTAGAAGCAGGAAGCCAACAATACATCAGCTTCAAATTTGAAGGGACGGTGTATTCATTTACGAGACTGCCGTTCGGATTGAAAAATTCTGGAGCAGCGCTAATCCGATATTTGAACGATGTAATCCCGGTTGAGTTGAAGAGCACTATGGTGATGTACGTTGACGATATTATTTTGTTTTCGAAGGATTTGGAATCGCACCTGAGAAATTTGAGGAAATTATTAGAGATTTTCGAGAAGTTCAACTTGAAATTGAATTTAGAGAAATGCGAGTTTTGTCGTCAGCAAGTGCAATTCATGGGGCACGAAATATCAAGTGCGGGGATGAAGATGCAGGAAAATAAAAGGGAGATAATTCGGAAATTACCACCACCCAAAAATGTGCGAGGATTGCGGCGAATATTTGGAATATGTAACTATTACGCGCGATTCGTAAAGAATTACTCGCAAAAGGTAGTACCACTGTTGCACTTGTTAAGGAAAGGAAGCAAATGGCAGTGGACGCAACAATGCCAGGAAGCATTCGAGGAGTTGCTGAGCGCTTTCGAACGCACGTATATAGTACAATATCCGGATTTTCGACGTAGAATGTACGTACAGACGGACAGCAGTGGATTCGCTCTAGGGGCTGTGCTGTTCCAACTGGGCGAATGTGGCGAACAACAGATAGTGGCTTTAGACAGTCGCGCACTAAAAGGAAGCGAAATGAATTACGGCGCGACAGAGTTGGAAGCTCTTGCTATTGTGTGGGCGACCCAGAAGTTCAGAACATTGCTAGTAGGGCGCCCATTTACCATAATTACGGACCATAAGGCACTAATATTTTTGATGAGAAGCCACACGCATAATGACAAACTGTTACGGTGGACTTTGTGGCTGCAACAGTTTCAATTCGAGATCGAATATTGCGAAGGCCGAAAGAACCTGTTGCCAGATTACTTGTCAAGAATCAAGGTGAAAGAGAAAGGAGCCCTGGATAGTGTGATGGCAGTCATTCGGGTGAGAGAAATTAGCCCGCGATGGACGACAAGAGCAATTATCAATATGCAACAGCGAAACGTGTTCGTGCAGGAAATATGCAAGTTGATTGATGGCCAGCCGTACGATAGAAGGCGAATCCGCAAGGAGAAAGACAAGGACGCAAGTAATTGGAAGATTTATGAAGGAATCTTGTTAAGAAAAATTGGTGGGCCCGAAGAGAAGTTCCGAATATGGATACCTGAAGAAAGTCGCAAGGAATTGGCCACGTCCACACATGAACATTATGGGCATTTTGGAGGTGGGAAAATCGCACAAATCTTATCAGATTACTGTTACTGGCCGAATATGGGAAGAGAGGTGCGACAAATAGCGAGTTCCTGTGACGTCTGTCAAAAGACGAAACAGCCGAACAGACGCTGCGAAGGTGAATGGCAGCCTATTTTACCGCAGAGGCCACGGGAATTGTATGCGGTGGATTTATATGGGCCGTTGCCGAAGACCAAGTTTGGAAACCAGCACCTAATGGTAATAATAGATGTTTTTTCTAAGTTTGTGCAGATATTTCCGATAAGAAAGCCCAGTGCCGCCAACTGTATACGGCAAGTGAAGCGATTTATAGAAATGTGTGGGAAGCCGACTAAGATATTGAGCGACAGAGGTACTCAGTTCACCAGCGGAAGATGGAAAGAAGAGATGGAAACGTTAGGGATTTCCGTCCATCTCACGGCAGTGCGACATCCACAGAGCAACCCAAGCGAACGAGTGATGAGGGAATTGTCACGTTTGTTTCGGGTATATGTCGCGGAAAATCACCGAGCGTGGTTCGAAGCCGTTCCGGTGCTGAACGAAGTATTAAATGCAGTACCACACTCAAGTATCAATGTAACACCATGGGAGGTGCACTTCGGTGCCAAGAAGAAGAGGCCATTCGATGACGTGAAAATACCACCGGAAATCAGCGGTTTGGAACAAGTGACTACCGATCAGAAGATAGTGTATGACCAGTTGCGGAAGTCGGCAAAGCAGCGTAGCAAGGCTCAGAAACATTTCTGTCGGGGACAATTTTGTGTAGGGGACCAGGTTTTAGTCCGCTCGCCTCACTCGTCCTCATCCGATCAGAAATTGTTTAGGAAATTCTTTCCGATATACGACGGTCCGTATACTATCACGAAGGTACTCAATAACAATAATGTTGTAATAGCAGATCGAGGACAGGAAATAGGTGTCCAAAACCTATTTAATGTTAAATTATATAAGAAGCCGAGTCTGTAAGGTTATGTGGTGAGAAAGGAGTTTGTAATGTAGTAATATAGTTAGAATAGTATTATAAGCAAGAAAGCAAGATTGTTTAGGGTAAGATTTAGTTGTAAGTAAATGCGAGGGTACACTACACAAGACCGTGAAGAAGTAGCAGGTGTAGCGAGTGACAGGTGCCGCGATAGACGACGGTAGAGCGTACCGACTTAATGCAGTGCCACTGCAAACATTAGCAGGTGTGTCCGTCGCAAACAGCAGGAAACGGTAGTGTTGTGTACTTCAGAGACGCATTGTTAGTGCAAGATCAAGTTCACCAACACAGGCAACGATGGCCGTTGAACTGTAACAGGTGCCGAGTGGAAGAGGATACGTGGTAAAGAAACGGGACCAACAATGTGTAGTGCTAGATGTAGACTCATCATGACGGTGTCATATCTGAGCGACATCTTAGGCGGGGGGAGATGTAATATTCCATGATTCCCCCAAGAATAAGGCACAAGTCAAAGAATAAATAGAAAATGCATAACATTAACATGAACTGTAAAAACAGATGAAGGCGATGTCGCGTAGCGATAGTTTTTGAGAAGTAAACGGAAAACGCGACAAATTCACAATTGGGACAAGATAGGGCAGTAGCGTTCGTGTAGCGAAGTCGTTTGCAAGTTATTTGAAGGAAATCGCATCACGCGTTCGAAAGATATGAACATTTTTGTATAGTATAAATTCCAGCTTGTAAACAGACATGATAGCCATTGTTGTGCTTTAAGGTTCAGTAAATCAAAAGGTGTTTGTGGCGAAAATTAAGAGAACGCGTGAAGCAATACAAACAAAACTTTAAGAACCAATAGAATAAATCATTTAGAAAATTATGGTAACAGTCGCAACGTTGGGAAACTTCGAGGGGCTACGCCAGAACAGAAAATGTGAATTAAATTAAATGATGTAATATTTTGTAGGAGAAGCGACAGCGATCGTGTGATGTTAAAAGAAAAAAAGAGCTGACGATCCGGACACAACAATGACAGGGGGAGCGCGGTCGAAGTAGCTTGAATACGGACGCATGTTGAAACGCTCCGCAAAAATTTTTATTTTTAATAGAAAATTGCGTTCAGTTTGTGAATAGAGTGAAATATATCGTGTTTAGTAACTGTCGAGTTAATGGAAAGATAAAACGTGGAAGAGATATTTATATATTTCACGAAAACAGTGTTCGCGGAACACTGTCGCCATATTGTCGGTCGCAGTTAACAAAAACTAGTATAATAATTAGTGAGTAGTTTTAATCAGGGATATTCTTCATTTAAAGTAAATTTGTCGTTAACAAACGTGTGTGGAAATGGATGGATGCTGTGGGGAGATGAATTAATGGATGCTGCGTGTATACTACGGAGGTGACATGGAACAATGGCGTTACGCGGATGGCCGATTTCTACGAAAGGAAAGTGCAATAACTTTGCGTAATTTAATAGTTCAGATAAATGGGAAGAAAGAACAGACTAGGTTTTAATGTACAAGACCAAGTTTTTGTGGAAATAACAATAGGCTATATTCAGACAGAATAGGGGATGCGCATTCAAGTGTGAATGATTTGTTTTGTTTTTTGTCGATTGTGTAAATAGTAAGTGTGAATGTGATTTTTATGTATTTCAGGTATTGTGTTTTGTTGTTTATTGTGTTGCATTTGTGTATGTTTTTGTTGTTATGTCTCCAGCGGAGTGTGGGGAGAGTGAAAACCAGAAAAGAATAAATAATGCCGGACGTACTTGGTTCGACAGTAAGCCATATGATATGATTTCGTGATTTTGTATTAAACAGTGACCTACGCCCAAGTGTCCAAGTATCTCGTTAGGCTCCTGTACAGGCCAACCACAGCCTCACGCCCAGTAGTTTTATAACATTGAAGGAGTAGCTAAGTAACGGGCACAGTTTTAGATAAAGGAGGCAAAAGCTAGCAGGGCATAAATTCGTATAGATTTTATATAGAGTAGAGAGATTCAAGGTATAGTCGTTTTATTACATATTGTCGCCGCAACGTGGTGCGGTTACATACAGATTTGGGATAAGTAGGCAAGACGTTCCATTACAGTAGCGAATGCAGATATGCATTTTTGTTAAACTTTGGTAGTTACACTGTCAAGAGTATTTCAGGTTTTTATAACTTTGTTCTTCTGGTAGTACGTGCTTAAATAGGAAGTTAAGTTTCTGTGGATAATAAGAGAAAATGTCTACCTATCTATTATTTGATGAATTAATCAAGATATTACAATGTAAATCTTTAAGAATTCTTTCGCTTCCCATATATTAAAGTGATAGCTTGTTTCTGCACTGAGTTCGAGTTTTGTAAATTTAGAAATGACCTTTATAATAATAATAATAATAATAATAATAATAATAATAATAATAATAATAATTATTATTATTATTATTATTATTATTGTTTTCGCTACAATATTTTTTATTTCGTTCTTTTCGATTATCGTTGATTTGGAATTTTAGAAGAAGAAAAGTTCAACTCAGATCAACAACTGGGAAAATTTCTCATTCAGATCGTTAAAATTGATGTTTGTTCATAAGTTTTTCATGTCAAGATCATGAATTGCTGCAAATACACCTTCATCCTACACGGCCATCTTTCTCACACTCCTCTCTTCACAAAACAGTATCAACGTCGCGAAGGCCACCTTCCCAAAACGGCGACTGTTGCAAAGGATACCCCTTTACTTGAAAATCTGATGCCAAAAAATCTAATTTTATACTCAAATTACTCTTAAAATACTAACATATGATAAATCATTTTATTCCAATATTCATAATGATAACATTGCTGATAAAAAAATATATAGTTTAATTTAAAAAATCAGAGATGATTAAATTTCTCGAAAACTAAAACTATTATAGAGAATTCCTCTACCAGCATGTTACCCGCCCCAAGATTTTGCATTGTTCAGCGAAAACTGCAACTCGATACCCTGAACCGTTAGAAGTTATGGGGGTGGTCCATATTTGGTGGGACACCCGGTATCATATAAACATTAGAAACCCTTTGTAACATGATCGATGATAAATGAAAGCGATTGCTGTATACTAAGCGAATGAATAGCGATGACTAAATACGTCTCGTAGTGAAAACCTCGAAATGTTTACTTTTCATAGCGTCAACTTCGGGTAGCTATATTTTCTTAATTAAACCCCAAAATATCCAAGCAATTATTTCAAATTAAATAAAACTACAATTTTATTGACAATAATACTAACCTGATATGACTTTCTACAAACAATTATAAGGAGATGTGAACTTCTTCATCCTAAATCGTTACTTTTAATTTTAACGATTATGTTAATGTTTGCTACTCAGAGACACGGAGCACGCTCGAAAGAACACAATAAGTAAACGAAATTGAGGATATTATGATTATTATGTCGTAGTAGCTTCATTGTTGAAATGATGACTGATTCTTTCATATGAGATTTTCTGTTTCATGAAGATGACCTCGGCGTATACGTATTTCGAAGACGTGTAAACTTCCATGATTTTGACGCGATAAGCGATGACCTCAAACAATCCACTTAGATTCAGAGGGTAGTGTCAAAAATCATTGGCGTGTTAGTGTCGAATGGAAAAGAATGCGTCTAGGAATTGTTCTGAACTTGGAATAATATAATTTTAAGAACATGTTTATTTGCAAACTTCGCACCTTCATTGAAATTTTTTTAACTGCATACGTAAGTTCACATTCCTTCAACTACAAATGTCCATAAATAAACATATGTCAATACAATATTATAATAATATTATTACTTTTTCGCATATTCCATGCTGATGCTATATGCTTCTAAAGGCAGCAGACTTACTGGTTAGAATGAAATTGTGAATGTTATAACAATGTATTTCGTATTTGGAACGTGTGAATACTGAGGAGCCGGAAGCTTTAATGTCTATATTTATACGTCAAGACAATTAATGCAAAATTATTGTTTTCTTGTATATTTAATTTGAAAAATTTTCCACAATTTTATATGTAAAGAATTGGCTTGCTAAGAAGAAAGGCTTTCTCGAGGGAAAGCGAGTGTTACGATTTACGCTTACAAGCTCAGCCTATTCGCCTTGAAACGTGTGGAGGAAGGACGCAATTTTCACCGGGAGGTATTTCTGGAAGCCAATTGATGACTCTTTCTTGCTCCCAAGTTGAAGATTGTTCGGTAGCCGACTCGAGTAGTATTTTAAAATTTATGCTGTAATTGTTAAACAAATGGAACTTAAAGTATTTAGAATAAAATGAAAAATTAAGGAGCTGAAAACCAGGAATATCTAACCAGCAACAATTTTCGTGGCAATTAATGCAAGCGTTGTGGCCGCTTGTCCCCTCCACCCCGGTAGGAACTTCAAATGTATTTGCCGGAGAAACTAATCCAGCCGTTGCAAAACGGCTTGTAGAAAAGCTTAACGTGGGAACTGCCAAAAAAATAGTTGTCATGACATGCTAATTTCATATAAACAATTACGTATCTCGAAAACGAAAGAAAGCGCTAATCGGATTGCGGAATGTTACATCTCGTTTAAAGGCAATTTTAAAAATTACGTTTTTTGTAAAATTTAAAAATTTATAAACAATTTCCCAATTTTGCAATTCTAAAGTGGGAAGGGTTTTCTGATGTCCCAGAACCAAAAACTGCGAATTGACAATTTTGCAACAATTAACAATTATAAACAATTCCGAAATATGCGCTATTCCTGCCGGGGAATGTCCCCAAATTGTCCCTGATTTGATGATAGCAAAATAACAATTTTGACATGAGATGCAAATTAATTGCTTAATATCTAGGTTAATTGTTACTTTAATGATAAATATACAGCTGGTCTTAGAATTTTACTTTCTTTTATTGAAATGGTTCCCTAGAAGTCCTAACGATTCGAGAAAGACAGTATTTTGCATTTTTGCAAATGTAATATACATATGAACAATTGAAAATATGCAATTATAATCGTTTTTCTTATCGCAAAATTCTGTAGTAAACTGGTCATTTGATAAAGTTGATAAATTGTGTGTGGACAAGAATATTGGAATTTAAATGTGTATAAGAACGTAATTGTTTTAAAATTAGTGTTATTTTATCTGATATCAATGTAATTTCTTCAAAAAGAATTATGTTAACAGTGGTTAAGTGCTATGAGTTCATATATATTTCAATGAATTTACTTTCATGTTCATACAAGTGTTTCTTTCATGTATTTTTCATTTGAAAATACTTCCACATCTGAACTGGCGGCGCCCGCCATTTTGTACGACGTAATTTTGTTAGGGCACTCCCCCCTGCGATGAGATTGGCTACGATGGTTTGTGAGGCTCCGCCTGCGACGTTTCGTCATGACAAGGGCTGTCCAAGCCGTGCAAAAGCTGAACTTAGCCGCAGACGGCCGCGATCAATTTATGTTTCCAGTACTGTACTCCGGCGGCGACGGGAAAGAAAGATGATGTTTTTTCCTTGAATTTTATTTGGAAGCATCTTCCAGTAAGATAAGAGCGAAGTAATGCAAAAAATGTGTGGGGCAATTTATTTTTGATTTTATATAATAGTCCTGAGGGCCACACTTTGTCAAAAGCTTGGACTACGTCCAAAAAGTCGCCAGAACAATATAGTTTTTTCTCCAGCGCTTCATTGATGACTTTTACTATTCTGTGGATTTGTTCAGTAGGTGCATGTTTCAACCTAAAGCCGAATTGGTTGTCTGAAATTATATTTTATTCTGTTATGATTGGACGTAACCGCTTGAAGAAAAGCTTTTCGAAGACTTTTGACAAGATTGATAATAAACTTACAGGTCTATACGAAGCTACTTCGGAAATAGGTTTACCTGGTTTAGGCATCACAATGATTTTACTGTATTTCCATTGCGAGAGAAAGTGTCCAATTCTGATGATAGAGTTGAAAATTGAATTTACCAATGCTAGTGCTTTCTTTGGCAGGTTTTTCAGAACAACGCCGGTATTGAGATCGTAGCCAGGTGCTTTATGAAGGTTAATCTGTTTTATTGCATAAGATACTTCTGTTGTCTTAAAATACTTGATTGGTAGCGACATTTGTTATGGTGCATAAATGAACTGAATAATATTTCTTGTTCTTCTTCATCCGATGGGAATGGTTAAAACATTCACAAAATGTTCCGCAAATACTGTTGCTTTTTCGAGGTTAGTTCTAGCCCAATTACCATATTTACCACGTATAGGCGGTACAGGTTTGATTAGTCGTTTAATGCGTTTGGTGGCTTTGCATAGAGAGTAGCCAGTGTCTTTGGTTGATGACAGTCTTTCGAGATACTCCATAGTTTCATTTGCATGTAGCGCTTGTAGAAATCTTTTAAGATCTTGCGCTGCCCTGTTGAAGTTTCGTTTATCGTTTGGATCATGTGTGGTTTGCCAAACTTTTTAAGTCACTTCTTTTTTTATTTCATCTCATCAACTATTTTGGGATATTTGCGAGTAGCTGTTCCGTACGTTTCCGGAATAGCATACCATGCTGCTTGCTGTATACTTGTAGTTAAAAATTCAACTGTTTCATCTATATCGAATTCACTTTTTAGAGGGACGTTTTCAGTAATATTTATATTCAGCCATGCTTGAAAGTCACTCCAATTAGTTTTTTATTGGAAATACTAAGTTTAAAATTGTTTTCTATTATATGAGAACTAATAATTAATACCACTGGAGAGTGATCGGAGGACAATTCGAGAGAATTTTCATTTGTTGTAAAGCTCTGATTTGTTCCTTTCATAATAAAGAAATGAAGTAAGTCCGGTAGCTTGTTACTCGGTTTGCCAGTACGTTGGCTCTTCTGTCGATGATGTGACTACGTTGAGCAGTGCTTTTCCGTTTTTACATTGTTAGTAAATTTGTAGTTATATTCCTCTTTTTGTAATACTTCTTCAATGCAGTTTTTAAAGATGTTCATATCTTTTATTTCTGGTAGAAAGATGGGTAGAATTTTAAAACCATTGGTTCGTTCGTTGGATTCAGGTGTTTCAATTGTGTCAACTGGTTCTTTCGAAGAGAGAGGTTCGAATTTGTTGTAATTTGTAATGCTTTGTGGATCTGACATTTTCTTTAGAGCTCTTTGTGAAGGTTCACTGTTTTTTTGTTTTTCCGCCGTCTCGGTACGACTTCTTACTACTCCAGAGTGTTATCGCACGTTCCATCAACAGACGACCTTGTTGATTCGTCTACTTGACTACTGGTTTGGTGTGCCAAACTGTCGGCCTTCTGACAATCCATATCTGTTGTGTTTCTTAATAACGGAAACTGTGGTTGCTGTGTCAGGAATTACTGTAGTTGATGTAGCTGTTGTGACTGTAGCTGTTGTTACTGTTCTTCCAATTGTTGATGTTGTTGTTCAGTAACACTTTGTTGATATTCATATAAACGGTTCGGTATCAGCGAGGTTCCGTTCACGGCTTCCATTGCTGCTGCTATGCTCTGTCCGAGGTCAGAGCATGACCGAGTTCTGTGAAACATTTTACTTGCGCTAATGTTTCACAGAACACTTTGAGGAGACCTCCTATTCTGACACAAATAATTATTGGTTAATATAATATCACTTGTTTGTATTAAAATCAAAATTGTTTACACAGACAGAGCAATCATTCACAAATTTGTAGTAAATACGTTAAATTTCTGTGTACTTTCTGAAAAATTACTCCGAAATTATTCACATACACACACTAAATACAGTAACTAACTATACACTTCGTTCACTCTGATCTCGCTTATCATCTGCCCGTGGCGACACGAACAAGGTAAGCACTCCGGAGCAGCAGCCACGACCGTCCACCTCCGCTGCCAGGCGAGAACTATAAATTCGCCTGTACGCTACAGATACAATTTTAATATCACTTTTTAAATTAAATAATACACACACTTCGAAAGGACGCAAGAGGGGGATACGCTTGGTTCAGGGTTGGGGGGTGGATGCAACGTAGATTAAAGGACTCGAGTGGCAATAATCTGTGTGCTTTGCGGTGATAGGGAAGACGATCTACATCCTTTTAATTTGCTGTGCGACCGAAACATGGAGAGGAAAATGGATCGGAATGAGAAATTTCTACTTCCAAAATAGGCATAAGAACGTAACGCTTGCCAAAAACATGTTAGATGATAAATGGTCTAAATTCATGAAAGAATTAGGAACATTTCTAGCAAAGGTTCGAACCATTAGGGAAACTGAAATTAGGGAATGGGAAAACAACACTGGTACGTACGAGCGGAGCCTAGTCTGGAGACAAATAAATAAATAAGTCAATAAGCTAACAATAATTTAAGTTAAATCGAAATTTATGTTAAGTTAGTATACAGTTAAGAAAATAGGTCATAAGTCGTAGTCAATTGTTAAGTATAAGTACATAAATAAGGCAATAAAATAAAATAAAATAAAATGAAACTCTCAAGGTAATGAGCACATTAGGGGGCAAAGGGAAGTGGGAATCGGAAATGTAAGGGCAGAGGCGGACGATCTTCTGTGGCGCTGTTTGATGTCAGGTGCTGAGGAGGTCAAACACTAGAAGGAGAATGCGTGACGCCCGTGCCAGGAAATAAATAGTTTGAAAAAGTCGGATAGATTAGCATGTATCGGCTTCTGACGGCAGGTCAGAATCGACGGGATAGAAGAATCCAGGTCAGAAGAATCCAGATCAGACGGCAGGTCAGAAGAATCCCTTCAGGGGGGTTTTCCTCTGCCGTACCTAATGGTCTCTTTTCCGCAGCTTTGATGCGATGGAGAGACCATTTGGGGTGAATACCAGAATTCGAAAGGTTAGAACGCGGTAGAATGAAGGTATTGTAAAAGCCTTAGGCCTAGCCACATAGGATCAAGTTATCTAATTTGTCTGAAATAATTACCTATTAAATAAAAATAAAATAATTAAATAATACTAGTGAGAACCCGTCAAAATTTGACGGTGTGATCTGAGATAAATGTAAAATACTGTGCCCAGACTAATGTTCACAATATGTTGCATTGTTTGGATCTTCAGGGTATAATGAAGATATTCTGTGATGTGGAGTTCCCAAAATTTTGAACACGTATGGCCCATGACCAGGTGGCAATGCAATATGGCCCAGAAATTCTAATAATACACCAAATGACACAAAAGAAAGAGCACTATTATACTGACGGATATTATTTCTAAAGTTTTTTGATATCATCATGTATAAACAAATTTGATTACTTCTGGCATATTGTTCAAAGGTAAACTTATTTTCCCATTTAATCAACACAGAGTAAACTCGTTTGCAGAATTTCTCTCGCATGGGAAGTACAAAGCAGAACAAAACTGACATTTCATAGACAACGACCCAATAGAAAACGAAATGACCTCACTATCACAACACCTACGCTGACTTTCTCTTTCCCTGCGTCCAGTTAATGTACATTTGTGTCTTTTGGGGCGCGTGGACAACGATTCGGAATTCGACATAACCTGTAAACAACTTCACTAAAGTACAACCGAGCAAAACCCACTGTGCGAATGTTCTCTACAAAATACAGCACAGAAACAAATACATGCAAACTGTCAACACCACAATGCAATTATTACACTGAAACAAAACCTTGACGAATTGTAAACAAATCTCAACAATCAAAACAAAACATCAAGCAGCGCCACCATGAAGTAGTGTGGACTCACATCTAGCGTTTCATATAATCGATTTTGAAACAGCTACACTTTGGAAGAAAACAAAATTATCGGCCCATCTCTCTTCTATCAGTTTTTTCAAAAATATTAGAGAGACTTTTTTACGTACGAATGGAAACCTTTCTCACTAAACACGACGCGCTTTCAGATTGCCAACATGGATTTAGAAAATCAAAATCAACGGAAACTATATTTTCTTTTCTTAAAGATGTCGCCTCATCATTAGATCAAAACGAGGCACCTATTGGATTATTTTTAGATCTCTCAAAAGCTTTTGACATCATTGATCATGACATTTTACTTTCAAAATTACCTTCATACGGAATCCGTGTTATTGCTCTAGATTGGTTATGTTCGTACCTTAAACAACGATCTCAGAAAGTTGAAGTACCTTAGTGGAATGATGGAACATTACGTACGCACCTTTCCGACTCTTTGCCCGTTGCATGTGGAGTTCGTCGAGAATCGATTTTAGGCCCTATTCTGTTCCTACTTTACGTAAACGATATGCCCTCGACGATTCGAAACGGAAGAACGGTTCTCTTTGCGGATGATACGAACATCCTTTGCAATAAAGAAACCGTAAATAGTACAATATCAGATGTTTCAAATTGGTTCCGAAATAACAAATTAATAGTAAACGAAAAGAAAACGGTTTAATGCAGTTTTCCATTTCAAATAAACAATTCTGTGCTCCATTGAAAATGAACAGTGTACCATTGACTCATGTTAATGCAACAAAATTTTTAGGTCTCTCAATTCAGTCAAACCTTAAATGGAACGTCCATTTAAATGAATTGAACACAAAATTCAGTTCATTATGCTACGCGTTCAGAATTCTTGCAAATTCAGTCAGCCTTCATACTGCTCGTTGTGTATACTTCGCGAATGTTCATTCCCGCCTGAGATATGGCATAATATTCTGGGGAAATACATCTTATAGCTCCCAGACTTTTAGATTACAAAAAACGAATTGTACGAATAATAACCAAATCCCACCCACGTGATTCATGTAAGCCTCTCTTCATTAATCTAGGAATTCTACCATTACCGTGTCTTTTTATTTACGAATCAGTGGTTTTTGTAAAAAATGACTTGATCAAGGGCGGGAATATTTTTTCAGAAAATGCCGAAGTCTATTACTATAACACTCGACGTAGAAATCATATTCATCGGGTGACAGTATCAACAGCTCATTACAAAAAATTCACATACAATACATGTACATTATTTTACAACACTTTGCCAGCTGACATTAAACGATTAAATTCGATAGAAAAGTTTAAATCACAAGTGAAATCGTTTCTGCTGCATAACTGTTTCTATACAATTAGAGACTATACTGAGCATCACAAGAAAAGTAACATTAATTTTAACAATGATACATAATGCATTAATTACCATTTGGACTGTATAAATGAGTATAAACAACCTGTAACAACTATTGTAATACAGCTTCCGGGTCAATGACCCCCATCTCGATCAGGTTTTTCGTCCAGTTTCCCTGATCCATTGAGCAAATACTGAGATGGCCCCTTGTTTTGCTTCTGGACATAAATGTAACTTCATTTTCTGTGCACGTCTTCTAGAATTCAGTGGGAAATACAATTATTCAAATTATCGTTTCTACGTTGTCGCGGCAGGAAGTAATAAGAGCCAAAATGTATTGCTTATTTATCCTTGAAAATAGATTTTATTACATGGGAGTTTTTTTTCGTTTTTTTTCTCCCTTTCAAAATTCAAAATTTATTGCTTATTTATCCTTGAAAATCGATTTTATTACATGGGAGTTTTTTTGTTTTTTTTCTCCCTTTCAAAATTCAAAATTTATTGCTTATTTATCCTTGAAAATCGATTTTATTACATGGGAGTTTTTTTGTTTTTGTTTTTTCTCCCTTTCAAAATTCAAAACTTAAGTAGTATATGATTTAGTGTAGGGATCACAGAATTTTGAAAATGTGCACACAATTCACTTTTCCCCATAGCCCGTCATACGCAGTTTTTAACTGTTTTTTTGACGTAAATAAATAAATAAATAAATAAAACAATTGACTATTGATAAGCGTACTATTAAAGAATGATTTAATTAATTAATTTACACCGTAAATGTTAGTGAATCAACACAAACAATATCTGATAACACATCTAGGGATCACATTCTTTCATTTAAAGGAAAAAAATACTACAATCGGTTCAGTAGAAGCTCTAAACGAAGCCATGGCAGAATACCTTATTTTTTTAAATATATAGATGTGAAAAATCATTACTGATACGTGTGGTTATCTAATGACTTGTGGGTACTTACAAATACCATTGGTTGTTTTACAATGAAGGTGTAAAAATAAAAATCTGAAAAAATTAGATGCTTATTATTTACCTATTCGAATATTATTACAAAGTTGTGAAATTATTGATTGATTGGTTGAGGTGACTTGATTGAGGCAACTAGGGGATATGAAAATAAGTGATGAAGAAAACCGCAGAAATCCCCGATCAGAGTGCGAACTCAGTACTGGCGCATCAAGCACATTTCTAGCACCTCCTCGTGATTTATTTATTTATTTATTTACGTCAAAAAACAGTTAAAAACTGCGTATGACGGGCTATGGGGAAAAGTGAATTGTGTGCACATTTTCAAAATTCTGTGATCCCTACACTAAATCATATACTACTTAAGTTTTGAATTTTGAAAGGGAGAAAAAAACAAAAACTCCCATGTAATAAAATCGATTTTCAAGGATAAATAAGCAATAAATTTTGAATTTTGAAAGGGAGAAAAAACAAAAAAACTCCCATGTAATAAAATCGATTTTCAAGGATAAATAAGCAATAAATTTTGAATTTTGAAAGGGAGAAAAAACAAAAAAACTCCCATGTAATAAAATCTATTTTCAAGGATAAATAAGCAATAAATTTTGGCTCTTATTACTTCCTGCCGCGACAACATGGAAACGATAATTTGAATAATTGTATTTCCCACTGAATTCTAGAAGACGTGCACAGAAAATGAAGTTACATTTATGTCCAGAAGCAAAACAAGGGGCCATCTCAGCATTTGCTCAATGGATCAGGGAAACTGGACGAAAAACCTGATCGAGATGGGGTCATTGACCCGGAAGCTGTGTTACAATAGTTGTTACAGGTTGTTTATACTCATTTATACAGTCCAAATGGTAATTAATGCATTATGTATCATTGTTAAAATTAATGTTACTTTTCTTGTGATGCTCAGTATAGTCTCTAATTGTATAGAAACAGATTGATCCGCGATCTCCCAGTTGTACAGTACTGGAAACATAAATTGATCGCGGCCGTCTGCGGCTAAGTTCAGCTTTTGCACGGCTTGGCCAGCCCTTGTCATGACGAAACGTCGCAGGCGGAGCCTCACAAACCATCGTAGCCAATCTCAACGCAGGGGGGAGTGGCCTAACAAAATTACGACGTACAAAATGGCGGGCGCCGCTAGTTCAGATGTGGAAGTATTTTCAAATGCAAAATACATGAAAGAAACACTTGTATGAACATGAAAGTAAATTCATTGAAATATATATGAACTCATAGCACTTAATCACTGTTAACACAATTCTTTTTGAATAAATTACATTGATATCAGATAAAATAACACTAATTTTAGAACAATTATGTTCTTATAGATATTTAAATTCCAATATTCTTGTCCAAACGCAATTATGAACTTTATCAAATAGCCAGTTTACTACAGAATTTTGCGATAAGAAAAACGATTATAATTGCATATTTTCAATTGTTCATATGTATATTACATTTGCAAAAATGCAAAATACTGTCTTTCTCGAATCGTTAGGACTTCTAGGGAACCATTTCAATAAAAGAAAGTAAAATTCAAAGACCAGCTGTATATTTATCATTAAAGTAACAATTAAATTAGATATTAAGCAATTAATTTGCATCTCATGTCAAAATTGTTATTTTGCTATTATCAAATCAGGGGCAATTTGGGGACACTCCCCGGCAGGAAGAGCGCATATTTCGGAATAGTTTATAAAATTGTTAATTGTTGCAAAATTGTTAATTCGCAGTTTTTGGTTCTGGGACATCAGAAAACCCTTCCCACTTTAAAATTGCAAAATTTGGAAATTGTTTATAAATTTTTGAATTTTACAAAAAAACATTGCTTTTTTAAAATTGCCTTTAAACGAGATGTAAAATTCCGCAATCCGATTAGCGCTTTCTTTCGTTTTAGAGATACGTAATTGTTTATAAGAAATTAGCATGTCATGACAACTATTTTTTTGGCAGTTCCCACGTTAAGCTTTTCTACAAGCCGTTTTGCAACGGCTCGCTTAGTTACATTTGAAGTTCCTAACGGGGTGGAGGGGACAAGCGGCCACAAAGCTTGCATTAATTGCCACGAAAGTTGTTGCTGGTTAGATATTCCTGGTTTTCAGCTCCTTAATTTTTCATTTTATTCTAAATACTTTAAGTTCCAATTGTTTAACAATTACAGCATAAATTTTAAAATACTACTCAAATCGGCTACCGAACAATCTTCAACTTGGGAGCAAGAAAGAGTCATCAATTGGCTTCCAGAAATACCTCCCGGTGAAAATTGCGTCCTTCCTCCACACGTTTCAAGGCGAAATAGGCTGAGCTTGTAAGCGTAAATCGTAACACTCGCTTTCCCTCGAGAAAGCCTTTATCCACCTTCTTAGGAAGCCAATTCTTTACATATAAAATTGTGGGAAATTTTTCAAATTAAATATACAAGAAAATAATAATTTTGCATTAATTGTCTTGACGTATAAATATAGACATTAAAGCTTCCGGCTCCTCAGTATTCACACGTTCCAAATACGAAATACATTGTTATAACATTCACAATTTCATTCTAACCAGTAAGTCTGCTGCCTTTAGAAGCATATAGCATCAGCATGGAATATGCGAAAAAGTAATAATACTATTATAATATTGTACTGACATATATTTATTTATGGACATTTGTAATTGAAGGAATGTGAACTTACGTATGCAGTTAAGTAAATTTCAATGAAGGTGCAAAGTTTGCAAATAAACAAGTTTTTAAAATTCAATTATTCCAAGTTCAGAACAATTCCTAGACGCATTCTTTTCCATTCGACACTAACACGCCAATGATTTTTGACACTACCCTCTGAATCGAAGTGGATTGTTTGAGGTCATCGCTTATCGCGTCAAAATCATGGAAGTTTACACGTCTTCGAAATACGTATACGCCGAGGTCATCTTCATGAAACACAGAAAATCTCATATGAAAGAATCAGTCGTCATTTCAACAATGAAGCTACTACGACATAATAATCATAATATCCTCAATTTCGTTTACTTATTGTGTTCTTTCGAGCGTGCTCGGTGTCTCTGAGTAGCAAACATTAACATAATCGTTAAAATTAAAAGTAACGATTTAGGATGAAGAAGTTCACATCTCCTTATAATTGTTTGTAGAAAGTCATATCAGGTTAGCATTATTGTTAATAAAATTGTAGTTTTATTTAATTTGAAATAACTGCTTGGATATTTTGGGGTTTAATTAAGAAAATATAGCTACCCGAAGTTGACGCTATGAAAAGTAAACATTTCCAGGTTTCCACTACGAGACGTATTTAGTCATCCCTATTCATTCGCTTAGTATACAGCAATCGCTTTCATTTATCATCGATCATGTTACATAGGGTTTCTAATGTTTATATGATACCGGGTGTCTCACCAAAAATGGACCAGCCCCATAACTTCTAAACGGTTCAGGGTATCGAGTTGCAGTTTTCGCTGAACAATGCAAAATCTTGGGACAGGAAACATGCTGGTAGAGGAATTCTCTATAATAGTTTTAGTTTTCGAGAAATTTCAAAATCATCTCTGATTTTTTAAATTGAACTATATATTTTTTCATCAGCAATGTTATCATCATGAATATTGGAATAAAATGATTTATCATATGTTAGTATTTTAAGAGTAATTTGAGTATAAAATTAGATTTTTTGGCATCAGATTTTCAAGTAAACGGGTAGCCTTTGCAACAGTCGCCGTTTTGGGAAGGTGGCCTTCGCGACGTTGATACTGTTTTGTGAAGAGAGGAGTGTGAGAGGGATGGCCGTGTAGGATGGAGGTGTAATTGCAGCAATTCATGATCTTGACATGAAAAACATATGAACAAACATCAATTTTAACGATCTGAATGAGAATTTTTTCCCAGTTGTTGATCTGAGTTGAACTTTTCTTCTTCTGAAATTCCAAATCAACGATAATCGAAAAGAACGAAATAAAAATATTGTAGCGAAAACGATAATAATAATAATAATAATAATAATAGTAATAATAATAATTATTATTATTATTATAAATGTCATTTCTAAATTTACAAAACTCGAACTCAGTGCAGAAACAAGCTATCACTTTAATATATGGGAAGCGAATGAATTCTTAAAGATTTTCATTGTAATATCTTGATTAATTCATCAAATAATAGATAGGTAGACATTTTCTCTTATTATTCACAGTAACTTAATTTCCTATTTAAACACGTACTACCAGAAGAACAAAGTAATAAAAAACTTGAAATACTCTTGACAGTTCTATCAGTGTAACTACCAAACTTTAACAAAAATGCATATCTGCATTCGCTACTGTTCATTCTTATTAGAGAGTTTCTTATTTCATAGCGCCAAGTGCTGCCTCAAACTTGAAAATGCAGAAGACGGAAGTGTACAGTTTTCTTTTCCATTCAAGAACAGCAGTCGTATGGTTGCAAAGTGGACGAGTGATCATTTTAATTAAAAATGACATTTACCAACGAAGAGATCTTGGTTGGTTTCTTGGTTGGCTTCTTGTTCAGTTTGAAAATGATATTTATTATTATTAACATCTTCTTTAGGCTAGCAACTTTTTATATCGTTCTTTGGAACGATCAATCAATTGAAATTTTAGTAGAAGGCAAGTTAAATCCAAATAAATAAATGGAAAATGTCTCCCATTCTGATTGTCAAAATTGGTATTTCTTAGTGTGATGTCTGTGCCATCACCAACAATTGCTGTAGTTATGCCTCTTATCCCCCACTGCCACCCCTCTCAGTCAAGACGCAACAGTCTAGACGTTGTGATGGCCACCTTCCCCAAAAGCGAGAGTTGCAAGATCTGCTACACGATTACCCGTTTAATTCAAAATCACATGTCAGAAAGCCTAATTTTATACTCAAGTTACTATCAAAATATTAGCAAATGATACATCATTTTAATCCTCTTTTCATGGTCTATCCATTGCTGGTGATAAAAATATATAGTTCCATTTAAAAATCGAAGATGATTAAATTTCTCGAAAATTAAAAATATTATAGATAATTTCTCTACGGCTCGTTACTTGCCCCATGATTCCGCATTATTCAGCAAACACTTCATTTCGATATCCTGAACCGTTTAGAATTGTGGGAGTGGTCCATAGTTGGTGGGACCCCCTGTTTATGTAATAACATTACAACTGCATTCTGACGGGCAGGAATTCGGGCTCTGTATTTATTCTTTTTTTGCGTGTAACCTACTCTGTGGTGTGTGAAAGTGTAATTATTTATATATTTATTTTTACGTCCTCGTAAACATTCGGAGTAAATAAAGTAATATTTAGAGAGGTATGTATGTAATGTTGCAGTAAATCGATGTCGAGAATTTAATGGAATTACACGTTTTGGGGTCTTAAGTTACCAAGAGAGTGTTGTTATTATATCAAAACGTCCGTCTCTCCGTCCATGTGTCCGCTGGTCTGTCTTGTCTGTTTCTCTGTGAACACTAGTGAGTAACTTTTCGTAGAATTTTTGTCAAAACTAATTTTCCATTAACAATCTGGCCCGAATCGAGGCCCTCCGATTTTGAAAATAATTCTTTAAATTTTGGGGTAATTTAGTTGAAGCCCCTGGGGAGCATTTTCAAACTTTTCTTCAAAACGGCTCCAAAGTTTTTCGACCTACATATGTAACCACAGTCGAACATCCGCCAACGTCGGAACTCAAACTCTAGGGCCTCGCGGTCAGTAACGTTACAGGGAAAACTGTAACGATGCCACTGAGATATCGCAACCTTTGCAACGTGTACTTAAAAACATTGTAAGTCTTTTTCCATACAAAGTTTTAATTTTTCAGTATTACAAATATTCAATTGTTTCATATTATTCGTGCGCATAGTAAATTTAACTTAAAGGTTCCTGCTTGAATCGTGTGTAACAAATCGAACAAATTGTATATTTGAAAAAAAATATTACAATACAATTAATTAATTATTACAATTAATACAATGAAGATCTATTGAGTGACAAAATGATATTCCTCTAAAACTGAAAAATGTACCGAAACGAATGTTTGCTATTCTGGCAGTTTTCCGTGTACTATTCGTTACTTCTGTGAACGTTGTCAGAAGAATACACTGCGTTAGACGAAAGATAATTATACATATTTCTTTCTTAATGTAATATGCTCTTCATTATTAGTCTTTTAAATCATCTCATGTGCACGTTTATTAAAATATGAGTGTTTTTCGCAAAAGTTTGAGTTATATGGTGACAATATATATGTTTTCGAACACCACCAATACACATGCTGGAGACTTATTTCCAAGTGCAATCGTTTTAAATACTAAATTTTAAAATACGTTTTATATAGAATTTTGTCTGAAATAAACAGTAGCTTTTGCGATTTTTCGAAAGAATTTTCTGGCATCAAGAACATTGTAATATTCAAAACACTACATAAGTAACCTGGCCAAGGACAATATCGTAGCGTATTTGGTTGGGTGGCTTCTTGGGCTGAAGATCTCGGGTTCAAATCCTAGCCTTCACTACTCATTTTTTATTCTGTACATTAGAGTATGTATCTGGCAAATGACTTTGAAATCAGCTGTAGACATGGAATTTTATATATCGTTTTGCTTTTCAATAATTATATATTTTTTTGTCTCTCAGCCGTGTCTCTGTCGTTTCCTTAAGGTTTATTAGAAGAATGAAGCGTTAGTAGTGTAAAAGTTGTAATATATTACGTAACCTTTACCAATAAATCAAGAAAATAAGACCGGTTTTTTATTGTTTGTATTGGTAGTCAGATGAATAGAAAGTGAATAACTGCGTCAGTGGTAGGTGCTTTTTTCAATTAAATTTTTTTGAGAATCGACTAATTACCAGTTGCACTGAAACCCTTATTTTCCGACAGAAAGCTGTAACGGCTATTCAAGCCAGCAGTGTAACTTTTGTTATCCTAGCTGGGAAGCGATAACCCAGCAAGTGGCAACAGCTCTGGATTTGGCAACAGGGCATTGGACACAGGAGGCCTGTGGCCGCCGCTTGGCCCTTTAACACGAGGATGGTTTCTTCATTGTAGGGAGAAAGTGAGAGGGAATTATGTGAGCTTATTGCACTCGTCGGTCACAAATCATGTGCGACCGCACCATGTGTCTGCCTGAATTTTGACATTTGCAAACACGTTAGGAACGTATGTTAGCACGGTGTTTAAAAAATCTCTTCCTCAATGCTTCTGTGCGAAATTGGTTGTATTTTGATCTGTACTAGAATTCGTAAACGTGTTTTAAATTAAAAATTTCACAAAACAATATGAATATCGTCATCCATTTTTAACATGAATAAAGTAATATATTTACCCAACAGAAACGTGAATTATGAAGACAGAATATTAACAAAAGAATTGGAATCCCTTAGACCAGACTTGTGCATCAATCAAATGTCTAGTAATGAAAATAGGTCGGACATTTAAGCGGTAAATATTCTTATATTTGGTGCCCTCCCTGGTTACTAATCTGGTCACCCAAGAGGCGCCACTAGATCATAGCTCCCTTAAAACACTAAGGAAGCAAATTCATTCACTTCTTAAATTCCCTAACATTCACTGATCACATATGACCCTGTAGGTCATATGTGGTCAGTTATGGGATTGAAAATAGAAAATACAGTTTGTCTAATAAAAAAATATTAAACATGCATGTCTGAGAGACCTAAGTTTAATTGACCCTCCGACTACGGCAACGTTGCTGAAATCTATGTTGCAAAGACTAGAGACAATAATCAAAGTAAATGGAATTCATAACCAGTATTAAATAACGTAATATGTTTTGTTCAACAGGTGTGTACGAAGACTTTTTAAGCTTACAAAAACGGCCATTTTATTTTGTTTCCAAATATCAGAGAGTTGGTAACATTTTGAAATTTTGTAATATAAGGGAATAAGAAGAGTATTCTTAATTTCTAAACTTGATATCTTTATTCTTTCTAACATATCGTTCGTATTAGATTCGTAGAAGTTTCTGCTAGTTTTCTAGTTGTTCGCAAGGCCGTCCTTTGGCCTAAGCAACTGCCATGAGTCCCAACTTCCGACGGGGACATAGATAATTGAAATAAAATACAATAGGATCCTCAATAAATTTGTATTACACTCTTAAAGCCCATAAATATGTAAAGGCATTTTTTATCATTTTTATTGTTTAAATAGCTTCTTAAATATCGCAGGATTATTGATAAAAGTGATCAATTCCAAACATTTGTGTTTTTGGATAAAAGGCATTTACAGGTATCTAAATCTTCCAAAAATCAATGTACTGTTTTCGATTTTCATAGTATTTATTGTAATGTTACATCTTCTATATTATTATCGTTTTAACATTAGTTTAATTTTTTGTTTTTCAATTGGTCAATTTTCGCAAACAAATTTGTAATTTTTTAAGTTGTGGGAAGACGCTAGAAAAATTCAAACTTTTGCAATTTTTGAAAATCCTGTTAATCGTGAAAATAGAACCTATGCTACTTTCATAAGTGTATTCTGCTCTGTTATTACAATACATTTAAAGAAAAAATTTTGAGCAAAACTTTTGAGAAAATTTCGAGAATGTCCGTGGGGCTTGATCTAAAAACCCCCAAGTTTTAAAGAATGGTTTTCAAAATTTCAAAGCTTCAACTACAGATAGATAGACAGATGTTTCTTCAATTTGAAAAAAATCCTACGCATGGTTTAAGCGCTAGTAGTGTTCACAGACGGACAGACGGCGGGCGTTTCGCTTGCAATTGAGTTTTCGGTATCAAGGACCAACAAAATAGGAATTCTGGCTACATCACATATAAGAGGACTTTTTTCTCTTAATTAAGCAACTGCATTTATCCACTTTTTCGTTATCAGGATCCGGCAATGAATTTTTTTCTGCCGAAAATCCACCGTTTTTTCGCGCAGCATTACATAACTTTCTTTACATTAAGTATATTACTCCGTATATACGTAGGTATGCAAGAAAGTAAAAATGATATTTCATTAAAATCTGTCTCCTATTTATAATATACTCGTATAACTGTGTTCAGCATGCTCTTAATAATTCACTTCACCACAATAAGAGCATCAGTTAATCCCATACTGCCGTTAAGTGAATCATTTTTTCGTCTACGTTTCTGCATCCCACGAAATTTGCTAAAACTTGAAAATTAATAATTTGTATTGCTGTTTTTTATATTAACTTCATATTATTATACAATAAGTTTGGCTAACTTAAGATGAACAAATGCAAAAAAAAATAAATAAAAAGTATATCTGGTCCAGTTAACCA
Organism: Teleogryllus occipitalis; assembly: GCA_011170035.1. NCBI lineage: Eukaryota > Metazoa > Arthropoda > Insecta > Orthoptera > Gryllidae > Teleogryllus > Teleogryllus occipitalis. Next base: position 631,387 of record BLKR01000013.1, read on the forward strand.
AACTGTCCTGTATATCAATACAAGTAACTGGAGTTATTTTCTGACGTTAACTATCCACTCTACACAATTTTGCGTAGTGTAACGATTATGGACAATGCACTGAAATTACATATTATAATGTTCTTAACGAAGTGCTAGCAGTACGTTTTATCGAAATTTTGATTAATAAAACTAATGGCGGCATGCATGGTAATAGTCTAGTTTTTTGATATAACAATTGTTTGGTGATGGAAACGCCAGAATAACGTTCGAAAAAAAACTATTAATTTTAACTTACTTTCATTGAGCAAAATAACTTCTTTACCGTGCGATAAGTTAGAGCCCTGATGAGTCCCAACGAAAAAAGTACGTCTTAATCCATTTATCGAGTACTTTATGCTAACAAATGAAGCTGAATAATAATGTTATCTTCTAAAATATTTTGATGTTTCGATAGCAGCAAAGTCGTCAAATGATGACATTAAGCAACAGTGTTGCGTAATATTCATTTTCCCACTTCCCAGGCCATATTCTGCGTCCGTTTATTTTCTGACTCCCAATTTACAGAACCATTTTCTTGAGAAACTTCAATAAAATATTTCAATAGTCTTTAATTTTTTAAACTTAATTTAATTAATTTAAATTACTTAATTAATTTAAGTTAATTCACAATTAACTTTGTAATTGCAGAATTACATGAATTCAAACGGATTGGTAAGGCTGTATTAGTATTTTTTGATTTTTTGCGATTAAATAAAAAAATAGTTCACGCATTGGTAGTGATGTAAAAAACCAATAATAATATAAACTTATAAACCCGTTTTTATATATTTATATTATGAGACTTGAGATTTGAAATTATACGTGCAATTTTTCTTCTTGCAGCCGTCGACACTGTCGCTTTTGGAGAAAGTGGCCTTCACGACCTTTCCCCTGTTCTCGCAAAAGTGCCGGCGCCGCGAAGGCAATCTTCCCCAAATGCAACAATGGCAACGGTTGCTAACAGGAAATCTCGTACATTTAGTTCCAAATCATATGTCTGAAAGTATAATTTTATACTCAATATACTATCAAAATATTAACGTATGTTACATCAATGCATCCGTCTATTTATGATTATCTATCGCTAGTGAAAAAAATATATGGTCCCATTTAAAAAATCAAAGATAATTAATTTTCTCGAAAACTAAAAATATTTCGAATTATATCTCTACCGCACATTACTTCCCCCATGATTCCGCATTGGTAAGCGAAAACTTCATTTCGATATCGGGAACCGTTTAGAAGTTATGAGGTGGCCCATAGTTGGTGGGACTCTGTATAATTCTATTTCTCAGAAAATTTTCATTACGAATTTTTCTATTTTCCAATAAATAAGCACTTTTTACAACAGTTATTATGTTTTATTTAATAAAAACCTCATGAAAACATTGTTCTCTTTTGTAATTGAGTTTCCCATCTCCCAGGAATGTTTCCGCGCAAAAATTTCTTTCGTTGCCCGCTGCAGCGACGATTTTGAGTGGCAGCACCCGCGAGGCATAAATAGGAACACGAATGCCCATGCGGGCAAAACTGACGGCCCTTGCTATAGATTCTGGTAGGATATTATTTGATTGACAGTCACAACTATTACGATCGCGACATTTTACAATCTTTTATTTTAGTCAGCAATATTCCCTTCGAGATTCTAATTTTTTTTTTCTGAAGCTTGGTATATTGTCAGTCCACTCTTAATGCAGGTATTCTTCAGCTCACCGATCGCAATAAGACGTGACTTGAACCGCGAGTACTTGGAAACAGCAATCTAGCTTAAATCAAGAATAACATTGGCATCAGTTAAACCTCATTCCTAAAATACATTAACAAAATTATATAAGAAACAGAAAACTGATTAAAATGCAAACAAAATGAAAGACAAAAAATTGAATTTAAACTATAATGATAATAGGACGCACTATTTGGTGTCGCAATATTATAATAATTCATGAAGTCCGCAGAAAGGTTTCCAATCCCCAAAAGTTTTGTCCACACTAGGAAACGAACTCGCTTAGGTGCAGAGAGTGGTTTCCATGTCCACTACACTATTATCTCCCCAAGAATCACAGCCCCTCCGACACAAAAAAAGTTGGACAGATTAACACATGCTCATGAACGAGAATGAAGTATGTTTCGAACTTTACGTGTGGTCTCACAGTCCGCGGTATCTACTAATGTTTGAAAGTAGGGTGTGACTACTATAAGTTTGAGATCGCCTGTTGGAATTTACCTGTTTCGGGAACTACTGTATGAACAGAACATTTCAAGAGTTCAATTCAATAACACGGCGACTAGAGCAAGTGACCTCTCTGAGGGTCATTTCAAAACATAGGCGCGTGAGGGATGTTATGTCCTCGCCTTCAATGGAAATGGAAACAACGTTAATTAATGTAAGGAAGTATATGGATTTGGAATATATGCATTAAAAAAAATATTTTCATCACAAAATTGCTCTCTCATTAAAATTAACTGAGCTCATGCTTAATTTCCCATAACAGACATTAGAAATTTCTATCATTACATGTCAATTAGGTATAAGATCGATTATTACAGAACAAATCATCAGATTGATGGTGCACTTCTCAATGTTGTCTGTGAAAAGTATACAAATGAGTGTTATAATAAGAAAGAATTTTCGTCTCCCTAAAACATGTGTATACTGTTTAGTTGCATGTCTTATTTCTATATTTAAATGTGTGTAGCATTACAATGCAAACAAAACTCTTATTCGCTTATTATATTGAATTTAAATTATTTTTCACAATTTAATACACGACAAGAACGTGTTCCTACAAAAGGGAGTAACGAAGCATTCTGAAATTTGCCAGAGAATTTATTTATAATAAAACGTGTGTCAACGATACATGAAGAATCGAAAGTTAAAAAACAGCTTATGAGCAACAATTTCCACCGATTTGTCGTAAGTCACAAATCGTTAATACAATTTAATCAGCAGAAAGCAAGACACTGCAAAACTATTTGAATTTTATACTTGACAGCAAAGAACGAATGAATTGGGGGCTGGAAACAAGTGAGGGTTGTCATCAGACGCTAAGATTCTATAAACAATTGCGTATCTCGAAAACGAAAGGCGTTAGCTCCGGTTGGATTGCGGAATTTTGCATCTTGTGTAAAGGGAATTGAGATGAGAGAATAAAAAAGAATTGCAAAATTTGTAAAATTATAAACAATTTCCAATTTTTGCAATTTTAAAGTGGGAAGGGTTTTCTGATGTCCCAGAACCAAAAACTGCGAATTAACAATTTTGCAACAATTAACAATTTTATAAACTATTCCGAAATATGCGCTCTTCCTGCCGGGGAGTGTCCCCAAATTGCCCCTGATTTGATAATAGCAAAATAACAATTTTGACATGAGATGCAAATTAATTGCTTAATATCTAATTTAATTGTTACTTTAATGATAAATATACAGCTGGTCTTTGAATTTTACTTTCTTTTATTGAAATGGTTCCCTAGAAGTCCTAAGGATTCGTGAAAGACAGTATTTTGCATTTTTGCAAATGTAATAAACATATGAACAATTGAAAATATGCAATTATAATCGTTTTTCTTATCGCAAAATTCTGTAGTAAACTGGCTATTTGATAAAGTTCATAATTGCGTTTGGACAAGAATATTGGAATTTAAATATCTATAAGAACATAATTGTTCTAAAATTAGTGTTATTTTATCTGATATCAATGTAATTTATTCAAAAAGAATTGTGTTAACAGTGATTAAGTGCTATGAGTTCATATATATTTCAATGAATTTACTTTCATGTTCATACAAGTGTTTCTTTCATGTATTTTGCATTTGAAAATACTTCCACATCTGAACTAGCGGCGCCCGCCATTTTGTACGTCGTAATTTTGTTAGGCCACTCCCCCCTGCGTTGAGATTGGCTACGATGGTTTGTGAGGCTCCGCCTGCGACGTTTCGTCATGACAAGGGCTGGCCAAGCCGTGCAAAAGCTGAACTTAGCCGCAGACGGCCGCGATCAATTTATGTTTCCAGTACTGTACCGCACAGACGTCATCAATTGCATTCTCACACGCAGCTGACGTTGCAAATCTAATCCTTGGTGCTGCCTTTCCTCTCGCAGCTGACGATAGAAATGTGATCCTGGTGTTCTTTCCACTCTCAGCTAATGATGCAAAATCCAATCCTTGGCAAGACTTTTTTCCTTGACTCTTGTCTCGTTACACCCCAGTCCCTTCCACGTGACGTGCCTTTGCAATTTCTACCTGAAGTGTTTTGCGCCTATTTTGGACACTATCTCCCATTCTGACATGTAAATAGCTAGAACCTTCAGTACATGATACCTTAGCTACACCTACCTGCGCACGCATCAATTCCAACACTCATGGGGTGCTCAGCTGCAGGAGGTTATTAAAATTTGTCGAGAGCATCCTAGTGATGCTCAAGAAATCTTAAACGTGTCGAATGTCACAGCGGGAGAGGTGGATCAGGGCATCAACTGATGACACTGCAGTGCCCCTCATCGGGTGGTCCTAGATTCGAGTCCCGAAGGTGGCAGGATTTTCGACACTAGCTAGATAGCTAGGTCGAGTTCAGTCGCTGTTTAGAGAAATATTCTAGTGGCAGGCTGCACTGTTCGTTAGTTTTCCATGGTTTCTCTGATCAACACCAGGCGAATGCTTGAGTAGTACCCTAAAAAATGAGCCACGGACCGCGCGCGATCTTTCCTTCCTCCTTGTCATATCCTCTCCTCTTACAGTAACATGCACTACACTACCACACATGCCGGAAAACCGTTCGGGAGCTTAGAGCTTGTCCCAGTTGAGGCGGTGCCCTGCGGGTGGGAGATACATGGATGGGGAAAATCCCGCTAGTTGCCTGGGAGTTCGGACCTGGATCTCACCATCCAGTGGGGGGAAGATCACCGTCTCCTGATGACAAAATATGCACTACACTTACGGAATTAATGACAGCAGTTGACGCGCCCGGAATTACTACTCAATCTGTCAACGACAACACTGGCCCGCGAGGGGAATGGCATCGTATTTATAACTTGGAACTTCAAATGCGCGGTGACGCTTCTCAACGCGCGTTCAATTTTCCGTCCAGGCTCCGGTCTTTATCCTGTGCGATGAACATAAAACATCTTTGAGACTGTCCAATGCGTAATTTTTTACGCATTTTATTCTAAACTGATTTTTACAGAACACTTTTTACTGTACACTGCGCTTCTTCGCTAAGCATAGCAATGTTCGTCGCGAGACGTCGACCTTCGGCCTACGCGATCAACATAGAATAACCTTGAGCCTGTCCAACCAATAATTTCCATCACGTTACGTGTCAAAACACTCTTTAATTAATTAAAATGTCATTTTCATTTGAACAACGACGCAGAACGCCCTTGTTCTCGCCACTCGTTCTTCGATTTTATTCAGCACTCACGTAATGTCGCAGTCGATGTGTTACGATGAGTGATAACTCGTGTATTACTTAGGGTAGGGATTTTGGAGCTGAAGCAAACTTGCACTTTTCTCCCATTCGCCACATACATTTTTTAACGATTAACGACGTCAAATAAATAAATAAAGGAAAAGAAATAGAAAGAAAAAATAATAAAAATAAATACAACATACATAAGAAATAAATAAAAACAATAAAAAGTATATAAGAAAGAAATGAAGATGCGTAAAATACTTATAAATAAAAAAAATATCACTTGGCGGCGGGGTTTGAAGGCCAGAGGCGGCAAGGTAGCTCTCCGGAAGGTCAGTCTTCCACTAACCTGCGCAACAAGAGAACGCTCGCGGAGGCCTGGCCTCGCGGGCACGCGGCGGGAAGGAGGGAGGAGCGGACTCCGGGCGCACACGCGACGCGAGGTAGGCGATTTCTCCGCTCCCAGCGCCCCGCCCCTCTCTACTCGGGAGCGGCTGAAGCCAGCGAGCTTGAATTCGAAATTTCAATCTCGATGGCTGAAGCGCAGCTCGCCAAAGTGCTGCCCGTCGAGCCACTTCCAGGCAATTCGCGGAGACACTTTAAGAAAGCGGTTTGCTTTGTGGTTTGAATTGTTATTACCCCAGGAATGCAGAAGGTAATGAATGTAGATGACATCACATTAAACGTAGCAAAGTATTTCGTAACCTTCATTTAAAAAACACTTAAGACTCATATTATATACGTTTATGTTATTTAAAGTAGGAGGATAATGGATCACGGGATCGGTCAATTAATGAATTACACTAGTTTGCCAACGTTTCGGAATATTTTATTCCTTCATCAGGGCTAACAAACAAAAAACACAATCACAATAAATAAGGACAAACTCTTCTGAACAACAACATAAAAAAAACATGAATGAATACATGTAGAAAAATAATTACACAGATAACTAAATAAATAAATACATTATATACTATCTAAGTTAAGGTCATATAAAGGATACACACCTTACTAATACATATACTGGTCAAACATAATGTTCCTCCACAGCACAACTCCAATATAGAGTTGCTGAAGCACACACGTCCATAGCAGGTCCGACCATGGCCACGGCCCGAAAGAAAGTGAATGAAAAACCAGTGTATTGTCAGGACCACGTGCTAAGCAACTCCATGCCGGAACCATGCGTATCCGGTTTCATTAGAATTATTCATTTATTTATTTATTTACCCTTTTTTATTAAAAAAATTTGTATCTTTGCGTCCGAACCCGTATTACGAAAAAAAACAATTGTCAACAATTATTTGTATTACTATATTATTAATAAGGTACCCTTAATAGATATCTTGAGTATTGAGAGAAAATGTAAATCATAGTATATTACGTACTTCCGGTGAATGTGTGTTGATATTTGGTTTGCACAACGTAAACTCTACAATATTTATCAATGGAACACTCATATGAATGAAGCCACTGACATCATTGCCAACACAACCAACCAAATTATTCATTTATTTCATTTATCCATTCATTTATTTATCTTTTTCTCCTTTTTTTCCTTCCTTATATATTATATTAATTTTAATATTTTTTGATACATAAAAACTTAAAATTATATTGTATATGTAATATAGATGCCATACCAATCCTGACTAGAGTGGGAAAAAATATATTAAAAAAATAATAATAATAAAAAACAAATAAATAAATAAATAAAAAGTAATACACTAAAAAAATTATTGATAAATGAATAAGTTAGTTGAAACCATCAACCTGAAACCCTCAGTATTCTGCCAAAAAATTGATAACCACCATACAGTACTCAATTCTCATGATCCCATTCACATTAAGCTATTGAGTGATACAATTGGATAAAATTGTGATATAACTGTTACTGATAATCATACTAGGACAAAACTACCAATATACATTATAACCTTCTGACCCTGGATGTAGATATGAGATTGCTATTAAGATTTGAGAATGTAGGGAGTGATAGATACTGGGATTACAATCCATCTTCAATTAAAATGAAAAGTTAGGTCAACATTTAAATTTTTTATTTAAAACACACAGAAAATATTTTTTTTCCCTGAACTGTGAGGGAAAAAAAGGGGAGGATGGACATAACAGAGTGGTTAATTTACATGTGATTTTAATAATTGTTTGAGGGAAATATTTGTAAAAATAATAATAGTAATAATAATAATTATAATACTGACCAATAAAATGTATATGGACCTCAATTCATAGAGACAGTACTACATTTCTATTGACTTATAGAACTAAGAAATTTTTAAGTAATAAAGTGTTAACTTGTACTGTTAAATACCCAACAAGCTAGCGTACCTGACAAAAATATTAGGTTAAACCAGTATGATTAAACACATGATTCCAAATATAATGTGTTATGACAAAGGCACAACTTAATGCTACGGCTTAGGCAAGCATAATCTATGTTGATTACACAATGGTACAATGAGATGGAACTGGGTAGAATAACCTAAGTATAACAATTAGTCACTCAGCCAACTATATTTACATGTAATTATAGTCACTGTTGCTAAAAAAAACATATTGATTCTACCAACCACCATAAACTTACATTAGTGATGCATTAAGGAACCTGAACCAAAAGATTGGAAAGGTGCGTTACCTCATATTCACTACTATGCTCACACTTTTTCTTGATACCAGAGCCCCCTAGTCCTCTCTCAGCCCGGCACAGCACGGCCCGGTAGAAAACACCAGCTCCACTCGGAACGTCACGGCTCAGTTTGCAGTGCTGCCTACCTTTTTCCTTAGTTGTCATTGCTATCTAGTCCAAGACACGCTATACCTCAGTCTAATAATTGTGCTATTGCGCTCAGTTTTCCGCCGTTGAAGTTGACAGCACTGCACTGCTGTGACGTAGACAGAAACCTCCTCTCCCCGCACCCCCCGCTGTGGAGTATCAAGAAAAAGTGCGCGACTAGTATGATATTGTTTGGGAGGATGCCATGAGCAAAGAGAACAATTAAAAATGGTAACCAGTGATTATTGATAATACCAATTAAAGGGATATTAAGTCAAAAAAAAACAACAATAATCTACAAAACAATTCAATATGTGGAAGATAAAAGGACTAGGGCATGAATACAAAACAAATTATACTAATGGGGTAATCTGTGGTTAGAACTAAAAGAATGGAGGTGAGAAAAGAAAAGATTAAAATAAATACATTTAAATACAATAAAGTAAAATGAAATAAAACAAGGCAAGAGAGACATTGCTGGTGTTAATTGTTGATGATATTGATATATAGCCTGCTGAGATTTTCAACATCGGTTTTCTTATTGCATGTTGAATTTTTATTGATATGAATCATTTCTTTGAATAGTCTTTTCTTATAGTTGGATTCTCTATCTACTATTTTATTATTATTATATTATCTACTTATACTATATTATCTACTTATTTATTCTATTACTATGTTATTTAAAGTTTATAATTTTACTTGTTCATGGTAGGTAGCATCGTATGTTCCGGACGTTGATGGACCAATGTTGATTTGCCGACTGATACTCGTATTGGCGACGACAGCTTTGTTATGCCGAAAACACGATTTGCTTGCCTGTTAGGGCATATGAAAACTTCAGGCTGCCCTGGGACTGACTTCAAGTTTAGTTTAATATCAATGTCTGAGCTTCAAGGTTCTGCGTTGAATGGATGAATAATTTGGGTGGGAAGGTGATTATGAAGACGCATGAATGATGGAGCAACAGAGAAATGAGAGGCAGGGGAAACAGGAGGGTTGCTGAGAACCCACTTTGCACTCCGCAAGTACCGCGTGGATCCACTAGCACTCAACTCCTGGTCCCAACGGTATAAGGCGTGACAGGGTTGCACTGGAAAAGATCGGGCAGTGGCGTGCCGCGTAGGCATACTGGTTCTGTGGCTGAGACCACGAGGCATTGCCTTTCCGAGGTGCTGTTATATCGAGGGCAGTGTCGTACATTGGGTATCGCTTCCATCGGACTTCCGCGCAACCATTTATTGATTCTATTGACTCTATTTAAGAATTTACTGATAGATACACTATTTAATTTGCCAGTCTTCAAAGCTGCAGTTGTTGTGTTATAAAGTTCGATATCCAATCGAATCTTATGCCTCCCAAATTGTTAAGATAAGTATCTTGTAACTGAGTTTAAATGCTGCAGAAAAGGAATTACTTCACGTACTTGAAAGCACTTTCGAAAATGACTAAAGTAAACATCTGATAAGTTTCATTTCTTTAATTTCCGTTCAAGTGATAATACTTGTCCACTTTACAAAAACCGTTCTCATCCTTAAGGCTTTCTACAACAGTGTTTCGCGTTTTCGAGTTCTCTCTTTGAAAATATCAACTTCATTATATCTATTTCATTTGGAAATCAAAAATGTAACCTATTCATCTTGTGTTTCTGCAACACACAGCATTTTTGTAGAAAAATGTGCATCTGTGAAAAAATGATTAATTAATTAATTACATAAGTACGCAGCAGTTTTAATTTACATATTTCTGATATATACATTCCTTTTGAAATTAAGTACTTCCTTCTGAATAGGAAATTACTACTTTAAACAATACCATTGACTTAAAACATCATGACAACGTTCATTGCTAAAAAATCTTTGAAAGCTCGCCAACTAAAGCACGAAAATATGAATTCAACACCGTCGCGCAGTGTTGCCTATAGCATGCCTCCATGCAGTGTTGCCAAACCGACTGGTTGTAAGTGAAAGAACAAACACTTTTTATTAAGATACAAACACTTTTTATTGAAGCTCATTTTTTTAGTGTTTTTTTTTCTAGTTCCTGGATATCTAATAAAAAGTGGACATCTCTTACATGGTCGGAGATTCCTTTTCGTTTTTTCAATTTCTGCAACGCATTGGAAAGGAGTAATATAGATGTTTTTGTATTAAGATATTGAGGAGATATTCTAAGACTAATTGATTTGATCGATTATACACTCGAAGCGAATTTAATTATTAGAACATGCGATTAATTTACGACATACGACATATTTTAGAATAGATTTTAAGAAATGCAAGATGTTACTACTCAAACGCCTCCAAAAGGTGTCCCCATTGTCAGATTCTTTCTTCTTGTAGTCCAGCTTTCTTCTTGCAGTGGTAGTTTTGCCGTGTTTAAGCATAGAATCATCGTCATCATCATCATCATCATGGGTTGAGCCTATTGGCTCGTTCCGTCTTCAAGAGTATCCTTCCATCGCCTCATTGGTCTGCCCCTACTCCTCCTCCCGTACGGGTTGTAGTTGTGGAGGATTTTTGGCATTCAGTCTTCTGGCATTCTCGTTAAATGATAATGTGAATTCTTTCTTAGTGTATCTATTTTTTCAGTTACGTTGAAGATCTTTAATTCATCTCTGATGTTCGAGTTCCTTTTATGGTCCAGTATTGAATAGCCCGCCAAAGTTCTAAGAAATCCCATTTCCGCGGCTTCTATTTTTTCTCTTATCTGTTCTATTGAGGGCCCAATTTTCACCTCCATAGGTTATCATTGGAACTGCCATTGTTTTATATTGTATCAAATTTGGATACCAGAAGCGCATAGATGAGAACTCATTCAATCTACGCATCAACATTTCGGCCATTTCGGATGCAATAAAATTGAAATTATTCTCAGATCAAAATGTTATTGGAAGGGCATGGGGCGACAGATTCGCAAGCAAATTAGTGAGTGTGACATTTGTCAGAAAACTAAACAACCTTATAAAAAGTATGAATGAAGTAGAGAAGCAATAATACCCATGTCACCTAGGGAAATATACGCTGTGGATCTATATGGACCGATGCCAAAATCTAAATTTGGAAATCAGTATCTATTTGTGACAGTGGACATCTTTTCTAAAATTACGAAATTATATCCTATTAGAAAGGCGAATGCACAGAGTTGCATTACGCAATGTCATACAGTTTTTGAAGAATTCGGTCTACCTAAGAAAATAATTAGCGATTTAGGAACACAATTTGCCAGCGGAAAATGGGGGCAAGATATGGAAAGAATTGGTGTTCAAATATGTTATACTACGGTACGGAATCCTCAAGTTAATCCCAGTGAAAGAATTATGAAAGAAATTTCACGTTTATTTAGGGTGTAAAATTCGGAATGCCATAATCGATGGATGGAGGCAGTTCCTTTGCTAAACTATGTTTTGAATAATGTTTCCCACGGGAGTACGCCAGTCAAAATGCATATGGAAAGGTAAGGACAAAAGGATCCGTTTAGAGGAATGAGAATACCTTCGGAAATTAGTGAGATTCCAGATAACAATAGCAATATGTGTATAATTTATGATAATTTGAGGAAAGTAGCTGCATTTATATTATACATAATTTTACATAATTTACATAATAAATTTACATAATACACAATTATACATAATTTTCGGAACTAGTAGAAGGTGGAATCATGAAAATCGAGTTAGAGGTTCAGGAGAATTGGACAGAATTGGAATTGTATTTTTGGTGATTAAACTAGAATACGAGAACCATTGTTGCGATTGCAAAGCTTAAGGCAAAAGAGTAATTTTATTAAATATCAAGAAAACGCGTGAAGGTATCAAGATGAGACTTTCGGAAATGATAGGGCAAAATTTATGGAAAATTATGGGAACACTCGCAGTTTCGAGAAGTACCGAGGAAACGCGTCAAAATTAAAATTAATATTGTATAATTGAAATAAACACGGAACAAATGACACATCGCGCTGACGTTACAGTTTACGTCACGATGCAAGAGGATATAAATTAATAAAATTTAATGAAATGAGACTAAAGATGAAAAGGGAAATAGTGTAATAATTAGCGAAGAAACAAGAAATAATAGTGGGAAGCGATGACGAAGCATAATAACGCTGACGAGCACGAATTAAAGGAAAGTTTTATAATGTCATTTGTGGCTACGGGCAAGCGATCGGCGGACGAGGTAAATAAAAGATCCGGGCAACAATGGGCATCAGAAGATGAGTAGAAGCGCTGGGGCTCGGATGTGCAGTGTTGTGGTCGGTCGGAAGAAAAGTTCGCGTAATGAATTAAAAAAAAAAATAGAATTGTGCAACGAGCACATAGCATTTTATTGGTGTTTCAACCGGACAAAGAAGTGATTTAACATTAATTTCGTATGTCGTGGACGGTAGCTGGAGATGCAATCGCGATATTATTCGCGTAACTAATAACGTTCGTTCGTTGCGGGAGTTGACGAAATAAGACTAAATAATTTCCGCTAAGCGATTGGTGGAATTTCTCGGCAGTGCAACGCGGTGGAAAGGTGCGATTTCATAAAAACTGAGAGAAGCCGCGCTGTGTGCAGAAATAGCCAACGGACGACGGTGATGTACGCCGCGTGTCGCAGAATCAAGTCGGCGAAAGGGAAGTGACAGATAAATGTTTATTTGTTTGTTTGTTTCGTTTGTACACAAAAAAAATCCATGAAGAGCATTTGTCGAAGATCAAGTTCTGTAGTAGCATAAGTAATTCAATAATTGATTTCGACAGAATGCGCATTCGGTGTGAATGAGGTTTCTTTTTTTTTTTTTTGAATATGTTGTAAATTTATCAGAGTGAATGAGTAGTATTTTTCTTGTTTTGGTGTCATATTTGTTTGTTTATGTTATTATATTGTTTATATGCCATTGAGTATTTTTGTGTGCATAATGTTTTGGATTAGCAAAAATAGGAATTACTAGAGAAAAAAAAGTAATAAATGATGATGAACATCTTCAAGTTCGTCAGTAAACCCGCAAAATGTGTTGTGTTTTAAGTAGCTAGATGCCGACCTACGCCCGCGTGCCTAAGTACTTTGTTTCAGACCCTGTATAGGGCAATCACAGCCTCTCGCCCATCAAAGGAAGTAAAAAAATTAGGAAGTTTTGTATATTTAGCTAGCGGACGGGCATGAATAAAAGTTGAAGCCGGGTTAAAAGGAACACGTGAGTTACAAAACGACGCGCCCAAGTGTATTCAAAAGTTTGTTAAATTGGCAGCCCAAGTCGAGTATAGGAAGAAGAGTAAATAGGAGATAGTAGTGGTAGTAGAAGAGCGAGATCGTTACAGTTGGCGCCACCAGGTGAACCACTAAAGGAGTGTCATAATATTAAAATATTAGTAGATAAGTGGTAGGATTCGCGATCTATTACACATACCAATATGTGGGACCTTGTATCACATTTATTGTAAGCAGGGTGAATTGTAAGGATAGACATTTGTAAATATGGCGGCATAGCAACGGTAGACGAGTTGTCGTCAAGGTCAACAAACTGCATTGCTTTGAACCACGGGACGCGGCTAGTTGATAAAGTAAACTGTTTGGGGGTTGGTCGAGAAAGCAATGACAGTCTGGGGCGCGGCTAGTTGAATTTGTAAGTAATTGAGGGATTGGCTAGGTATGGAATTTTTTCTAACAAGAAACAGAACGATGGACCGAGTTTTGAAGGGCTGAAAGAGAGGAATATGGAGGCATTCCGACTTATGCCGTGGTGCTGTGCGGATCGTGTGTAGACAATTGATGTTGGGAGTTGGGAATTGTGAACATTTACTTTGGAGCGTATAATTGTCGGACTTAGAATATTGATGGAAGGTGCGGAAATTGGAACTTGGAAATATTTCGAGTGCAGCAGCTAGAATTGTGAACTTAGGTGAATTTGTCGGCAACAGGACTGGGAGTATTTGATGCAGATAATAGTTAACTGAACTTTAACATTTTAAGTATACGCGTAGAAAGAACTGGGAACTTTTAAAAAGGAAAAATAATTAAGTCTTATCAACTTATGAGGCGGTGAGGATCAGTGACTTGAATACACTTGTGCCAGAACGGAAGAAAAGATGGTATTTGGACCTGGAACCACCGACACCGGGGAAGATTGAAAATGGTCTTACTCCGGCGACATCGGTCGACAACGCGCGAAGACGGGTACTGCAATATAAGATTTGAGACTGGTCATGACCGAATGTTTCGTATTGTTACCAATGAAAATTGAATAAACTTACAAGTTTCTGTGAATAGAAAAGATGATTTTCATTCAGCCAATTCCAGCAAATGAGTAGCTAGAAATGTATATTTGCTTTTCAGATTCCTCGGCCATTCTGTACAGCTGACAGGTAGATCTAATAATCGGCTATCAATAACGATTATTTCTTATAAGACCCATCGACCCAGTTAGCCGGATATTAATTTAATGGAAATAGAAGTTGAAGAGTAGTTTTAATAATTGAATTAACGTAATTTTTTCTTGGCGCCCATATTCTTTTATAAATTTGAAACGGGTTATGTTGAATTAATATTAGACGGTAGAGGGAATATTAAATTTTAAAATAAAAACAGATAGTTTGTTTCAATATATATATATAATTATATATATATATATATATATATATATATAATAATATATATATATATATATATAATTATATATATATATAATAATTATATATATATATATATATATATATATATATATATATATAATTATTACAATTAAAATGTGTAGGAGACAACGGGCATCCCTGATTGTCACCTTGATTTACGATTTCAAGTGTTCTGTTTTTTCCTTGTCCATACATATTTTAGTTTTGAATATATGCTTCGGATTATATTTATTATGTGAATTGGGTATCCATTTAATTGCATTACAGCCCATAATTTGCTTGTGGAGACTATCAAAAGCTTTTTTGAAGTCTATAAAAAGGATGTATGTAGGCAGATTGTACTCACGTCTTTTTTCAATTAGTTGTTGAAAGCAAATGTACAATCTGAGCATGAGCCCCCTTTACGGAATCCATTTGGTGTTTCTGACAAAAGCCTGTCGCTTATTTTATTTAGCCTTCTTGTAATGATTTTTGCATAGATCTTGTATGCAGTATTCAGGAGACTGATGCCTCTGTAATTACTACAGTCACTGACATTTCATTGTTTGAATATTGGATGGATTATTGCCTTCTTCCATTCATCTGGAATTTTATAGATATTGCAACAGGCATGTAGTATAGCCAGGTACCTTATTTTAATCTCTTGAGGTGCATATTTAAATAGCTCTGTATTCAGTCCGTCACTTCCAGGAGACCTCTTGTTTTTAAATGTGTGGAGTACCCTACAGTTCCCTATATTCAATTGGGTCTACAAAAGCAAACTTTCCTAGCCAGCTTTCCTCTTCCTCGTCTTTTTCCTCTTCTTCTTCTTCTTATGTGTTGGACGATCAGAATTCTTTATAATACTTTAGCCATTCTCTTTCTGAGATATTATTAATGTGCAGAGTGTCTTTTTCTTCAGAATTTAAATGTTTTAAATTTGTATATGCTCTATTTTGGGCATCATACACATCTTATCCTATTCCGTTAATGTACCAGTCCCAAATTTCCCTATTTATTTTCTCACTTCTCTTTTTACTATGGCGCATTTTTGTTTGTAAGCTATTTAGTTCAGATCAGATTGTGACAGTAAGTATCTTAAATAATATTTTTTCTTGTATTCAATTAATGTTTTTATTTCGTCATTCCAAATTTTTAATCTTTTCTGTCTTGAGCCCTTATACCTTTTACCTAGTACTTCACTAGCAGCTTTTGTCATAACTGTTTTCAAATCTTCCCATTCTTGACTTACATTTAAGCTGGTAGCCCTATGATCCAAGTAGTCCAATAAACGTCTGCAGCATAATTTCCTTAAACTGTCTTGTTGTAATAAATGGATTTTGAAATGGTGTTTTTTCATGCTGTTATGTTTTGTAAATTTTCTAATCCATTTGACGGGAATATTTATATGTGCCGCTACCATGAAGTGATTTGAAAAAATGTCAAAGCTTCTGTAGACTCAAGTATCGGATACAAGAGGGGCTAATTTAGAATTTACTAAAATATAATAAATAATCGATTTTGTCCCTCGGGACGCCCACGTATATTTGTGTATATCTTTGTGTTCGAAAAAGCTGTTTATGATTTTTAATTCATTGTAGGTCGCAAAGTTGATTAGTGTTTTAGCATTTTCGTTCAGTGTTCTTTCACCATTACATCCTATTATTTTGTCTACATGCTGCTTACCAATTCTTGCATTAAAGTCTCCTGCTACGATAATGTAGTCTCTCTTGTTCACAGAATTAAGATGTTTCTGCAATGTATCGTAGAAAGTTATGCTTTCTTCGACTTTCCCCTCTTTAGGTGCAAATATCCTTAATATTGTCAGGCGACCTCTAGTAGTTTTCAATCGATATTTATTATTCTTTCAGATATAAAGTTGTAGCTATGAATTTCATTTTTCCAGTTCCTTTTTGCATAAATGCTACATCAACAGCAGCTCTTGTATTTTGTTGGACCCCACTATGAAATAATAAATAGTTTCCCAAATCAGCTGAACCTTTCAGTTTGTTTTTGCTTCGGTTATTGTACATATATCTGCATTAAACGTGTTAAGTTCCATCATTAATCGGGTCTCCTTATTGTGACCGCTCTACCTTTTCATTATATTCTCTAAAAAGCCTACAGCGGGTCACTCAAATAACCTAGCAGTATTACTTGACCTGTGACTTGTTATGACAATATCACACCAAAAATTAGAAATGGTTTTATATGTCCTAACTGCCCTACAGGAGTGGGTTCGTGTTTTAACCTGCTTTTTTGTAATAAAAGAAACATAGGCAAGTTAATCTTTTAACTATGAACAGCGTTCTGGATATATTCTGTTAAATACTTGAATACAATTTTATCTAGCATTTACACATTGCATTGAAAAATTCTATCACTTGCTCTACCTTTAGCAATTACTAGATTACCTAACAACTGCAGTTGCGTTTTAACACTCGCATAAACACTTTACATAAAATTATATCACCCTTCACATCACAAAAAACACAATAAAATACCTGTACATAAGACAATAATACATGGAAACACAAAACACCGACAAAGAATCACATACCAAAATACTCTTTACTTACACTTTCAAAGTAATTGTCACTTGAATAGTGGATGAAATATATACAAGACGTTGTTTCACTTTCACGTAGATTATTACTTTATACAATTTAGCCAGCAAAGAAAAAAAAGTTGTTCTGCAATGAACGTACAATCAATAATAACTTTTTTTATTAATTATTGGTTTTGAACAATTTGAAAACGATTAAACAATAAATTGAAAACACACACTAATAGAACAAACATTATCGTTAATAGAAAAATAAAAAAAAAGGTTTTTACAATTCTTTACAGGAATTAGCTATCTGGATTCCTTTTACGACTGCAATTTTGTAAAAGATTACGTTTAAATGATTTTAATATAATTAATCGACTATCTACGTCTGTAAGTGAGGTGAATTCTATCTCTGTAGAATAATTCTCGCTTCTTTAAACAGTTTTTTTTCTGAGAATTTCTAGTGAAGTTTTCTGACCCACGACACGTCGTCTCGAAGAAATATTTCCACAGCTTGGAGCGGCGACGGCGACCCAGATCCTTTCAAGGTCGTGGTCCCCCTTGCTTCGGCGACCACGTCCTCTGGTGAATCGCTACCACAGTCCTTCCAATTTTATAGAATATGATTGCAATATCTCTGCGTAATGAATTTCTTACGCGGTAAGCCAAGACGAAAGACAAAAAAAGCTGGAAATAGAAAGAAACATTTCCTATAGCACATGCTTTCTACTTCAGTATACGTTCTTGAACGTTGAAATATATTATTTCCTCGTTGATAGAAAAATAGTATATTTCTACGTAATGCGTTCATGTGAATTTATCAGAATATTCATGATTTAAAATTCTCAATTCTCTCATACATGGTATCGTTATTTTAACATGATGAGACGATATCCTTTTTCAAGCTTCTTATCGTCGAAATACGGCGAATTCTCCTCTCCGTCCAACACGAACAATTGCGGTGCGTCCAGATCGGCGGTCGGCAGCAAAAGAGCGAGCTTTCCGTAGTGGTGCTTTGCGCTAGTGCTGATATTTTCAAGGGTGATTTTTGATTGGTTGTCGTTCCATTCTACGTGAGTGTGTTCAGAAACTTTAATAAATTCTCACGAGGGATACCAATTACTGCTGGCGCGATCTCTTGCAATTCGGTAACACTATAATTGCATCTTGTCGTGTCTTGACGTTCTCGGGTGCTTCTCAAAACTCAATGGAACCGACATGTGGGCGGTTACATTATGATTCAAGCCTCTCACATTTCAGGTGGCGATCATCAGCTGTTCCGCAATTCAGAATTTTCGTTTAACCTTATTCTTAGCAGTGATCGTTTTAATATTATAAGTCCGACTATTCTCTTGAAGAATATCAGTAGTTTATGCCACTCTAGAAATGTTACAGTACTGGAAATAAAAATTGATTGAGGCCGTCTGTGGCTAAGTTCAGTTTTTTCACGGCTTGGGCAGCCCTTGTCATGACGGAACGTCGCAGGCGGAGCCTCACAAACCATCGCAACCAATCCCAACGCAGGGGGGAGTGCCCAACAAAACTACGTCGTAGAAAACGGCGGGCGCCGCTAGTTCAGATGTGGAAGTATTTTCAAATAAAAAATTCATGGAAGAAACACTTGTATCATCATGAAAGTAAACTTATTGAAATATGTAATCTGTCAAAACTGCTATTTTGCGATATTCAACTCAGGGACGATTTGGGGACACTCCCCGGCAGGAATAGCGCACATTTTGGAATTGTTTATAAAATTTTTAATGGTTGCAAAATTGTTAATTCGCAGTTTTCGGTTCTGGAACATCAGCGAACCCTTCCCACTTTAGAATTGCAAAAATTGGAAATTGTTTATAATTTTACAAATTTTGCAATTATTTTTTATTCTCTCTCCTCAATTCTTTTTACACAAGATGCAAAATTCCGTAATCCAACCGGGACTATCGCCTTTCGTTTTCGAAATACGCTATTGTTTATAGAATCTGATGCCAACCATCATTTGTTTCCAAACAATTCATTCGATCTTGGCAGTCAAGTATAAAATTCAAATAGTTTTGCAGTGTCTTGCTTTCTGCTGATTAAATTGTTTTAACGATTTGTGACTTACGACAAATCGGTGGAAATTGTTGCTCATGAGCTGTTTTTTAAACTTTCGAAATTTAATTTCTATTCTTCATGTATTGTTGAAACAGTAGTTTGGTTATTTTGATTCGTCTATTATAAATAAATTCTCTTGCAAATTTAAAAACGCTGAGACTAACTGTTGTCCTGCAAATGTAAAGATTTCTTTGTGTTTGGGTGCATTCTATTCAGTGGTGCAAAGTGTATGCCAATATTCTTATCGTCTAGCGAGGAAATTGACTATCAACAAATTATTTTGCAAAACGCTTTTAGACAGAGCGGTGGCACGATAGATCATTGCCATATTTATTCCACGCTGCAAGTTTTAGGCAGCAGATATATTCTGTGTAATATTTTTAATTTTGGTGAAATTGAATCACATGTGAATTTTCAAGTAAAACTATACAATTTTTACCTGAAATGAATGGATAAATAGAAGAATTCAATGATGTCTCATTTGTTAATAATTTAGAGAGTAATAATGTATATTTGACACCGGGCTTGAGCAATCCTCAACTTTAAGGCAAGCAACGCTTATCATTGGATCTTTTAGTAATTCAAGTGACCTATCCTCGGAGGTGCTCCCCTTTCTCCTCGCCTTAAAAGGAATAAGAGGCTGCGTCTGTAGAATTTGGCACTAATCCAATAACACTTCCCTCCCCTGGAGAATGCTTCGTTATGCCCTTTTGTGGGAACAAGTTCTTGGCGTGTATTATATTGTGAAAAATAAATTAAATTCAGTGTAATATGCAAATAATAGTTTTGTATAAATCGTATTGCTACACTCATTTAAATATAGAAATAAGCCATGCAACAAACAGTATACAAATGTTTTAGGAAGAAGAAAATTCTTTCTTATTATAACACTCATTTGTATACTTTTTACAGATAGAATATTGAGAAGTACACCATCAATCTGATTTGTTCTGGTAATAATAGATCTTATGCACAATTGACGTGTAATGACATCAATTTCTAATGTATGATATGCGAAATTACGTACAAGTTCGATTAATTTTAATGAGACAGCAATTTTGCGTTAAAAATATTTTTTTAAATGCATATATTACAAATCCATATACTTCCTTAAATTTCCATTGAATGGAAGGACATAACATCCCTCACGCGCCTATATTTTGAAATGACCCTCAGAGAGGTCACTTGCTCGAGTCGCCTTGTTATTGAATCGAACTCTTGAAATGTTCTGTTCTTACAGTAGTTCCCGAAACTCGTAAATTCCAACAGGCCATCTCAAACTTACAGAAGTAGTCGCACCCTACTTTCAAACATTAGTAGACACCGCGAACTGGGAGACCGAACGTAAAGTTTTAAACAAACTTCATTCTCGTGCATCAGCATGTGTTAATCCGTCCAACTTTTCTTGTGCCGGAGGGGTTGTGATTCTTGGGGGGAGATAATAGTGTAGTGGGCATGGTAACAACTCTCTGAACCTAAGCGAGTTTGTTTCCTAGCGTGGGCAAAACTTTTGGGGATTGGAAACCCTTCTGCGGGCTTCATGAAGTATTATAATATCGCGATTACCAAATACGGGCGTCCTGTTATCACTATTAGTTTTAATTCAATTTGTTTCATTTTGTTTGCATTTTAATCAGTTTTCTATTTCTTATATAATTTTGTTAATGTATTTTAGGAATGGTGTTTAACTGATGCCAATGTTATTCTTGCTTTGAGCTAGATTGCTGTTTCCAAGTACTCGCGGTTCAAGTCACGTCCTATTGCGATCGGAGAGCTGAAGAATTCCTGCATTAAGAGTGGACTGACAATACGCCAAGCTTATTGGTGGTCCAAGGTTCGAGTCCTGACGGCGGGAGGATTTCCGACACTAGCTTTTCAGCTAGGTCGAATTTAGTCGCTGTCTGGAGGAGAATTCTAGCGGCCGGCTGCTCTGATCGGTAGTTTTCCGTGGTTTCTCCGATCAACATGAGGCGAATGCCGGAGCAGTACCCTAACAAACGGGCCACGGACCGCGTGCGATCTGTCCTTCCTCTTCCTTGTCCTATCCTCTCCTCTTACACACACACACTTACACTAACATGCACTACACTACCACATATTCCGGGAGACCGGTCGGGAGCTTAGAGCTTGTCCCGGCTGGGGCGGTGCCCCGCTGGTGGGAGAGTCCTGGTTAGGGGGAAACCCCACTAGCCGACGGTAGGTCGGCGCCGGATCTCGCCATCCAATGGGGGAAAATCACCGCCATCTCCCGAGAAAAAAAACATGCACTACACTAACGGGACTAATGACCAGAGCAGTTGACGCGTCCGGAAACACGAAAAAATCAATCAATCAATCAATCGAAGTGAATATTGATGACTAAAATAAAAGATTGTAAAATGTCGCGATCGTAATAGTTGTGACTGTCTATCAAATAATATCCTAGAAGAATCTATAGCAATGGCGGCCAGTTTTGCCCGCATGGTCATTCGTGTTCCTATTTATGCCGCGCGGGCGCTGCCACTGAAAATCGTTGCTGCAGGGGGCAACGAAGGAAATTTGAGCTCGGAAACATTCCTGGTAACTGAATTACAAAAGGGAAGAATGTTTTCATGAGGTTTCTCTTAAATAAAACATAATAACTGTTGTAAAAGCGCTTATTAATTGGAAAATAGAAAAATTCATAATGAAAATTTTCTGTGAATAGAATTATACAGAGTCCCACCAATTATGGGCCACCTCATAACTTTTAAACGGTTACCGATATCTAAATACAGTTTTCCCTTAACAATGCGGAATTATGGGGGAAGTAATGTGCAGTAGAGATATAATTCGAAATATTTTTAGTTTTCGAGAAATTTAATTATCTTTGATTTTTTTAAAAATGGAACCATATATTTTTTCATTATTCGGAATATGTGCGTCGATGTACGCGTTCTGGACGAGTATCTGTGGTGTGTTGGGATGCATTTCTGCACGTGGCATTGGCATTCTCTACCTCCACGGCACCCAATATCTGCATATATTGCGAGATATTATGGTTCCGTCTATGTGACAAACGTATCCGGATGAAGAAGTGAATTTTCAACATGACAACTCGTCGGTTCCGAAAAGTAAATTGGTTCAGGAATGGCTTGCACAACAGGAGGAAATACCGGTTCTGGGCTGGCCTCCTCGTGGAGCTGACCTGAACTCAATTGAAAATATGTGGGCCGAGACGAAACGTGTCATGGCAGAAAATTGGCCAGATCCAACCCCATCCAATGCAGATGCTCTCTGGGATGTGGTGATTGATGCATGGGAATCCATAGTCCCAACTATCCTGCTACGTTGGTGGCTTCACTTCCGCGTAGATTACAAGCCGTGATATAGAACGATGGCTTTTGATCCTCTTATTGAAGAGAGAAAACAGCCCTTTTTAGAGCTACATAAATAATGAAGAATAAAGAATCCACTGCAATGTGGATGTAAACAATGTAGTGTTAAAAGACCTGCACGTTGCTAATTATTATTGAGTAAAAAAATGTAAGGAAAACGGGGAATCGAACCTACGAGCTCACGACTTAACCAGTGACACCACTAAGACAGTGCGCTACTACTTTCCTGACAAAAATTGGCCTAACATTGACAAGTTCCGTACCCCACACTTCCTATATTGTAAATTTAGGATACGGTACTGCAATGGGAGAGTAAAGTTATAAATTATGTATAATATTTCTGAGTTAGTATATGTTTCAACTCTATATTTCAGAGCTGTATTTAAGATAATAACTGAAACCATATAAATACAAGGTGCCTCACAAACTATGGACAACCCTCGTAACTTTAAACTGTGTCCGATATCGAAATGCAGTTTTCGCCCAACAACATTCATTGATATCTATCAACCTCCGCAAGTGTTACGTCAGGTATTCCTCAAGGAAGTGTCATTGGACCTCTCATGTTTCTCACCTTCGTGAATGACTTGCCAAAAAATTTAGCTTCAAACGTAAGACTCTTTGCTGATGACTGTATCATCTATCGGGTTATCGAATCAGAGGAAGACGTGTATATTTTGCATCGAGACACAGACAAATTACACTCCTGGGTAAAAACAAATGGCATAGAAATAAATAGTTCAAAAAGTAAAGCCATCACGTTTGGTAGGAGTCAAAGTTATGGTGAAACTGTGTACAAATTGAACAACAAAGTCATACCTATAGTCACATCTTGCAAATATTTAGGAATTCAATTAGATAGTAAATTGAGCTGGGAAAATCAAGTAAATTTCGTTGTGGGAAAAGCCTGGAGATCTCTACATTTTGTTATGCGGATCCTAAAGAAGAGTACAGTGAGAGGTAAAGAATTAGCTTATATGTCACTAGTCCGATCCGTATTAGAATATGGCGCGGTATGTTGGGACCCGTACAGAATATCACAGCAAGGTAATCTAGAAAAGGTCCAGCGCAGAGCATCGAAATTTACTTTCAGAGGATCAAAGAATAGAGGTGCATGGGAATCACTCGAAATGATACGGGTTAAGTTTCGACTCTATGCTATGTACAAAACATACACAGGCTATCCTGCTTTAAATGAAATACACCGTCGTTTAGGAAAACCTACATACTTCGGTTGAGCGGATCACGTGCATAAAATTAAGACAAGAATACAGAAAACGGATGTCGGGAAATTTTCATTTACAAACCGAACTATTAGAGACTGGAACAGTTTGCCTGCGACAATCTTAGAACCCTTTCCTCAAAGCTTGAGCAAGTTAAAAAAAATTAGTTTTCTAGTTAATTATATATAATATATAATAATATTATATTAATTATATGCCTTTTATCCAAAACAACCAATTTTTGGACTTGATCACTTTTACCAATAATCCTACGATATTTGAAAAGCTATTTAAACAGCAAAAAAAAGATAAAAATTGCCATTACATATTTATGGGCTTCCTATTATTGGGGATCCTATTGAATTTTAATTCAATCATCTATGTCCCTGTCTGAAGTTGGGACTCATGGCAGCTGTCTAGGCCAAAGGATGGCCTCGCATACACCTAGATAACCCTAGCAGAAACTTCTACTACATAATACGAACGATGTGTTAGAAAGAATAAATATATCAAGTTTAGAAATTAAGAATACTCTTCTTATTCCCTTATATTACAAAAGTTCAAAATGTTACCAACTCTCTGATATTTGAAAACAAAATAAAAGAGCCGTTTTTGTGAGCTTAAAAAGTCTTCGTACACGCCTGTTGAACAAAACATATTACGTTATTTAATACTGTGTTTGAATTCCATTTGCTTTGATTATTGTCTCTAGTCTTTGCAAAATAGATTTCAGCAACGTTGCCGTAGTCGCAGGGTCAATTAAACTTCGTTCTCTCAGACATGCATGTTTAAGATTTTCTTATTAGACAAACTGTATTTTCTATTTTTAATCTCAGAACTGACCACATATGACCTACAGGGTCATATGTGATCAGTGAATGTCAGGGAATTTAAGAAGTGAATGGATTTGCTTTCTTAGTGTTTTAGGGTAGCTATGATCTAGTGGCGCCTCTAGAGTGACAAGATTAGTAACCAGGGAGGGCACCAAATATAGAATATTTACCGCATAAATGTCCATTACTGGATATTTGATTGATGCACAAGTCTGGTCTAAGGGATCCCAATTCTTGTGTTAATGTTCTGTCTTCATAATTCAAGTTTCTGTTGGGTAAATATATTAATTTATTTATGTTAAAAATGGATGACGATATTCATATCGTTTTGTGAAATTTTTAATTTAAAACACCTTTAGGAATTCTCGAACAGATCCAAATACAACCAATTTCTAACAGAAGCATTACGAAACAAATTTTTTATACACCGTGCTAACATACGTTCCTAACGTGTTTGCCAATGTCAAACTTCAGGCAGACATGATTTGTGACCGACGAGTGCAATAAGCTCACATAAATCCCTCTCACTTTCTTCCCTACAATGAAGAATCCATTCTCGTGTGAAAGGGCAAAGCAGCGGCCACAGACCTCCTGTGACCAATGCCTTGTTGCCAAATCCTGAGCTGTTGCCACTTGCTCGGTTATCGCTTCCCAGCTAGGATAACAAAAATTTCACCGCTGGCTTGAATAGCCGTTACAGCTCTGTCGGAAAATCAGAGTTACAGTGCAGCTGGTAATCAATGGTTTCTCAAAAACATTTGATTGGAAAAGAACACACACCTACTATTGACACAGTTATTCACTTTCTGTTCATTTGACTACCAATACAAACAATAGAAAAGACGGTGTTATTTTTTTGTTTTATTGATAACGGGTACGTAATATATTGCAACTTTTACACTACTATCACTTCATTCTTCTAATAAACCTCAAGGAAACGATGGTTGAGAGAGAAGAAAATATATAATTATTGAGAAGTAAAACGATTTGAACGTAAAAGTAAACGATTGAAAACGTAAAACGATTCCACGTTTACAATTGATTTTAAAGTCATTTGCCAGATACATAATGTACAAAATAAAAAATAAGTAGTGCAAGCTAGAATTTGAACCCCAGATCTTCAACACAATAAGGAGCCACCCAACCAGGGTGGCCTACGATACTGACCAAGGGCAAGTCACTTATGCTGTGTTTTGAATATTACGATGTTCTTGATGCCAGAAAATTCTTTGGAAAAATATCAAAAGCTACTGTTTTTTCAGTCAAAATTCTAAATTAAATGAATTTCAAAATTTAATATTTAAAAAAGATTGCACTTGGAAATAAATCTCCAGTATGTATATTGGTGGAGTTTGAAAACATATATTGTCACCATACAACTCAAACGTTTACAAAAAACACTCATATTTCAAGAAACGTGCACATGAGATGATTTGAAGGTCGAATATTGAAGAACAGATTGCATTAAAAAGAAATATGTATAATTATCTTTCGTCTAACTCAGTGAATTCTTCAGACAACATTCACAGAAGTAACGAATAGTACACAGAAAACTGTCAGAATAGGAAGCATTCGATTCGGTACATTTTTCAGTTTTATAGGAATATCATTATGTCACACATTAGATCTATATATTCCATCTTTTCTCTACAGAAATAAGCCAAAGAACGTTTACTCATTCCTATACGAAGTAGAAACCCCAGTGTTATAGACAAACTTGAAAGCCACTTTGACATATTTTAAATAAAAATAATGTTTAAAAGAAGGACAGTTAAAAAATTTATTATATCCAGTTTTTAGAGAATTTAGTTAAATCGCTTTTAGAAAATTGTTATTAACTCTCATAGTTTTTTAAACTGTTCCAATTTTCTTAACAAATTTATGTAATTTTTTCAATTATACAATTTGTCCGATTTGTTACGCCGGATTCACGCAGAAAGCTTTAAGTTATATTTACTATGCGCACGAATAATATGAAACAACTGAATATTTGTAATATTGAAAAATTAAAACTTTGTAATAGAAATAAGACTTACTATGTTTTTAAGTACACGTTGCAAAGGTTGCGATAGCTCAGTGGCATCGTTACAGTTTTCCCTGTAACGATGACGTCACTGACCGGGAGGCCCTAGAGTTCGAGTACGGACGTTGGTGGATGTTCGTCTGTAGTTACATATTGTATGTAGGTCGAAAAACTTTGGAGCAGGTCTGGAGAAAAGTTTGAAAATGCTCCCGAGGGGCATAAACTAAATCAACCCCAAAATTTAAAGAATTATTTTCAAAATAGCAGGGCCTCGATTCAGGCCAGATCGTTAATGGAAAATTCATTTTGACAAAACGTCTACGAATAGTTTACACACTAGTGTTCACATAGAAACAGACTGACGGACAGTCGGACGTTTTGAAATAACAACACTCTCTTGGTAACTTAAGACCCCAAAACGTGTCTTTCCATTAAAATCTCGACATCGATTGACTGCAACATTACATACATACCTCTATACTATATATATATATATATATATATATATATATATATATATATATATATATATATAGTGGCGGCACTTTCGAATCGACGGAATTATCGTAATGAGATTATAACATTTTGAGAAACAACGCTCACTGAATGCAGCCTTTGTAAGACGCCACTCGTCCGGGGGACTTCCCTTCTCAGCGACCCGCGAAAGATTTACGCCAGGCAGCTGTCTGCCTGGCCCTCGGTGCACCCTCGCCACCCCGGCGTCACAGGCGTCCTATTAACAAAACCCGCTGACCTGCGCTCGCCCCAGCGAGAGGGTGCCTTTTAGCCAATGTTTATCATTAGAAATAACTTTCAAAATTACGAACTCTGACAGATTCCCCACACGTGCACGCACCCAGCGTGAGAGAGAGACAGAACATTTTAATCTTGTGGAAATTTCCAGAGATCCTCGCATGGTGATTGGGCGAGAGACATTTAGAACGTAGTATACTTTGGCCAATTAGAATTATAGGAACTTTGGGAGGGAGCGTTTTTCTTAAGAAGGGGTAACTCGGGGAGGGGGAGGCGAGCTCTGCGGCGCTGCGCGAAGACGCGAACAAGGAGATTGGAAAACGACGTCAAAGTGTTAGGACGTAGATTTTGTGATAGAAAAGAGCACCACGGGTCGCGAAATGGACCGGTGTTCTGGGAATGAGGCTGACCGCCGAGGCGATTGCTGTGCGTAAGGTTGCTCAAGGGACAGTAGCAGATCTTATCCAATCGCGGTGAACAATTGTGATCGTTCATGAACATTAATCCGACGTAATCGCGAAGCGTCACACATTTGTGTATCGGGGTCAGTCACCCACATGTGTTTGCGGCCCTCTGCTTCTGTCTGAGCCGGACCAATACGTCACGCGAGGTATCTTGTGAACGAGCGGAGGAGACGGTTGACTCAAGACGGCGGGGCTGCCATTAACCTGCCAGCCTGCCCAGGAAACTTCGCCCCCATCAGCTGTCTCCAGGCGCCCTAGAGAGGGGCCATTGACCTGCCTGCCGGCCCTTCCCAGCAGCCTGCGAGAGATCAACTCGCAATCACTATATTGTGTATGCCCTAGACCCACGCAATTGGGTACACAACCAAGAAATTGCTCTTCAAGCAGACTTGTAACATTTTTTAATTTTTTATTTGGTGTTAATGTCAGCGAGGCCGCGCATGGCCCAAATTATGTTTAATTTTAAGAATTTCATTTAACAAGTTGAGCTCAACGGGTAGGGTGATAGTCATTTCTTCACCCAGTTTCTTTTTTTTGTCATGTAACTTCCCTGGTTTTGGACCAGAAATAAACCTGTCGTTAAATTCTGAATTATTATTGCAACATCCTTCCTCCTCCACGCATTCTCAACTTATAGAACTGGATGGCGCCCAACCGATCGAGCTCTGCCGGGCCCGTCGAACGTTCGAGAAAACGTCTGCCGGTTACAATATATATATATATATATATATATATATATATATATATATATATATATATATATATATATATATATATATAACTTTCACACACCACAGAGAAGGTTACACGCAAAAAAGAACACCGATTACAGAGCTCGAATTTCCGCGCGTCAGAATGCAGTTCTAATGTTATTTCATAAACAGGGTGTCCGACCAACTATGGACCACCCCCATAACTTCTAACCGATTCAGGATATCGAAATGCAGTTTTTGCTGAACAATGCGGAATCGTGGAGCAAGTAACAAGCCGTAGAGAAATTGTCTATAATATTTTTAATTTTCGAGAAATTTAATCATCTTTGATTTTTTAAATGGAACTATATGTTTTACTCACCAGCAACGGATATACCATGAAAAGAGGATTCAAATGATGTATCACTTGCTAATATATTGAGAGTAACTTGAGTAAAAATGACATGAGATTTTGAATTAAACGAGCAATCGTGTAGTAGCCCTTGCAACTCTCGCTTTTGGGGTAGGTGGCCATCGCAACGTCTAGACTGTTGCGTGGAGAGGAGAGACTGAGAGAGGTGGCAATGAGGGACAAGAGGCATAACTACAGCAATTCTTGGTGTTGACACAGACATCACACTAAGAAATACCAACTTTAACAATCAGAATGGAAGATTTTTTTTCCATTTATTTATTTGGATTTGACTTCCCTTCTAAAATTTAAAAACATCGATTGTTCCAAAGAACGATATAAAAAATGGTAGTGTAAGGAAGATAATAATAAATATCATTTTCAAACTGAACAAGAAGCCAACCACCGTCCCTTCGTTGGTAAATGTCATTTTTCATTAATATGATCACTCGTCCACTTTGCAACCATACGACTGCTGTTCATAAATGGAAAATAAAACGGTACACTTCTGTCTTCTGCATTTTCAAGTTTGTGGCAGTACTTGGCGCTATGAAATGAGAAACTCTCTAATCAGTAAGAGCAGTCACGAATGCAGATATGCATTTTTGTTAAAGTTTGGTAAATTTATACTGATAGAACGGTCAAGAGTATTTCAATTTTTTATTACTTTGTTCTTCTGGTAGTACGTGTTTAAGTAGGAAATTTACCATGAATAATTATAGAAAATGTCTACCTATCTATTATTTGATGAATTAATCAAGATATTACAATGAAAATCTTTAAGCATCATGAATTCGCTTCCCATATTTTAAAATGATGGCTTGTTTCTGCTCTGAGTTCGATATTTGTAAGTTTAAAAATTACCTTTATTATTATTATTGTTTTTGTTATTATTATTATTATTATTATTATTATTATTATTATTATTGTTATTATCGTTTTCGCTACAATATTTTTTTATTTCATTCTTTCCAATTATCGATGATTTGGAATTTCAGAAGAAGAAAAGTTCAACTCAGATGAACAAATGGGAAAAATCTCTCATTCTGATCGTTAAAATTAATGTTTGTTCATATGTTTTTCATTTCAAGGTCATGAATTGCTGCAATTACACCTTCATCCTGCACGGCCATCCCTCTCACACTCCTCTCTTCACAAAACAGTATCAACGTCGCGAAGGCCACCTTCCCAAAACGGCGACTGTTGCAAAGGCTGCCCGTTTACTTGAAAATCTGATGCCAAAAAATCTAATTTTATACTCAAATTACTCTTTAAATACTAGCATATGATACATCATTTTATTCCAATGTTCATAACCTATCCATTGCTGATGAAAAAATATATAGTTCCATTTAAAAAATCAAAGATGATGAAATTTCTCAAAAACTAAAACTATTATAGACCATTTCTCTACGGCATGTTACTTGCCCCATGATTCTGCATTGTTAAGCGAAAATTGCAACTCGATACCCCAAACCATTTGGAAGTTATGGGGGTGGTC
Organism: Teleogryllus occipitalis; assembly: GCA_011170035.1. Taxonomy (NCBI): domain Eukaryota; kingdom Metazoa; phylum Arthropoda; class Insecta; order Orthoptera; family Gryllidae; genus Teleogryllus; species Teleogryllus occipitalis. Next base: position 662,113 of record BLKR01000013.1, read on the forward strand.
TATATATGGTGGGACACCCGGTATAATATAAACATTGGAAACACTATGTAACATGATCGATGATTAATGAAAGTGATTGTAGTATACTGAGCGAATGAATAACGATGACGAAATACGTCTCGTAGTGGAAACTGTTTGTGGTAAACTGGAAATGTTTACTTCTAATAGCGTCAAATTCGGGTAGCTATATTTTCTTAATTAAACCCCAAAATATCCAAGCAGTTATTTCAAACTAAATAAAACTACAATTTTATTGACAATAATACTAACCTGATATGACTTTCTACAAACAATTATAAGGAGATGTGAAATTCTTCATCCTAAATTTTCATCCTAAATCGTTATTTTTAGTTTTAACGATTATGTTAATGTTTGCTACTCAGAAACACGGAGCACGCTTGAAAGAACACAATAAGTAAACGAAATTGAGGATACTATGATTATTTTGTCGTAGTAGCTTCGTTGTTGAAATGACTACTGATTCTTTCATATGCTCAGAGATTTTTTGTGTTTCATTAAGATGACCTCGGCATATACGTACTTCGAAGACTTGTAAGTTTCCATGATTTTGACGCGATAAGCGATGACCTCAAACAATCCACTTAGAATCGGAGGGTAGTGTCAAAAAGCATCGCAAATTAGCAGTTTTGACACGAGATTCAAATTGAATGCTTAATATCTAGTTTAATTGTTACTTTAATGATAAATATACACTTGGTCTTTGAATTTTACTGTCTTTTATTAAAGTGGTTCCATGGAAGTGCTCTATCAGTTCGAGAAAGACAGTATTTTGCAATTTTTGTAAATTTAATGAACATATGAAGAATTGAAAATATGCAATTATAATCTTTTTTCTAATCGAAACAATCAGTAGTAAACTGGACATTTGATAAAGTTCATAAATTGTGCATGGACAATAATATTGGAATTAAAATGTGTATAGGAAATTAATTGGTCTAACAACAGTGTTATTTTATCTGATATCAATGTAATTTCTTCAAAAAGAATTGTGTTAACAGTTGTTAAGTGCAATGTGTGAATATATATTTCAATGAATTTACTTTCATGATCGTACAAGTGTTTCTTCCATGTATTTTTTATTTGAAAATACTTCCACATCTGAACTAGCGGCGCCCGCCATTTTCTACGACGTAATTTTGTTGGGCACTCCCCCCTGCGTTGGGATTGGTTGCGATGATTTTGTGAGGCTCCGCCTGCGACGTTTCGTCATGACAAGGGCTGCCCAAGCCGTGAAAAAGCTGAACATAGCCGCAGACGGCCCCGATCAATTTATGTTTCCAGTACTGTACGTACATTAAATTTACTGCACGTGTGAATTAAATTTTCTGTACATGTATTATATTAAATTTCATACACTCATGTGTACCCCCTTGAACAGAATATGGGTGATGCCCTATGCGGCCAAATCTGGCTTTTCCACAGCTTGAACAACCATCGCTGGACACTTGACCAATCCTGGCGTCTAGGCCTAGCCGCTCTTATCATTGGCTTTTGCTTCAAGTTTCAGACACTTCCCCCTTCCTCCCCTCGACGATTTTCCTCCTCGTTATCTCAAAGGGGCGGAGCAATTTCTGGGGTCAGTGACGCTGCCTCGCTACCGTGAGAAGGGGGTAAGAGGAGAGGGAGTAAGAGGAGGTAACAGGAGAGGGCACGGAAACGAAACGGATTGGTGCGCGCGGGCGCGAGGATCACCCCGCCAATTGCACTGGACGCTGGCCCTGTCAACCCCGTGGACGCTGCCGAACCAAGGGGCAGCGGGTCACGGGAAGGGGCTGTGACATTTTTTATCGAGTTCTTTACCATGAAAATTAAGTCTAATTTATGGTATCTAATATTGTCAGAAATGTGCGTCAGATTAAATTAATAGTATTAAATATTTGTTTCTTACAAACTATTTCAAAATGCTAATGGTTCTAAAGCAAGGAAGACTAATTATTATATAATAATTTTCGGGAAACACAATATAATACATTTACATAATATAGACATTTCCTATCAAGCAAATTGAAATTCATGTTCACGTTTTTAAAAATTTCTATTTTGACATTACTACACCTTTATTAAGGAAATGTAAGCAATGCCCACATTTTATTACGCGTTATGGAAATCTAATCGTCCATGGTGCATACAAACAGTGATTTCGTTAATCAATTAAAAACCACTGCCGGATGTCCCAAGTAAATTATCATAGCAAAATTGCTATTGTTAATATTGTATAGACAATTTGTAAAATTGATGCAATTTTATAGTGATAATCGGTGAAAAAGAACTAGGGAACCTTTCATTAGAAATATTGCGAAAAAATAATTGTCTTTATTCTTCATATATTTTTCAAAAGTTACTATATTTCTGTTACACTGCTCAGAAGATTACATCTATCCCTTCCCAGTGATATTAATAGCAAAATTGTAATAATTGATATCGTTAATAAACAGCTAATAATATAAACAGCAAATTTTTAATTTTTTTAATTTGTGGAAATCTACACTGAAGTTAAATATTTTCTTAAATATGTTTGAATAACCACATGCTAAAAAAAGAATAAATTTGAAAACCTTAAAATGTTACGAACAATGGAATTTTCTTAAAACGAGCTGTTAAGAAGGAAGCAAAAACTTGTTTGAATAAACTTTAAAGAGATTGAGTATTTAGTTAAAAAATTTCAATGCCGGGACAATTTTCCAATTAAAAATTTTAAGTGGAACACAGTGTCTCCGTATTGTATTATCTTTCCGTTCATGTCAATCACACCGTTCTTGTTTTCTAATGATTAATTGTGAAATAATTTTAGCCATTGTAGATATACGCATGACAAATAGTTTGTGCTCATAAGATCCCAATACATGAATGTGTATCGAACCTGAAAATACATTTGGTTTTAGATCAACACGGAAAACAGTAGAGTTTCATTGAGAGCACTTGTCCTCAAATCTGAAAACTTAACTACTGTCTTTATTATTTACACAAAATGAAACTTCATATCTTCTTAAATAATCTAAATGAAATATGCATTGTGTTCAAATATCTTGAAAATTAAATACTGCAATATTATTCGCAACTGTTTCTGAAAATTTGTGACGGATGGATAATTTGATTTTAGATCATATGGTTATTATGATTGAGGTTTAAAGGCACTTCAACATTTAAGGTCACTGGAACAAGTGTCTGTTTTTATTAAGAACATAAATCCACTGTGATAGAAGTCAGTTAAAATAATTTTTATTAATTACAAGATTAAAAGAGTAAAAACATAGTACAAAATGACTAATTTTAAAATGAAATAAATGATAAAGACGGAGTTACATGAAAAATGCAAAATTAGTGTATAAAAGGCATGTTAACAATTATCCCTTTCACGCAGATTAGATTTATAAATCCATATTCTCTATGAAAGTTTAAAGAGTTTGCGGAGGACAGTAGCCAGCATCTCCTCCATAGTCGACAAGCTATGCCTTCTTCGGCTCTTTCATTATCGCAATGCACAGGAGCATGCTTTACGGTAAGGTCTGTTCTTCATTTCTGGGGGGTGGGTAACTGCGCGAGATGTCCGTGCGAGAAGTGGCAGTGCCCGATCCGAAGGCGAATTACAATTATCGCCCCGGGTCTAGAGCCACGGGATGACTACGACAAGGGTCTTATGATTATTGTGAGTTTGAAAAGAGTTCTGCCACTCTGTTTGCACTCAAAATGCAACGTTGGATAAAAATATTGGTAGTAAGCGCAGATATTACCATAAAGAAGTCTTTCTGGCTTCCTCGTGGCCTACTTTACTACCTAGGCAGAGCTCTCATTTCCACTTACCCCCCACGTGGCCAGGGACACAGGAAAAAACGTAATTCAAATGACGGAGAATTAAGCGATATCTTCGATGTATTTGATGTCAAAGGTTTACAAGGAGAGAAAGAGGAAATGGACGACCAGGCCGTAGCTGCCTGAGTTCGAAGGGCCGCGGGTTCGAATTCCGCCTCGAACATAGATGTGTGTGTTCGTGTTGTCCTTACCTGTTCTCCCTACAGTAAACCCCAAAGATAAACCATCACAGTGGTCGTTATATGACTTAGTAGTTAAAAAGAGACATTACAAATATATACAAAAAAAAACAACTTCCAATCATCAAAGAAAATTTCACATTTTTGATTTCGACCTTTCGATAATCGTTGCCTAATAAAACCTAAGGACTCTATTTCCCTGGGCAAAATAGTATTATAAAACGGAAATGTATTTAATCCGAAATTAAATTTTCATATATTGTCATCTAATTCGATTATTACTTTAACTTAAGATTTCAGCTCTCTCAGAGATTTCCTACAATATTGCAATGATATTAATTGTAGCCAATACCTATTTTATTCACACTTTCTCTATTTCGTTGGTCAAATGAACACATTTATTTTAAACTGAGTACCACTGAATTTCTTGAATGAATGAATTATGAATGAGTGAATTATGAATGCTCTTCCATTACAATATTTCCATTGTTTTTGAGCTGAGGAGCAGTGACGGAAAAGAATTGGCATAATATTGAGTTGAGACTTCATTCAATATTTTACTCTATTTTACATTCTCGAATGCGCAGCATACTGCAGAAACAATGATATCGAGTTAAAATGGTATTTAGGGGTTTTGAAGGAAAATTGGACTTTTGAAATCCTGAACTCCAAAACATATTTTTAAAAAAGACTCTTCGAACATGTATTTATTTTTAGACTGGTTGTAGGAAAAAGATCTCCTGTGTACGCATTGTACCGCAAAAAAAATTAAAGCATTACTGACTTCTAAATATATGTATTCTTTTTCAAAATTGATTTTTGATTATACTAGCAAGTTGATTGAGACTGAATTTAATGTGAATCCAATATTTTTCGGGGGTACGTTCCATTATGCGCATATTGCATTATTGAAACTTTCTGAAAGCGAACTCTTTCTTTTTTGTTACACTCTTCATTTGTGATGAACCTGACCTGCCGCATACGGCAACCCACGCATGTGAGCAATGCGCGCAGCACGCGGGCCGGATACCTCACAAAAAGGGGGAAAACACCGTCACACAGAAGTGTGTCGGTAATCAGCTGACAGGTGTGCGCGTTAAATTTATAAATGATGGGCGCCAAACGGGACCTGGCACCTGGCACCGGCATATGAGAACCTCAGGGGTGAGCACTCTTGAATGAGGGCATGCACTGGGTTTGCTACTATTACTACTTTACAATAATTACAAGGTTATGTTCCAGCTTAAGTGTCAATCGCCTGAATGGCGAGAACACGTTTATTGCTTTTTTTTTCTGATACAATTTGGTCGGAAAGTCTCTTAACTTAAACTCTATTATTATTTTTTTTTACATCAGATGACTCATTTTTGAATGTCTTTAGAATTAGTACAAAATGATAGTCTTTGAGTCTACCTCTTTCGATGATTGCACATCTGAAGTCGTCCTCAAAACAAACGCTGCCGTGAACCGCGTCGTAGCAGGGCGCAGCCAGCCGGAAGCAGCAATACGTGCGGTGCTATCGTTCCTTCCCGTTCCAATCCTTCGCCGATCCGCCGCCCGAAGTCAGGAGGTGGATGAAAAAGCTCCGATCGGTGGGAATCGGAGGGGCCGTCACACGCCACCCCTACTCCGTACCGGTTCAGTCTTGATAACTCGGCTGCACAATCGATCCTTACGGATCGACGCCGGCCCGTTGAAATGGAATAAATTCCAGTTTTGTGCTTTCAAACGGGGCCGCCTGCACTCCGTTGGTCGACCAACTCTAACTGCTGGCTCCAACTACCTCTCCTCAACACAGCAGTCTCTTTCCTATGCCCTTCTCTCGCCTTCTATCTGTGTTCTGCCAAAAATCCTCCTCTCTCGAGCTTCCTGCATCGCATCCCCACTCTCTTTTCTAATTTTGCACATCGCTCCTTCACGTGATCGGAATTTTAAATGTTATTGGTCGAAATCTCAGTTTCTCGAATATTCAACGCGAGTCGGAAGCCGATAGGGCATTTTCTAACTAACGTCATTTTCTGGGCGCCTGATTGGTGGTCTTTGTTGTGCGTGTGTCTTGGCCAATACACCAGAAATGAACAAAGCAGTCCTTTCTGCTGTCTCCGTGATGATTATATAAGTCCTATGGGATTACTCAGACAGTAGCCGGGATCTCTATAATTCGCTTGTTCCGGTGCCTAGTGTAAACGTGGGCGGGCAGCCGCCCGCTCTTTGCCTGAAGAGCTGTCCCCGGGAGACAATCCCACCCTAGTAAATCTTTGGTTAGAACGACAGGCACATGTTCGCGCGTCTTGCGCTGAGCCGTGTCAAATTAGGGACTGTCCTAATTGGCGTGACCGAGGGGTGAGTTTGGGTCCGGCGACCAGCAATGGCCTCATTGCACATTCGAATACACTATACCGTTATTACAAATACTGTAGTAAAGGTCACATTTTATTAATATCTCTGGGATTTTTTCAACATTACAATTATTAATCTGTTTCAAATTTCTCATGAACTCTTGGCTCGCCTCGGTATAATTAATTCGCAAAATGAAGTTATAAAAAATTGTATAAACGTTTTCCAAATTTGGAATATTTTTTTTGCAGTGAAAGCATAAAAATTTTCCGTGAACGCATAATCTAAATTTTCTCAAATATTGATCAATTGTACTTTCTCCCTACGGAGTAGAGAAAGTTACGTAATGCTGTGCGAAAAAACGGCGAATTTTCTGCAGAAAAACTCATATTACAAGGCCCTTGAAAATGGATAAATCCTCGAAAAAATGGATAAATCCTCTTGCTAAATTTAGAAAAAATCCTCCAAATTGTGGTGTAGCCAGAATCCATGTTTTGTGAGTCGTTGCTAGCGAAAAATCGACTGACGGCAAAACGTCCGTCCGTCCGTCCCTGAACAACGCTACCGTCTAAACCGTTCAGCCGATTTTCTCCAAAATTGATACTCCCCAATCGATCTGGCTGATGTCGCAGCCCCTTGAATATGAAACCGATATTCAATTTGGGGGGTACTTTACATGAAGCCCCTGTGACATTTTTGAAATGTTCAAAGAAATGGCTCCATAATTTTTGATTAAATTTTGTTTTTGGATAGTGTGAAGTACGTTTAAGAGAATATTGCAGATCTCATGTTCGTTGAAAACTGATTTTTCGAAAATCGCAAAAGATCAAAATTATTTCGAAGTCTTCCTACAATTAAAATATTGAAATTTGAGATTTTTTCCCTTGATGAAATCTATTTCTTAAAGATAAGATTTTTAAATAAGGTCATGTACACTTTTTCAGAAATTTGAGTATTTTCCGCGTATGCTTCCGTGAAAATACGGGTGAGAAAGTACGCGCTGTTTTAGCACCACCAGTATTCTTTAAAACTGCCCTACTTCTAGACATTAGGCTCTTCTCGAATAATTTCAAGTCCCTTTCCAGTTTTATTATGACAATGTGGTTCTGAAGTACGCACGAGAAAAAGAAAAAATCTTGTACTTTCTTTCCTATAGAGAAAAGTTCGCATTCTATTAAAATCTAATTATATTATATTATACCTTATAATATATATTTTTATATTATTTTATATATTACATTATATTAAAACTTAAAAAGAATCTACCTCTGAAAACGAAGAAAATATATTGAAACGATTGTGTTCCATTTAATCATAGGTTTTATTGTATTTAACTACTTTTCTAAGTGGTAACTAAAGTAGACACCGCTTTAGCCGAATGGTTAACGTCATAGAGACCCTCTCGACTTGCTAACGTTGTGAAATTGAATCCAGAAGGTGAGGGTGTTTTTTCTTCTGTTATGGTGTAATTTCAGTAGTAAGTTGTCCAATATTTTGTAATTAATAATAATTTTTGAAAAGTCTCAAGGGCCCTAAAAAGGGCCGGTTTTGTCATCCATCAGTACGACGACCAGAAGCCTCCGTTCTCTACTACCTGACCGAGGCGCCGGGGTAGAGAACGGACCAGACGGGCATGGTCCTCTTCGTCTCCACCCACACGTTCTCAATAGGGTTCATGTCGGCACCGCAAGGAGGCCATCGAGAAGCTCGACTTGGTCCTGGGTCGCGAACCATTCTTGAACCAATTGCGACTTGTGAACTGGAGACTGGTCCTGCTGGAAATTAATGATTCCATCGGGATAAAGCACCCGCACGGAAGGGACCATGATATTCTCCAAAATCTGCACATACAGCCCACCGGTCAGACCCTGTCCATTTGGACCTTGGTCGATTCTGTGCAGCATTCCTACCCCACATGCGCTCATCCAACCCCAACACGCAACGGATACGCGACCCGAACGCCAGGCCCTGGCCACATATTCCGTATTGTGACGTACTAGAATGAAAAACACAAACGACTGTTCTGGTTGATATTTACAATATATTTGCAGTATATTTACAATTAATGTATAAAGATTATAATACAAAAATTTAACCCCTTGGCAACCTTTCAGTTCTCTTAGCCGCGAAACCCCGCGACCGTCCCTAGGCCTCGCCCAGAACCACTGCTTCGGAAGCAGCAAAAAGCAACGCGAGGTGCGAAGCTGTCGGACATAGAGTCCCGTAACTACACCAGTTACATGGCCTGTCACCAAACCGATCTTCGACCTGAATATCACGTGCAATGATAGCACTGGAGATACCTCTCGTCTTTCGACACCCTGCGTATCCCGCGAGGCGCCTGTCGGCGCAGTCTTAAATATCCGTTGGCTCGCCCCCACCCTACAAGCAGCGGGCGTCATACGGCTCGCTGGCCAGCCCTTCCAGGGCTGCAACCGACATATCTTAAACTCGCGTCCGCGCGCGTCCTTTTCAGGGATTTTCCAGCCGGGATTCCTACGGGGCTTTCCAGCCGGCGCGGCGTGGCGCCGCCGCCCTACACCCCCATTCTACATCCGGCTTAGAGCTGGTTTCCCCGAAAGGGCCCGACGCAGCGGCGCCGAACCACGCGACGCTACAGTATTGTGCCGAGTGCCGGGTGGCCGAAAGACGCGTATCGGACCATCATTTGCTGATGAAAATATACATTCGTCAGAGAAAATAACATCTCCCCAATCGCGATGTATATTTTCTTCAGCAAAAGCTAGTTGATACACCATTTGCTCATCTGTGAGCTTCTGTTTCTGAGCAGCACGTCGGGATCTTAAGCCTGCATCTCTCAGGCGCCTTGAGGGGAGTAGGTACTGCCTATACAGCCCCATGTTAAATTACCTTATTTCAGGTTCGCTTAGCTTCAACATTCTCTTTCCTAGCCAATTCAAATTTTAAATACATACTTATTAGGGTCTCTTTGTATGATTAAAATATTTGCCATTTCCATTACTTTCATATTTATTACAAGAAAAAAAATATTTTCATAGTGGAAAAAAATACAGAAATTTTTCAACTATATCTGCATCTAGATCCAAAAACAATGATTTATTTTAAATGAATACACCTTCAATCAGTAGACTTAATTCACTTCTATAACTGGTATAAATTTCATTTGAATATCTGTATTCATTTCAGAGGTAAGCGTACCTAAAAAATAAAAATTACAAATATCGGGAAATGACACTTAAAGTTTGAAGTAGTAATTTAACTGACCTTAGTATCCACCAGGTTCATATAATGATTTTGAATCTTCCTCATCATCATTAGATATTCTTTTCTTCTTCCTCAGTTCTCTAACTTTAATTTCAATAGATTTATTAGCCTTATATATTCTTAATTTGTCTATCGCTTCAAATGAAGTAACTGTGTTGTAGCCTGCACTGATACCTAAATCTTCTAAAACATTTAGCCTTCCCATGCATCCCTCATTAAAATTAATAACAGCATCCAACACTCCCAATTTTAATGTCATAAACCCTACAAACACACCCTTTGGAATTCTGTTCCAAATTAAATTATTAAAGGATTCATTGACATTTTGTGTCTTTCCATGCAAACACCTTTTTAATAATTCTGGTTTGGAAAGATCTCTATAAATTGGTTTTATTGCTTCCATTACATCACTAGGAAGGCCATGATGTTTATAGTTTTGTGGGTCTTTATTATATTTACACCAGGAATCTTTCGGACACAAGGAATGCATGGGATTCTCATCCGTTGAAGCTTTATGGAACCAAGTACACCATACGGCTTTCCTCATTGCTTCTAAACTGTCAGTATTATTTCTAATTGCATTACCATAATAGTCCTGCAGTTTGTTTATTTCACCTCCTGTTAATCTATTCTTTCCACCTATTGGTTTCCCATCAGCCAGCTTCTTCCCCTTCATATCTTGCACCACACGTCTTAGTCTAGCACCCATTCTTTTGTGCACATGCCCAACACATTCAAGTTTATTTATTTTAATGTCACCATAGGGTTTTGATTCTACAACAGCATTGTACCCTTTACTGTCTCCATCACCCAAATATTCAGTGCACTGAACACCTCTCTTTTCCGTAGACCTATTAAAAATGTTTACAGCACCTTCCACCTCCATCCCACCTGAAGAACCACTGTAGTTAATGACACAATTACTTTCATGTTTTTCAGTGTCTTTAGATTTATTGCAACCATGGCAATATTTTGTCAGAATGTCAACATCAAGCACTTTTCCAGTATCCACACAGGTTGCTGTCACAACACCATTCAAACTTTTGTGACCTCTTCTTTGCCAGCTTCCATCAACAGCAACAGCAATTTCTGTACAGCCATTGTTCTCTTCTACAGCTTCTAATGCTGCTTGCTTCATTGATATTTCAGCACATTTTTCAACACTAGTTGATATTGCTGTCATAGCTGACTTAAATTTTGTAGCAGGGTTAGGTAGATTCATTGCCCCGCACAGCACTTTGCCTCCTTCTCGTCCCTTGCCAATGCACCGTAAACCATACACAAACCTTAAATTAACCTCAAAGCCATTGCCAGTTTTCTTTGATGTATCAAAGCACAGATTGTGTTTGCAATTGTCACAGATAATGACGAGACTGCAGGCCAATCCCTTTCTCTTCTTCACAACTTCACCAACAGTTAAACAATTTTCACCATCACAATATTTACATTTTGTAAAGCTGTTTACAGCAATTGACAGCATATGTAAATCAATTAGCTGATATCCACTTTTCAAAACGCCGTCGTTCATTTGCATTTCCTCAGAGAAATCGTTGTTCAAGCATTTTCGAATGGACAGTTTCCTCTCAGCAGAGCTGACTTGCTTTGGTTCCACTTGCACCACTGGAGTTGGCGTGGTAATATTGTCTTTCACATTTTCATTCTTTTTGATATTGTGCTGATTCTTATGCACTTTTCTTACCCCGAACTTCTTAATTCGCGGCATATTCGCGGCACTATATAAATACTTTACGTCACTTCACAAATAAATACTTCACTTTGCAATGCAGATCTACTCACAAGTCAAACTCACAAATTCGCGCAATACAGAAAACAAACAAAATACCAGAGAGAAACTACGGAAAGTGAGTTCCATGGTGGAAATAAGTGTAGCCAACACTTGAAAAGATAAATTTCTTTCTATATCTGAGTGCTTTCACAAATTCAACACACACAAACACGTAAATAGATGCAGGACAAATGCTTTTGTGAAAAGGGGGCGTGGCCATCAAGTGTTGACATTCAGAGAAATGTATAAAAAACACATTTCTGGTCGGATTTTAGCAAAATAAAAAGTAGCACCAAACTCCTAAATACACAGGGAATGAAATTACGTAAAAAAGGGAAAATCGAAAATTTGACCTAAAATGGCTGTACCTACTCCCCTTAATACAGTGTGAGTACTGCCAGGAAAATTAACACTCCGCCTCAACTGGACAGAGTTCATGAATGGCCTCGCTCGCGCTTCGGCAACCGAAAGGTCATCCTCAGCCTCAGTCGAAACCCTCCATAAACCAGTTCCAGGGCGACGTATAACCTCTCCCTACTGCCTCCACTGTCTAATTCAACGCGATGCGGTACTAGGGGAAACACCGTACTCTCGCCCTGCTCCTGCAGCACTATAATAGCTTCAACAAGAGCGACAACTCGCTCCCGAATTGACCGTCCATGATGAGGCATGGCTCTAGAATAAAGGGTTGTACTGTCAAACATCACAGGCTCTCACATGACGTCAACGTAGTGACATGTCACGCTCGTGTTTTTCTTCCAGAAATACCGGCATGAAATGTTCACTCAAGTGGGACCCGTACGGGATGTGTTGGGTGTAATGGTTAGCAGCCTGGCGTTCTGAACTGGCAATTTTGAGTTCGAATCTAGAAAAGGACGATCTGGCAATTTTTTAATTGAAAATAAAGTTTGCTTGCAGTTGGTGGCTACAACATTTGAGTTCAGCGTAATTTTTTTGTTGTCTTCCTGCAAATGGATATTGAAGATAAAGATATTTTCCTTAATAAAATCTCTTGATGAAAGATATTGGAATAAAGGAATCTATAAATATTCGAAAATATGAGGAGTTTTCGCGAATTTCTTATTGAAATACAGGCGATTTTCAATTTTTAAAATATTGTTTTCTAAAAAAACCGCTACAATTTTTTATCAGATTTTCTCCTCCTATGTATCAAAGGACGGTAAAAGAATGTTCTGGTTCTATTTTCGACGAACTCTATATATTTTTGAAAATTGAAAAAAGTTAACTTTTCAAAACTACGAAATTGAAAATGGAGATTTTACTGGTTGAAAACTCTTTTCCCAATTCATGTAATGGTATAATATTGCGGAGCAGTGACAAATTAGAGAAGCAAGTATGTGCTGTTGCCAGTGGCGGCTCGTGGGTGTTCGCACGTTCGCATGTGCCCACCCAAATTAATTCGGTGCCATTTCTCTTAAAGATCTCTTAACAAGAGGGAATACAAGTCCTCTCAGAGCATTTACGAAACATGGTATTTCAAAACACGCGCCGTTCGGAAGCTGCGATTGCCGGTCCGTCCGCCTTTCTTTCGTGAAAGCCTACGGGAGCACACTCGGGAGAATGCGACCCAGGAAACGGCGTCCTAGGCTGCCGCGGGGCTGCAGGAGAAGGAGGGGGGAACAACGGTGGCTTATGGAGGACTGGAGCAATCCCCACGCGGTGCTCCTTCTACGGCGCAGGCGCAATGGCGATCTCGGAAAATGCCTTGACGTGACTCGAAGATATTGCACCGAACCCGGTCTCCCAGACGTACCTTTGCTTACCTGGGCTCGTGTGGCCGGCTAGCTCAGGAAGCATGTAGAGTAAAGAAGAATAGATGGTGGACGGATTTTTAAAAAATTATGATGATGAATTTAAAATTAAATTATTGAGAACACCAATGGACTTTAATGAAAAACTTAAATTTTAAGCATACAAAAAATCAAGGTCTGAATAATTACTTCTTCTATTTTTTTATGCTATAAAACTAATGTATTACAGGGAACTTAATAATGTAAGGAAGTCGCCAATGCGCGGCGAGCACTTCCTTGATAAGAGTTTCTTTAAACAAGCGTCGCGCTTGAAGGGCGCACTGAAGATCTTGCCGCAGCTCGACAATCAAAACACAGTCACCGTTCGCAGGCAGGTCCGCTGGGAGGGGCAACTTCTACAGGTCGCCGAACCTCACACCAGGCGGCGTGGCCCGTGGGTGTCGGGGAAGGCCCTTTGAGTCCCGCGTCGGCGGCGGTGGTTGCGGTGGCGCATCGTGACCACGGCGACGCGACGGCGGCAGCGGCCACAGCGGCGGCGCAGTGACGGCGACGATGAAAGCGACGACCAAAAGCGACGACAGCTCAAGATTCAGGTGTCCAGCAACGCGATTATACTCGTTGCGTGAATTGTGACGGGCGACGCGGGCGTGGTCGGCAGAGATCAAAAGAGAATATATTCGACAAATGAGCAATAGGAGGAACTACTCGTCCTCAATTTAAAGCAAAAAGGGGCACTGCCCTTCTCCGGCTCTACTGCTCTGCGAGCTGAGCGCACCTCAGCGTTCACCTCTCCTACCCTTCTGCTCCGCCTACTGATCTCTCTCTACTGATATCTCTCACACCGTTCTGATCTGGCTGCTCGGCGCATGCCAGCGCTCGCAAGTCTTTTCTCCCCCCCCAGTTTCCCAAATGTTCTAGAAGTTTCCAAAATTTTTCTAAAACATGCTTCTATTGGCGAAAGGTTCCTACGTCTTACTTAAATTTGGTCCAATAATATCTTACGTTTCGTCGGTGTGTTGAGCGGAATTTTCCATGAGGCGCTCTCACTCGCACACTTTTCGTAAATAAACGCAGGTGGTCCCTCCCAGAGTTTCCAATCTGCGCAGCCCCCCTTCCCAGCTAGATCCCCAGGGATATACCCGCGTCGGCGTTGGCGAAAACAAACACAGTTTCCCCCCTTTTTTGCTTGGCGCCGAGATGTCGCGACAGCAGTTGTGCGTAACGAATCAGCCGCCCGACGGCTCAGAAAAGACGCAAAAGCGCCAGTGCGTGATTACGCAAGTGAGATATCTCTCCACTTAAATGAGCTTTCGCACTAGCGCGGGAAACGCGAACGCATTGCTGTGCAGTGTTGCATTCATAAAAATGTTAATTGTATATAATATGTATATTCTCTTGTGTTTTAAAGTGAGTTGCAATTACAAACCATTCCGAAGTATTCAATCCCGTAGAGTATTTTGTAAACGAAGTATTAGGCTATGTTTCAATGTGTTTTGAGAAACCGAAATCAGAGAGTTCTTTTTCTGTCAAGGGTGTTTGTGCAACTGACAATGAATAGCGTTGAAAATATGAAACGTAAGAAATCCATTATTTCAATGAAAACGACAGAAAAAATTGCTGAAAAGAAACAATGGAATGGAATTGTTTGGCATCCTATCAGACTTCAAAAGATGATTTGTGTTTAATTGTCATTATTGATGTTAATGTGTGTAAATGCATGCATGTAATGTATGTGAGTGTGAGTGTGTGAGAGAGAGAGAGTGTGTGTGTGTGTGTGTGTGAGAGAGAGAGAGAGAGAGAGAGAGAGAGAGAGAGAGAGAGAGAGAGAGAGAGAGAGAGAGAGAGAGAGAGAGAAAGAAAAACGTTGCACACCCTAATGGCATGACCACGAGCCGCCACTGGCTGTTGCAGTAAAACTACTTCGTTGTTTGTTGCCTTATAAGCATTATAATTTCTTGAAGAAGCAATCAATCAACTATTTGCAAAAAATTAAAATATTGTTAGCATTATACGAGTCATTCAATTTTAGGTTACAAGTTTTCATGAATAACGAATGCAAGTTTGACCGACAATTTTCTTAGTTGTGCTAATTGGTTTTAAAAATCACGCAGTTACTTGCTTAATACTACGCGGTTCTATATTTCAGACTGGTGTTTCGCGACCGGTTACAGTTCAGTCTTATCGCGTAATGTGGAGATCACCTTGAAGATATGAGAGGGGACAAGATAACCACTTCGCAGGATAGAAGCTACTTCGCAAGCCGTACACAGTAGGCATACGAATCGAAATACTTCTAACTAGAATCAACTATAGAATAGTATCGCGCTGATGACTCTGCATTATTATCAAGAATGTGAGTTTGCTGTAACCTGAAGTAAATGTAGTGTGACATAAGAACCATTAATTTCAAGATAAAAGTCATTGTACAATACCCCTGACGCTGTAAGGTACCCATGTGATAGCTCCGTGGATTAAGCGCGTAGTAGGTAGAGGAATGGGCGCCAGATCAAATCCTGCCGAATAGGTGTTTTTTTACCTGATGCCTGGAACACGTTAATCGCTGTCATCACGAGGGAGACATTCCAAAATTCTTGCAAGGAGGAACAAACTTTTTTTGTAAATGCTAATATGATTAAATTTAGATTGTGTGCTGGTATCTTGTGTTCCAAGCAATGTGACGAAACGAAATTGGAAAGAGATAGCTAAAATATTAATAGTGTCTCAATTGCAATATCATTATCATAATTTTACATAATCGTTAGAAATAATATGAAAAAGTCTATACGAAGTTGTATAATCACTAGTAATTTACCTATTTAACAGTTCTAGAGATAATCACAACCCTTAGTAAACCTCTGGGTTTATTATAAAATTTTGTAATAAAGGTAATTTCTTCGTTCTTTTAACAACTGAGAAAGGAATATGAATTTTTTACACGTTTAACAAAGTTCCTTAGAGGCTATTACGAACTCATTAAAATTACCATTTTGTGTTTGTGTCTTTGTGATAAATGCTAACAGAACGCATCCCCTAATTGTTTGTAACAATTGAGAATTGTAATTCTTTTTTGATCTTCTTAAAACGTTTAATGTAAGTCTTCGGTTGGTGGAACACCATATCAAAATGTATTAACTCCAAAACATAATAAAGTACGATTTGAAGTGGTCATGTGAAAGAAACCAATATTTTTTATTATTATCTCCATTTTTAAGTAAACAATGTTTTGGTACGGCATATCTTTAGTGCGGGGTAGACAGACTAAGCGATCAGCATTCATTCAGTCCCAATTTTCACAAAAAAATAAGGAATTTTAAATAAATTATATCCAATGATTATTCGACATATTTGTATAGGTAAACCAATGCACAAATCACCTGTCATTAGTCTCAATATAGGAAAAAACAAGGAGGTGCGAATTTGGGATCTCAAAATTTCGGGGATAAAATCGGTCTTTGAAAGTTAAATTTTGATCTTATGATAAAATTCATAAATAAGATAACGGAGAGTTTGATAAATAAATATAATACCATGTATTGTTAAAACATCAGATGCCCTAATATTGCTTTTTCCAGAAATTGTTCTGATTAAGAACGAATATGTTTTTGAGAATATGATTTCTATTACGTCTTCAACGTTACTCTCAGAGAAAATGGAAAAATTTAAGAAAAAAAAAAATTATTTCGTATTCGTGGAAACATTAAGACTTGCAGATTACTGAACGACTAATAACTCTCTCTGTAGATCGTTTAACATCGGATTATAGATCGGAAGTACGGAGGATCAAGTTCTGCTCGCTGCCTTTTTTTTTCTTCTGTTCCACGTTCTGTTTTAACTAAGTCAGAATTAAAAAGTTCGAAGGAGTTTTATCCCGCTTTATTACAAATACTTATAAAAATGTGTATTTATTTATATTCAGTTAATAAGAATTTAACCTAACCTGGCTTGCAACTATGATAGTGAACGTGTTGACATACATTTTGCATTCACTTCCAAAAAAGTTTGTCACCACTCTGTCACTGTTTATGGGAAATGAAATGTGAGGAAATGTTTATCCCCTTCGTAAGTGATACCCATATTGTGACCTGAAAACCGTATTAATTGAGTACTAAAGATGTAATTCCCTCCGGCCGGGATTCGAACCCGCATCTTTCGATTTACGACCAGTTGCTCTGACCTCTGAGCTTCCGAAAAAACGTGTTTTACAGTTGGGTTCTTGGGTTCGTGTATTCCCCACGCATTTGATATTTGTCACCACTCTGTCATCATTTACGTAAGTCAAACATGAGGGAAGGTTTGAACCTTTAAGTAATTGATATCGAAGTTGTGACCGTTACACAACGTTGTGCCCAGATTGAGACAAATTACTCGTTTTTTCGTGTTTACATAAATGCATTCATATTTTGCAATATGAATCATTTATATAAAAAATAAACTCACCTTGAAATGACAGTACTGCAGAAAATTCTCAGTACTTTTTTTTTGTATCTCACGTTTTGGAACTGCTGTAATAACCTTAAATGGATTTTGAACTATGATAATTCGACATCTCAGCACAAAACAATATTTGTACTCCTCGCATTTACTTGATCGTATACGCAAGTATATACGGAGTAATATACGTAGTATAGAGAAAGTTATGTAATGCCGCGGAAAATCGATTTCGTGATTTCAATGGTAATACACGTTTTGGAGTTCCCTGATACCGAAAAAGTGATTTTATTGAAAACGTCCGTCCGTCTGTGAATACTACTAAACCACACGTACGATCCTTTCCAATTTGAAAAAAAACCTGTTCTTCCGGCTGTAGTTGAAGCTTTGAAATTTTGGGGTACTTTACATGAAGCCCTTCGGACATTTTCAAAATTTTCTCAAAAACGGCTCCAATTTTTTTCTTTAAATTTCTTATATGCATAGAGTAAAATACACTTAGAAAGATGACAAAGGTCCAATTTTCACGGTTAACTCTGAATTTTCGAAAATCCAAAGTTTGAATTTTTTGGGGCGTCAACCTACAACTACAAAATTGAAAACAGAGATGTTTCTTTCAAACGAAATTTGTTGTCCATAAATCGTTCTTGCATAACGGTCATGTAGGCTTTTTTGAAATGTTGGTATTTTTCTTGCAAAAGTGCGAGCAATATTTATAATTTTAAAGAATGGTTTGAAATGCAAAACTGCATTGAAACCGCTTTTCTTTTCTTTACTATTAAAACGTTTGGAAACCTATTTTGTGAAATCGTACTTTTTACTGTTTCTTTCGTTGTAAGGAACATTCCTGTCTTCCGCAAGCAAAACTCAACAAGTATCACTCGTCAACACATCCTAATATGTGAAACATTGTATAAGTGACTGCGGGGAGTGTCATGTAGTTCAGGTGCTACGGTGCTTGAAGAACCGGAGGACTCGAGTTCAGGTCCTGGCAGTTCATGCAATTTTTTATTTTTGAAAATGTGTGAGATTTTAATTAACACTTTTCCTTTTCAATAATTTAAGGTATGCGGGTAAGGTATTTAAGGTATGGTATTTGCGGTCGTCGTTTGAGAGTTTTAAAAAACTAGTGAAGAGGTAAAAGTGTAACATTTGTAATACCGTGTGGCCCACCTAAGATGTTCCCATCAATTTTCTCCTGAACCGTTGCAGATACTGAGATGTGGTTTTCACTAAAACTACTATATGCAAGGGGCACATATGGTCATGCATAATATTATTCTATTGAATTTTTGATTGCAAAGATATTGACCCAACTTAGATTTTTTAAACGGAACCCTATAGATTTTTTAGCTCATCATAACAAGCGTGAAGAGACGAGTTCATAAATATGCATATCGCCTTATGTTACATAACAACATTTTCGAGAAATTAAGTGTTTTAAAGACGCACGCCGACTGCTGGTTTCCGTAATCTGAACGAGAAATTCCGGGTGATATGCGGCGAGGCCATTCCCTTCCGTTGAGTCGACCCTGCAGTGAAGGTTTTCAGTCTTTCAAAGAGTAAACGTTTTGTTTCTGACAGCACACACATTTATTAATTCAGAACATTTCACTCTCCAATCTTCTCTTGCTTTCTCTACGGTTAATAATTCAAATATTTTCTCAAATCTTGTAGTATTTCATTAATTAAAAAATAGTACCTTGTGGCGTACAGATTTACGTGGCTATGGGTAAATACATTGTCTCTGAGAGGGTGTAGTCTTAAAGAGCAAATCGCGGGTTTTCGTGAGCTCCTTTGCACATTGCATCACTACATTTACCGCAGGGCCGCATCTCAGTATCTGCAACGGTTCAGGAGAAAATTGAAGGAAACATCTTAGGTGGGCCACACGGTATATTCAGCAAACATTACCAATAACAGGAGAAACTAAGAGCTTATTTTTATTTAAATGCGAGTAGGTGAACAAAAAGATAATAACTGCGTAATGATAGGTGATTTTTCTTGAAGTCAATAAATGTTTCTTAGATTCTAGTAATTACTTGCAGCAAATGAATTTTTAATGTCGGACCGAGTCGAAACTTGTCTGCTACTTTAAGCCCAACGTTATCACGTCTAACAATCTCACCTTGGTCAGAGGCGAGAAGGGTTGAGTGTCAGGCTAATGCCGAAGCGCCTGCTACCGAAAGTTACATAGTACTGAACTGAAACATTCATAAGTAGAATTAACTATTTTATAGTGTCGCGTAGATTTCTTTGCTTTCTTATTGACTCCTAGAGGTAATTTATTTAATATTTTCAATTGCAGAAGTTCGGAAAAGCAATCAGTTTGAAGACAAAATTCGTAAGATTCTTTATTAAGTTTACGGAAATGCGTACGTGCCGACCTGGATGGCCGAGGTGGCTAAGAGCGAGTACCGACTCAGCGCTTCGGTCCGAAGGGTCGCGGGTTCGAGTCCCGCATTGGGCATGGCTGTTTGTCCCTTGACTTTGTGTGTGTGTTGTCGCGGAGGGCCTCGCGTTCTGCTGACCCCAGATCAGAGGAGCCCGCAAGTGTTTGTCTAATGTACGGTCGAATATGCGTCTCTTCGGGACGTAAAGGGCAACCGGCTGTCGGCTGGATACAAGCCCTAGGAAGAAATGCGTACGTGCATCTGTGTTGGTAGCGCAATCGCTTAGGTGCGTGGCTTCACAATAGAGAAACGCATGTTCAAATTCGGCAAGAGATAAGCAGTTTTTTACTTGACGAGCAATGAAAATCGATTCCTAATAACGATGTCAAGAATGTTCTAAACATTCCTTTCCTTTGCAAGAAGATACCATTACAAAACTGCGGAAAAAATTTGACGTACTTTCAATTACTGCTCGTTTACCAGGTCATTCACTACTCCTTATTTTCCTCTTCATAGGCCGTTTTTGGTTTTTGCATTACTACGTTCGTTTCCTTGCCAATCCCTAATATTACGTCCTTTATAATGAATTTTATTTATTTGTGTCTCTGCTCTTTTGTCAAGTTCTCTAGCTGAAATATTTTCTTTGTTTGAAGCTTACACTTCGCTACTACCAAAATATTTCACAGACTTTCTCGTAGCAAATGTTTCGAATTTTCTTTGTGTGGACTGGTTTTAAGGTTTTGCTCCATTCTCCAAATAGTGGAACCAAAATATTATTTCTAGAATATTAAAAAAAGGATAAAATCTTGTCGTAAGTATTTTTATTGAAGAATTTGGCAATTAGGATACATAAAACCATTCCTATTTTTTGGTGTGACATTGTCATAACAAGTCACAGATCAAGTAATACTACAAGGTTACTTGAGTGACCCACTGTAGGCTTTTTAGAGAATAGTGAAAAGGTAGAGCGGTCACAATATGTTGTTTCCAGTTAAGGCGTGTGTCAATGTTTAATCCAAGATAACTTATTAGTTTATTTGGCGGGTACAAGCTTATTTGGGCATTGTTTAAGATTAAGGGGGAAGGAGGCGTGTAAAAATTTGTAAATTTTGTAAACATTTTTGCTGCAGTTTTAGATGGATTCAGGAGAATTTTAGATTTGCAAGCCTAGCTTTCGATTTGGTGGAAGTTAGGTACAGTTGAATTTTAATTTTTATGTCAGTTAATGTAGTTCCGGATGAGAATATGGCTGTATCGTCAGCAAACTGTGCCATATGAACTCCATTTTGTCTCGAGATGTCGGCTACATATAGATTGAAGAGAGTGGGAGAAAGGGGGGATCCTTGGGGTAAACCAGTCTTTATTATTTTGGGGTTGGATTGATGATTATTTATTGTAACTGAAAATGATCGGTCATTTAGGAAGTTTTTTATTATTTCAGCTATGTAGTGAGGGGTCCCAGATTTTCGGATATTATAATTTAATGCATTGTGTCAGACTCTATCGAATGCTTGGGTTATGTCTATGAATAAGGCTATTGTATGGTGTTGTTTTTCTGAAATGAGTACATGTGTTCCGTGATTCTCAGGAGTTGATGTTGCATGGAAATTTGTTTCATGAAACCGAATTGTTCTTTAGGTATTACTTTGGTGCTTATTAGGTGTTTGCTTAACCGTTTTAAGATAATTTTTTCAAATATTTTGGATAGGGTGGGCAATAAACTTATTGGTCTGTAACTATTCGCCATTGTTGTGTTCTTGCTAGGTTTTGGTGCTGGAATAACTATTGCGTGTTTCCATAAATGCGGAAAGTGGCTTATTCTCAGACATGAATTATATGTTTGTTAGGAATGCTATTGCCGTTGGGGGTAATTTTTTTTATTATTAAATTGTGTTATCATGCCAGGGAGATTTTTTGTTGGGCAAATTTTTTATTATATTTTTAATTTCACTTGTTGACGTGAAGTGTATTCTTTGATGGGGTCCATACTGGGGTTGTGCTATAGATTTAATTATTTTTTTATTTTTTTTTTTGTTATTTAAGGTCGCATCAACATCTAAGGTCATTAGCGACCACTATTGCTGTTAACGGTATGGTAACTATGTGGATGAAACGATATGGTGATTGATGATAAGGGGTGAAAGGACGAACACAAATACAACCATGCCCGAGGCGGGACTCGAACCCGCGACCCTTCGGTCCGAGATCACTACGACACTACTGCCTTAGCGATCTCGGCCACCGGGCCGGCAGATTTAATTATTGTAGCGTGCTCTGGGTGGTTTTGTGTTGTGTTTGTTGTGAACGTGGATTCGAAGAATGAACTCTTCCACTTTTCCTATTGCTGTGTAGGCTTCACCAGATGATGTGTTAAGAGGTGGTATTATTGTGTTTTCTTTTAGTGGTGTGTGTTTTTTTTTTGTGTTTGTTATTCCGATGTCAAGAATGTCTGGTCTTCTTAGTCGGTCGTATGGGTAGTAAGTCGGTTTCACAGTTGCAATTATTTTGCCATCTTGATTATTAGAATGACATCCCCAATGGGTATTTTTTGCATTAAGGTCACCGAGAAGAATTGTATTAGTATGGGGTTGGAATATGTTTTCGATGCTTCCTGTGGCTATTTTGGCCGAAGGTGATTTGTTTATACGCTGCTATTGCGTTCCGATTTTGATTATTTATTCTTATTCTGGTTGCAATTGTTTCTATACCTGGAGTATAGGCGATGTGTGTTTCATGGTGTTCGATCATTAATTTCATAGCTATCAAAATTCCACCTCCATTGTTGTTATTTCTATCTGCTTTGTGAATGGTGTAGCCTGGAATATACAATTTATTTTTATTTTTTTAAGTGAGTTTCGGTTATGCATGCTAAATCAACTTTATGAGAATGAATAAGATTAATTAGTTCTGTTTTTTATCTGTAATGCCATTTGCGTTCCAATTTAAGAGAGTTAAGTTAGTACGGAGATGAACTGCCATAGCTGTTGCTTAAATACGACGATACTGAATTTTGAATTGATGTAATGATAGTAGGGATTAATGAATTAATGAAGTTGATGATACATGATGAAATCGTGTTGATTATTGTATTTAGGAAGGGATTATTTGCTTGGGAGGAGTGCGAATTACTTTCACGTTGTGAGAATGTTGAATTTCGGACATTGTTCTGATTTCGGGGTGGGGCATTGTTACTATGGGTAAAATTGACGAGAGGTTGAGCAGTTGGCAGGAATGGAAATTGAGATGTAGAATTATTAGGAGGAGGGGATCAGGTTTCTTGTTTGGTGTCAGATTTGTTTCTATTGTTTACTTTATTGGTATTTCTTTCATTTATAGCTTTATAGTAAGAACAGTTGGGATCTCTAACATCGGCCTGGTGTTCCCCGTTGCAGTTAGCACACTTAGGTTTTGGATTTTGACTTTGGCATGTAACTGTGTAGTGATTTCCTGCGCAATA
The DNA here is from genome assembly GCA_011170035.1 of Teleogryllus occipitalis. Lineage (NCBI taxonomy): Eukaryota > Metazoa > Arthropoda > Insecta > Orthoptera > Gryllidae > Teleogryllus > Teleogryllus occipitalis. Next base: position 685,542 of record BLKR01000013.1, read on the forward strand.
CACACAATTTATTACATGGTAACAATTGTACTTTGTGTGTCCGTAGTCAAGACATCTCTGACATTGAATGGGGCCGGAAGGTCTTCGCCTTCTTTCTGTTTTCACTTTATGGTTGCATATTTCGTTAATTGTCAAAATAGTCTCTAATGGTTCATTACCGCGGAATTCTGCTGCAACAACTGGAATGGGTTTGTTTTCTTAATGTGGTCTAGTTACTTTAATAATTGATGGGTACCGTTGTTTTAAATCTTGTAGTATTTCCAGTTCGGAAATGGTTTGGCTAATGTTTTTAAAAACCACGGGGTACTTATTGTTTGCCGGGTCTTTGTACGTGTGAAAACTTCTCTGCGTGCTAATTAAGTATTTCACTAGATTTCTGAAGTCTGTGGTAGATTTGGCACTGATTTTGACTTTCTGATTTCTAGAGTCTGCTATGAACTTTGTTGACACTTTTGATCTTAGTTCTTTAACGAAATTTTTCAAATGAGAAATATTGTCTACGAAAATGGGAGGAATTTTATTTGTGTTATTGTTTTGTTCACTATTGTTTTCCTTTAGATAGGTAAATCTGTTATTTTCGAGGCTTAGGTTTAATTCCCTTAATGGACTGAATCTGGTTTTCACTGGCAAGTTATAATTTACGTCGGATGGGTCTGGTTGTTCACTGTCACATACGGAACCCGCACTTCTTTTCTTCGCATCTTGTATATTTTCGGGATCACTCACTGACCTTTTACGATGACCACTGTTATTTATTGGTATTGAGTTGGCCATGTCCTCTGGGGTTGATGGGTTGGAGGCCACTCCATTGCCTGATACGCTGCTTTGCTGGTTAATGGCTGCGTGTAGTTGGATGTCCATTGCTTCTTCTGTAGAGGAAGATTGTTGAAATACGGCCACTTTGCCATTAGCTAAATAGTTACCATTGTTGACTAGGTGTAGGGCTTGGCTGATTGCTAGACCTGTTGCTGAGAGTTTGCCATTACACATGAAAAAGAGTCACTTCGTTGATTACTGGTTCACTTCTACTTATACAAGGTTGACCACACGAAGTTACGCGAGGTGAAAGGAGCTCCGCTGAGACGAACCTCACAGCTCGGACGCTCGGAGTAGACTGCCTGGGCAAACCTCTGGAAAATTCTCTCAATCCCGACAAAACAATAGCAAAAATCTTTTCACTCAGAAAGTTTACCTCCCCCTCTCCGCTAGTAGTAAACAACTCCCCCATCACCTGGACCCCACCATCACAACCCATAAAATACTTGGGACTTCATCTGGGCACAAAACTAACCTGGAAAACCCACATAGATATCAAACTTAAACAAGCAAGAAATAAATTATTCCAACTCCGGCCACTAATCAACAAACACAAATCCCTATCATACATAAACAGTACAATATACAAAAACGTAATCAGACCACTACTGCTTTATGCATGCCCAATATGGACAAAAGCAGCCCCCACAAATATCAATAAAATTCAAGTAAAGCAGAACAAATTTTTAAGATTAATCACTAATGCCCCCTGGTTCATCTATACTAATATATAAAGACAGAAGTGCGTTGTCTTCCAACGCGGTAATCTCTGAATCTACTGAACCAATGCCGATGAAACTTTTGTGCTAACTTCCTTGAAAGGTGTGGAGTGCTATAGGCTATGATTTACTACCATAAACCGTAGTATATTTACAAAATAATTACTTTTCTCGACAATTTTGGCATAGCTTTACATCACAGATTCAAGAGCGCATCAATGTCAATAGTTTAGCTGTGCGCCACCAGAGGATGACGTCTGAGATCTACTACTGGTTTCATCAATGTCCAGAATTATTACGAGATTCATTGGACTTGGAATAAGGTTATGTAATGTCCCTGTATGAACGGTGGTGATTTGTTAGTTCTGAACATTGGTGGAATATTTGGAAGAAATCGGAAACTAAAGTGGTAAAGATGACAAGGTACATGCATTATCCTTAATCCGTGGTATATACAAATAGAAAAGTGGCTATAAAACATTGGAGTTTGAATTTGTACAGAAATGAGGTAGGTTGAGACAGTGCAATGTGCAATAATATATAGTACAGAATATACAGTAATCTACAATGTATTATATATAGATATCGTATACATTCTAAATAACCTCTTCTTTTACAGAAATTTGTAAACATTTAATTTCTTGAAACAATGCGAGTGTCAAGTTGTCAAAACAGATTAAACAAGTGCGAATAGATGGGCAGTCTATAAACGTTTTGAAACGGCTATTAAGAGAAGTGCGACTTGCTGAAGTACTCACTCGCACTACTGAATATAATACTGCAAGGAGGGATGCAAATGTAAATAATTCTCTACGTAGTAGGGTTGCTTTTCAATAGCACTCACAATTTGACTATTTACACAGTTCTCATGTTCAAATTGGTAAAATGTAAAATGTTTGTATGTTTTGGTTTCATGAAGTTGATTTTTTCTTCATTATGTGCAGAAGATTAGTGCAATAGTACTATGTAATTAAGCAATAATCACTTACATATTGAGAATGATCTGTGCTATTATTTTACATTGCAATTGCTCCCAACGCATGAATTGGTTTCTGTTATTCACATTTCAAGATCCTTAATATATAGCACTTCAGCTCAAATAATGAAGCTAATATGGTTTTGTTCAGAAGATTGTCAATTTAGTGTGTACCCATAATGTACATGTTGATGGATCAGCATTGTTCTCATGCTTCAATGTTATGATTAATTGATTTACATAAAAAAATAAGTTTTATTCTACACGTAGTTTAAACTTATATATATATTTTTCGTCTTCAGAATAATTATAAATACTGGCAATTACGTTCAATATTGATACTTTCATTTACTTTTATGTTTATGATTCGTCAATTACGTTTTTACATATACATTCATATTCCATATCTATCTTCTAGCGTCTCCGTGCGAGAACTCTGGCATGTTAAACTTCGCTTAAAACAGCCAGTCCCTTTAAGGTCACGATTTGACAGATCAATTTCAAATATTTGTTTATGAATACAAGAGAAGACAAAATATAAAAAAGAGTAAGTTTTACAATGTGACAATTTATTGACAGTATTGGAAGTAATATGTGAAACTCCAATAAAAAAACAACACAAAATATACGTGAGTCTACAAGTATTTATTCTGTAGTTTAGAATTGTTTATTGTTTTTAGTTATAAAGTGAAGAAAGTTTAGGAGCTGGAAGTCCAAATAAGAAAAATATAATTTTTTGTGAAAAAGTGAGCGTGGTGGACCGGAAATATCCCAATGGGGGTGAAGAGAAGACAGGGCTATCGAAGCGTGGCCGTGCAGAGCATGGCAGGGAGGAGCAGGGCAGAGAAGGGATGCAACAGAAGAGATAGTAGGCCCCACCGCAGGGTATGAAAAAATGGAATTCCTCTCCCTGACTAATAATTTACTATAAACCCGAGCAACGCCGGGTACACCAGCTAGTAAGTAATAAACAGCTTCATTCAGAATTAAACATCAATACTATAATAAACCAAATAGCACATATATCACACAACTTCTACCTAAACCTAACAGACATACCTGCAGCAGTTCATTACAAACTACCGAAAACTCCAACCCACTCTCGATTAAAAAATAGATTTCCATTTGAAGCCTTCCTCAAAATTTTAGCCAACCATGATTCATGACCCCGAGGTTCTCCCCTAGAGTATCCTCTTCAATGTATAGATTAAGTTAGCTTAGAATTTTAACTAGAATAAGTTTGAAAAACATCTGTAAAGTGATTGTAACTGAACGATGTAATCCATCTAAAATTAATAAATGTTAAAAAACGGGGATTTTTAATCAGGATCAGCAAACCAATGTGTGCTAAAAATGTTGCATAAGCATATAATTAATGCCGCAACTCTTCGTTATTTGTATTAAATCGTAGCAATCATGAAATTGTTTTTTCGGAGAGCAACCAATTAGTCTTCAAAAAGTATCATCAAAACACTTTTGGATCTCAAGTCTTCTAAACTCACTTCTTAACGTTGATCGTACTGGATAAGAACTCAAATTTTGGCGTGAAACTATAAATTCCCAACTTAATACAACTCGTACCAAGATGCAATCAGTTTGCTACAGTCTTCTGGAGAAAGTTTCACGCAGTGCAGAGGAAAAGCACGGAAAGACTACGCAATCTGACTACAGTTAAGTGTATTGTGTCACTATTAACGAGTTGTTACTTTCCTGCATAGTACGTACGTACGTAAATTGATTACAACTTGCACAATGAAATACTGAACGGTAGATAACGGAAGATGTATTAATTTCATATTATTAAAATATAGCGTTTGTATTATTGAACTGGTTGATAATAGGAGTGAATAAGACATCTCGTGCCCACTACCTTTCATTTAAAGCAAAAGTGACGAAATTTTTGAAGTAAAAAACTAAAATTTCTTTCTAAATGAAACCGATTGATATTTTAAAATATATTGTGACGAACCTGGTGAGCGAGCGCGGCGCCATTCAAAAAGGGCGCCCCTCCAGAACTGTTGCGCGCAATGCCCGCAGCATGGCGCGAGCCAGGTAACGTATCAGCGGTCAGACTGAGGAGAGGGAGATGACGGGCCGCTACCACTACGAGGAGGGCGGGCGACCAAACATTCCGCCGTTTTCTGGTTCCGATCGCCGTTCGAGCAGCAACTTCGACCTAAAAATTCAGCGAGAGATTAAGAGGAGTTTTTGGATGTCAGGGAGACGTATAGATAGTCACGAAATTATTAGAATTTTTGCCGGAAGAGAATTTGTCGTCTGTCGAGGACGGGAGCAAGTGATTCAAATTAAATAGTTAAAAATGATTCTGTGGTCAGCAAAGAAAGGACGGTAATTTGCATGGTGAAGACGCTGTTACTTTCGATTAGGGGCGCTGAGTACACTGTGATATCTAGTGCGATGCGTTCGCCCGAAGTAAGCAAATACGCAGTTATTCAATCAGTTGCGACGTGCAAAGGACATTCGCACGAGGGCGTGAACGAGACGACGGGGCAAGAAAGAAGCAGACGAGGACATGAGGCGCCGTGAGAGGAAGAAAGAAACCGATGAGGACGTGAAGTGAAACGGCACGCGCCGCAGCCGAGAGCAGCTGGCAGCAGCAAGGCCCTTCGAACGCCGGCGCACAACCGCCGGCGTGCGCCGCCGTCACTCCGAGATCGACTTCGAGGCGAGCAGCGAAGGTAACGGCGAACAGCGCAAAAGCGCTGAAATATAGGTCAAGGCCCCGTGACCGGGGAGAACTTTAAAAGGGTACGTTGATAGGGAGAGATAAAATAGTGCACGGAGCTAGCAGAGCAACTAAAAATTTCTGCCATTTTTAAGTAAATTATCAATAGAATTGTTATAAAAATTATGTTTGGTTCATGTTATTCACAGTTACGATAAATTATTTGAGTGTATTATGTAAATCTTCTCAAGTTGATGTTAAATTTGTTTTGAGACTAAATGTCGCAAATCAGACCCCGGCGTCACTGGGCAGGTTAAACTGAAATTGGAGTAGATTTCAGGTGTAAACTGATCGACGGGAATTCCAAGATTAAATATGCGAAATGAATGAATGAAGGTTTTATGCATTAAAAGAGAAAGGTAGCGTTGATTCTTGTTGTTTTGTGTATTTTTTTGTGTGTTCGGTGTAACCATTTAAAAGGGTTTCAGAATATTAAACCCAGTTTAATTGTTTTATGTGTACTTGTTTGGATTTCCTCTCGACACCCAAAAAGATCCCACTGCCCTGAGGTATCACAAAGCTCGCAAGAGCATGATATCTGCGAATTCCCGACAGGCGCCTAGAATTGCTGGGCGAGGATGTTCGCCAGAATATAATTTTGCATTTTTTTTTAAATATCAGAAGTTTGAATGAAAATCGAAAACGTACCATATTTACCTACGCTAAGTGCATATTTTCTATTTTAAAAATTTCCAGAATACAGTTTCAGCTATTTTCCAGAAAATGTTGAAAATGTCATAGGGGCTTCATGAAAAGTCTTCCCCCCCCCCAAATATCTTAATGATCTGAAACTGCACAATAAAATCTTCTGTCTGACTGATTTACTATGTTTCAGCTCAGTAACTTATAATCTAACAGACTTGGGCGTGACTCATCCTTCCATTCATATATACAAATCGATTTTCGGATACAAAATTGCATGCATCTCTTCTCTACCCGTACCAATCTTCATCATCTTTGGGACAGCTCTAAAATACCTTAATCGTGACGTGTGCGCGAAGTTATAGCTTAAAGAACCTTAAACGCGGATTTTACTTGCGATATTCACTGTCACATTGATAAGGTGATTCCAACACTGATCCTTCTACAGTACGGGGCGGCAAAGTATAAAAGGAGAAGAGTGAGGAGTAGAAGAGTTTTGGAACCGATTGCCCCGAGCGAGTTCCAGATGCCAAGCATTTTCGTGCGCTTTTTCCTGTTGGCTGGCCCTGGACAGAAGGCAGCGACAGCGCGAACGGCCGGTTTGAGACGCCGAGAGCGCAGTTAAGGAAAGTGTTGTGGGGCCGAAGGTTGCCGCAAGGCCTCTGCTCTCAAAGGTTCCCCTGTAGATCGGGCTACAGCCCTACCTTCGAGAGACCCCTGCACTTCAGAAGAGTAGAGTCTGGAAGCTATCCTTGACGAGCGAGAGGTACATTGTAAAACCATTACTCGATCCTTCCCTCACTTTCATGAAAAAAGTAATTTACCGCCTCTAGAGTTAGGTAGGTTTAAAATTCGATACATGCTATATTGACAGAGTACATACGATGCTCTGTGCATTGTAAAGAGTTAATAATAATTTTTTCTATTCTATATTATTATTATTATTATTATTATTATTATTATTATTATTATTATTATATGCTTATCTGCCATGTATGACCACGCTTCACGTTATCTTCCGAGTCCCAGTCATATTTATCGCAGAGAAATTACGTGTCTTTGTGGGAATGAGATTTTCGGCTATCTCTTGGTAAGACAAGGTTGTTATGCCTTGAATTGTGAATTATAAGGTAATGATGAGGGGTGAAAGGAAATCACAAAACGACCGTTCCTACGCAGGACTCGAACGTGTAGCCTCCTCGGCGCAGACGACGGCTCACACTGATCAATTTCGCGTCGCTAGCTGGACAAAAATAAACTTTCTTGAGAAAGGCTAAAATCGATATTACTTCGAAGTACATAATTCAGAACCTGAGAGTAAAATCAAGATATTCTAAAGACCTACTACATCCTCCTTAATTAGCTGTAAAGCAGGTTACAACATTTCTAAATTAAATATTTATGTTTCTAATTCAAATATTGTATGTATTTTCCTGAAGGACCCTTCCTGGGTATCCTTAGTTGTTATTGTTTATATTGTAAATATTAGTCTTCTACCATTGTTCATGCATGAGGAAATGTAATTACACAAAATTGTATACTATGTATCATAAAAACCCTTGAAAGGCATAATAATGTCGAACAAGGAAATAAAAACTATTAAAATTTTTTAAAAAAAAAAAAAAAAAAGAACCTGAGAGAATGTGTTTGAGAACACGCTGACAACAATGGGCACCATGTGGCAACGTCCAGAAGTCAGCCGTCGGTGCGCTTCCGCACGTGCTATCTCCAGTCGCGATTCAGCAAGCTTGTGAATAACTGTCCTCTGCAAGCTGAAATTCGACTACGTCGACATGGAACACTGAGGTTTGTCTCCCTCTGGTAACACAAATTCTTGAAGGTATTTCCCGAATTTATTCTGATAAAAAATATTTTAATACTATGTTTTATGTAGATTTTACATGATTCAAATTTCTTGTACTTCTAAAGCTACTAAAAGGCGTTCAAACTTGTACTGACTCATTACCACATATTTATTCTCTGCGCTGGTACAATATTTCGTGAAGCCATCTGCAACTTTGTGAGATATGCTCTTCTTTTGTAGGAACTGCACTCTCGCGCGGCGCTGTCACTCGAAGATAACTGTTCGAGATCGTTTGTAGACGAGTTGGCGTTCAGAAAGTCACGACACTTGAAAATAAAAATAATTTATTTAATTACATTGTATCACGATTGGGACTTGACAAAGTGTCGAAGTGAGCTGAGGAGGAATTTCGCAAGAAAATCAGGACATTTTGTTACAATCTCGGAAAGCGTTGGAAACAGTGACACCGAGTAGAAACAAAACTGTCTAGTAAATTTTCTGCATGGGTCAGTGAAGAGTTAAGTGTATCTGAACGTTCAAAAACCCTCCACAACGAGACGAAGGTCTAAGAAGCTCTTTCACGAAAACAACAAAAGAGTTCCCTCTTGTGTTGTTTTCGTGAAAGAGCTTCTTAGGCCCTTCTCGTCTCGTCAAGCGAAAGGAAACGAAAGGTCAGACAAGTTATGAGAAAGAAGCTCCTATGAATTGTCATTTGCCGTTCAGCATGGTGTCAGGTTAAGTGGCCAGAGGAAGGTTGCAGATGTCATAGAACAGGCGTCAACTAGAAGTCCTAGAACCCTGAGTATAATGAAGCGTGCAGCAGAATCCAATGTAGCACAGCCGGAATTCTATTCTCCTGAAAAAGCACTAGGTTTAATATTAAACATGAACATGACTCGCAATGCCTACATAGCTCTAAGAGAAGGGGCGCTCAGAAAAAATGTACATTTTATCCCCCTTACTACTAAGTATTGGAAGCAAAAACTCAATGTTATCCGGATAATTCGTCCCTTCGCTCAGTTTATTGTTGTTGTTGTTATTATTATTATTATTATTATTATTATTATTATTATTATTATTATTATTGTGTTGTTACTTTCTCGCATACTACATACATAGTCAGTGCCAGATTATCGAACAGGCTGAGTAGGCTGCATCCTCGAGCACGCACTTTTGGGGAGTGGACGAATTTCAGCGGATGCAAAATTTCTGAAGAAGAAGTTTTGAATGTTTTTATAGAAATATTTCTTTCTATATCTGTAACAGAAGAAAGTGAAAATTGATCAAATATATATCCATTGATATACAGATAAAATGAATACAAAAATACCGCGTATTTATTAAATTAATATCGTGGTGATAATTATTTATACGCATACGTATAATCAATTATTTATAAATACACAATATTTGCGTCGGTTACAAATATCGTACAATTTTTTTAGTATCTTTAATTTCTAAAAAAAGCAAATTAAAAGGGCGCTAAAATATTTGACAGCCTAGGGCGCACATAAGTCAAAGTTAGGCACTGTACGTAGTGCACAGAAAGTTATGTAAAACGAAATCTATGATTTTTCGTCAGAAAAATTCATATTGTAGTTCCATGACGAATAGTGGATAATTCATGAATCCCAAAGTAGTAAATTTTCTCTAACGTATTGTGTAGTCAGAATACACATTGTGTGCGTCCATAATACCAGAAACTTGGTTTATGCCTAAACGTCTGTCCGTGCCAATTATACAGGCCGTTATACATCCGTCTGTCTAGCCAATTATACAGGCACACAAAATAAAAAATAGTTGTCAGACCCAAAGACTTGACACTTGTTTCTCTATGAATGTCTGAAGCCAAAATTGCACAATCACTTCCAGTTTTTTATCGCGAAAAACCACATAAATTACAACTTCCACGGTGTTTTTTCGCTATTTATAAAAACTGAAAGGTTGTAGCGCAACTCTGGCTTCCGATTCAGCGCGTCAACTTACATAGAGAAACATGTGTTAAGTCGTTGGGTCTGACAACTTTCGGCTTCTGCAGAGTATAAGCTACAAGACACCAAAATCTAGTATTCACATGTGTCTTTCGCGATTAAAAAGAACTGGTGAGTGGTAGCGCAGTTCTGGCCTGAGATTTGGATTCAGCGCGTCGGCGTACATTGAGAAACATGTGTCATGTCTTTGGGTCTGGCAACAATTTTATTTTGTGTACTTGTGTTATCAATTATATGGAATACAGAATATTATGCATCCTCAGGAAATAATATGTGCTACAGTGAAATTATGATGGTTATGGTTTTTTATCTATTTTCCAATGATATGTTAATGATACTCATTAACATATTTTAACTAATATTTATTCTTAGAACATTCAAAAATGTCTCTGAAGATACCCGAAACCATAATATCATCAATGAGAAACAATCTTTGTAATTTCTACTTAACAAACAAGGCAAAACATTCGACACAGTTGTCCGACACATTCCAGTATCACAACTGCACGTTGAAAACACAGATCTAAGACTAGTCTTGGGTGTACCCAAGAGATTATCGTTCCACGTAATTTTTGGAATGCTGTGAATCCCCTGTGTTCTTTTTTATGAGAACTTTACTCGTGTTTGAGAAATAAAAGAACTTACTGAAACCTTTTAAGTTGTCCTCGGAGTACATTTGGTCTTGAACGCTTTGTAAGCAAAGACAGGTCTTACCTGATGCATATAAGCATATTGTTGCATCATCTCATTTACTGTAGCACTGATCTAGTTTCTTAATAAAGTTGTTCTCCTTTCGTGTACTATGTTAAAATAATCAATCAATATAGAAAAACCTGTACTATGAAAAACCTGTCACTATGAGCTCGGCAAGAAATGCGAGGATAGTAAAACGGTGATTCCAGAGCTTTCGCTATAATGTTGTAATTACTAAGAGATTAACAACATTTCAATAACAGAAGTTTAGTTTACAAGTTACGGCGCTCCCCGCGATTACGCAAGTGACAGCATTCACGTATTTATCACAAGATACTATGAAGGGGACCCTAATCCACGTATTTTCTTTGCACTGAATATGAAACTGTAAAAAATTATAATTATATTTTAATTAATAATTATTATTAAAATTAAATTGGGTTGAATGGAATACATTTTACGTATCGAACATAACATTTATTAATGGATTTTTTTGTAACATTTATTATTTTTCTATCCACCTTTAGATTTTTTGTAATGAAACACGCGTTTTACATTATATTACAAAAGATATAAAAATGTCAAATACAAATTTTACAATATTAACATTGCTAGCATCTTAAATCTCAATGTTTCTCAATGTTACTTCTATTTTCAAAATTTTGACATTTTCTTTTGTATATTTGAACTATATTTTCCTTACGATTCATTTGTCTTCATTTAAATATTTTTCTGTTGCTTCAGCACACACAACCAAATATTAGATGGTCCATAAATCTGTTTATTAGTTTTGTTATTTATTTTGTAGTTGTTTACCCATAGCTACACGTGCATGCATTTAGTAAGTTATTATAAATCAATGAAAATATGTTTTTATCTTACATTGTAAATAGAATGTTAAATTTGCCCTCAATTGAAATTTTACGTTTTTTTCTAAATTTTTAAAGAAGGCATCAAAAATAGTAGATTCTGTGCGTACTCGCAGTTCTACGCTTCTTTTCCTTTTTTCATGAACTTGTATAAGGTTCTGAGAATATTGCCAGTTGTGCTGCCTGGTTCTTTAACCTTTTTTTCTAATATGCACTTCAATTGATATAATAATATACATATTTCCAACCGATATTGCTACACCTGATCGACTCCCTTCGCTATTTCGATGTCATCTGTTTATTTCCGATGATTGTATCACATTTCAAATTATTGATCTTCATATTCTTCTTTCTTGTAACTGATTCTTGATCAATCTGCGGGATGAAGCGATTATTGGATTTTTTTCTTTCTTTAGTTCAACTTCTATTTCTTGTCTTCTCTACGAATATATTGTTTCTTAGCCCATCACCAAGCCGGATTCAGCAGCTGTGGAGGATAATTCTAGCGACCGGTTGCTCTGATCGGTAGTTTGACGTCATTTCTACGATCAACACCAGGCTAACGCCGGAGCAGTATCCTACCAAACGACCCACGGATCGAACACAATCTTTCTTCGCTCTTCCTTGACCTATCCTCTGTCCTTATTTACGAATGCACTCACATGTACCGCATTATCACACATATCGGGAACTAAGAGCTTGTGCCAGCTGGGGCAGTGCCACGCTGGTAGGAGATACCTGGTTGGGAAAAATCCCTTCAAGCTGACGTAAGTGGGCGCCGGAACTCGCCAATTAGCAGGGGAATATCACCGCCACCTCCCGTGATAAATCATGCACTATAGTTATGAGGCTAATGACCTTAGCAGTTGACTCGCCCGGAATCGCCAATAAGATAATAAAAGGGAGGACGGAGGATTACAGAAATTGTGCGCTTTCGACCTGTAGCACTTGTTTATGACAACAAAATTAATTTGCAAGGTCTCTCCCTGTCTCGCAATTCAATAGTAATCATACAATCTATTTTAACAGTGGAGACGAGAGTGTTATGTATGCTGTTACGTATGTGACCTACATAACAACCTGCGTAACCAGAATGCCATTTGCCTTAATCAACAAATCCCTGTATTCTCGTCCTCATCGCTAAAATAAGCTCATTATGTACACCCCTAACTCCACCGCGTTCACCCTCCCTCTCTTCCTCCATCATCACAAACCTCGTCGACACTTCGACTACGCCCCCTCACCCTCCGACGGTGGCATAATATCGGTTTCCGACCCATGCGCTGCAAGATATGTTCGATCGAGTTTGCTTACGCATCTGTTGCAGTTCCTAACGTATTTTTTTGCAAATAAACTCTTGTGCTTATAATTTTCAGCTCTGATTATGAGCGCCAAGTGATCGAAAAGATCTTCAGTCAATAAAAATCTAGATATCTAGAAAACACTTGTTTCTTTACTTAATTCCACTATTATGTTGTTCCACATCTTTTCTTTCAGAGAGTGAAACGACTTCTGGGTCCTTCTAACGAAAAAAATAGTTTTCGAGTTCGTCTTTGAACCTTATATTTTTTTGCTGCTGTTTATCAACTTCGATACTTTTGTCTTATGACTATGACCAACGTGGTGTAAATTATTCTTCGAACGAATGGCCACCCCAATTCTTATTCATCTGATTAGAAATGTTCGCTACCGGGTAATCAGTGTTACAAATTTCCTAAGCGCGCAGAAATTGAAAGATAACTAGGAACTCCGAAAAAATCCAAACTCAGTGAAGCGATTTAGAATTTGGCTGGAATTAGCAAATACTTAAACGTGTTATTTCGTCTATTCTCTTACTGCGCGTACCGACTGAAGTCTCAAACACAGGACGTCACTGTGTTTGACAACATGCTACAGCAAGGCTCTAGGGAAGAGGCCGCTCGAATATTGACTATTCAGGGGTTGCATTGGGGAACAAAAACTTTAAAAAAATATATGTATATCACGATTAATATTTTGCGATCTTTCAACGCACTCGTCTCAAAAAAATCGAGCTTTCGAAAATAACCAAAAAAAAAAAAAACTTTTAAAAAATCCGATCACAGTGGGAAATGTTTTGACTGAAAAAAAGATCAATACAGTTTCGACTTTGGTTTTTGCCCAATTATAATAATATTTTGATAATTAATAATAAATTATCATTAATAAGAGAATACATTTCTTATCATTTGCTATTTTGGGGTAATTTTGAACATATCTTTAAGTGAAGTAACAAATTCTTTAACAAGTGCAAGTTAATTTTCTCGGTAAATTTATAGTTTCTAGTAACAAGTTTTTTTAAGTGTATTCTGATAGTCCCATTTGTTGCTGTACCACATTAACCTCGATTGACCCTAGTTTTCGCGTAATTTTGAGCGATTTCGTGACTTATTTTCCGTAAATACAAAAAGGAGATTTTCTCGAGAAACGGCTCCAAAGCTGAGACGGCTCCTTACTGAGAATATGTATATTTAAAAATATATTTTGCTAATTCCTGTCATTTGAAAGCCTCATTTCAATTAAAATATTAGGAAAATAAAAAGGTAAAAAATGTGTAAAAACGATTGTGATTTTTTTATAAATCACAAGATATCAAGTAGAAATATTTAAAGATATAAAATTATTGTGTTTTTTGAGCAGATCTGTAAATATTGAATTCTACAACAGTTCCTGTGAAGTTGGTAAATTTAGAGAAAATTGTACTACTCGTGCAACTTTTCTTGAACGGATTGAAGAAATGGAGTGGGGGTATTAGTTACAAAGTCGCCACTAGAGTATTTACAGTAATGCCAACCTCTGGAAAATCAAAGTAAAGAGGTCATCGCTCTGGGTAGATAACAGAAAAGTCAACTAGATGAATTAAAATGTATTTAAGTGGTCGGCTTGTGAAGATCTTTGCTAATTTTGACGAACATTCTTATCGAAATTACCCAGAAATCATCACAAGGGGATGTCTACACATCGAGTCTTCACAAGCTTTCACAACGTTTCCTATAATTTTGCGTTCGCTATCTCAGCTATTTCTTTAGATAATGGTAATAAAGCAGAACAGAAGTTCTCGACTATGAAAGCAACTACTAGCTTTGACTAGCTTCTGTTTCGCTCACACGAAGTTTTAATGCTTAAAATGTTGTCATCAGTGCTCACTGCGAGCTTTTGCCTCCTACTGTTTATTGCTAAAGGGAGGGGGAAGCAAGGTCACCGTTCAAGAAAAGTTGCGTGAGTAGTACCACCACCTCCTAGAGTTATAAAGTCTGCTCACTGTTTCGTGACGTCACCGTAGGTAGTCATGGAGAGCGTCGGTCATTCCTCGCTTACCTTTTCTACAACATTTTCCACACCAGGAAACCCGTTTTCACTTATGTATTAAAAATTATCAATTCAGGATAAAAATTCTTTTAAGTACACTTTTTAATAAACATTGGTTTTCAATACAGTATATTATAACCTATTTATTGAGAATACAACTGATGAATTTACTGGAAAATATTCAATCTTCTGCAATTTGTCTGATAATTATCATTTTCTTTTGACAAAACTTAACAAAAAATACAGCTTTCCAGCGTAAATGTTTGACTAAATCCTTTACTGAATGACATTAACACAAGCATCATGAACTAATTCTCTCTCAGATATTTTAAGATAGTTGGACAGCAAACATTTCATTCATTGGTGACTTTTGAAGCATTCCTTATTATACTCCAGGCCGTGCATTAGGCCGCACTAAATTCGCAATATGGCAGCTTGAAAGATTTCCTGTCGGAATAGCCAACTTATGAAACTATAACTCTGATCAAGTCTCTCGCTTTTGTTTTGTTTGTTGTCATTCACAATCCTCGCGCGGTCTCGAGTCTTGTCCACTGTTCAATAATACATGATTCGTTTTTCGGTAGAATTAAAAAGAGATGTTCATCTATAAACGAATATTAACTCTGTGAATAATTATTAAGTTAAGTAAGAATTATCAACTATTGCAAGCTTAAGAAGTGTTAAAAAGTGTCAAGTGCAAATGAAAAATACAACCTCAAAAGTTATCTGCGGTCATACTTCTATGTTATTAATGCTTTTGAGATGTGTGTCAACAGTTCCTTCACGTTTTGAACTGGTAGTAATGAGTTTTATTGAACGCAAATAAATACCACAATTATTGAAGTTAATTAACGTGATATACATGGTAGTTTTTAAGTGATCTAATGAATTGTTCCTAACAGTCCAGTTATGTCAATATCAATGCAAATGCATCCATTTGATTTATTTGTTCAATTATTCATTAGCTTTTAAAAATAAGTTCAAAAAAATAATGAATATCATCATTAGTATAAGTAAGTCTTCAATAACTTATCCATTGTTACCAGAGACAGTCTCTCTCTTTACCCATTTTTTCACCATTTCAATAGGGTGTGATTCATAAGATTGGGATAAATGGTAATAAATATGACTTTTTGATTTTTTAAAGATGTTTATTTAAACAGGAATGTACACAATCAATATAAATGGCACATTAAATATATAGTTGCACAATAATATTGAATCTACTCTCTTATTGTGACTACATTACTATAAGCTTCTCCCTGAACATGCAGTTATTACACAGTAAACCCTCATTGCTTGTTAAATAATTCAAATCAAAAGTATATTATACTTCAGTTTCCATTACAAATTCATGCCAAATAATTCCCAATAGGCAGCCAAGCAGTACAAGATTAATATATTGTTTATTTATTGCCAGTTAAATACACTTTCTTGCTGTGAAAAAAATTCAAGGTAAGACAACGGTTATTTTCAACATTAAAATTAGAGTATTGTGCCAAGGAAATTCAAAATGCATGTGGAATTTAGAGAGAGATGCGGTGCTACTTGCCCAAAACCAGTATTACAAGTAATGTCACAAATGCTACTAATCAAATAAGGTTACAAACAAGCTACAAAAACTGAAACAATGTTGACAAGACTATTTACAAATACATTTAGATATACAAGACAAGTACATCTGTGAAAACTAAGAATTATAATAATTAGAGAGATGATTTTTATGTCCTAAAAATCTTGAAATATGCATCTATGACCTAAAAATTCTGAAATATGCAATTAAAAATAACAATATTTCATTTCATGTGATACTTGGAATGAAAAGATGTATTTTTGTGCAAACATAATATAACCTAGCTCACTTCTCAGGAGAAATAATTGAAGTAATTATGCACCTTCATTAAGGACATTGTTTGTCTTGTTTCATTTTTTCTGCTTGGTATAAAAAATATATCAAGAAATATCCTACATTTGCACAAGTATTTTATTGTCTATAGAAAAGAAAAAACACAAAGTGTGACAAGCTTTTTCTAATCAATGACTGCTCCCAAATAAATAGATTCTATGACAACAAGGAATGGTTTAGAGATAAGTCTCTCTTTAAACAAAATAAATATAGGAGCATAAAAATATTCTCTTATTATTATATGAATATGCAACAACAGGAAAAATTTGCCAAATTGCACTAACATATTAATCTACATAGCATCCAATTCTAACCACATGTCAAGGAATTTCATTTAGCTATGCCCTGAAGCAATAGACAAAAATATGCAAAATCATAGATATGCACTCCCTAATAATAATAATAATAATAATAATAATAATAATAATAATAATAATAAATTAATTACTGCCTTTGGTGTGTTGGAGTTTGTATTTCTATAGTAATTCCTCAGGAAGCACTCTCTTTTAAAAATTATAATTTCATTCTCTCTCACATGGGCATACTTGTCTCCCTTTCCCTAAGTAAAACCCATGTTCTTCACTATTCGCTTTAGGGAGGTCTGAGAGCCTTCAAAATTTAACGTTTCATCTCCCACAATCTCTGTGTACAGGTTTCTTATTGAAATACCACAACCTACATAAAATATAATCCTTGGTACTTGTTAAATAATACATAAAACAACACAAAATGATCATTGTTTATATTAATAAAACTGTATACTAACAAACTAATTAAAAAGTCTAATTGATTACCTGAATTCAAACTACAATAAAATTTATTGGCAATTGCATCCTTAGTGAAATTGTCAATATCTGTGATTGGACGGGATCTTTTACGGGTCTTTTTGGGTGTGGTCAGAGCTTCTTGTTTTTTATATTTGTTGATAATACTATCAACTGACTTTACACCCACCTGTAAACACACAACATCTTGAAAAAAAGAAAATTAGATTTATTACGATTAATACATGAGTAATGGTAAAGATAATTAACAACTATACTCATCCCAATTTTAATTAAGAAAATTACACTTGTAAGTTTTAAAAGATAAGATGTAGAAAAGAAAAGAAAAATCAATCTTACCTGTAATAATTTTGCCACTCGCGTTATTAAACAAGAGTGGGTAACATGGACCTTTTCTTCCACTGCTTCCTTCCACAGTCCACAAAATAAATTGATAATTCCCTTTTGAAGAGAACTTTGAATACGTGTTATCTTCAAAGGTTCAAAATTAAGTATAGACTCGGATGTTGTTGGGCTATCCATTATTTTCCAGTTATAATTAAAATGAATTCAGAAAAAATAATAATAATAAATATAATTAATCTAAAACAAGAAATACTAAAGGGACACTTAACAACAACAAATAATGAACTACAATAACTATTTCAATTAACTTTATTTTTATTACTAAAGAAAACAATTGGAAAATAATAAATAAAACTCAAAAACGCCTAGTACTACTAAATAAATAAATTGAACGATAAAACGCAAAGAACGAAGAGCACCAAAACGCAAAATGCAAATCTTTAGCAACACTCGTAAACTAACACAACTTCACTTGTATGGCTTTGAATGTTGGCGAAATCTACGGAAGTAGTCATTGTTTCATTGCAAACTTAAATTTTACAAAATGTCCCTACCGCTTGATAGTAATATATACAGGGTATTTGTGTGACGGTTGGCAACAACTTTTGCCAACATAAAACGAAACGAAACTACCCTAAATCGAGTATAAATGTATGTTCTCATCCGACAGTGACATTTTTCAAAAGTTGTCCCGTTAGTTCGGCTTTTTAGCTGGCCAGCACAATACAAGGAGTCGTTGGGAGCAGTCACCCACTCATTTTCTTCAGTGCATATTCCAGGAAACTAAATTTTCTTCCCTTTTTTAATACAATAGTATATCAATGCATGATTAAAAACTTTGTTCTGAGCACATGGTTTTTATTAAACATATTTCTTTATAATACAATACATTAAACCTAATTATTTACAATACGCAATACAACAACACACAAATTTCCATTTCCAGTCTTTCTCGCTTTTCATAATGGCCTTCCCGTCTGGAACACTTCTTGGTAAGGTGAGCTGGACAGTTAGGGAACACAAATGGTACAGCATGACTTCTTAACTTCGGTATATTCAGTCTCGATGACAGTTTCTCTCCTAGTTCATTATACACCTTCTCCCAAATAATGTCATTTTGATGGAAATGAAGGTGGCATACCTGAATGAACAAAAAATAATATATTATAATATGTATAATATATTATTATTATTATTATTATTATTATTATTATTATTAAGGTTGCATGAGAGGTAAACTAAAAAATTGTACATTGGTTAGTCTATAATATCAAATATGTACATAGAATTTAAGTTTCACTTTCAAACCAATTTTACCAAAGAACAAAAAAAATTAATTTGAAATTAATTCATGTACCACAGACTTTTGCTTTCGTACTTCCCTAAGGTAATTCCTTTGACAAATTATTGTTTTGTTTTAGTAACTTATTCATACAAGTTACAGGAAATCTCTTAGATAGTTTGTGAGGTTATGAAATTTTTACGCATTACTTACAATTGAATGCTATATAACTTAAGTGCAACTATTCTATGATTATTTAACTGATAGTTTAAGTTTTTACTATCACTATTCACTTAACAGTATACAGAAAATAGATGCAAGTTCAGCATCATAATACAAGGAAGAATTGCAAGATATAATTGCAAACAACTTGGTTTCATGATAGAACATTAGAAATATAACTAAATAATGTCAAAACCCTTAGCAACGTACATACAATTTATGCTTTCAATATATGCTTATAATAAATGTAGGTTCTACATGTGCATATGAACCACAGCCTTACCTTCCAGGATTTGGAAGGAACAAAATCTTCTCTGCGAATAACCGCCGTCCATTTCTTCCATAAAGCAGGATCTTTTGGAAAACCAAAAACATGTACTTTCGAGGCTCCATCGCAGTTTCCTCGATACCTCGGAAGTACACATCTAAACAGCATATCAAACCGGCAATATAATACAAGTATGAACTGCACCGAACACACGGACAACAACAAACGAATTCAACTGAAAACAACATGACTGCGCCCAGGCCACCCATACCTCATGACTACCTACGCCGCCATCTTAGTGACGTCACGTACTAGTGAGCAGACTATAACTCTAGGAGTGGTGGTAGTACGTTTGCGAGTGCGAGGGGGAAGGTTTTAGTAGCTAAAGAAAATTTGTTGACCCTGTTGCTATGGGAATGAAAGCTGAATGAATGTCATTGAGTTAATAAATTCAGTATTGTGAAGCACATTGTTTGGCTTGTAGTAAGAACAATGCCATTTTTTTATAAAATAAGTTTCAGAAGATTCCATATTATAGATTCGGAGGGTTAGAAGCAGTTTAATGAAGGGAGATTTGTGCACGATTGGTGAAATATTAAAGTAGATAATTTTCAACGTAATTATCATTATTCATAATCGTTTGAAATAATACAAGAAAATGTGTGTCATGTTGTAGCTCCACCAGTTATGTTCATATTATGCACTTCTTTGGACACATAAAGATAGAAGAATATTACATTAACAAGAACACCAAAAGTGCTTAAATTCAGAAATGAACTGCAGTTAATACTATTAGAGTGCGTTCGAATATCAAATTAACATAATTTAAAATATTTTAGATGATACTAATTGCAGGATAAGCGGACTCAAGGCTATCTTGTGGGCGTGGCCACAAAGTCCCTAAATTTGGAGTTTCCAAGGAAATGTGTTCCCGTCCGAGCAGTCGAACTATGCTTTTGCTCCTGCCAGATGTTCTTTAACGTATTTCAGCTGTCACAAAAATCAACGCTACAAACTCCCTTACATGAAACAAAAATATTTTGCCAAACTTAAAAGTTCTGTTTTTATTAAGAAAAGATAAAAAAGAATTAGATAAAAATAGCAATTAAGGTATTAATATCCTTGAAATTCTATTACATCTAATGGAGAGTGTAATACGGGATATACGATAACCCTTTTTAAGGAGGGTTCTGACTAGTATTTTTGCAATATTAAACAAAGACTATACCCATCATCGCTTCAAACGCCTCTTACGCTGTTTAAGTGCTTGTAAGAATGCAATTTGCGTGAACAGAAAGGCGCAGAACGTGGAAAGTTATTTCGTGCTAGTTCTCAGTGGTTTCTTCACTTATGGTTCCTGAGTTGCTTCTCAGAAGAATGCCCTTGAAGAAGCTGCTTTCCACGCAAGCTGAGGAAAAGCGCGCATAGGCATTGTTTGATTCAACAACAGATATTGAATATTCTACCATATCTACTACCCATTCCTCAAAATTCACAAGCTATACCGAATATTTTTGTTCATATCGCTTAGAAGATATATAAAGGATACAATGAAGAAAGTTTTGAAATATGGTATTACATTCATATAATAAGATCATGTATTATTATTATTATTATTATTATTATTATTATTATTATTATTATTATTATTATTATTATTAAATGCTTCAAATATATTGTAATGATCCATAATCCCTCGGAACAGTTTTGGGTTTATAGTGTATAAACTTGGTAGGAAAATATCAAGATTCAGATTTGAGAAGATTGATTGTTGATTGATTGATTTTTTCGTGTTTCCGGACGCGTCAACTGCTTCGGTCATTAGTCCCGTTAGTGTAGTGCATGTTTTTTTCGGGAGATGGCGGTGATTTTCCCCCGCTGGATGGCGAGATCCGGCGCCGACCTACCGTCGGCTAGTGGGATTTCCCCCTAACCAGGACTCTTCCACCAACGGGGCACCGCCTCAGTCGGGACAAGCTCTAAGCCCCCGACCGGTCTCCCGGAATATATGGTAGTGTAGTGCATGTTAGTGTAAGTGTGTGTGTAAGGGGAGAGGATAGGACAAGGAAGAGGAAGGACAGATCGCGCGCGGTCCGTGGCCCGTTTGGTAGAGGACTGCTCCGGCATTCGCCTGGTGTTGATCGGAGAAACCACGGAAAACTACCGATCAGAGCAGCCGGCCGCTAGAATTCTCCTCCAGACAGCAGCTGAATTCGACCTAGCTGTAAAGCTAGAGTCGAAAATCCTGCCGCCGTCAGGACTCGAACCTAGGACCTCCCGGTTAGAGGTGCTGCAGTGACATCAGTGGATGCACTGAGCTACCGCTACCGGTATTTGAAAAGACAAAAAACGGCGACATCGCGCATAAATATTTTTATTAAATTAAACAAATGCGTGATAGAAAAAGGAAATAGACATTAACACTCAATTATACATAATTTTCGGAACTAGTAGAAGGTGAAATCATGAAAATCGAGTTAGAGGTTCAGGAGATTTGGACAGAATTGGCATTGTATTTTTCGTGGTTAAACTAGAATACGAGAACCATTGTTACGATTGCAAAGCTTAAGGCAAAAGAGTAATTTTATTAAATATCAAGAAAATGCGTGAAGGTATCAAGATGAGACTTTCGGAAATGATAGGGCAAAATTTATGGAAAATTATGGGAACACTCGCAGTTTCGAGAAGTACCGAGGAAACGCGTCAAAATTAAAATTAATATTGTATAATTGATATAAACACGGAACAAATCGCGCTGACGTTACAGTTTACGTCACGATGCAAGAGGATATAAATTAATAAAATTTAATGAAATGAGACTAAAGATGAAAAGGGAAATAGTATAATAATTAGCGAAGAAACAAGAAATAATAGTGGGAAGCGATGACGAAGCGTAATAACGCTGACGGGCAAGAATTAAAGAAAAGTTTTATAATGTCATTTGTGGCTACGGGCAAGCGATCGGCGGATGTTCGCCAGAGGTAAATAAAAGATCCGGGCAACAATGGGCATCAGAAGATGAGTAGAAGCGCTGGGGCTCGGATGTGCAGTGTTGTGGTCGGTCGGAAGAAAAGTTCGCGTAATGAATTAAAAAAAAATAGAATTGTGCAACGAGCACATAGCATTTTATTCGTGTTTCAACTGGACAAAGAAGTGATTTAACATTAATTTCGTGTGTCGTGGACGGTAGCTGGAGATGCATTGCATTCTTGGATAACGCAAGGGATTAGAGCATCTCGTAAAAACAAGCGAATTCTTGCTTTCATTTCTAAACGTCATGACGTATCTCAAGATTTCCTTATCTACTTTAAAAAATACAAAACATTGTTACGAAAAGTCATAAGGCAGGCTAAAATCATGAAAGACGATCAGGATATTTTGAACTCAAATAACAAAACAAATGCAATGTGGAATATAATAAAAAATACGACCAAATCAACTAGAAACCCTGTAGAGAATGTTGTTTTAAAATACAACGATATAAATGTGAACGATCTGGCAACAGTGGCTAGTCTCTTTAACCAATAATTTTCGAGAATTGCTGCCGATCTCACTCAGGGTCTTCAGCCACAAAATTCAATATTAGACAGTTCACCCAAAATTTTAGACACGATGTTCGTTTCCGAAACTTCTTCCTATGCAATTCTCAAAAACATCGGTAAACTAAAAAATAAATATTCGTCCAGTTTAGATGAATTTCCGGATACTTTGTTAAAGACCTGTGCGTATGCCATTATACACCCGTTAACTCACATATTTAGTTCATCGTTATGCACCGGAACGTTTCCAGATATTTTCAAAACAGCTAAAATTAAGCCGCTCTTCAAAAAAGGCAACAAAAATGAAATTCAGATTGGCAACATTGATTTTGAAAATCAAAATCAACGGAAACAGCTATATTTTCTTTTCTTAAAGATGTCGCCTCATCATTAGATCAAAACGAGGCACCTATTGGATTATTTTTAGACCTCTCAAAAGCTTTTGACGTCATTGATCATGACATTTTACTTTCAAAATTACCTTCATATGGAATCCGTGGTATTGCTCTAGATTGGTTATGTTCGTACCTTAAACAACGATCTCAGAGAGTTGAAATACCTTACTGGAGTGATGGAACATTACGTACGCACCTTTCCGACTGTTTGCCCATTGCACGTGGAATTCCTCAAGGATCGATTTTAGGCCCTATTCTGTTCCTACTTTACGTAAACGATATGTCCTCGATGATTCAAAACGGAAGAACGGTTCTCTTTGCGGATGATACGAACATCCTTTGCAATAAAGAAACAAATAATAGTACAATATCAGATGTTTCAAATTGGTTCCGAAATAACAAATTAATAGTAAACGAAAAGAAAACGGTTTTAATGCAGTTTTCCATTTTTAATAAACAATTCTGTGCTCCATTGAGAATGAACGGTGTACCATTGACTGATGTTAAGGCAACAAAATTTTTAGGTCTCTCAATTCAGTCAAACCTTAAATGAAACGTCCATTTAAATGAATTGAACACAAAATTAAGTTTATTATGCTACACGTTCAGAATTCTTTCAAATTCAGTCAGCCTTCATACTGCTCGTTGTGTATATTTTGCGAATGTTCATTCCCGCCTGAGATATGGCATAATATTCTGGGGAATTACATCTTTTAGCTCCCAGACTTTTAGATTACAAAAACGAATTGTACGAATAATAACCAAATCCCACCCACGTGATTCATGTAAGTCTCTCTTCATTAATCTAGAAATTCTACCATTACCGTGTCTTTTTATTTACGAATCAGTGGTTTTTGTAAAAAATGACTTGCTTAAGGGCGGGAATATATTTTCAGAAAATGGCGATGTCTATTACTATAACACTCGACGTAGAAATCATATTCATCAGGTGACAGTATCAACAGCTCAATACGAAAAATTCACATACAATACATGTACATTATTTTACAACACTTTGCCAGACGACATTAAACGATTAAATTGATAGAAAAGTTTAAATCTCAAGTGAAATCGTTTCTGCTGCATAACTGTTTCTATACAATTAGAGACTATACTGAGCATCACAAGAAAAGTAACATTAATTTTAACAATGATACATAATGCATTATTTACCATTTGGACTGTATAAATGTGTATAAACAACCTGTAACAACTATTGTACTACAGCCACCGGGTCAATGACCCCTATCTCCATCAGGTTTCTCGTCCAGTTTCCCTGATCCATTGAGCAAATGCTGAGATGGCCCCTTGTTTTGCTTCTGGACATAAATGTAACTTCATTTTCTGTGCACGTCTTTTAGAATTCAGTGGGAAATACAATTATTAAAATTATCGTTTCCATGTTGTCGCGGCAGGAAGTTATATTCCGAAGGACAACATGGATAAGAGACAAAATTTATTGCTTATATATCCTTGAAAATAGATTTTATTACATGGGAGTTTTTTTTTAAATTTAAGTAGTAAGTAGTATATGAGTTAGTGTAGGGAACACAGAATTTTGAAAATGTGCACACAATTCATTTTTCCCCATAGCACGTCATACGCAGTTTGAACTGGTTTTTTGACGTAAAATAAATAAATAAATAAATAAATAAATAAATGCAATCGCGATATTATTCGCGTAACTAATAACGTTCGTTCGTCGCGGGAGTTGACGAGATAAGACTAAATACTTTCCGCTAAGCGATCGGTGGAATTTCTCGGCAGTGCAACGCGGTGGAAAGGTGCGATTTCATAAAAACTGGGAGAAGCCGCGCTGTGTGCAGAAATAGCCAACGGACGACGGTGATGTACGTCGCGTGTCGCAGCATCAAGTCGGCGAAAGGGAAGTGACAGATAAATGTTTATTTGTTTGTTTGTTTCGTTTGTTTTGAAAACAAAAACAAAAAAATCCATGAAGAGCATTTGTCGAAGATCATGTTCTGTAGTAGCATAAGTAATTCAATAATTGATTTCGAGAGAATGCGCATTCGGTAGGAATGAGTTGTCTTTTTTTTTTTGTATATGTTGTAAATTTATCAGAGTGAATGAGTAGTATTTTTCTTGTTTTGGTGTCATATTTGTTTGCCTATGTAACTGCATTGGTCATCCGCCATGGGGTGTTTTTGTGTGTGTTGCTAGGGGACAGCAACCCCGTTTGTGTGCATAATGTGTGGGATTAACAAAAAATAGGAATTACATAAAAAAAGAGGTAATAAATGATGATGAACATCTTCAGGTTCGTCAGTAAACCCGCAAAATGTGTTGTGTTTTAAGTAGCTAGATGCCGACCTACGCCCGCGTGCCTAAATATTTTGTTTCAAGCCCCGGGATTAAAAGGAACACGTGAGTTAAAAAAACGACGCGCCCAAGTGTATTCGAAAGTTGGTTAAATTGGCAGCCCAAGTCGAATATAGGAAGAAGAATATTAGTAGATAAGTAGTAGGATTCGCGCGATACATTACAATATAAAGTACACTCAGCCAAAAGTTTCAGCAAAAATTCGGTGACGAAGCCGACGGTGGGGAGAAAGGGAGTTGAAGGAGATGAATAGGAAGGAGGAGGACGAATATGAGGAGATGGCAAGAGGAGGTTGTGATGTGAAGGTAAAAGTGGAGCTGGAGGCAGAGGTGATAGAGGAATAACTAGAGTTTAAAGAGGAGGAAGAGGATGAGAAGGTTGTAGTGGAGATCGAGGGAGGCAGAGGCAATGGTAAGGAAGAAATCGGAGGCGAACATGGAAGTGTAGATGGGGGTGAAGACGGCTGAATAGTGGAAAATGCAAGTAGTGCCGGAGGAAGAGTTGAAGACGAAGTTTTTAGCTGAGGCTGAGGAGACGTTAGTAGAAGAGACGAAGACGTAGGCGCAGATAGAGGCGGCAGGTGGTGTGGAGGTGGAGGGAATGATGGGCTAGTAGGAGATGGAGACGAAGGTTGTGGCTAAGGTGAAGGCAATGGGGAGGTGGAGAGATCAACGCAGATGACGAGTACAATGCAGATGGAGGGAGCAGGTAGTTGTAGGCGGGGATGTGGTGTGGAGACGAAGGTTGCGACTGAGACGAAGATGGAGGCATTGGGAGAGGCGAAAACGAAGACGGAGGCGCAGGCGTGAGTGGTGGCGAAGTTGTGGTTGAGGTTGAGGGTGAGACGTTGGAAGAGACAAAGACCGCGGAGCAGGCGGGGGCGGGGCAGCATTGGGGGAGGTGGAGACGGAGACAAAGGTTTTGGCAGAGGGTGAGATGGAGTTATTGGAAGAGACAAAGACTGGCGTACAGATGGTGCCAGGGGAGTGGTGGCGGAGGAGGTGACGAGGAAGGTTGTGGCT
The DNA here is from genome assembly GCA_011170035.1 of Teleogryllus occipitalis. Lineage (NCBI taxonomy): Eukaryota > Metazoa > Arthropoda > Insecta > Orthoptera > Gryllidae > Teleogryllus > Teleogryllus occipitalis. Next base: position 712,229 of record BLKR01000013.1, read on the forward strand.
GATGCTGAGGTGTAGGCATTGGAAGAGGCGAAGACCACGGAGAGGAAGGGGTGGGTGGGGGAGAGGGTTTGGCGACCGAGTCGGAGGTGGAGAAGAAGCTTTTGATTGAGGCTGAGTTAGAGACATTGGATAAAGGCGGCTCCACACATTCGTTATTCGGCGAACACCGAGCAACCGCTCGCTGAATCCCGAGTAGTGTGGATGAGTTGCTTGCAATAGCAATCAACTGCTGCGCTCAACTGCAAATGCCGAGTGACAAACATTCGGGGTTCGTCCTATCCACCGCGTGTAGGTCTTTTGGACACACCAAAGGGAGCGAACATTCGCCGAACACGTCAGCTGCTCGGGATTGGGCGAACGCTAGCTCGCCGCTCGGCGAATGCCGAATGTGTGGAGCCGTCTTAAGGCAAATACGGCGGGGCAAGCGGAGACAAGCGGAGTGTTGTCGGAGGAGGCGGACGTAGAGACGAAGGTTGCAGAGCAGGTAGCCGGTCCGGTGCGGCGGCGGAGGAGAGCAGGTTTGGAATCGCGGGTGCTCGCGCCGCAAAAAAAGCTGCTGGCCCCGGCTGCCGTGTGCCTCCGGTGCAGCAGTTTCCGCAGGCGGAGTCTCTTAATGAGCGTCAAGAGCAGCTCCGCGAAGGAAAGCGCTACACCGCAGCCCGTCTGAAGACAAGCGGCGCTAGAGGGGACCTGGCATTGACCGAGAGATTAACTGCCCCTACGACTGCATCCAACTACAGTAAATGCACTGGTAGTGGACACAAAATCGTAAAATACGGATTTTTTCGTAGTTTCCTTAAAATTATTGGTTTACAGAACAACTTTCATGAAATACGATCGGCGATTAGTACACCTTTCTAATTAGATCCGTAGTCAATTTTTAATTTATTCTAATTTTATTAATTTCTTTCAAAACTTAGTTTTGTTTCCGGCGTGACCACTTGAAAATTGAAAAGAAATGGTTGTGGTCAGACTCAATTCCGCAATGGCCAATCAATATTCCTTCCTTGGAATATTTTTGAGACCAAAACATGTCGAAAAGTACCGATCCTTGTTGCATTATTGCAATGTCAATATCACTTAGATGTTTTAGTTTATTCTCTAAATATAAAATAATGGAAAATAAATAATTTTCTTTTAAATCCTAGCCACTAGAAAGTACGAGCGAGATTCATACTCTGCAAATTTTAAGCAAATGACAAGCCTCCAATTTCATTTGCAGAATATTGCCTCCTGTAGAAATATTGTGCCACGCTGCCTCTGTAGCCGTCCATAATTGCGACTGTGTTGCCGGGGCAGAATTTTGTGCAAACCTGACCTCTCGATTTTTTCCCATAAATTCTCGTTGGGATTCATGTCAGGCGATCAGAGTAGTCCAATCATTCGCTCGAATTGTCCAGGTTGTTGTTCTTCAAACAAATCGCAAACAATTGTGGTGCGGTGACATGGCGCACTATCAGCTATAAAAATTCCATCGTCGTATGAAAACATGAAATCCAAAAATGGTTGCAAATGGTCTCCAAGAAGCTGAACATTAAAATTTGCAGTCAATGACCGGTTCAGTTGCTTCAGAGGACCCAGTCCATTTCATATAAAAACAGCTCACACCATTTTGGAGCCACCACCAGCTTGCACAATGCCTTTCCACAACTTGGGTTAATGACTTTGTCGCCTGCGCCACACTCGAACTCTACTATCAGCTCTTACCAACTGAAATCGAGATGTCTTGGGTTCAATCGATATGGTGACGAGCCCAGGAGAGGCGCTGCAGGCGATATCATGCTGTTAGCAAAGGCACTCTAGTTGGTCTTCTGCTGCCAAAGCCCATTAAAGCCAAATTTAGCCTCACTTTCCTAACAAAGACGTCCCACATTGGTTTCTGCTGTTATTTCACGCAGTGTTGCTTATTTGTTAGCAGTGACAATTCCCACTGCGTGGTCCATGGTGAGAGATTATGTTTGAAATGAGATATTCTCGGCACACTTTTGACACGGTGAATCTCGTAATATTGGATTCCCTAACCATTTCCGAAATGGAACATCCCATACGTCGAACGTATGGGACGTTCCATTTCGGAAATAGTATTACGTCCAGCTACAAATATCATTCCGCATTCGAAGTCTGTTAATTTCTGTCGTGCTACCATAATCACGCCAGAAACATTTTCACGTGGATGACTTGAGTACAAATGAAAGCTATGCCAATGCACTGCCTTTGACACTTTTTATATACAATACTATTTCCATCTGCATGTGCATATATGCAGACTGTTTCATTCAGAAGCTTACAAGTTTGAAGGCTCGTAGAAACTCATTCATATGATCCACAGACCTAGGCTTGGCGCTATCTTGAAGGAAAATAGATCAAATTTGACTCACATGCTACTGTATTATAGATTCGCGGCACCGCAAGCGCTGTAGAGCGATTTGTAGAAGAAGGATTGTTTTGACAGCTAGTGCTGGCAACGTTACCGAAGGTTCTGTGGTCGTTGTTCTTAAGCCCGATAGACTCCCTTCCTCCGTTCGTTCGTTTGCAGTTGGCTAATTTGTAAATGGCTTCCACGTTTCCTTTTGTGATGTCCTCGTCCAACGAAAATATAGTGTACCACGAGAAATAATTGAAATTAGGAAGTGCAGTGCTATGTACTCTTCTGTAAAAACAATTTTTTATAAACTTTACATTGAATTTACTTTTTGTGTAGAAGTATTATGTTTATTTTAAAGCAGAGTCTTCAATGTGAGATGCGTACTGGTTCACGTGTTTTCGTCGCCTGTGCTGTAAGGTGGGGAGCTGTATTTACATTCATGGCAGTTTAGTATTACTAAATATTAGAGCATGTTAAGAGATTTTTATTGGTACGTAATTAAATTTCAATATTTCTCGGACTCGTGTACTTGCATATACCTCAGCGAAACTCTTAGTTTTCTACATAGTAATGTCTTCACGGGAGCCATAATCAAACACGTTACACGTGTGGCTGGGCACAGGAGGCTATAATATAATAACCTCCTTAATAATATTATAACCCCCTTGGGCTGAACAGGTGTCGTGGCGGAGAGATACTTCTCTGAATTACATGAGATGTTCACTTGTTTAGCAAACCGACATTTTGGCTCATCCTTAGTCAGATTGATCTATAGCTGCAGATTCAGGAAAGATCCTTGTCCTGATCCTGTCCTTGTCCCGTTCCTGTCCTGAACGTGCTTGCTACGTGCTTTCTGACAGCTGGACGTCCCACATACGACTGTTTTGAATGTGTTGAGAAAATGGTTGAATCTCAATCCATACAAGTTAATATTGGTGCGAGAGCGAAAATAAACAGACAAGCTTGCTCCTAAGGACTTTTGTTTTGGAAATGCTACATGATAGATGGGCCGAGGTGTGAAAATCGCATGGTCCCCACGTTCACCGGATCTAACGCCTCTGTTTTTTTCTTTTGGGGGATTCATCAAGGCCACCTATTCTTCCTCTCTTACTAGGTTTTCTACCAGAGCTGAGAGCTAGAATTTGTGTCGCAATTGATCAAGTTACACCTGAAAAGCTGCAGCTGGTATGGCAAGAAATCGGCATCAGACGGGATGTGTGCCTCTTGATCAATGGAAGCCACATTGAATCTAAGTAAAATTTGAATCTGTTAAATAAAAATTGATGTATTTCGCTAAATATTAATCCCAAAACCATATCAGTAAGTTAAATGAATAAATCAATAAGAGCCTTCAAACTTGTAAAGTCCTTATTGAAACACCCTTATTTACTATTCCCAACAACAATATGTATGTATGTATGAATGGAGAATTTTTATTGAATGTAGAGATATTGTAAAATTACGGTTAAATAAAATAAGCCCCCTTATCGTTCCATCTATATCATCCAACAATGAGAAGAAATCTAAGAATTTCAAACTGTAAGACAAAAAAATTGTCATGAGCATTTTTAAAAGATGATTTCTTAGAACGTATTTCATTCAATAAATAAATTATCAATATTTCACCTCTGTAATGGTATTTTTTTCATTTTAGAAAATACAAATTTAACAGAAAAAGAGACCAGAACTTCATTAAAAACTTTACAACATTGAATGCTCGAAGAAGCATTCACATTCTCTAATACACTTTTACCGTTCTTTGCTACGTACGAGAAAAAAACATTTAAAGAAAACTAGTGATACTACAACAATTCATAATTTCTCGCATTATTTCTACCTTTTGCAATTTTCGAAAGTTAGAGGAGTTCAGCGAAAATTAAACTATTTAATGCCCAACATAATTTTGTGCGCATGACGATCGCTCATTATGGTCGCGTCCTTGCGCGCAGTCATTGTTGGTACTTTCTGGTACCAAGAATTTGCGACTTTTAGTGCTAAACCATTGCTATGTTGCTGAATTATACTACCAGAGAGGTCCAATGCGCCCAACGGTGGTGGTTATACGAGCATTTTTTCTATAAGAAGTAACAAAACATCTTAGCTACTACTGCCTAACCCACTCAGCTTCGGTGCGGATCAACAACTGTTTGCTTTACATCGGCCTCTCCCTCCGACTTAATCACAGGCACACAGCAGCTAAGCACGGTTTCGGAAGAACTGACGCGAGCCATTAATACGTCTTGGCCAGGAGTGAACAATGCTTTGGTGATGTCGGCTAAATCGACTGGCAATCAGGAATGAAAGAGCTTGATTATGTTTTATTTAGAATGTATCTGTCTTTTGAAGAAATAGAATTCGCAAATTAGTGCAAATGGGAGTTGACGATTTGGTGAACGATTTGGAGAATGTTTGAGAAAATCTTGATGTTATTGAGGTTTTATTCAAAATACGGGAACATTAACTTTAAATCAAAATAACCGTTTCAAATTCAATGAGCTGCGATATTAGTCAGATGTATAGGGAAACATAAAATTTGATGAAAATTCGGTTTGCCAGTAGGACTGTTAATAGACAGACGGACGTTTTTCTGTACAAATTTTTTGGTGTCTTGGACCCACAAAACGTGGACAAGACTTAAAGGAAGTAATTTACCACATACACGAACGAGATTTATAAACTTTTTCGTTTCCAGGGCCCGACCATAGGAGTTTTTCTGTCGAAAACTCGACTTTTCTCCTGTAGCATTTCAGTACTTTTTATTAACTAGGTAAGGAGTATGCGAGAATGTAAAAACCACTATTGAGGACGAGAACGACTTGTATTACTTGCTCTACTCGCCACGTCTGCGACACCCCCTGTTATTTTCACTTCAGTGAACTGTGAACTCAACTGGAATGATAGGGAAATTGGAATGATAAGAAATTAATTTTTTGGCAGTAGGTATTACGTAATAACTTTCAGAAAACTTCATACAATGACCTCTAATATTGTTTGAAGTAGTTATGTTTAGTAGTCATTAAATGTTTTGCTAGAGGTAAAGGATCTGACTGAAAAATTTTGTAAAATGTTAATTCCAATGTAAGTAGGAATAATACTGTTCATTGCATTACAATAACATTTCGTGGATTCAGCACTAACTACTGTTTTGCTTTACTGTTTGATTCTCTAGGAAATATTTCGCCTTCAAGTATGTTTTGATAAGATATCCACTTTGTTCTCCTAGTGAACGTGGGTGCTACTGTAGCAATTGTAATGATACATGACGGAAGAAATCTGAAAAAGACAATGACATGAGAAATCTTTAAAGGAGATTTTTTTCTCTGAAACACTTTCACAATTGATAACTTGTTTATTCAAGGATGTGAAAATGAAACGATGTTCCGAATTCACTCGTCACTTGAATGGTCGACAGTTGATTTCGATGATATCCTCTCTTGAACACTCTTGCTCTGGATTACTAATGATAATTATAAATTATAGAAAATAATAATGATGAAACAATGTTGCCTATTTATCGTCTTCCAAATAATATTAGAAACAAACATTATTTCCCTAAATCGAGATTTGAACGGCTCCAGCTACTCGTCAGTTACTACTCAACTCTTCGTACCAAGTAATACTGGGGAAAAAATGCTGTAATTACTAAAAGCACTAGGGAAAGATATTAAGGGGTCATATCGCGGTTATAAAGAGGCCACAATATATACTTTCTGCTTGTCAGGTGACATTAGAAACACGAGTTTTATTTTGTCTGTAATCGTACAGACAAAACTGTTAAAACTAATTGGTTCGTGAAGGTCACAGCAGGCAGAGTGAGGAACATTAAATCCAGCGAAGGGTACCGCGCCATTTAACGACGACAGCTAGCCGGTCAAACGTCCGCTAGGCACTGACCAGTGTTACCAGACTGTAATGTTGGTATTCCACCAATAAGATTTTCTTTTCCCCTAGATTATGAAATAATCCCCCAAAGTTCTCCTTGCTTATTTTTTAACCATCCGCTAGGCATTGGCGTCTTGTCAGAATATAATGTTGCTATTCCACCAACAAAACATGATTTCTCCCCATTTTATGAAATAATCCCCCAACGTCCTCTCCACTTATTTTTTAATTTACACAGTAAATTTAAAAATTTTATAAATTACTTTATTTGCCGAATAAATTGAACTTTGTTGCACATTAATCTCAACGTACAATAGTATTAAACTGATTAATATTCAACTCAATTAAATGACGCAGTTGAACAAAATTAAATGCTTAAATACTAGTAAACGTAATCTTACTTTTCAAAATTCGATTCAGCAATGATTGAAAATGAAGTCGGGAGCTTAAGATTGTGTCAATAGAGTACATTTATATGTACCCTTTCCCTCACAAAAATTGGCCGACAAAATCTTCCCAACCGCGCCGAGAAACGGACACAAAGCGGCCAGGGAAAGGGCAGGAGGAGGGACGCGTTGCCCAATCGCTAGCAGGTAGAACCACAGTTGTTTCTGATTGGTGCAACATCCCAAGGGGTAGAAAGGACGCTGACTCAGGGGAAGAGGGCTAGTTCGTTTACGTACGAGGCGGAAATATCGTCAAATTTCCCTGCCAAAGGAGAGATTTTGCCTGCGCGTACGCCACGACGAAAAAATATATCTGAGCGGGGTTTACCGTTCAGAATTACTGCCAATAGACCAGTAAATATTTAACACTTTATCAACAATCGTTCTAACTTTTAGCAATCGATTTGTAACTCTTGTCAAACTGTTATTTTGAGATGTTCATTTTAGGCACAATTTGCGGACCCTTCCCGACCGTTCTAACGCATATTTCTAATTTGTTTATAAAATTATTAATTTGTTGCAAAATTGTTAATTCGCGATTTTTGGTCCTGGGAGATCGGGAGACACTCCACCCTTTACATTTGCAAAAGTTTGAAATTGTTTATAAATTTGCAAATGTTGCAAATTTTTTTATTGCCTCGTCTGGCGTTTATGTGCGATGTAAAATTCCGGAATTCGATTGGTGCTATCATATTTCGTTCTCGAGATATTTGTAATTGTTTATAAAAAATTAATATTTTAGAATGACCTTATTTGTTTTCACTTAACACAAGCATACTGAAAAAACAGTTCTCCAATGTCGCGCTTTTTCCTGCTACGCTTAAAAAGCACTTAGCTTATAAACAAATTCTGTGGCCAATTTAATTACGCTAAATGGGTCTTTTTATGGCGAGTATGAACATAATTTTTATTTTGTTTTATATTCTCTTTTAAGTCCTGCAATTTGCAAATCGATATATTTATCAAATAGGGAAGAAATTGATTACAAACAAATACTTTTTCAAGGTGCGTTACGTCCTGCCCTTCCCCTGGTCGCAGGGCGTCCATGTTTGTCGGCGCGGTTGGAAAGATAGAATTTTGCCGGCCAATTTTTGTGAGGGAGAGGGTACATTTTTTAAGGGCAAAAACATTCTTATTATATAAAAAGGTACTCCCTTTTAAACTTTTCCTAAAATATTTAAAGTCCCCAAACATCCCACTAATTTAAAAACGTTTTCTCCCACCAGATGTGCGTGATTAACCGAACACACTATTTAGACTTCCTGTGCAACATTATTTTTACTTTTTTGTGTTTCTCTACGTAGAGCCCCTTTAACATTTTGAAATTTTCTCGAGAATAGCTGCAAATTTTTGCCTCAAATATACGCCCATAAATGTATAGGCCATATGTTTTATTAAAACTGCTGGATTTTCGAAAATTGAGAAAGTATTTCTTTTCTATTCTCCTACATTATTAAACGTAGACTTTTCTCAATGAAAGAAGTTAATGAAAGTTACAAACTGAAATAATGTCTTGCACGCTTTTTGAAATGAGTATATTGCGTAATATCTGTTAAATAGTGACAATTAAAAACAATACGAAATAAGGTGTACTCCCAAACGTTTTTAAAATTTTGTTTTCTCAAGTAAATGTTAACAATATGGACTAGGTCCAATTTTCAGTAACACGTCTGAAATTTCGATAATTGCGAAAATGTATCTCTTCGAGACTTGTTACAATGGAATTAGTGGGATGGTCTAGTGGATTAGTCGGTTGCTCGAAGAACCTATGAACCTGAATTAGAATCGAAGTCTGGGCATTTTTTGTGGGTTGGAAACATTTTTGCCACTTAAACTAGTATATAATTTTATATTAAGTAACCGAACAACACGTCAACGTTGCAAATAATCCAAGGAAGAATATTCTTATTAATACATTGTTGGTGAAATTGTACTTTGTTATAAATTGAGAAAAAGCTGTTGTGTATTATCAATATTTCTAATAACTAAAGTTCCCTTCGATCGCGTAGCCATCATCATCATAGCTGAAACCATATGCAATGAATTATTTCAAAAACATTTTGCATTTGCTTTCACATCTATCATAGTACTTATTAAAGGAGAAAATTGAATATCATTTCAATGTTATCTACATTATTCTCACCGATTTCATTTGTATATCCTAGATAGAATAATCGGATATGGGCATGTGTTCATCCGTCTGTCCGTGCGTTTGTCACTCACTGTGTTTGTCTGTTCGCCCGTTCGTCACTTCCGATCCCTTGACCAAACAAGCGACGAATTTCTCGAGAATTCATTCGTAGAATTTCTGTCTGGTGGAGGAGAAATGATCACAATTTCTTCGTATCCTTAATGATAAAATAATCATAATGACAATAACAACTTTTTATATTCCAGCATTATACTGTTGCGTTTTATGAAATCGTTCATAAAAGGACATAATACGGCACAAATGACGACGTATTAGAATTTACGGCACGGATGATTGCGTCATCACATTCAGCCAATCGCAGCGAGAGAATCGTGGGGAGGTAGCGGTGAACGGATCAGCCGACCAACGTTTTCTCGCACAGATGTCCAATATCCGAGACGTCACATTAAAGTTGTTTCGCAAAATTAAGTTTGATTCTCTTATAAATTTACAATACTGTTTTACAAAAAAATGCATATGCAACTCGTTTATAATGTTGCTTTATTGCATTCGTACAAATTTGAAAACTGGCTCCTAAGGTCGCTCGTTTTCAAAACACGTTGCCATGCAATAAAACTTAACATTATGATCTAATTACATAAACTACTAATATTGTATTTGTATTTCTTTTGCATATTTGTGATGACATTAGTGAGGGTTGAGGTTTGTTGAGAGACTTTGTATACTTTGTTTTGTTTTTTATATTTGTGATGACGTGATGTCATAGTGTATATTGCATATTTGTGAGAGTTGTGCTGTGGGAGTGGTGTGGCGAGATGTTAGCTTTATTATTATTATTATTATTATTATTATTATTATTATTATTATTATTATTATTATTATTATTATTATTATTATTATTAATTATTATTATTATTATTATAATTATCAGTATTAGTAATAATAGTAATAATAATAACTGATCTGATATCACTATCTGGGACAAGTCCTTGAAAGATGCACAAACATTTCCTATGGTATTGTCATTTACAGGTGTCATGCTAACGGTAACTATTAAGTCAGTGGAGGAACCTGACCTTAATAACTCTGTATTAATTTATATGCAGAAATTTGTCGCAATTAATGCGTGCACTGTGGTTTGAAGATTCGTGAATACATATGTGTAATAGAATTGTTAATTTAAACTTTTGTTTATGAATGATATATACATACATCATATATAGACTTAAATTGTCTAATTAGAAATATTAATTAATGCAAATGTATTATATGCGTTTTAATTACTATGGGTTGGTTTGTTTAATATTATGTTTAAAGTTTGAAATATTTTCAAACATAAATAAGAAATGTTCTCAATAGGGCTTTGTCCAATGTATGAATTTTTATGTCCATAAAAATTAAAAACGTTTGAAAAGTTTCATTATATACAATTTAGGGAAAAAATCACCAACGTCTACTCCTCAATTAAATCATTAAATGTTTCTAATTTTCTTTTGTGTTGATAGTTGTTTCTCATCGATGTACCCCCCTTTTGTAGCATCTTGAAGTAGCCTTTATTGTAAGTCAAGTATCTGATAAGTACTACAGAAGAAAACACTTTCTTCACACGCAAACAAGAAATAGTGGTGCGACAAGAGCACATAATTTCCTGAATTATTTGCAACTTTTGGAATTTTTGAAACTCCAGATTGTACCAAGCAAATTGGATTTGATCAATTTTTATAAGTTTATTTTTCATTATCAGGTAAAACATTTGTACAAATTTGGGAGTAATGTTTAAAAAAAATAAAATGTTGTTGAGGCTACGTGTAATGTTGAACAAAAAAATCAACATATCCTTTTCAAATTCATGAGGAAGATCGAGCTAGACTGATCAGGAATGATCAATTTTAATGACCATCCTGGCTGAGATTTAGAAGCTAGTGTTGTTAATGGACGAACTGGCAGACGGACGGTCGGGTAGACGGAGGGACGGGCGTGCAGACGGAAGAACGGGCGTGCAGACGGAGGGACGGGCGTGCAGACGGAGGGATGGGAGCGCAGACGGAGGGACGAGCGTGAAGACGAAGGGAAAGACGGGGATTCGGAGGGACGGTCGGACGGACGCGGAGACGGACGGACGGACCGGGCGGACGGGGAATCAGCCGTAGGTCATGCGAACCAAGAATGTGTACAGTTGCCGCAGAATAAATGTTATAAACTTGTAAGAAATGTAGAGGGTTTGAAAATGAACACTTGTTGCAAATGAACGTATAGTGAGAAAATAACATAAAAGTTCTATGCATTGGTTCATGTGACATTTTCCCCTGATTAAGCAACCCACTATGCAAGGGTGTTTGGCAGTTACATGAAATCATCTTCATAGCCGCAAATCGTGACCTGCCGAATATTTCTACCTAACCGTTGCCTAGAAATCAGTGGAAAAATACACATGTGCAACTTCATTATATAAAATACTCCAATACATGATCATTGGCATAAACTGATTATTTGAACCCTTCTAAAAGCTCAAGAAGTTCGTAGTTTCATTCTGAAACATCCTAAACACAACATATTGTACTGCAACATCTTACATAAATGCGCCATTGGCCAGGACAATCTTCTCCTTTTTGCTCCGTGTTTCTCCTCAATATTTCTTGGGTTCTTTTTAACATTTCCTTTTATTTAAGAGGATCTTTTCCTTGATATTTAAGCATAGAATAAGAATCTATGTAACATCACTAGAGTTGGTAATATTGATCCACTATTATCGAGAAAAAAAATTAATTATTCTTCCAGCTGGTTAAAAAAATTATCCATAACATTGATATTTCTTCTCTAGTTCTAAAACTAATAAAACATGGGAAAATGTAAAACTAAGAGGTGCAAGAGAATAGCAAAGTCTTTCTATTATTAATACGTTTTCTAATTTATTTAGTTTCGGCTAGCTTTTCGGTGTTACACCCACCCTCTTCCTAGCTGCAACCTATTGACGACACTTTTTTCACATTTTCTCAATTTTTAGGTTCTCTAAGAGTAAAATTAAAATATCTTGAATATTACAGAAGAGTAAAACAGTTGTATGTGCATTTTTTAAAACATTTGGAAGGGATCTTGAGAAAAAGTAACTTTTTTGCTTTTTTTTCTAAAAATAGTCAATTTTTGGCTCATCTTCACACAAAGTTGTGAGTTACCGAGAAAATTATTAAAAACTCATTTGAATAACTTGTGTTCACCAATACAATAACGTAGAGAAAAGTCTGCAATGTAATGACGTTATATATATATATATATATATATATATATATATATATATATATTGTAATATGATATTTCTTACTCACTCTCTCTCTCTTACCATGTCGTAGTCCGCGCGCTCACTCCATACGGAGTTGAAGAAAGGGTCCGTTTCGTTCGTGCCTGGGTCGGCGTCTAAATACTACAATTACAACACATTAGATATAGGCTATTGATGAACCTGGATGTGTTCATCATTATTTATTTACTTTCTCTTTTACGTGTTTTCTTTGAATACGTCAACACATCACACACATGGAGGAAAACAAGGCCCTCTGTCGGCACACAAAATATAACCCCAAACAATCAACAATCCACTCAATATTAAAAAACCTTACAGATAAAAAAAACAATCATTCACACTGAAAATTATAATGCAATCTGACTACTCATCCACACTGAATGCGCATTCTGTCGTAAGAAATTTTAACCTTATCACCTTATAATTAGAGACACAACTTGGTCTTCGACAGATGCTTGCAGATTAAAAAAATTAAAAAAATGAACAAACAAATGTATATGTCACTTCCCTTTATGATGGCCAATGTTGGAACACGCGGCGCACGTCACGCATCGCCGTCTATCGGCTGGTAGCTCCCCGTGTACCGCAATAATGCGCTGCAACTTCAATTCGCTCCAAACCATATTTTCCACCAAATTCCATTACTGAACACACGCTGCGAAGCGTTCTCCAGTACACACGACGTTTCCATCATATTAAAGTTCTCACGGCGAAAGAATATTCTCGATTTCACGAATATCGAAGAAATACAAACTTTAAAATTCCCGCGGTGCAGAAATATTGTTGACTTACATGAATTGTGTTACAAAACTGTGTTACAAAATTGTTCTATTTCTATTTTGATCACTGTCCGAAATCTGATACACTCCGTGTTATAAAAACTGTAACACAAGATGTCCGCATCCGCTGCCTAACACTGCAATCGCGTAACTAAAATCAGTCTTCGCGTTGCGTCTATTCATATGTTATTGTTCCTAATCCCGAATTCACTCGCTTTATCACTACCTTGATTTTGTCCACGTAAAAAAATGTAAACCAAAATAACTTAGCAACGTTTCACACGACGCTTCCGCAAAAATTTTCAAAAAGTAGCTACAACATAAAAACGCGTGCTATCATCCTCGCGTCCGAACTCGTTCTGTCTGTAACCCAGTTTTCATTGTTGGTCTACACAATCCAAGTGACTGTCTTTTTTCCAAACATATGCCCATCACCATAATAAATGTTCGAAAATGTTTACATTTTTCACTGCTTTGGGGTTATCTTGCGTCTTACTCTCTCTTTCATAGTTTTATTAACTTTTGGTTTGTAATTATCACATTACCGAATTCCCCTTTCCCGTTTTCCTTTTTCCAAAAACCTTTATTTTCCGTCTTCCCCACTCGTGATGACGTCACTTACATCTTCGGTCGCTCTTTTAATTCTTTCTTAGCTCGCTATGCTATGGAACTGGATACTGATTTATTAACGCCTTACATAAATTCCCCCCCGCGCCGTAACTAATTTTGCCCTGATCTAAATATTTTTCCCTATAATTTCTGTAAGTTTGGCCAAAATCCACCCATGCATTCACTGGATATTCAATAAAACTCGTTTTATTATATACTTTCAGAGGTACAACAATGGTCACCATGTCTTCAACTCTGCCGTCATGCATGCAATTTATACCATTTATAATATTTACGGAACCCGTGGCTCGAATAACGTGATTCTTGGTTCAAAATGTTCCTAAATTTGGGTTCTATGCACTGTTCACAATGCCTATTGCCCCCCCCTTTTGTTTTCCATTACTTTCCTAATAATTATTTTTACGCGGCGCTGTCGTCTATTGTTTCTTTAATTATTGGCTCCTCTTTGCTTATGTAGAAGTTCCTTTTCCCACGCATTCTTGCGGGCTAGTCTCACAAATCATTACAATGCGCACGTATTGTTGAGATCTCCTTTTGCTGGTAGTGGTAGCAGTAGAGCTTAAGATGAGTTGTTTTATTGTTAGCAAGGCAGAAAAATCAAATCTGCATTTCGTTTATCGTTTCAAATAGTTTTTCTATAACTCGGGAATGAAAATATCTAGTTTTTCAAAGGTTGATCATCTCCCTCTTTTCTAAATTTTATTATTATTATCATTATTATTATTATTATCATTATCATTATTATAACTTTCAATTATTTATCGTTAAAATGTTTGGATGGGATTCTGATACTCAAGAAAACGTACGCACATATTATTCTCCCCCATACGTCATATACAATTTTTACTGTTTTTTTTTACCAAATAAATCAAACTAATCCTAATTGAATTTTGTTATGTTTGTATTCTACTGAGAAATCGATAGCAAAGGCGAGATTCTCAATTAATATAATCTTCCAGCAGTAGCCGGCTATTAACCTTCAACCTTCAATAATAGTTGTATCTTCGGCTATTAACCTTCAATCGACCCCTGATCATCACTGACCCTATTCAAAATTTCATCGACCCCTAAAGGATCGATGTTGAGCCTTTTGGGAACTCTCGATGTAAATGTTAGTCCTAACGCATGAATTAATCCTAATTTAATTTCATTATGTTTGTATTATACCGGGAAATCGAAAGCAAATGCGATATTTTGAATGGAAACTTGAGTATACTGAGAAGTCGCCGGCATATATTCGGCTCTTGACCCCTCCATTGACACGCTGATCATTACTGACCCCCTTAAAAATTCCATCAATACCCTACCTCGTTGGGGTACCCTCGTGGTCGATACCCTACTTTGTTGGGAAGTCGTGATATAAATATTAGTCCTAAAGCAGGAACTACCCATAATTAAATTTCGTTATGTTTGTATTCCACCGAGAAATCGATAGCAAAGGCGAGGGCGGGGTAGGTTTCACTTTGCTAAGAAAGCTGCATTCCTTCGTCGGGCGCCGCTGTCCCGCCGCGCGCCGCGCGGCCGCTCGGAAAGCGACCATTTAAAGTTGGGCGAAGTTACGCGCCTGCAATTACTCCGCCTTAACTCCCGCCAATTTCAGTTTGGAAGGAGCCTTCTAATTCACCTTAAACTCCCCGTCTTCCTCCTCGAGTGTTTCTGCAGAACTCGAGACTTCGGGTGATAGCCTCACTTTAGAAAACGTATGAGTGCAACGAAGACATGAGACTTGGTGAAGTCTGCTGAAGGAACTTCCCAGAGGAATTTTTAAAGAAACTATTCACTACTTAAATGAGCAATGCGCTTTTATTAATTTATAGACATTAAGTGCATTTTTAATACTGTTCCGTAACATTTATTTGTTAGAGACTACAAATTATTCTCGGAGACTACAAATATGAAAGTTTTCAAATTAATTTATTTTCCATATCAAGAAGGACTTTGAAGTCTCAGAAAATAATAAAAAAATATAATCCTTTTGTGGGAATCACAAGGCAATAAAAAGTAGTTATATTTATTATCTCTATTATTTATGTATCATATCTATTTAATATATAACTTTTCATAATGTTAATCGACATTTCCACCTATTTTGGATACATCATATGTTTAAAAAAACATTTCGAAACCATTGATGACAGAGACTGCGTGAAGGAAATTTAAAATTATTGGGTTTTCTTGTGAAATAGTAATGTGATGTAGTTAACCATTTAAGCTAATTGAAATAATCCTCATCTTTTTATTTTGATGGCCGACTTACTTACAAATACACAATTTTAGAGAAGAGATTTACTCAACAATTCCGTTTTTTCTGTAATATTTAAGAATATTATTTTCATAAATTTTTGTAATTGCTTGAAATGATTATTGCTAATCAATCTTAAAAAACCTTGAAAATGATTCCTCAATTTTCACTTTCTTGTATGCAAACGTACGCAGTAAGTTTAACGTACGAAGTATAAACACAGTAATGCTACGGGAAAACGATTTCGAGCTTTCAACGGAAATACACGTTTGGGGGTCCCCTGATGTTAAGATAAAACGATAAATGACTTCAGAGGCCGATGACAATTAAAGTTAATTGTAAATTAAATAAAATTAAACTTAATTAAGAAGTTTTAATTAAGCATTAGTTAAATCACGCACATGGCAGAACACTTGCATATACGCAACCAGTCACACTACTGAATTGACGTTGTCAAAACTGCACAAGTAAATACACAGTTGCAAGATAAACATAAACAATAAAATACAAACCTGGGAGTAAGTGTGATTAATTTCAACACTTGACACCGAAAAAGTGTTGTTTTCTTTTCAAAACATCCGGCCGTCCGCAAAACACTAGTGCCTAGACTATTCATAGGATTTTGGCCAAAATGAATATTCCCCAATCTATCTGACCCGATTCAAACCCCTGCGATTTTGAAAAGATTCTTCAGTTTTTTTGAGTACTTTATATGAAGTCTCTGAAACATTTTCAATTTTTTTCAAAGATGTCTACAATTTAAAAAAACAATTCTTATAAGAATGGAGTGAATTTCACGAATACAAATGGGATAGATTTTACTGTTTACTCTGAATTTTCGAAAATTGCAAAAGTTTGAATATTTTTGACCCCGCTTCCACAGCTACATTATTGATGATAGAGATTTTTTCAGATAAAATTTGATCTCCACAATTAGTTTGTTTAATTAAAGTCAGGTACATTTAAAAAATATTAGTTATTTTAGCGCAATTTTAAGTTGAATATAGGCAATATCAAAAACTAAATTTCTTCAATAAAAGATCCAATTTTTTCTTTAAACTTTTTGTATGGATAGTGCAAAATACGCCGAATACCATGACATAACGTCATATTAATATATTCTTTTGTTTTTCAGAAAAATTGAACAAATATAATTATTTTGCAAATCTCTCACGTCGTTAATATCTACCTGGATGCGTTTTTCATGCATTATTTCATGCGTTATTTGCATTTGTGGAGACAAATTCTGTGGATTTGTTAGGATGTTACCCGAAAAATTGAAAGTTTTATGTGAAAATTGGCATATTAGAAAATTTGAAAAATAGCTAAAAATAAATACATTTCCATAAACGTTCAAACGATATTATCTACAAAATGGCTTCAAATTCAATGAAAATTTTCCTCTTGGACCTGATTTGGCCCTTCTAATATAAAGTTAAAGTTATATTTCAATTCGCCTGATATGGGATCGAAGAATTAAGAGCAAGTGAAAAAATATCTTTAAGGCATCGACAGGTGAGATGAGGGTGGGGCACAATCGAAAAGCTAGCCGAGACTAGGAAAAATAGGAAACCAACTAATACCAGAAAGTCTATGCTATTCTGTAGCACCACTAGTTTCTCATTCCAAGCAGATAACAAGAACGTAAGTAGGAAGGCAACATTATACAATAACAGGTCAACAAGCGTTCACAAAGAAATAAGTTATTAGAAATAATTCTTATCTAATGTTCTGGCAGAATTGGGGCAATTGAATTCAAAAGTACGAGATTTGGGGAAGAAAACATGGAAAAAATATTTTTCTGAACGAAATGTTATCGGATCAGACAATTTTATTTGTCGCGTGAAAGAAATGCTGTATTAACGTGTGTTCACAACAACAGACAGTCTCTATGAGCACACAGCAATGTAAAACCAGTTGTCTGACTACCACCGTGCGAGATGATAAACCAAGATAGTAGTTCTCCATGAGACGTGCCCGAGAATGTCGCTGGAAAAGGCTCGTTCGTGGCACATAGCGAAGTCGCTTGCTTTTCACCACTGAGGTCCGGGTTCGATTCCTGTCGAATCTCATGTGAAATTTGTTCCAATTAAACAAGTTTGGCTGCTTCACTAGGGCTATTCCAACCCCTGTGAAGTGTCCTAAACCCTGCCCCTATCCTCATTCCATCCCAATTCTGGTCGCTGGGTAGTGACGCAGGAGCGCGTAGCAGGAGGCGCGTTCGCGGAGATGCTAAATGGCGATCCTCTTGACAACTGACTGCGACGTGACGTGACATGACTTAAAAAAGGTAATGGAGGATTACTCCCGCGCAAATTAATGGAGGATTACTCACCAGCGCAAAGCGCTAAACGCCCTTAAGGGGACGCGTAGCGTCAATTTGTAGACAAAAAAAATTAGTGGATGCTCATGGAAATAACGCCCTGCCATATCGAACAGTCGCGAGGTGGGCAGGAACGTTTCTGCGAGAACGCGTAGCTACCTGTGATCAATCACACACGTGACGATCTGTGAGTGTGCGGACCGATGTGGTACATGCGGTATACGGGCATCTGCCTCATCGGTCTTTTACAACGGGCATGTAATGCTTTTGGAATGTTGTCATCTTGTATATGTTAAAATACTTTGGAACATGAAAACAGTCAGCCAGTACCAGTCCTGTAGTTTTAAATACCTTAATAAATATGAGAAACATAATTGTAATTGTGATAATTGTCGTTAAATGTCGATGCTCATTGTTCATACCCTGTCCTTTCATATGTATGTGTCACATTTTCTATCCGAGTTCGTATTCTCATGAAAAAGGTGCCTGGAATTATGTCCCAACTTTCTAAAATTAATAGCTCTGATTGACACATCCCCAAATATGCACAAAGTTACATAAAATTTTACTAGTACACAAAAACTTATTAAAAACATACCGATACATAAGATTACTAACAAATATACAAAAAATTATCAAAAATGTACCAATATCAATATACTACATAAAATTTTATCATTAATATTTGTGATTCAATCTTAAAATAGCTTTATTTTACTAACTTTACTCCGCTTACTTAAAGAATTATGTAAATATAATAGCAATGCAAACTGAGTTACTCCAGTGCAGATGGGAGCAAATTTTCAGAGTCCAGATCCCAAGTGAACAAAACACAAGCGATCTTCTTTGCATCAACAACACGTCTGTCTCCATGATTTATTCATTTGTAAAGCATTAGCACAGAGAAGCACATTTGCTTATTTCCGCTGACTTGCAATCTCGTCGCATCGTTAATTTTTCATCAATTTCTGGCTGTAATGGGCTGAGAGGCCAAGAGTATTCGCGCAGTAAAAGCAATTTTGTCCCGAGAATAATCTGTCGCGCTCGAGACAGAGACTTGTCAAATCGACGACACTCTCGTCGTTTAAGAAAGAAACCTTTTCATTTTTCAGATAAAATTTGACAAATATTACATTTCCGTTCTATTGACAAGGCCTCTCGCGACACTGCAAGAAACTACAGGGAATCTATACATTTGAGGATGTGACGGGAAGTGAAATAAGGTGTCAAATATCTGTTCGTGAGTTACGCAAATGTGATTTGGAAATAAAATAAATACGAGTAAATTTATATTTTTGACATTTTATTACATATTATCCACGTCTACATCATATTTTACGCACGTGAAATATGAAAAAATATGTATCCATTACAACTTCATCAAAGATAATATTTTTTCTCAGTGGGAATTATTCTCAACTAGTAGCCTACAGTAGCGAAAATGCTTATGGTTTTTGGAAAAATGGTTTTTCAAAAACGCAGCAGGCACACTCAAAAACTAACCAAAAATACTTTCTTATAACACTGCACATATTTTACCAGAAACATTCTTCCCAAACACTGCAATAACATAGTATAATAAATATACAATAGAACCGTTCTTTATATGTTATAAATATCCAAAAAGTGTCTGTTCCATAACGCAGCCTGTGGATACCAAATATTTAATGGCAAGCGACTTCTTTCTTGTTTTAGCGTTACATTGCTGCTGTGATAAGCAGTTACGCACTTAGTATAAGAAATACGTAGAATAATACGCAGTTACGCACTTAGTATAGGTCAATACGCAGAATAATATAATAGGCAAAATAACATAATCAAATATTTCTGTATATCAGTCAAAATCGAAACTATTTCATTGTTTTTGGATTATTCACGAGTTTCTGGGCATCTAACGAAATAATAGACTCCTTTCACATGACCGGGGCTGCGTAATTTTCTTTCAGTTTCAACTGGGAGATCTTAGGTTCGAGTCCCGACGGCGCGCCGTGGCGGCAGGATTTTCGACACTAGCTAGGTCGATTTCAGTCGTTGTCTCGAGGAGAATCTTTGAGGTCGGCTGCTCTGAACGGTATTTTTCCGTGCTTTCTCCACTCAATATCAGGCGAGTACAGAGCAGTACCCTACCAAATGGGCCACGTACCGCGCGTGATCTTTCCTTTCTCTTCCTTGTCCTGTCCTCAACCCTTACCCACATTTGCATTTACACACACAACTCTACCACACATGCAGGGAAATCGGTCGGGAGCTTAGAGCTTGTCTGGACTGGGAGCGGTGCCGTGCTGGTGGGATATAACTGGTTGGGGAAACCCAACTAGCCAATGTGGAGGTCGGCATTGGATCTCGCCATTCAGTGTGGAAAGATCACTACCACCTCCTGCGATAAAACAATCACTAATACCGGGACTAATGACCTTAGCAATTGACGTGCCCGGAATCACTAATCAATCAATCAATCTTTCAATTTCTGTGCGAATTAAAAATTAATAATGTGCATGTTTTTTTTCTGGAGTTCCTAGGAACGTAATGAATGCACGAACACCTCTCACGTGGTCGAAGGTAGCATAGTTTCTCTCAATTCCTGCGCGCGTTGGAAATTAGTAATTTAGATTTGTAACAGTGTTAATTCAATAGATGTTAAGGAATTTTACTCAGACGTATGCTTGTGAAAGATATTCATTTTTGAAGCTAGAAACGAGGGGCATTGTGCTACAAAAGCTCTCCTTACCAACACATGCTGTAGCGCACCTAGTCAGAATAAAATTGTTGTAAGGGTGGCAAGATGAAGCATTTCAGTCTAAATGGTTTCAATTCCCTTAAGTATTTATTTATTGTAATTAATTAAGTTATTTATTTTAGTTAGTTTGTTTTATATTTTAATTCATTAATTAATTAATTTATTTATTTTAATTTATTTGTTTATTTATTTTTATTTATTATATAACCTCAAAAACTCTTAAACGAGTGTTACGTACTGTGGGGAGAAGAGGGTTACAGGTAGAAGTAGAGTTCTGAGTCTAGAATTTGAAGTAGGTATCTGTTTGACTATGTGCAATTATAATTTAAATCACAAGTAGATAATTGTCTAAGGTTTTATTTTTAACAAGTAAGTAAAGAAGTTTGTAGTTACAAATAAATAAAATTGAGAAAAATAATTATTTAGAGAACAAATGTTAACAATTATTTGAGTTAGGGGAGAAGAAATACACTGTGATGACATTTAATCTATCTTAGGTGTACAGGTTTGTGGGTGGAGAATGTACATAATTGTTGATTCCTTACAAACAATAATTTTAAGGTAAATGACAGCGCCTGTGCCTTGTAAAGCTGTTCCACATCAAAACTGGCATTATGATGTGTTTCATACTTACTGTGAATACCATTAACAGCACAAGTTCACGTCCAAATCGCAGTGCCATCGTTGCCGATTAAATAGCCCGGGGAGTTTAAAGCCAAACTCAATTTTACTTGCTCAAGTATTTATTTATCATATTCATCAATTCAGACAAGAAAAGGAATTAAATTCTCCTGTAGTGTAACTTCTCCCTGACTTGCTCTGCCTACTCCAAATCCACCCTGATCGTTTCCATACTTCTCGCCCAGTACTATCGCACCTGCCCCCCCTCTCCATCCCACCTTACCTTGATATTCACTACGATCATCATAGCTATCATCACGAAAACTACAAACCAATTTAGTAGTGTAGTGGAAACATAAAATTGAAAAATGCAACATTGAAAAATGCAAATTGAAACATTGAAAAATGTAAAACACAAAACAACATTGAAAAATGCAATTGGCATTGAAACTGCCCTGCACTGAACAATCTAATGTTGCGCACAAAAGATGCGTCGTGACTTCGCTTGCATGGTATCACCAGCCAGTTTACTGACGTATCTACCAGATTGTGCTTGATGTGGACATTTGAAAAAAAAATTTATTATTAATATTTATATAGCACATACAGACATGTGAGTTACAAGTACAGTCATTGGGGACTTAAGCTTTCAAGCAACACCTTAGCTGCTGATATAGATTGAGTAGTTCATCCGGAAAGGAGATGTTTACAAAACATGTTTTAGAAATAATGTATATGATGATAGTGAAATTTCTTTACCTCTAGAACCCGAAATATTTAATAAAATTTTTAAGAATTGCGTTTTATATTTACTTATAACTTATTTTTACTTCTTACTTCTTAATAATATTTGCCTCCAATTCCCCATAATTTCAATGCGACTGAGAAAAGTTGACGTCATAAAATATTAAATGTTATCACAGTTCACGTACAACTTTCTTCACGTGATGTAAAATAAAACAAAATAATGAGTTTGTCCTTTCTACCTCTTTCTCAATACGTTTGCTTATAATTAAAGAGATTTTTTTCCAAAGTGTCTTATCTCTAAGAAATACAATTTTCAGGAACAAAGTATGAAAATTCTGTCTTATAGTTCATTATGGATTCACAATTTCCGTGTATCAATTATCACAGGATTTAATTGATGAACAGAATAATTGGCAGCGTGATGGAGGCGCGTCTTATGAAAAATTATAATATTGCAAAACAATGGGAAATAGAGATAAGTCACTTCGGAAATAAGCTTTTCAATTTCTTATTTCTTATCCACATTTTTATTTTATATTTTCCTTTTTAAATCCGGTACCCACATTCATCACGCCTTCTTGGGAATGTGGATAGGAAGAGGACGTGAGGGTGCGTCGCAAAGTACGATTACACAGGCGCAAAAAAAAATTAAAAATGTTGTCAGACCCAAAGCCTTTACAAATGTTCCTTTATGTACAGTTGACTCCGGTTATAGTGAACGTCTGGGGACTAACATTTTTGGTTCACTATATTCGAGATTCATTATATCCGATGAAGTCAAAATTAAAGAATTTTCTCCATAACGGTTGATTTTATTGACATAGATATTCAGCAAAATACATTAACAGTACAAACTAAAAATTTCAACATTTTTATTTGTCCTTAAAAATATCCACCAAGATTGAAATTGAAGCAAGCAATCGCCCGTCGCCGCCACCAGTTGTAGCCCACGCAGGACAGACCTTTGTTTTCACAGTGAAACTGAGTGGTTTAAGGTCATCAGTAAGGTGCCCATTCTGGGTCCGGTACCTTTACCTCAAGGGAGACTTCTTCAATTATGACCTTTGGCCTACTATATATTTTCAAGCTGCCTAGTGTTGGAATTTGTGGCGCTGAGGCGATATATAATTTTCCAGGAGGGAATTAATTTCCAGGTCGTTGTATTTCCCACGTTCACTATAGCCGAGGTTCAGGTCCACTATAACCCAGTCTTCTTGTGCTTATTTGCAATATAAGTGAAACGGGACCAGTGACAATGTCTCACTATAACCGACGGTTCACTATATCCGAGTTCACTATAACCGGAGCCGACTGTGTGTCGACGCGTTGAATCCGATTCATGAACCGAAACATGTTTCAAGTCTTTGGATCTGACAACTTATTTTTATTTTGTGTGCCTGTGTTATAAGTCAATAGGTTCACAGCAAAGTGTGCACTGCAAAAATATCCACCCTATGAAATGTTTATGAATGTAATGTCCACGTCATTAGAGGTCCGGTACTGTTTCGTCAAAGTTATTTATAAAACCATTGCAGAAGTGTTCACCTATCTAAATGGCCAGTGAAATGCAACGTACATCACTGTAGTTTCAATTGTATTCTTCCACAGGGTCAATATGCAGCTTCAGGTTATTTGCCAGTGCACGTAAATTCTACTTCACCTACTTCACATTGTTGTAGTTGTAATTTTGGTTGTAGCTTGTTACTGTTTCTCAAATGTTCCATTGTTTTGTTTCGTGTGATATTTCCAGTTAATGGAATGTGGGGCATTAATTTGTTCGCTTTGAATCTGTATCAAGTTTTTTCTGGTATATTACGCTCATTTCGAATATTTTCTAAATATCTACAAAGATCATATGATATTCTGAAAACATTCTTTGAAATTTAGAATTGAACATTTCCACAATATTGTTATTTCTATTGCCACCTTGTAATAAATGACATTGTTGATAAAGATAATATATTATAAACGAACAGAATTGGACTTATTTGGAAGGTTCTCGGCTGTCCATTCGGAGCTGCGTCGAGGGCAGTAATGTGGACGTTGGGACCATCATATCATGGTCTTCTTCAGGGTTGGAGTGCGGCCGAGCCCTGAAGAAGGCCACGATATGATGGTCGAGACGTTCACATGCCCTCGACGAGGCGTCATCCGGTCAGCCGAGAGACTTCACATGACTGGCGGCGGAAGCCTACGATTGCATTACTCACTTCGTGCATTCTTGCATTTTGCACGTTTGCCTTGTGAACACCATTGAATTGACTTCATTGTTTGAGCATTTTTCTTGTGGACATCCTGATTATTACACTTGTTTTTTCTAACGAGACAGCTTAGAGTATTATCTTCAAGATGGAATATAGCACTGCTTTTCGCGTCTTTCTCGGTCGTGCCGCTAGACTCGCTTGATCTGCAGCACTGCTTGATACGGTCGCGATCATGCGACATCTTGCCGAGAAAGACGCAAAAAGTCGTGCCATATTCCATCTTTAAGGTAATACCCCCAACTGCCGCGTTCGAAAAAAAACAAGTATAGGTCAATTGACCTGGAAGGTGAAGTAGGTGAGGCTCAGCTGTGATCGCGCCACACGACGCCCTCGATCCAGGGCGCGAAGTGGGAGACACGCGTGTACACGGCGGGCGCGTTGGGCGCGCCGCACAGGGCCTTCCCAAAGCTCGTCACGCCCACCACCGAGAACACGCACGGCCGCGTGTGCGGCAGCTTCACCTGCAGCGGACCCCCGGAGTCGCCCTGCAACAGCCACACCCCGTCACTCAGCAGTTTTACTATCCCGTGTGGGATATTGTCGTAGTAGAGGGGTAATTTCGTAGTAGGTGGTATTGAGCGATTTTCCTAAAGATGAGCCAAAGTGACAGATAGGGCTGGCAACATAACTGAAGGTTCTGTGGTCGTCGTGTCCTTGAGCCCATTAGAATCCCTTCCAGGATTCGTTCGTTTGCAGTTGGCTAACTTGTAAATGGCTTCGACTCTTCCTTTTGTGATGTCCTCGTCCGACAAAAATATACCGCGAGACGACAAATAATTGAAATTAGGAAGTGCAGTGTTATGTGCTCTTCAGTAAAAATTCTTTTTTCTTTATATATTATATTGAATTTACTTTTTGTGTGATAAATATTAGTTTATTTTAAAACCGAGACTTGAATGGAGAGGCGTACCGGTGCACGTGTTTCCGGCTTAAAATCAATTTTCTTTCTATTTACATTCGTGACAGTTTTCTTTTACTGATAGTGAGAGAATGTTCAGAGATTTTCCACATACGTAATTAAATTTAAATATTTCCCAAACTCGCGTACGTGCATACACCTCAGCGAAACTCTTAGACTTCTGCATAGGGATGTTTTATCGGAAGCCATTAGCACTTTACGAAGGGGCGTGGCTGAACAGCTGTCGTGGCGGAGGCATACTTCTCTGAAATACATGTGATGTTCACTTGTTTTCGCGAACTGTCACTTTGGCTCATCCTTAGGAAAATCCTTCTATATTGTCGTCGCGTTCCTGCTATCGAATCGCGGGACGGAGAAGCAGCGCAAGGTGCATGTGGCATGTCCACGATAAGACGCACGTTTGGTTAAAGCGCTGTATTACCTGGCATAACTGGAAAATTACCACCCTTGAGCAGCGTGCCGTCCACACCGGACGGGGCAGAGACGTATAGTAACAGAGCTGAGAGACGCCGAGAGCGAGAAATGGGTCCACGTTTTAAGGGTGCTGTCTTATATGAGGGCGGGCTGCGACCCAGAATCCAGGGGGCTGCATCAGCTGTTTCAGCAACCCGGGGCCCCCGCACGAAACTAGGTCGCAGCTCGCCCGACCAGAATATCGGGAATGTTACACAGGATGATTCAGTCATCGTTGCTCATGAAGGACCCGGTGATTGAGTACACTGAGTTATTCATGAGTACGACAGAAAATAGAGTAAACCCTATTCAAAATTTTTAAAAAAACAGTGTTTTGTCATTGATCGTCTATAGGAAAAAATGTAGCCCAAATATTACATTGAATATTGTTAAGCGAAGTCGTTGGCTTACATTACATTTACAATTAAATATTGTTTCCTGTTATTATTGCCTACTTACCTAACTAATATGAAAAGAGAGACAAACACTATTATTTAAGTGTTTTTAGGATAGTTTATCGTCTTTGCTATACAGCCAAAATGTCACATTTTCACCTCGTGAAAATAGGGGCACTACTAGTATTCAAAATGGCATTCTCTTGCGTGAACGCATTTGCACCACATGTCCTCTGTGACGCGCACAACTCTGCCAGGTTGTACCTTTATTTCTGCCTGCACGCTTTCAAAGGGTCGAAGAAGGTCATCGCGATCCTCGATTTTGGTAGCATAAATCCCGGTCTTTCATTAATCCCTAGCTCCAAGAACGTTGGGACTTCTCGAGTTACAAAATTCAGATACTGAACGCTTCCTTATTTTTTACAAAACGACTAAACGACGAAGGGTATCCATTTTGGAATGGATCTGGAACGTAGTTGAGGGTTGAGCGAGTAATGATTGCTATATGACAGCACTGAATTTGTCAAAATTTTACTGCAGAATTTAGGTTTAGCAGAGGGTAAAAAACGTATGAGTTTTCCCCGGCTTTTGAAGATTTATTTCGTGATATGGTATTTCCATTTTAGGCGACGATCAAACTACCACAAACAATCAATCAATTGATTGATTTTTCGTGTTTCCGGGCACGCCAACTGCTTTGGTCATTAGTACCGTTAGTGTAGTGCATGTTTTTTCTCGGGATATGCGCGGTGATCTTTCCCCGCTCGATGGCGGGATCCGGCGTCGACCTACCGTCGGCTAGTGGGGTTTCCCCCTAACCAGGACTCTCCCACCAGCGGGGCACCGCCCCAGCCGGGACAAGCTCTAAGCTCCCGACCGGTCTCCCGGAATATGTGGTAGTGTAGTGCATGTTAGTGTAAGTGTGTGTGTGTAAGGGGAGAGAATAGGACAAGGAAGAGGAAGGACAGATCGCGCGCGCGGTCCGTGGCCCGTTCGGTACCGTACTGCTCCTGCATTCGCCTGGTGTTGATCGGAGAAACCACGGAAAAACTACCGATCAGAGCAGCCGGCCGCTAGAATTCTCCTACAGACAGCGACTGAATTCGACCGAAGAAAAGTTACTGCCGTCAAAAATCCTGCCGCCGTCAGGACTCGAACCTAGAGCCTCCCGGTCAGAGGCGCTGCAGAAACATCAGTTGATGCACTGAGCTACCGCTCCCGGCAAAGTACAGACAGAGTACTTTAACTCAAATATCGCTTGAAACACGATTTGCGATTGCGATCCTCTTCCCTTACGAGAAGCCGCGTGAGAAATATTTAAATCATCGCTTAAGGAACTTGGCATGTGCGCTACACTGACGGTTGAAAGCAGGCATGTCAAGGTGTCGCGGGAAGGTACCAAGCTTACTGAGAGCTCGCGGGCACGGCGTCCAGAGAAATTGGCGCGATATTTACACGCAAGGATTGTACATGTGCTACGGAATGCTACTTTGCTGGATGCCTGGCCGATGACAGCCTTTGGGAGAATGTACTTGACAGTTACTGTCACAAATTCAGCTATTTTATTTCCTATTTTCTCTTGGCAAATAAATGATCCATTAAAATGAAATAATACATGAGTTCAATTTCAAATTCTCAAATGAGAATTTAAAAAAAAAAAAAAAATTAACCAAATGTATCTTGATTTTGTAATCCTGCTTACTTAAGAGTGATACAAAATCGTGAACTTTCTACGTTCAGGTTACCTAGTTTTACAGACAAATATTCCTGACTGTTAAAAGCGCTGTCCGTTCATAAGCGTAAATTGTTAGTTTATAGAGACTGTTTAAATAACTTTACATTATTGCTAAATAGAATGATTCATTAACAAAACAAAACCAAGGAAAGAATTCGCTATTCAAACATATCCCGGTCACTTAGCAAAGATGTTTATGTAAGGGAGAATTTAATAAGAAAATAAACTTCAAGTAGTGAAGGTTCAAACTTTTGTAGTGAAGAATACAAACATAATGCAAGTCTCGGTTATTTGATAGCAAATATCTGAGAAACATTTTCGTGTGAAGCCGCTATTCATCACCTCGCGCCGCTCCAGCTTGCGCATGTGCACCCCTTTCTGGATTTTAAGGGGGCATGAGTTCGAAGTCAGGGGAAGCTCCCGTGCCCGTAGGAGCGCCGCGCTCCCCAGGCGGGCAAGTAGCTCGAGGGGGCGCGGTTTGATGTGCCTGGTTTAAAACATTTTGGAATATTTTGAGATTCAAATATTAGGGAACGCGACCAACGATGCAGGTGAAGTAACGGGGTTTTGTTGTCCATAGCGTCAGTTACTTCGGTCAATACGTCTGTAAATGTAGTGCATGTTACGTCCTGGGAGGATGAATGTAACCTCCGCACTGGAACGTGAGATTTAGTGCCAATCTTCTCGATTGCGGAGTTTCCCACACCTGTTATCTCACCTGCTCTAATCCCTTGACTAGTGCCTCGCAGGTATGGTAGCGTTGTCAAGTAAATGTAACTGTTTGTGAAAACAGTTGAGAAGGGGACATAGCGCGCAGTCCATGGCCCGTTTGTAGGGGTATTGTTTCGGCATTCACCAGCTATTAATCGAAGAAATCACCGAAAACTACCGATCAGAGAAGCCGGCCTCTAGAAATCACCTCTTCATAGTAGTTAAATTCTATCCTGTTAAATTTGGCTGTGCCCAAAATCCATCACGATTTGGTTCAGCAGATTTCATCAGTACATATATTGAAATGCGTTAATATAAGTAAATTACTTAAAAAATTTTACCATAGGAGTTTGTGTTTGAAGCCAAATTAGATTTTGACTAAAGCCAGTTTGACCAACTTACGTTCAGGGTACCAACTTTACTTGATCACAAAGGGAAATACTAAAAAAGGAATTTTGCAGAATTTCTGGTCTCTCGGGCCGTCCTCCGATGGGTTTCGAAGATAAAACTCAATAAGAAAGTAAATTGGATATGGAAAGTAAGTCTTGTTATCAATTCAAACTTTCTGCAAACGTGGAATTGAACTGATCGAATTTGTTTGGCACTATGTGCAGTAGGATTTCTTCTGTGCCTTTGAAACTCCTTTCAATTTTCTCCGTAAAGTGAGTATGGGAATCGCACGCACAAAATTTACCTGAATTCTAAACTATCTCGGATTCTTTTCCTTAAAATGTTCTGAACCAAGAAGGTGAACAAAAGAGTCGTGACAAGAACTCAAATCCTCTCCGTAGCGACACGCAAAGAAAAGAAGCTTCAAAGAGATGAAAAGAGCAAATGAAAAATAAACTTCTCTCTTCTTTAACTCATTTCCGGGCAGATTCGAATTTCCCACTTATGTAGATAAGGAACGAAAGCCTTTATAATCAAGTAGTATGTGGAAAGACGTGAAGTACTCAGGTGTGCTATTGTTGCAAGCCTATTCCATGATTTATTTTGCAGGTAGATCACGTGTGTTTAACCAAGTATTAGGTATAATAAAAATACATAATGCAAAATTTTACCATATAATCACAAACTGTTGTTACGGCTACGCCATAGATACTTCTATATTCTTAATTGAGAGGTAAGCCATTAACATATTGACTACTGCCCTTGATTTTAAATGCATACTATAATGCATGCATTTAATAACTCTGAGTGTAGTATAAATAATAAAGACCCTAAATGAGAGAAAATAATTCCCTATAATTACACTTAATTACACATGGACAACTCTGCCGCTAACCCGAGAAATTCTTGAACATAATTGGAGCAGGAATTATTTTATGAACGCACACCCAAAATTGCTCTTGGTTAAAAAAGGTTATTCTCAGAGTTTAAGGCTCTTCATTCTCATTTGCTGGATTGCTGTGGAAAATATTGTCAAGAAATGAATGAAAGGATTGAAAGAAAAAGTGGTACTAGGAAAACAAATCTGAATATGTGTTTTCACGAAAGACAATGCCAGACGACCTATCTTGCAGAAGCACACAGTAAAACATTGCAAGCCTGTGCTTCGGCGCTCGAATGAACCAATGCGTGTGTTCATGCATGTGTTTGTGTGTGTATGTGTGCTTGTACATGAGCGTGTGCGTGCGAGCGTGTACATGTACGTTAGCGCTCGTGTACGTACAGAGTAAGTTCATACCGGTGGGCGCGGTTTCTCAGCGGTGTGCTTTCGTCTCCCATTTTGCTCTTACTACAAAGTTATGAAAGGAGAGAACCCGCATTGTCCTCGACTGCCAATACCAATTAATTTAGAAAGAGTTTTGATCAGAAAGTAACCACTTATTTCCTGACGATCAGTTTGAAGGTTTCAGATGATTTTCCTCGACGCACCGTAACATGTGTATGATTGGTTTTTCCTTCTGCTTCGTTAGGATGGAGATGCCTTCTGAAACAATATTCAGCATCCGATATATTCAAAAGTAAGTGAAGGATTGGATTGAATTGATTACAGGATCGTTGCCTAGCCATCTGACATAGATAGCCAAAGCTTTGTAAATATTTTTCATTCAAACGAATAGCCTAATATATGGAAAAAAGAGCGTTTCTCCAGAAAAAACTCTTTAAAAGGAAAATTATTATACAACAAATAAAATATTTTTTCAATATGTACCACATTTATAATCAAACTGTAGTGACTAGATATATATGTGTAAATGATGAACTTTAAATAATATGTTTAATTAGGAGCACGGTTTAGAACTAAAGGATGTGATTTTGATACATCACTTTAAGTATTTTCGATATGGCAATTTAGTTTTGCTAACCGTTTTTAGTGTTAAAAGACAATGGTTTTTATGTGTACCAACATATTTAACATGATAACTAACACCAAAAGATGAATAATTATTTCTATCTGTTTTCTATTGCATTTATTGCAAGATTCAGTAATTGTATATCCACCGATAGACAAAGCTATCGATGTTGCGGCGCACACATAACTTCATAATCCTACTTTTTGCACGCAAATATTGTTCATTATCAGCATGCGTAAACATACCACTTTGGTTTGTAATCTTGAACCGAAAAGTAAATATGAATATGCATGACCAAAATTTCGAATCGAAATACCATGGTAATTGTAATAATTCGTACAATGAAGATGATGACAAAAAATGATGATGCTAATGATGACAAAATCTACCCTGTGGACGAATTAGAAATGCTAAACGAATAGTTCGGAAATGCTTTTGTTTGTTTCATTTATTCGCAGAATATTTTTAGCGGGCTATTCTACGATGAAAAATAATAAAAATCGTTTCTTTACAAACAATAATTTACAAGTGAATAATTTGTTACAGGTAATTTACTGGTTAATTTCAAAGAAATGCAGATGAATAATATTTGATTCATAAGAACAGAGTTTTTCTAAAACGCCAAGATTTTTAAGAGACAGGCGATTTTGTTTTCATCATGAGAAAGCAAAAGTATAAATAAAATATCCTGTTAACGCGTTTTCCCCATGATTTTTCATTTATTTTACAAGTTCGTGTCTTTCAAGTGTCAAAAATATACATACATAAATATCAATGTATCTATTCACTGACAGTTTCTAGCAAAATAGTATCCACTTCATCTTTTATAATTAAAAATATCGCTATAAATATTTACCAGTCCTTGATTTCATCAATACCTTAAATGTCTCTACTCACAACATACTCGAAAAACTCAGGTGACCAGTGAAATTTTGAACTTTCATTTTCAATTCCTTGATACGTTCAATTAGCAGGCGCGCAGGCACGCGGCCGCCGTTTGAGGTCTCTTCCGCCAGGGGCGCGCCTGTTCTGCCGCATCCGGATTACGCGGCGTTCGCTTCCTGCGGCTGCTGGAGCTGCTGCTGCTGCTGCTGCGGCGCCTTCGCCAAGAAAAAGGGCGCGGCGGCTGCTGCTCGTGGAGATTTATTATCCGGCGCGAGATAAAGTAAAAATCACTGGGGAGCAAGAGAAATCCAGGCTTTC
This sequence comes from Teleogryllus occipitalis, assembly GCA_011170035.1. NCBI lineage: Eukaryota > Metazoa > Arthropoda > Insecta > Orthoptera > Gryllidae > Teleogryllus > Teleogryllus occipitalis. The sequence goes on from BLKR01000013.1 coordinate 744,431, forward strand.
TCGCTGTTCGCGGAAGAAACAAAAAGGTGGCGTGTGCACTTGCGAGTGTTGGAGGGCGCGGGAGGGGCAGGGAGGGGAGGAGAGGGACGAGCCCAGAGGAGAGTGGAGAGTGGAGAGAGGGCCGAGGGCAATGGAAACGGCTGCCTGGTGGCCCTCCCTCGCCGGCCTGCGCACTCGAGCAGAAGGGCTTTTCTGCCCGAATTAGGGTCTTTGTTAGCCCTTTGGGTCTGGTTGTTCTGCGAAGAGGACGCACTTCAACAAGTGAATATTACGTGTTAGAAGTAGAATAAAAAGGTTGACCATCATTCTAAATGTAAGAACATTTACAATGATGAGAACTTGTTGTAATGTAAAATTTTGAACCATTGTATTAATACGTGAAAAATTGTTATCTTTGCAACCCGATTTGTCATTCCTGTACTTTCTCATCATAGACAATGCAATTGTAAGTTCAGTATACATACATTTTTTTTAAATTTTAGCAGCTATAGAAAAAATAAAAAATAGTACATACGATGAAAATGTTACGTAAATTCATTTTAAACTAGTGAAGTTACAACAGCACACAATTTCTTAAATTATTTATAAATTTGCAATTTTTTTAAATGTAGAGAAATCAACGAAAATGAGTCCTTCACCATTATTTTAAGCGTCCCTTCTATGAGTGGAAAGCACTTGAAGAAAATATTTGGAACGGTTTTTGAAAAAACGTTATTATTTATAAATTGTATTAATTGCAAGCCCAAATTACAAAAAACTATACAAGACCTTTTTAAAGAAGCAGACTTTGTCGCAAAGAAAAATCTCTATCTTCAATTTTGTAGTTTTGTAAGTCTTAACTTTTTGCAATTGTCGAAGATACGGAGAGTTCGCCGAAAATGGGACTAACACCATATTCTTTTTACCGTCTCTTGATACATATGAGGAAAAAATTTAAAGAAAAAATCTGCAGCTATTTTTGACAAAAAACGGTCAAAACATTTAAAACTGCCAATATTTTGGGCAAAATTACATGAAAATTACTCACATTTTCTAAAAATTGAACATGGCCTTATTTCATGATAAATCTTTAAAGAGATTTTATTAAGGAAAATAATCGTCTCAATGGTTTAGGAGCTAGAGTTAACCACAGACGAACAGACAGAAAGACAGACGTTTAGCTATCAATCGATTTTTTGGTATCAAAGACCTTCAAAAAAATTATTCTGGCTACTCCACGTATTAGAGAAAATAATTTACTACTTATAACAACATATTACACACATTTTCATTACCAGAGCCCGACAATAAATAGTTTTTCTGAAGAAAATTTGCCGTTTTCCGGCGCAACGATTACAAAACTTTATCTTCTTACGAAGTAAATGCGAAAAAGTAAAAGGAAAAGGTTGTTTACATTCACTTTGATAACTTCACTAATATTTAAGCGTCAAATAACTCCAAATTTGACACTGTTTTCAGAATAGTTGAACGAAAAGAAAAAGAAGCAACTAGCCATAGACTAAACATAACTGTTTGGACAAAAACATTATATTCAGATTTGAATTACTGAAATCTTTGAAAAAATATTATAATCCTAAGCTTTAGTACACGAGTTAAAGTCTACAATTTGAGTAAAGAGTGCAAAGTAAACACAAATTAAAAACGTTATGAAACGAGAACAAAAGAGTAAAATCAAACTTCACTAAAATATTTCTCTAGAACTTCCAATTCATACTGATGAGGTCGACCAATAGAAAACTCATTCTAATGACAGTGTTATAGTATGTCAAACTTAGTGGTCTTCCCCGAGTAACATAAACAGATTCAGAAATGGCAAAGGCAGATGGAAAAGAAAAAGAGGATTATAACCAATTGACATGCATTTAAACCTTCAACTGAAATCCTTTTCCAATTTTGGAGATATCGCAGAAAAACGTCTGCAACAAAGAGGAAGTAGGGAGGACACTGGCAGAACTCCAACCCAGCAGATGGGCGTACAGAGCTACATGGCGGTAGGGGGGACGTATGTGGGGTTCTTGAACCCGCAAAAGAATCTGAGGAATATTCAGATGGACCAAGCAATGCAAAGAGATTTTGGTCCAGAGGGCAAGTGCTGGAAATATCTGCATTTACCTCAGAAAGATGTTCCAAGCACTGTAATTAGTTATTTGCAAGTGAAATCAGATGATAAGAAAAATATGGATGCTTTATATTAGTGATTATTATAGGTAAATTATTATCGAATTACCGATCAATTAAATATCAATTTACTAAGTACTTGATTTTATTATAAGATTAGTTCATCAAATTATTAATGTGAATAATGATTCAGTGAGTTCTTTATTAAATGAATAATTTATTAAATCATTAATTAAAATTAATTATCTTGCGGCAACAATTAATAAAGGTAAGCGTAAAAGGACACTTCAAAGTTGACTCTGTGCAGAATGATCTACAAAATGACTGGAAGAAATTATTCTTCTCTCTACAAGAATTGTAAAAACCGTGTTTAATTTTTTTAATAAAATGATTAGTACTGAATGTCACATCAAAGGAAATAATGAACAACGTAAATGAAATTTCAACCTCAAACGATTGATGCGTAAATCTTTTTAAAGAGTAGTGTATCACTGGCAGTAAAAAGGGACTAATAAAAAGGATTATCAGCAAGAGAGGGATTGCGTTAATAATCACTATATCAAGAAGAACGGTGCGATTCCTTTCTTTCCTCCTGAATGCAGTAATCAAACGAATGAAACCAGGTCTGAATTAATATGTTTCTCTCTACTTCTAGAATGTTCATAGAAAAGCGTCCTTACTTTACAAGTTTGCATTTTACACTTTCTACTGTGATTTTCTTTTTAGAACTTTGTAAATATACAAAAGTTGGATACACTTAATGCAATACATGCTGTAGACATTACAGTACAAATAATGTACAATAATAGGCTGCACTTAATACCATATCCTTTATAATATCTCTCTACCATACTGATCCTTTAACCTTTGTACTCCAATATTCACGTCACTTTATCCTGAGCATTCCATCGTTCAACATTCTTCCTTCCTCAAAAACCAAACGTCTCTCTCTCAAATTTGTTCCCAATCTTTTTCCTTCATGTCACAGATACTTCATTTTTTCCTCACAATTTAGTTAATATTTACTCGCTCTAGTTGAATTTCCTAATCTATCATGCTATCACTTTCCTTATATTTTCCTTTTACCTAATTTGGAATATCATCCAAATAAATAATTTTATACCATTCGTTGCAAGAATAGTGTCTTAGCTTTTCGTAACCTTCGTACAAAAACTGATCTTTATTTCTTTAAATATATTCGTTACTTAAGTCAATGCCTTCCCCTCTTACCCTTGTCACCTCCTCCAACAAATAACCTTTATTAATAAAAAATTCCCTTTTCCTTTCCCAATCAGATTTCTCACTCTTTGTTGTTATTTATTTCCCATCAAAATTGCTTTAATAATTGATTTTCTTTCCCTATCCTAAAACTGTCCTCAACCTGACATCCTATTTTGCCCATCGCTATTCTAATTTTTTTTCTTTGTCTCCTATCTTGCCATGTAACTGGGTGTGCATTCCTCTGGAAGCAATACAAGAAAGATTTTTAATATGGATCCTAGGAACAGTTTTGATTTTTTTTCCATTCCCAAATTTCTATCCCCCACCTCGAACACCGTTAGAACCAACAGTAATACCGTATATCCTGTTTCATCTCTACACCTCTTAATAATACCCCACACTTGTTTCGAATACCGCACACTTGTTTCATACCCCACATTTGCTTTGACTTTCCATAGTAACAGTATTAGTTCTCGCGTGAAGAAAAGGGTGAAATAACGAATAAAGCACAATGGAAATGCTCATTATTGTTACATTTACTTTAACATCTTGCCATCTCAAGATGAATTCCCATTATGGACCTACACGCTGCGGTGGCTCGAGCCCAAAAAGCAGGCCTTAGGGCCCTAGGCTACAGGAAGACCTTAGGGCGATAGTTGCTCTTGTTGGTGTAGGATAATTGCCCCGCAGTGTTTCCTCCAATATGTTCCCTTTGGTATTACTAGAGTAATGGGATCAAGTACGTTGCGTTAATGCGCATTATTACCTCTCTGTATTCCTTTTGTGAGTCTGTACTGCTTACAATAAGTAACATTTTTTTACCTTTTCTTTTTTTCTCGTTTGGGTTTTCATTTAAAACTCATAGACTCATCTAAAATTTCATCCTCCATCATTTTTCAAACCATAGAACAACCACATATTATGTTGCAGATAAGAAAGACCAATAGTATCGTTGAATCTTCTTCTTAGAATGCTAATGGTCATTATATAATTTGAAAAAATTGCTATACGATGTCTATATTAAATTTTTTTGATACAACGGATCCTTCTCAGCTAATAGTTACTTCGCAATAAGCAATTAAAACCCAACACTTGCATCAAATGACCATAAAAAGTAAAATTATATTAAAGCCTTCGAAATGGAATTATATGCGAAAATTTCTCAATTTTATGATACGTTTAATGTGTCTACTAGTTTATTTAAGCAATTGAACAACGGAAGTCGAAGTGGTCGTAAAAAGATCGTAAAACTCGATTTAACAACTTGCTCTTCCTCTAAGCAGCATGGGCCATGCGCCTGAAGGCATCGTTAGTTCCGCTTGGTTTATTGGAGACCTACTGTTCGCCGAACCAACTTTATCCGTATTTTCTGGTATCTTTTGTTCGCCCTGCGGTGGCAGTGTAGTGAAATAAGTGAATGTGGTGTCTGAACAATGCGTTCACTAGAAACGTTATCTGGAACGCTCTCTAAGAAGATGCTCCAATACTTCCATTGTACTTCTCCAATTTCGTAGTAATAAGAAAATTAAAGTTCAGATGTTTGAATATTTTCCAAGTGGCTTCACACAAAGCACAATTATTTTTCTGATAAATAGGGAAAAATAATACTAGTCAAAAGTTATTTTCTTTATTATTGTGTTAATAAGAACAACATATTATTTTACAATGTAACTCTGTGGTATTTATTCGTGATCCAGTCACCCAAACTTAGTATTCTCGGAACTACTGTTTTATTTCAAAGTTCTTTATTAAGTCAACTTTCAGTCTTTTTCAACACTATTAACATCTCCCTGTCCCTGCCAACCTCTTTACTGTGGGTGTTCGGCGTTTAACGTGGCACCGTCCTCTCGCTTACTTTAGCGCAATTGTTTCGTGACTGAACCCACCTTTCCTACGGCTGCGGAGGCGACTTGCAGGTCCATCTTCGCATTAGTTTTCCGTAGTCACGTATATTTATTCGTTTGCTGAGGTAAACCGCAGACCCATTTGGTAAATTTAGGTGGTTACGGGGAAGGGTAACCACACGTGTCCCTGTGAGCTCACAAAACTAGGCCTCGTCCATCTTGATGATTTTGACTGCTCAGTTCATCTCCAGTGGAACCACAATACGCATCTCTAAATACAAAATTTATTGTAATAATGCTTAATCTTTAATATAAGGTTTTATACGAGATATCTTAACTCTATATTGTAATCTCTTATTAAGATACCGTTATTAATGAACCTAATGTTTAAAATAGATGAATAATATCTTGCTTTCGTATAAATATATATAAACTTTACACTAGTGTGTAATTTAAAGATTTTCCTATTTGAATAACTACGATTCACCAAAAATCAAAATATTCGTTCGAAACTCGCAGGGACTCGAGTTTGGACGGATCAATCGGATAATATCAATTTTGGATAAATTGGTTGAACTGTTTAGGCGCTAGTATTGATCACAGACGGACAGATATTTCTCCGTAATCCAATGTTTTGGTATTAAAGACTCAGAAATCATAATTTCTGACTACCCAGTGTGTTTGAGGAAGTAGTTTACTACACATAGAAACAAAATTTATAATTTTTTCGATGACAGGGCCTTTCAATACTGATATTACTTTTCATACCAAAATTGGTCACTTTTTGCTAAGCATTACAATACTTTCTCTTGACTATGTTAAGTAGTGCATAGTAGGTGAAAAAGGAAATATGTGCACCTCTGAAAGGATATATTGTACAGAAAGAAAACATAAGTACAGACTTGTAAGTTGTTTTGTACTTAAAAATATTAAATCAGAATGATCTACTAACTTTGTTAACACCTCTTGTTACACTAAACCAAAAAGATTCGTTTGCAATTACTTTGTTATGTCTTTTCTTTTGTTCTTATGGCACAGTAGTGTCACAGTAGTTGCACTATCATTAAACTTAGACTTCAAGATGTTAGAGATTATGTCTAAAATATAGCAAATACGGAGAATTTTTCATTATACGATATTCTAATTCAGAACAAACTAATCTCATTTCTTATGCAGTAACATAATAAATTGCAATTTGAACTCTTCCCAACCATTAACTGAGAAAAGGGATAATTAAAGTTTTTCCCAATTTTTGCACGAGCAGCCTCACAGCCTTTTCAATATCTATTCATTAATAATTTATTCATTAAATGTTGAGGCACGGAGTTTTGTCTAACTTTTATAGGCTTGAGAACGGAATCGCGCGCTGTTTCGCCCTTAAAATAATTTAGTTTTCTATTAAAGTAAGCTCGCAGCTGCAGAAGGAGCCAAGTTGCGAAGAAACTCTTTGGGGAGGAAGAGGAAGAGTTGTGGGAGGTCGCGCCGGCCCAGCGCCGGAGCCCGTTCCCATTTAATGAGGTCGCTAATGGGTCGTTCTTAAAACGAGGCTCCGGAGGAGAGTCAATGAGCAGACGCGTCTCGTGTGAGCCTAGGTCGCAGCTGCACTGTGCCTCAAATTATCGACAGGAAGTTGTAGGACAGTGGTTTCCTCAGGGTATTTAAAGGCAATCAATACATTTATGAATTTAAATCTGAAATATTTTACTGTAAACAAAATGATTGCATTATCAGGTTTTCTCAAATCAACAAAAATATTAGTGAGAAAATCATTCATATTAATACTCTCATATATTGTATTGTGACTTTCTTAATATGACTGTTTTTTTAAAAATATTTTTGATTATTTGTCTCAAACTACTTGATTGATTGATTGATTTTTTCGTGTTTCCGGGCGCGTCAACTACTGTGGTCATTAGTCCCGTTAGTGTAGTGCATGTTTTTTTCGGGAGATGGCGGTGGTCTTCCTCCGCTGGATGGCGAGATCCGGCACCGACCTACCGTCGGCTAGTGGGTTTCCCCCTAACCAAGACTCTCCCACCAGCAGGGCACCGCCCCAGCCGGGACAAGCTCTAAGCTCCCGACCGGTCTCCCGGAATATGCGGTAGTGTAGTGCATGTGAGTGTAAGTGTAAGTGGAGAGGCTAGGACAAGGAAGAGGAAGGTCAGATCGCGCACGGTCCGTGGCCCGTTTTGTAAGGTACTGCTCCGGCATTCGCCTGGTGTTGATCGGAGAAACCACGGAAAACTACCGATCAGAGCAGCCGGCCGCTAGAATTCTCCTCCAGACAGCGACTGTATTCGATCTAGCTGAAAAGCTAGTGTCGAAAATCCTGCCGCCATAAGGACTCGAACCTAGGACCTCCCGGTCAGAGGCGCTGCAGTGACATCAGTTGATGCACTGAGCTACCGCTCCCGGTCAGACTACTTGACGATGGGGCTACATTGAGGTGAAATAAATTAGTGTATTGAGTGTTTTTAAATATCCTGAGGATATAACGTCCTATATAACAAATAATGCGAGATTCCTAGACGCTATCATTTACAAAGAGGTTTTTAATACAGTTGATGAACTTGTCCTTCTAGTCCCCTGAGGATCCGTCACGTTAATAAAATGGCAGTGTCGTAAGACCTTCACAGTTTAACATTTTGTTAAACTCTCCGAATTGTTGAAAATTAAAGAAGTTAAACATTTTTTAGGCATTTACCTACGATTAGAATGTTGATGATATAGATTTTTTGTTAATGAAATCTGTTTTTCAAACTTAGATATTTAAATGAGGTCACGTACAGGGTTTTCAAAATGCAATAGTTGATGCGTAATTTTGCGTGAAATCAAAGCAAGTTTAAAAACAGTACTTGCTCCCAAACGGATCCAATTTTTTCTGGAATAGTGCAAAGTACGATTATAAAAATGAAGCAGGTCCGATTGTCGTTAAACTCTCTTAGTTTTCAAAAATGTTTAAAGTAGCAAATAATGTAGGAACGTACGTGCTGTTGAACAAGCGCTAGTTTTAATACATGAAAAATATTTCATGATTAAATATGAGAATAAATGTCTTCATGATACATTCATTGAGAATATGTGCAGTTGGTATTAAAAATAAAAACAAATCTTGCACTCTGATAAAGGTGTATATGTACCATTTTGTGGAGGATATATACGAAGTTCGATGAGTGAAACTTACGACCTTGTTCTTTTTTAAAAAGAAAGTATAGCTGGTTTGATCTCACCTCATGGACACGCCATCAATGCTCTTTCAGCAGTAATGCTTATGTGCCATGTCGTATCGGAGTTCCTGATCCTGGTAAAGAGCCTGGTGATGAGCGTTTTTGTTCCCTTTTTATTAGAAAACGTGCAAGACCTGGAATCTTAAAAGTTAAGGCAAGAAACAATGAAAAAGATTTGACGCAGATAGCCTGACCGCTAAAACTCAATCTATCAACTCTTTTGACACCATATTTCATGTCCAAAACTTCTGCGTTCAGTGTTATTGACACTTCATTTAAAGTAGATATATCAACTTCTCTTATTAATTAATATGGATAATACAGGAATATTCTTGAACAGCAAACATTCCTGTATTATAATACAGCAAAATCTATAGTCTGGCAATGAAATTTACTGTCAAGGAAACTACACCTGCGTATTTTCCGTCTTGTGAAACATTGTTAAATGCTGTTTACTCTTTTCTGTGTTTTGATGGAAGAAAACATGATCAATCTTACAAGAGGTACGTGAGCAGTAATGTTCTCGTGCTTAGAATAGCAAATGTTGCTTGAGCAGCTGGAGACGAGACTGGCTAAATCTTCCTTTAAGGCTCTGTGAAAATTTTAGGATCATGTTCCAATGAAAAGTATTCGAGAGTTGTTCGAAGTCATTTTCTTCAATTGAGAATGCTTTTGACAGCAAAGTGATCGGTACATGTTCGACGTACACGAGACTTTAACCCAACCTTTGTCCTCCTGAGTGAATATTCTGATCGTGAAGACTTCCTAGGTCATTAATCCCATAAGTGTAGTTCATAATGTTCGCGGGATATGAGTGTTTTCCTTCCTCTTCCTTTGCCTATCCCCTTGCTTACACACTTACACATACGTGGATTGCACCACCCAACCCGTCAGGAGACCAGAAGAGAAGTCTGTACTTGTCTCAAGGGGTTCCTTGCTTGTGGCAGACTGGTGAACGGGAAGAACCCCGAAAACAGGCGTGTAGGTTGGCGCCGGATATTACTATCCAGCTGGGAAACGTCGCCACTTCAGGTGATAAAAAAATGCACGTCACTTACGTAACAAATGACCATAGCAGTTGATGCGCAGAAATAATCGAACAATCAATCATCGTGATCCCGATATTCAAGAAGGAGTTTATAATAATCATCTCTTACGGCGGCGCCCATCCCAAAACGATGGTGGCGCAGGAGGCGCGGGGGGTGCGTTTGGATTGCCGGTACTTGTCTAAGCTGGAAGGGATTCCTTGCTGGTGAGAAATTGCTGGATGTCGAGAACCCTTTAAACCGACGTGTAGATCGGCGCCGGATCTTACTATCCAGCGGGGAAATGTCGCCGCCTCAGGTGATAAAAAATGCGCTTGACTTACGTAACAAATGACCATAGCAGTTGACGCGCCAAGAATCACAAATAATCAATCATTCATCGCGATCACAAACTTCAAGTGGGAGCTTATAATATCGCCGTCCGGCGGTCTGTGCCGAAATCCATCCAACAGCTCACGGCGGGCGCCGGTCTCAAAACGAGGCTGGTGGGGTGTTTGTGGCCGGATTGCCGGGTGCCTCGGGCTCAGCCATATTGCGTGGGCGGGGGCGGAAATGGCGCCACTTGCGGTATCGGCCTGCAGAACACCTTTGTTTGCTTTGTGCCGTGACAGCGCTCCATTCCTAACCCTCTTTGTTCGAGGCGCCCTCTGTGCAAAGATCCTATTTACTCTGGCACGAATGTTTGTTTTTGTCAGCTAGTGTCTACAAAAGGAGGTCTACAAAGGGTTATTTCCTCTGCCGTTCCGAAAAATCGCTTTGATACCGCCAGAAATCTCGTGGCCATATACTGCCTGCCCACATATTTACTGTTTACTTCGTTAATACTTTGCATGCAAGTTCAATGTCAGCTTGTGGATAGATTGCTTCTCTAGTATTTGTTATCTTCACATGTTAACACATTTATCTTGGAACTCTCAGCACAGACATTATGGAACGTTTGTATTTGAGGTGTTGAATGTTGTAACTACATCTAGATTTAAGCGCAAATACGATTTTTTTAACGACCTAAACGGATGAAAAAGGGATATTTTAGCACCCTATTCTCATTTACATGCTTTTTAACATAGTATATCGTATTAATAAATATAATTTAGGATTATATGATTTGCAAAATAAATTGCCTAAATTACTTTGTAAGCGTTTGTAATTCAAGAATGACAAATGGAAGAGAGAAGGTAATAATTCAAAAATAACGGATCATTTCCACTCTTTATTCGAAAAGTTTGTGTTAAACGTTTCAGCCAGTAATAAAAGTCAGAGTTACAAAATTTATGGCGCTATACCTAGAACGCTCCCATCGCAAATAGAAAGCCATACTTCATCCAAATCTGAAGAGATGATCCTGAGCCATTTCAGATGTTCATTTCAAAGCATACCCAGAGCATGTTTGTGCAAAACATTGCTCCATTGCTTGAGTTATGTCATATCAACCTCAAACATTTTCATGATGATAATAAAAAAGATTTTTTTCCTGCGATTCCTGATCTTGATGAAATCTTAGTGGAAATTAATATATATTGAACTGTCACTTGAAATAAAAGATGTTAGTCCAACTGAACAACGAAAACTTGTAAATACTCGTTTGTGTGTAATGAGGAAAGTAACTGATGCAATCATTTGCATGTATCAACATTTCACTCCTATTACTTGAAAAAAAATTTCTCTTAAGAGTATCGAATTAGCCTCTAAAGAATCGTTAGAAATTATCTTTGGTTACCTTAGTGTGTGTGTACTTTTCAGATACGAAAAATTCTACATATTCTGTAATAGTTAAAGTATAATATCGTACCAATAATTAGAGCAGGAACAAGTAATGAAGACTCGTGACAAGTGATAACCTCTAGTAACAACTCGTGATAAAGTCTCATATTTACCACGAATGTTCAATAATATATTATTAACATTCTGCAAACAATAAATACATTTTAATTAATAATGTACATGTATTTGAAGCGGAGAAAATTCAGAAGTGAGTGGTAAAATGTGAATTGTAATATAGTGAATGATTCGTAATGATTAATTTATTCATCCGTGTTTGAAGTAGTTTTCTCCTATTTTTCGTTTCTGAAAACTAAGTAAAGAATATTTCAACTACAGCCCGTTAATTAGGTATTTAGCTGTCTAATAGAAGTTTGATAAATTAATATTATCAATAATCATATTAGAACATTTTTGTTAAACAATTATTGAATACAGATATTATTTTTTTAGTAATTGCGATCATCAAGCGTCTCATTATAGAATAATTCATTAAATTAAAAGGCTTAGCTTTGTACAATTAGAGACTTTGTGATGAATCCTTCTTCAAAGGGCAATTTAGAATTTAATATTGTGCAACCAAAGAAGTTACTACCTTGGAAATTTAATATTCCTTTACCGCATATTACAAGCTGGGGGATCTTCACATACTGTCTCGTATTATTCATCAAAGAAGCTCAAGAAAGCTTAATCATGAATGGCTGTTTTTCCCGAACAGTCGTTGAATGCACGGAAGTGGGAATATCTTGAAGCCTATGAGGTTCAAAGGATATGTCTTCCATCTGTTTAACGGTCTGCATAGACACGGCCCACGACCATCTGTCTACTTAGGAAAATTAATATTATAGTCATAAAACATGCAAAAAATTGCTCAGAACTTTAATTGTGTTAATCTTTAAAATCTATATCAATCTTTCCATTGAAATAGAAAATTAGCATTTTCAAATATTCCGTGCACATACATACATTTTTTTATTTTCAAAGGTACAGCAAATCTTCTATTATATAAAGTTAAGTTGTTTAAAGTGGCATGTGTGACAAAAAATTAGCACCACTGGAATGATTCTTCCCAATTCTTCCGATTGTGTTTGAGAACCCAAGATTCAAACACAGCCTAGTTGCAATTCAAAATGTTACCCCTAAACGTACTTTTTTCAAAAAGGGGGAAAATTTCTTTCACGTAAACTCAGTATGATAACTTAGTCAATGTTAAAATCAAACTATCCTTATTTTTATAAGGTTACTGTCAGTGATCAAAACAGCCGTTACTATGTTGTTATTTTAAACTCCCTGAAAGACTTGTAGTCGAACAGGTAGAAATAAATTTAAAAAAAAAACAAAAAAAACTATCAAGGAAGTGATCCGACGAAAGCAGAGAATTGTAACTGTCTACTTGTTATCCTGATGCATTTGGTAGAAGCATAGCGCGTAATAGGAGAGTAAATAAATGAAGAATGTTTTCACAAATGGTATTGAAATAAGTTGTTACAAATGATTTGAAAATGGCTATTACCCTTGATGATAGGTTGTTTAAATTACATTGAATGGCGAAATGTGAACCGTTTACTGAATGGCGAAACGAATTGTATTTGAGAAAAACACGTTTCGTCGTTTTTTTCACATATTCAGTATTTATAAAGGTAAGTTGGAAATCGACCTCAATTGCATCTAGGCATAAACGTATAAGGTAAAATAGATAAGCAATTAATGAGAAAAAGACTTGAATCAATAAAAATTAAACACTAATGTAAAACTGTGACAGATCAGAAGATTTTTGTAGAGACGTGAGTTTTATTGCACTGGTATTTTATTTAAAACTCCTCAAATTGCATAGGAATGGTTTTTTGTATTTTTAGTATACATTTCTTTATTTTTTAGCTATAAAGTGAGTGAAGTAGTGGGGATTCCGGGATGGAGACAGGACAAGGTGTAGAAACGCGTAGAAAGGTGGGGCAGTTCAGGACAAGGCGGGGCGTGGCGGGTAAGGGGAGAAGAAATTCCAACGCTTTGACTTAGAGCGGTGGCTTAGTGCATCAACTGATATCACTGTAGTGCCTCTGAAAGGAAGGGTCTAGGTTCGAGTCCCGACGGCGACAGGATTCTCGACCCTAGGTTGTGAGCTAGGTCGAATTCAATCGTTGTCTGGAGGAGAATTCTAGCGGTTGTCTGCTCTGATCGGTAGTTTTACGTGATTTCTCTGATCAACACCAGGCAAATGGCGGAGCAGTACACTAACAAACGGGCCACAAACCGCGCGCGATTTTTCCTTCCTCTTCCTTGTCCTATTCTCACCCTTCCACACACACACTTACACTAACATGCCCTACACTACCACACAAGAAGGGAGACCGGTGGGGACTTAGAACTTGTCCCGGGTGAGGCGGTGCTCCGCTGGTGGGAGATACCTGGTTGGAGGAAAACCCCGCTTGTCGACGACAGGTCGGCGCCAGATCTCGCCATCCAGTTAGGGAAGATCACCGCCACCTCCCGATGAAAAACATGCACTACATTTACGGGACTAATGACCTCACACGTTAACGCACCCGGGGTCACTAATCAATTAATCCATCGGCTTTGACAAACTTCAAGTAAAAAATTAATAAACTATTTGGAAATGACAGTCATTCTATCTTCCTCATCTATTACACATATATTGACCCACCCATCTGCAACTTTTTAAGTTTTGATATGAACTGGAGACATACGATTGATGAACAGAGTACGACAGCTTTTTTTACGGTTTGTCTGAACACTGTGGTAAACATGTCTGTGAATAGAGCATCACTGTACCGCGCAAATCTGCAGTGTTGTCAGTCACAGAATGTATGAACCCAAATAAACAGTAGCTTCAGCTACTAACGGTCTTCCAGCACCTGGAGTGGCAATTGCAGTGGCCGCAGAATGATTTATTACAGGACAGCGCTGCTCGTCCATATGACTACGTCACACCACATCGTCGCATACATAGACTAAAGGCACCAACAGCTGTCAAAACTAAATTATCAATTTGACAAAATTTGTGTTTCAACAAATATTAATTCTCGCTGACTATTCATTACGGTTAACGAGAATTCACATTAGAAACAATCAACGCCTTATTAAGTGGTTGTGGTTGAGGTTTGTACGTATAAGAAATCGAAGACAGCTCTCTGGTGTAGTCCGTTTGACGATGACTGACTAGAAAGTCTGAAATACCACCAAATTTACATTTAAAACTCTTAATATGATTTATTAAAACCTATCTCATTTTGTTATTTCATCTTCAGTAATTCTGCATTTAAGTATTACGTTCAGGAGGCTTCCCTTCTCCTCATGTACGAAGCTTGCGCTTTAAACTCTCTTAATGTCATCTTAGACAAATTAATGCCAAAGCTGTCGTAATACAAAGGCAACAAAACTCAATTTTCAAGGAGCACACGGTAAACGATGTTCATCTTTGATTTAATGATTTAATATTTTAATAATGTTGTAACTTTCGTTCTGAATTTCACTATGAGCTCTACGTTATGAACGTAATTATAGGTTCAATAAGGAGTCTTCCGTTCAGAGTTTTTTTATAACAGGAGGAGGAAGTCATTTTAATTCCACCAAGTAAACGAGAAATATTGATAACATTATAATTTCTTTGGTCACTCAACGACAGAGAGGTATCCAAAGGTATGAAGTGACAATGGTGTCAAGATAGAGTTTTTTATAAGGTGGTTTGACCATGCGACTGTGAAGGGTTTGACTTTTCGTAACTGCACAAAATATCATTCATAGAACATCATTTCAACCATAACAATTCATCTTTAATCTTTGCTCACTCATCATTATCCCCTACCATCAACACACTGGAAGGCCATGAGAAACTATCGATGTGATAATCTGCCCAGAAAAGGGGAGAATAAAGACATTGCCCTTTCCCCTCTAAGCTCTATAACAGAGGATATTTTCTATAGTATTTTTACAACGAACACATTTATTATTGCTTTTCTGCAATTTATTTCGACCATTGTTAGATTACGATTGGTCCTTAGATGCATGGAACAAGAGGTCATCTAGGAAATAAAACAATCACGTATGGGCTGCAGATTTTGTAAACATGCCCTTACCGCCCCACTACAAGGCTTGGCCTCTATAAGAGAAAAATAATGAATCAAAAAACAACAACAAGAGGTGCACTTCCCCCAAAACAGGCAACAACTGATAATTTTATAACTTCCTCCTTGATACCCGGACGCCTCTGCAGCGCATGCAAAAAAGCAGCTTTTTCGGATCGCCCGCGGCAAAGGAAAACATGTTCTAAACCGCGACCCATCCCGCAACACTAGCGCGCCTTCCGGCGTGTACCCGAACTTCCTGCGGCGGCGCGGCGGCGGACCGAAAGGTTTGGGCGTCGCCGCGGGCAGCCTTCAGAGAATTCGAGGCGGTTTGAGGCAGCGAGCGAGCTGCGTGACTGCGCGGGCGATCTCGACTGCGGATAAAAAAGGGCGGGCGGTGCGGCGCGGCGCGCAAGTGGGAGATTGGATCCGGGCAGGGCAGGGCGAGCCGAGCCGAGCCGGGCCGGGCCGCTCCGCGCTGCCCCGCGCCCGTGTTGTACAGCGGAATCGACCTCCCATCGAGACGCCGCACACTGGTTCCAAATGACCAAAAATATGGCCATAATTTTTTAAAAAGCGAACTTCGCGCTTAGATGTTAATTCCACCAAATCGTGTACTGATGTCCTTGGTGCCTCATGTTTCAGCGTGACAGAAAAATTCAAACCTTATTTCCTTCTCATATTCGACGATGAAGTTGTGTGGTATCTGAATGTCGAAAAATACGTAAGATTGTGAAGCAAGTTTCCGTCAAAATACATCTGAAGACAAGTTAAATATCTGACAAGTTTATTTTTCTATATATTTTGAAGAGTAAGGCTGTGTACCGTAACATATTTCACGTATTTCTAGGAAAGGTTCGGACCATTAGGGGAACTGAAATTAGGGAGTGGGAAAATAGCACTGGTTAGTACGAGCGGAGCCTAGACTGGAGAGAAATAAATAAATAAGTCAGTAAACTAACAATAATTAAGTTAATCAGTAAGTTACGTTAAGTTAGTAAACAGTTAAAAAAACAAGTCATAAGTCATAGTCAATTGTTAAGTATAAGCACATAAATAAGTCAATAAAATAAAATAATATACATTAAAACAAAATAAAATGAAACTGTTAAAGTAAGAAGCACATTAGGGGGCGAAGGGAAGTGGGAATCGGAAATGTAAGGGCAGAGGGGTTGGTGCGGACGATCTTCTGTGGAGCTGTTTGTTTTCAGGTGCTGAGGAGGCCAAACACTGGAAGGATAATGCGTTACGCCCGCGCCAAATAAATAAATAATTTTAAAAAATCAGATAGATTAGTAAGTACTCGGCTTCTGACAGCAAGTTTTTCTTCCTTCAGGAGTTTTTTTCCTCAGCCGTACCTTATGGTCTCTTTTCCGCGGCTTTGATGCCATGGCGAGTCCATTTGTGGTGAATACCAGAATTCGAAAGGTTAGAACGCGGTAGAATGTAAGTATTGAAATGGCTTAAAGGCCTTCGACCTAGCTACTTAGCATCAAGTTTTCTAATTTGTATGTAATAATTACCTATTAAATAAAAAATAATATTTCACTTATCTCCTTTTTTCTACATATTGGCGTCTATAACTTTTGTAACGCTTCGAATTGCTCTGAAACTTAGCTTGTCTGAAAGCCCCATTTGTTATGTATCAATATGTAAAATTCCAGGTGCACATATTTGCCCCTTTTTGTTTTATCATCATTTAACTACTGGAGTGCGTAACCGACCTGTCTCGGTATGGCGTGCCACAGCCCGCGCCGCCCGGCTGAGTTTACCTTTTGATAGCTACACCAGAGGGTCAAAATTACACAACAGACAGTCATATACCGAGTGACAAATAATTAATTACGTGTATCCGTATATAACATTAATTATACATCATTTAGTATTTTATTACGTAATAAATACAATTCAATAATAATTGTTTTGACTTTTTAAATTTTGATATCAAATGAATAATCAGCAACTCCTAAAATACTTAAATGTACAGTTTTATAGGAATCTTCGTTATTTTTAAATATTTTATCCACCATATTAGATCCGCCATTTTTGGATTTTCCAATTTTGACCTGAAATTCGCAATCATGTCCCCGAAAACCGTAATATACACATTTTCGTAGAGTTGTATACATAGCTTCTCATTATGGCCTCGTTTATGGTCAGTTGGAACCAGTGTTCCGCGCCGCCCCGCGCCGGCGACGTAATGGATTTCGGGGGCGCGCCGCTGCTGCCTGGGCGACGTCGGGGGCGTGGCCGGCGCTTGACGGCCTGGCGCGAAGGTGTCGCCTGTCGCTCAAGCTTTCGAGAAAATTTGTTTAATGCGTTCGCAAGAGCAGCTTGATGCCGGAAAACAAACTATTTTATCGGGTTTTAATCGGGCTTATTCCCTTTCGTAGACGGACTATATGAAAACATGACTATGAATCATGTATAATCATGACCTAGAATTATGTCATTTAATACGTCTTATTCGATAATATTGCAAAAACGTCTCACCCTATTCAGTGATCTACTCATTCTGCAGTTTTAATAAAAATCTTAGGTCATTTTTGCAGAAGTTCGGAGAATTCTTTTAAAATTTGGTGTTCTGCTGTCTCTGTAATACGAACGTTCTAATTGTTTAGGTTTTCAGGCAAAATAACTAGACATACATATCGTAACTATTTTTTAGTTTCCGTCAGTTCTGTTCATTTGGTACTTAAGAGAATACATACGTTGTTAATGTCTTAAATACATCCAATATAAGTCAAGAACACAATAATAAAAATGATCAGGCAATGAATATAGCAATGACATGAACATGAACTGTTAAATAAAATGTTGACTACAACATACAACGTATTATTAAATTCCGATCCGGGTAGTCGAGATTGCTAAGACAGTAGTTCCGTGGCGGTCTTGGACTGAAGGATAGTGGGTTCGATTACCACCTATGGCGTGGTTGTGTGTGTTTCGTGATTGTGTGAGGTCTATGTGTAACGTGCTTGTATGTCCCCTGTGGTTCGCGTCAGAAAGGGCAAGCGGCCGTTAAATCATAGCCAAAAAAGTATAAAAATGGAGTGTGCGGAAAGTTAATGAAAATAAGCCCGGCACCACCGCGCGGACTTCGTAGAAATGGTGAGGAGCAAGAATGAAAAAACAACAACAAAACATGTTATTAAATATAGTGCTTTTAAAAGATAACAATAGCATGTATTAAGCCTATTTGTTGTGTAATTATAACTCTATTTGAAAATAAACAATAAACTATGGTACTACAACAGCACTAACTTTCTTGCATCATCTCTGAGTTTGAAATTTTCGAAAACTCATTCTTCAACTAAAATTAGACCTGCGCTCTTCTTTTAAGTGTTTGTTGTCCTGGAAAGAATTTGAAGAAGAAAATTGAAGCAGTTTCTGAGAAAATGTTTTTTAAAATAAATTGCATAAATTTCAAGCACAAATTACTTAAATACTACTTAATGTTTCAAAATATTGTACCTAATGTTTCAAAATACTGTACCTAACTTTTCTAAAAAGCTTATGTTTTAGAACAGATTTTGTCTAAGGCAAACATCTCTAACTTTAATCTTGTAATTTTGAAATGTCAAAAGTTTACAATTTTTGAAAATACACTAAGTTCGCCAGAATTGTAACTAGCAGTGATATTCGCCGCCATTAAAAATGTCGCTAAAACTATATAGCTTCGACGACAAAGAAACAATCAAACCCTCTGAAGGTAATAAAAGCAAAATAAAATAATTTTAAAAAAACAATACTTGGACTGGTTCCACAGGTTTTTTGGGAGCAAGACTTTTGGGAGCGTATTACTCAATCAAATTGGGACTACATACATTTGCTACCAGTACAAAGGCGTAGAATGACATTCGAATTTTTGGTATCAAGGGTTCACAAAACATGGATTCTGTTTACAGCACGTGAGAAAGAATTTTTTTCTAAGTTAAGCACCAGGATTTATCAACTTTTTCGTTACGATATCCCTGTAATTGGAGTTTTTATCCCATAAATTTGCAGTTATTCGCGCACCATGACATTCCTTTCTCTCTACTCCGTAGCGAGAATGTAAAACATATTTTTTGAAAAATCTTGTTTTGAATGTCGCTCATATCTCATTAAAATTGCGTCGCAATGTTGAAACCAGGATCAGAGATGCACTGTAGTAACATATAGTGAACTATTGTCTTATTGTTTATTTAACTTCTTCCTTTCTTTTCTGTACAGGTAATCATGCTTTTCCTGAAGTTGAATTGGTACATGATATGAACATTTTGGATTTTTATCCCGATTTTTGCTATTTTTCTTTTAGTTACCTGTAACCTTTGCCTAATGGCGATTATACATATTTTTAAATTATTTTACATGTAATTTTGAGAAGGTTTTGTCTTAAAAGTCTTTGAATATATGCTTCTTTATTTTTTTGTCCATATACCTGAGTACAAATCTCTATGGAGGTCGAAAATCGTCTTTAGAGAAACGGAAACAGATTCAGATTCCTCAATTTTTTAAGATTTTCCAAGGTTAAAAATAGAGGTGCAAGGTAGGAACTGTGGTTTAGAGTAAAGTTATCCTTGTGATAGTTAATGAAATCGTTATTGTGATCCTACGAAAGTATCAGACTTGTGTGGCGTCATAGTAACTTAAATAAACAATGAAGTAAATATGCGTTGTTATGGTGCACTTGAAATGCTGAATGAACGATCGTCATCTTAAAACCAAATAACTTGATAAATGTGAAGGAGAAAGTTGGCGTAGTCATGTAGACAGCAACAGGTTTTAGGGAAAACCTACAAGCAGGAAGATTGGCCTACAAATAGTGGTCCAGACACAAAGAAGAGACCAGTCGCCAGTCAGCCGCCGTCCCGGACACTTCGCCCGAGACCTCGCCACTGAAGATGCCCGCCGCAGTCGTGGGCGAAACGTTTGGCAGTTTAAAGCCAATTGCACCACGGCCCACCAGCCCGGAAGAAAACATGAATATTGACTCCGGCCGTAGAAAGCCTTCAATGCTTTATACAATTTTGAAATCGTTGTTCAGGCTTACTGTAATGTATTCTTCAAATTAAAATACCGGTTTCAAATCTAAGAGGCTGCGAAATCAGCCAGATTGATAGAATATTAATTTTGGTGCAAATTCTGCCTGAGGTTTAGTCGTGGGGTTCGTTCTCCAGTCAAACGTTTTCCCGTAAACCCATTTTTGTATCAAGGACCACCGAAACTTGGACTCTGACGACACAATGTGTTAGGAGAAGTTATTCACTTCATATAGAAGATTTCTTCAATTTTTCGGCAAAGGTCGCATGAAAAGATTTTTCTGATGCAAAAGCACGTTTTTAGTAGCATTACAATACTTTCCATCTATTACGTAAGTAAATACGAAAAATGTGTATAATGCATATGAGACGGCAATCAATTATGAAAGGAAAATGAAACAAAATAATGCGGAGATGAGAAAAACAGGGGAATATAACTGCCAATTGAAATAGGTAAGAATCAAAATAGAGGCTGTTTTTGTAAAAATAGAAATATAGCGGTGAAGATTGAATAGAAATCAAGGGAGAGGAAAAGTGGGAATGCATGGAGCAAGATGATAGAGAACCATGACACACCAACGTAAAAGAGTAAAAACGTGTGAACGAGCGCAGTCAGAGGCACGATAAAGATGTCATCTGAGACTAGCAAGAAAAAGAAACATACTGTGCCAGAGGGGACGACGGAAAAAGAAATCTAAATGAAGAGAGGAGGCGAGCCGAGGGGCAATAGATTGGTGCGTGGGAACAGGAGTGGCGAGACAGAGAGAAGGGGGGCGTGGCCGGCGCCCTTATCGGCCGCTTCCTCCCGCGCCAGCGGCGCTCCCAAGTGCGGCTGAGGCGACGATAAATAAGGAGCCGCTGAGGTCGGTCGCCTCCAGGCACGGCGGGAGGGGACACGGCCGGAGGGAAGCAGGCGGGTTGGCAAGGGTCGTGAGGAGATGATAGGAAGGCAAAGAGGGTGTCAGAGGTGCAGGCGACGTAAGTGGCGTTGGAGTTGGGAGCGGCGGCGGGGGCGGGGGCGGCGGGGGCGGCGGGGGGCGGCGGGGGCGGCGGGGGCGGCGGGGGGCGGCGGGGGGCGGCAGGGGGCGGCGGGGGGGCAGCGGGGGCGGCAGGGGCGGCGAGGGGGCGGCGGGGGCGGCGGGGGCGGCGGGGGCGGCGGGGGCGGCGGGGGCGGCGGGGCGGTGGGGCGGCGGGGGCGGCGGGGCGGCAGGGAGTGGCGGGGGTGGCGGGGGGCGGCGGGGGCGGCGGGGGCGGCGGGGCAGTGGGGTAGACAGGAAAGACTGGCGCCGCAGGCAGTGGGGTCGGCAGATGGGAGCGGTGGGGTATGCGGGGAATGCGTGGGCGGCGAGGGCGGCGGGGCAGCGGCGATGGCGGGGCGGAGGGGACGCCGGAGGGCCGTGGGGGCTGTAGGGACGGCGGGGGGCGGTGGTGGGCGGCGGGGGCTGTGGGGGCAGCGGGGCAGGGGGCTGTGGGGGCGGCGGGGGCGGTGGTGGTGGTGTGCGGCCCGGAATGAATGGGGCGGTGGAGGCAAGAGGCGATGGAGGAGAGAGGCTGGGAGGCGGGTGGAGGGGGTGGCGGGGGTGTCAGAGGAGTACGGAGGCGGGGGATGGTGAAGGCGTGGGAGGGGGAGAGGCGGGGCGAGCTCGTTATCGCGGGAGGGGCTCCGTATTCCGCCGGACACGCCCCCAGCGGCGCGTGGCCGCTCTAATTGTTTCTCGACCCGCGACGCTCGCCTCGCCTCGCCTCGCCTCAGCTCGCGGCGAATTACGCAGACGGCCTGGAGTCACGTGATCCCAGGCGCTCGAAGAGGCCCCACTGACTTCTCTTTTTTTAAGAGCTGTGCTGGTAAAAAGCAGCTCTTTTACTTGAATGTGTGGATGTTAAGAGTAGTCTCAAGAAACGGAATTTATTGTTTTCAACATTCTCATGTAGCGTTCTTCCCTGAAAATTGCGTTTCTCGCCTTGAAGATTTTGGGGATGACAAAGGTTTCTCTGTCTTTGACTTAAGTTGGAGAGGTAGGGAATTAAAGAGTTCAAACTGTGTCAGAATTAGTGATTTTTTCAGAAAATTATACGTAATTTTAATGAGTGGTCGAGCTTTTCTCATTACGAAAGAGTTTTTTTCTACTTAAAGTCGCTTTTCAACTGCTAAGGTCATGTAGCGACCGTTGTATGTAACATTGGGAGTACGGTAACGGACACATAAACACTCATGCTCCAGGCGGGATTCGAACCCGTGACCTTTAAGGCACGAGGCAGTTACGGCTCTTTAGCCTTAACGACGTCGGCTATTCACGCCGGCAAGGCATCTTTTTATACAGAGGAAAAGTGCAAATTGCTTCTACTTTCTTTAATTCTGTGTATGCAAACTCTTGAGCACTTCATAATCAGTCTGCCAATTGCAAACAAAACTGTTTAAGTAAATGAGTACGGGTTACAAATTACGTGAAAAGGTTCTATGACAATTCAATTAACCTTTCATTTTTTGAAATATTGAGTTCATGACCAAATAATATGATAGTTCTTCTATAATGACCTTACGTTTCTTTTCTTTACCAAGTTCAACTTAATAAGTTTCCGAATCCACATCAAACTCAGATTTCCTACCCTTCACTAGGCCAAATCAATTACCTCAACCTACGCTCCCCACTGCAAGAACAAGTTAAACAAGTGAGAAAGAAAACTCGAATCATCTTATCGATTTCTCTCTAGGAAAAATTACTTTTTCTCGCTCCCTCGACGTCCCCTGAAAAGACCCCTCTTGCAAACTTCCATCTTCAACTTATGCAATTCTTATGATTAACTTGGGTGGATGAAGTGGCTCGTGATTGCTTTCTTAGACTGTGACTGAGCGCCCCATGGCGGGCGATGTCCGTCGCCCCGCCCCCGTCCTCGCGCCCGCTGTGCTCTCCCACGCTGCGCCGGCCGATGTTCGCCCCTCACAAACCGCCAGCCGGGGCACGCCCCCCCCCTTCTGGCTATTACGAACCGAAAGGGCTTAGACTTCGGGAAAGTTTTCCGCCTTCTCCAAAGTCCAGCGCGATGGTTTTGTTTTGACACTCCGCACCGGTTCGTGGAACATTATTTGGAATGCTTTGATTGATTGATTCATTGATTGTTTTTTTTATTTCCGGCGACGTCAACTGCTATAGTCAGAAATACCGTATGTGATGGGTATGATCTTTTAATCACGAGAAATGGAGATGGTCTTCCCCATTGGGTGGTCAGATCCGGCGCCGACCTGCTGGTCGGTTTGTGGGGTTTTCCCCAACTAGGTGTCTCCTATAAACGGGGCATCGCTTCAGCCTGAACAAGTTCTAAGCTCCAGAATAATCTCCCAAGAAGTGTTGCAGTGAAATGCATGTAAGTGTGCGTGTGAGAAAGAAGTTGGGAAACGCCAAGAAAGAGGAAGGGATGTTTATTTATTTATTTATTTATTTATTTATTTATTTATTTATTTATTTATTTACGTCAAAAAACAGTTAAAAACTGCGTATGACGGGCTATGGGGAAAAGTGAATTGTGTGCACATTTTCAAAATTCTGTGATCCCTACACTAAATCATATACTACTTAAGTTTTGAATTTTGAATGTTCGCTCACTCTGTGGCCCGTCACTTAGGGTATTGCAACATCATTCGCCTGGAATTGATGAGAAAAACCGCGAAAAAGTACCGATCAGAGGAGTTGACACCCTGCTAGAAATCTTCTCCAGACCGCGGTAGATAACTTATTTTAAGAAAAATCTTGACAAAACCCGGATTTCTCTAGAAATTTTTTAAATAGATTCTTATAAATAGACACTGATATAAACTGTCTTTCTGTACTGCGTATTCTAATAATATGGTTATAATTATTTCATCTTCTTCTTTTATCATTTGCATAAAATATCTTAAAGAAAATTAACTTTCCCCAAAATACCAAATAATAATTTTGTGAACAAATTCATACACAACTCTACCCGGTGCAATAAGAAGTGAAAGATATGAATATTGACTACAATATTAATAACAACGTGTAACATAAATGATAAAATAATATGTCTTCATGTATTTGAAGAGAAGAAAGGAATTAAATAATCAAACCAGCCTCAGGAGGAAATCACCCTACCGCGCCTTCTACAGCGGTCGCTGCCTTCCTCGCTGTCTTCATTGCGAACCCTGCCACGGAGGGGTTTTATTAGGCGGAAAATGAAAATGGGCGCGGGCACAGAACAAGCGAGCGAGAGTTAATGTACTCGCCGCGGAGAGCGCGGGGCCGCGTCGGGGCTGAAGTTCTGTTTACTGGGGCCGGGCTCGGTTCGCGCCGCGATCGATAGCGGCGCCCGCGGCCGGAGAAGCAATCACGCCAATTTCCATGGAGCTCTCCGATTCGGAGGTAACTAGCGCCGGGTTAGTACTTGGCAACGCGGGGACACGTGTGAATGGAAGCCCCAAGAGTTGATTCCACAAGATGAAAAATGGACCAGGACGGATGGGCAAGTCTCTCATTGCAATTTCATGGTGGAATTTTATTTTCTTAGGATTCACAGCCGGGAGAATGAAGCTATTTTTTCAGAACAGTTTACTCAGCTAGTTTTACAGTAAATGTACAGATTTCCCTCTCCTCTTATATGTTACTACCCTGTATCAATGTAGACTCAGTGGTTAGGCGGATGAGCAGGCCCTATCGTCTGAGCCTCGCGATTAATAAAGACATTATCATTATTATTATTATTATTATTATTATTATTATTATTATTACATTACAAATAACATAAATTCAAGCCATATTGTCATTTTTATTATAAAGATATTTCATGCATATTCGTACGTATTCACGTTTACAGATGCCAAGAAAAAAGAGAGAACTTTCAAAAAAATATAGAAAGTGAGGGTTAAAATTAAAAATTAGAACGACGATGGATCTGTTTATTGTTTTTAGCTTTGTGTAAAGGGTTGATTTAATATAATTGGCATATCAATTACTTATTTCGCGTCTCATCAAAGATCAGGCGATTAAGCTATATGAACGTCATTTTTTCCCAGAAGTTTGTTTACCAAGCACAAACTCGTACTTGCTTCAAATCTACAGATACAAATAAGTTAAAACCGATACGAGGAAAGGAGTGTAGTACATACTAAAATCTGATATTTTTATTTTTATTGTTGAAGATTTAATAAAATAACATTTCAGAAAATAAAAAAAAACTACATTAGTTTCGGTATAAAGACTGTACGTACAAAAGAATCAGTTGAGTTAAAACCAGATGCGTCTAACTTGCTTTTACACATGCATAAGAAATCCAATAAATTAGTATTTTTTAAACATGGTGACTTGTTTCATCTGTAAAGGCTCTAATGCTATTCTTCAATGCATACCAAAACAAAGATTTTTTTTTTTGAGTCACGATCGAGCTTGGCAACCGGACGGTCATCTCGCGGTCTCCGTCCCTGTGCTGTCTGTTTGTGAAAAGTTTATTTATCCTGTGCCGCGAGTTGAAATCTGTCAGTGATTAGAACTATTTTAAGACAACTCCGTGCATTAACCCAGCTGCTCCCGCAGCTGTTAAGGTG
Organism: Teleogryllus occipitalis; assembly: GCA_011170035.1. Taxonomy (NCBI): domain Eukaryota; kingdom Metazoa; phylum Arthropoda; class Insecta; order Orthoptera; family Gryllidae; genus Teleogryllus; species Teleogryllus occipitalis. Next base: position 770,308 of record BLKR01000013.1, read on the forward strand.
GCGTTATGAGTTCTTCTGAGTACAGGGGCAACATAACCCCAGTTTCTTCGAATGTTCAACCTGAATCTGATGGAAAGATGTCTTACGCCAACGTTACATCTACCGATGTCTTCCCCAGCAAAGAACAAGCTGTTGTGTTGGAGTGCCAAGATGGATTAACTCTCAAAGACTACATCACTAAACTTGCAATTATTATAAACGCCAGTGACATAAGGTTTGTTTCACGAATATCTAACAGTAGAATATGTGTGTTTTTAAGTAGTACACAAGTGGCAGAAAACCTAACAGCAAATCACAGTATGGTAAACATTAAAGATCGCATAGTAAGCATAAGACCCCTTATTAATAAACTAAAAAGGGTTATCATCTCAAATGTCTGCCCCATAATACCACATGATGTAATTGCAAAGGAACTCTCCAAAAGAAACATAGAAATTCAATCAAAAATTTCGTTCCTTAAAGCTGGAATACCTGACCCTGGCTTTTCCCATATCATGAGCTTTAGGAGACAAGTATTAATAGCCCCTGAAGATGTAAACAAACTCCCTGAAACAACAACAGTATTCCATGAAGGTACTAATTATAGAATCTTTCTCTCAACTGATGATATGACTTGCTTCCTGTGCAAATCAACCGGGCATCTTGCCAGACTGTGCCCTACTTCACCTCAGTTAACTGAAGAACATGCTTCTAATGAAGTAAACAAATGTCCTATAACCCAATCACCACATCAGCCATCTGAATCTGTCGAGATGCCTAACATATCCGAAGAACCTATTATTAACAGAAACAATTTCCCAACTTTACAAAAAAGGACCATTACCTTCAGATTCTTCATCACAATTAGAAACAGAAAATGACAAAAATCAAACTTGTAAAAATGAATCCACACAATCTAAATTAAAGAAGAAAAAGAAACAAGACAAAAGTGATGACAACTCCATGCATGAAAATGCTCATATCAAGAAAGTAGAAGAGCTTATTGCACCCATTAAAAATACTATCTCTAATAATCCTCAAAAGTTCCCTCTTACCTATGAACAGCTGGAAAACTTTCTTGAAAATTCTTTTGGTTCTAACAACCCCATCGTTATAGCTAAAGATTATACTGATGATACTCAATCCATCATTGAAATGCTAAATGAAATTTACCCCCTACTAAATGAAAGATCGATCCAAAACAGAATCACAAGAATAATTAATAAATTGAAGAAACATAACCAATTACCAGAAGAGACAGGATCTGATATGTCTGAATAAAATGATACTTTTTCTATAAATTTTATGAATATTCTACAATGGAATGTCAACGGATTCTATTGCAGATTAGAAAGACTACAATTATTATGCATAAACCATAAACCTGAAATCATTTGTATTCAAGAAACCAACTTTAAAGCCAACCATGTAGGTATTATAAAAGGATATAAACCTTTTCATAAAAATCGATCCACATCCAGCATAGCAAGTGGAGGTGTCGCTACTTATGTTAAAGAGTTCTTAACAGTTAAACAACTTGACATTCAATCTAACATCGAGGTTGTAGCTGTAATAATTCAAGATCATAACCCAGTGTGTTTCTGTAACATTTACCTACCTAACAGCCACAACTTTGAAATTAATGAAATCAAAGATATAATCAAACAACTCCCCAAACCTTTTGTCCTACTCGGAGATTTTAATTGCCATAACACCTTATGGGGTTCAAAAACAAATGATTACAGGGGCAATTCCATTGAAACACTCATTGAAGAGCTTGATCTAACACTATTAAATAATGGGCAACCAACTCACTTTAATGTGAGCAATGGTAGCCTCAGTGCTATTGATCTCACCTTATGCTCCACTACAATTGCACCAAGATGCAACTGGTACGCCTTAGATGATCCGCACGACAGTGATCATTTTCCCATCTTTATTGACATCAGTAGTCCTCTTCGCATATCAATTCTAACTATGAATCCCCATAAATTGAATTACAACAAAGCTAACTGGTTGAAATACCAAGATCTAATATCCAGGCGGTTGAATGATACTGACATCTTTGAAGGTAATGATGTAAATATTGACAGCATTATCCATAATTTCTCAGAAATAATTTTAAAATCTGCTAATGATTCAATAGAGTCTTGTAAATCTTCAAAAAGGACAAAATCGGTCCCATGGTGGAATGAAAAATGCAGAGAAGCAATAAAACGATCCAAGCATGCTTTTAATAGATACAAAAAACATGGTACTGTAGAAAATAAAATTGAATACAAAAAAATGAGAGCTGCTGCAAGAAGAACAGTCAAAGAAAGTAAAATCTCATCCTGGGTCAACTTTGTCTCCAAAATTACCAAAGATCATGATATCAAAAAATCATGGAAAAAAATTAATGCAATCAAAGGTATAAAAAGATCCAATCAAATTAATTTTCTTCAGTCTACAGATAACCTGTTTATCACTGATCCTGATGCTATTGTTAACGAGTTAGCTAACAACTTTGCCAATAATTCGAGCACTCTAAAATATTCTGAAGCCTTCCAAATTTTTAAGAGTGAGAAAGAAAATGAATGTTTAACTGACTACGAAGATCTGTGCTCTCAATACAACGTCAATGATCCCATTACATTAAATGAACTAAGGGCTACATTCAAAGTCCACAAAGACTCTACACCTGGCCCTGATAATATCCCCTATATTCTTCTCAAGAAACTACCAATTAATGGTCTTGAAACTCTCCTCAAAATTTACAACTTTATTTGGGAAAATAATGTTTTCCCCAAAATATGGACCTCCGCAATTGTCATTCCAATTCCAAAGCCAGGGAAAGATCCATCAAGAAGTACTAACTATAGACCGATTGCCCTGACTTGCAACATGTGTAAAATCATGGAAAAAATTATAAACTATAGACTACAGTGATATTTGGAGTTCAAGAAGATTATATCAGACAACCAATTTGGTTTCAGGCGTCATCACTCAACTTTATCACATCTAGTAAGCATTGATTCTTACATAAAATAAGCTTTTTCCAATAAGCAACATGCATTAGTAGTCAACCTTGACATAGAAAAAGCATATGACATGTTATGGGTGCATCGCATCATACTTAAGTTGCAAGAAGTAGGTGTCGGCGGAAATTTGTGGCAACTCATCAAAAACTTTACCAAAAATCGTGTCATTCAAGTAAGGTCCAATGGCAAGCTCTCTGATAAGAAGAACATCGAAAATGGAGTGCCTCAAGGATCCATACTCAGCGTAACTCTTTTTCTATTGGCCATCAATGATGCTGACATGGAAATTACCCCCCCAGTCACCGTGAGAAAATATGCAGATGATATCACCATTTTGTGCAAAGGATTCAAGTGAAAAATTAATGCAATCTGCCTTAAATAAAATATACGAATGGTCTCTTAAATCCGGCTTCAAATTCTCTGCTCAGAAAAGTGTCGGCACATTATTCTCAAAACAAAATGTAAGCAGACTTCCTAGACTTAAGCTTAACAACTGCAGTATCAAATTTGATAATACCACCAAAATTTTAGGACTGATTTTCGATTCCAAACTGAACTGGAAGAAACATATACACAACATAGTTGATGGTTGTAAAAAAAGAATAAACATACTGAAATGCATTTCTTACAACAATTGGGGGGCTGATAAGAGCCTTCTGATGTTAACATATAAAGCATTAATCCGATCGAAAATCGACTATGGATCTATTATACCTAGGTATATGCTTCAGCAAGCAAAAAGGACAACTTGAAACTGGAAGTTATACATAACAAATGTCTTAGAATATGTTCCGGATGTTACCATAGCAGTCCCATCGGAAGTGTACTCATTGAAGCCAGAGAACCTAACCTTTCACATCGCAGAGAATATTTAACATTAAAATATGCTCTCAAAGCTGCTTCGTCGACGAACCCTATTATCTACAAAGGCTACAACCCTAAATTTCCTCAATGTGATTACCATCCTCGCTACATACCTTTGCATGCGAAAGTAAGGAACATTTTTGAGGAGTTGCAAGTACACCAACCTCCCATTGAAAAGAAAAGGAACTACAACATCACACCCTGGACGCTCTCGGGTATACAATTTGATATCAACAATTCCGATAGTGAAAGTTACCACATATTCACCAGTGGTTTTAAAAACAGCAGTGAAGTACATGCCTCCGTTGTTACCCAAGATACTACAATTAAACTACAGCTACTTCCCTACGCCAGCCTTACTAGTGCAGAAATCTGTTCTCTCATGACAGCCTTCAAATTGATCAAACAGTTGAACTATAAAAAATTTATCATTTTCTGTAGCTCTATTCCAGCCATCCAGAGCATCAACAACAATATTCATAACCTCGAAATGGTAATCATCATACATGAATTGCACCACCATATTGTCAAAGCAGGAAAGTCTGTTGTGATCAAATTCGTTCCTGAAGACAATGAAGTCCTAGGAAGTGAAACTGCAAATCTTGGGACTGAATCGGCGACCGAAGAAAACAGCAACGGAATTATTAAAACCTCCTGTCCATTCAATGATATCTGGAAACATGTTGAAATCTTAATGAAAGACAGATGGAACAGCAAGTGGTCCGTGCTCAAAGCCAGTGAACTCCATAAACAAATAGGAAATTTCTTCAATTTAAAAACAAGTGCTGAATTAAATAGAAAGGAACAAGTAGCAATATCTAGAATCCGAACTGGACACTGCAAATTGAGTCATATCCACTTATTTAACAAAAGCCCTCCTCCCACCTGCAACCACTGTGACAACTCCACTCTTCTTAATTTAAACCATATAATTAACCACTGTCCTCATTACAACACTCTTAAACAACAAATTCTGCAGGATGACTCATTTGCCTTAATTTTGGAATCTCCTAAATACCAAGAAAAAATTCTTAATTTTTGCAAAAAAATTCAAATATTTCCAGATATATAAAAGGTATTAACTATTGTCAATAATTTAGAAACCATGTCAATTTCTGTTTACATAGTTGTTATTATTGTAATTACAACCAAATGTATTATTTAATTGTCGCTAATGACCATCGCTGTTGATGCGACAATAAATAAACTAAAAAAAAATTTTTTTTACAAAATTATTACAGCCATACCTACAATAATTATTTTTCGACAGAATTTCCTTGTACAAAGTCATTTTCTTATATGTTTTACTTTATTTCTCTCTTCGTAGGTGGTCTTCACTACTTTCTTGAAAATTAACGTATTTTTATACAAAAATATCCAATTTAATAAGTATTTCTAAATCTGAGAGTAATATAATTCTCATGTAACAAAAGAGAAGAATGCACGACATATTTCAACACTGCTGTTTTTGTAGTCTGAATTGTGCCACAGGAGGTCGGCTAAGTGAAAATTCCGAGCATTTTATGCGTTCCCGTGTAGTCGCGACTTCTGCTGCGAGTGTTAACCGTTGTGAAAAACGTAAGCCCAGAGAGCGGCGTTTTCAGATGAAACTAAAAAGAAAGAATTCCTGGTTAGTACACAGAAGCGAATAACATGTATTTAACTTCTTTCTGAGCAATTCCTAGCGTAATTATCTTCCTACAGACACTCTTTGGCCTACTTTTGCAATTCTGTGAGATTCAAAATAATCACTTCTACATAACATGATTCAATACTTAAATGCTTTATTTACGGCCTAGAATTAGCATTTGCAACAAATTTTCATTATGACATTCATGAGAGTTAGACATTACATTTATTCTCAGGCTCTACCAGAGTGATGACCTGTTGTGATATTATTTTTTGTGATTTTAACTTAGCATGATATTAAAGGACAACATCAGTGCCTCTACTGTATGATTAAACACGTTAAGACATCAAGAGAAGAGTATCGCGTCTAGTATAACTAAAACATCTTGGTTATGATCTACAGCGTTTACGAAGGACTAAATTACAAAGGACAAAATTTAAAGGTATATATACTTACAGATTTTAGCATTTACCTTGAATGATCTTTGCAATAAAAAACTCGTTCACTTCGTTTTGCTTTCTATAACTTCACATTTACACTCTAGATCACGCTTTTGATAGCTCACTTGCAAGCATCACTTTTACAATTTTTGATAGATCTATTGTAACTCGCACAGCAAAGCAAAATAATGAACAAATAAAATATATCACTAGCAAGAATCACTTTTACAGCTTTTGACTGATCGATTGCAACTCATACAACAAAGCAAATTATAAACAAATAATATAGATCATTTGCAAGGATCACTTTCACAGCTTTTGGTAGATCGATTGAAACTCGCACTGCAAAGCAAAATAATGAACAAATAAGACAGTTAAGCGAACATTAAATTAAATTTGCTATACTATTAATATTTAATAGTACTTGTACTACAAAACCAAGTAACACCAATGTGCGACCAAGTGACGCAAATGTAAGATCTAATGATAACATAGTTAGGGCTCTCTACCTTTTATTTAAAAAACCTTTTTTTTCATAATTTGTTGATTAATATTTTTGATTTGAAATTTTATTGAATTGAAAAGACAAAGGATTTTTTCTAAAAACATCTAGTTTATGAGTATGGAGATAAATTATTTTATTTGAAGTTTATTTACAAATTTATTGTTTTTCTGTTCCATATAGACGGTAAGAAAAAAGAAGATTTAAATCTAAGTCCTAACGTTATACAGCAGTCTCTTCCATCGTTAGCAGATACCGAGAATCCCTGAGAGAGGTTAATGGTTAGTGCCTGATTTTCAGCTTCCCGGAAATCAATCAATACATGTAAAAAATTCAACTCTTTACTCGCTGTTCGCGAGTGTGTACAGTTAATTTTGTAGTAAACGTCAGCCCTCTTTCCAAAATATTGACTACATGATTTACACACGAGGTCATTTTAGTTTCAGCCAAGTTGTGCAAAAACGTGTGTAACTTGTAATTCAACGTGATGAATTGTGATTTTTTGTGACGTCATAGGTTGCTCTTTTTAATTATTGCAAGTAAGTGTAGACACTCTATAAATTATTGTGCAAAAGATGCAGACTTCTTTTATTGAAGAACGATTATAGGAGTAAACGCCGCTGGAATTTTCATTCACGCAGTTGCCGGCTTCGATCAAACTATGAAGCCGTTGACAAATACCCACCACAGTCGAAGCTCAAAGCTACAATCCCTCGTACTATGGAGCTTGAGTCACGCTCTCGAACCTGCATAAGTTAATGCACCTTGTTGTTTCTGCATATTTTTTATTACAGAAAATGTATTGTTGTACACGTCGATCCCAACTGCACTTAAAAAACCATGTGACTAATCTCTGGTATTTCCATATCCTCGATAATGGTATAAAATATAAACACGTCGATATACCACCTCGTATGGATTTTCTCTCCATTTACCGCGTTAAATGAATGCACTGCAAAAAGTCATATTTAAATGAGAGACATTTTAAAATAAACCGCAAATAAAATACTTTTATTAGATGCTATAAAATGTATGAAAAACAATAACCAAAATTGCGTTATAAACTTCTACAATATAGATATTCCTGTGTTATAAATTAATAAAAACCAATTGAGTCGGTATATTGGAATCGGAGACTAACCGCATATTACTATTCAAATGATATTCTACTAGTGAAATCTGTTTATAAAAATTAATACATTATGTATTGTGAAATATTTATTCTCCGTTATTCCATCTCATATTCGATGAAAAATGGATAAAAACAATAATAAGTAACCCCTAAAACATTAGTGATCATCTTTTCCAATCTAAACTATCATTAATTTATAGAAAAGAGCTAATAGTTTCAGTCAACCACTACCAGATTTTTTCGCTTAAAATGGCATTGTTTAGTGCAGGGGTCTTCAAACTTTCTTTTACAAGGGATCGGATGGGTAGTTTTTAGTTTCGAGGACCAAAAATGAAATTTCATGTTGAGATGAAATTTTTTAAATGAAATTTTAATCAAAGAACGAAACAATTAAAAATTCACAAATTAATTCCTGAAACACACATGACAATACATGAGAAATAGGAAGTAAGTCCGTTTTCCGCATTTCGTAACTTACAGGTAAGGCAGTAGCATAAGAATTACAAAGGTACGACACTCGAGACATGGCTAGTATGTGAAGAAAAGAATGTGTAATAATAGAAATCATATTATTACATCTCGCAAAAAGATGTTACAACCTGTGTTACGATTAAATTTAATTAGAATATACTTTGGGTAGGCGGGCCAAATAGAATATTGCCGAGGGCCAGATGTGGCCCGCGGGCCATAGTTTCGAGACCCCTGGTAAAATATATCAATCCCGATTTAAAATTGAATCCTAGTGATAACTGATTTCTGATTTAAGGTAAACATTTAACTATGTCATTTTTCGGGTGAGAATTTCAAAAACAAAGTCGTTTGATCAGTGATATCTCTCTCACGAACATGAGGCAGACGTCAGATGAAAACTGATAATTGCCAATCGGACGTGCTCTTTTCTTTCCAGACCTCTTCCCTCTACATAACCTAGAGTCGTGCAAATAATCTTCCTAATCATTATTATTTCTAACAATTATTTCTACTGTAGATAGCTGAAGGGCTACTATACACGCGCGGATAGATGATAGCAAAGATTTACATTACGTACACAGACAAAAACCGGAAAAAGAAAACTAAGGAACACAAAAATAACCGTCAATAGATATCTTTGCGCACCACTTCTACTTCTAATTCCAGTGATTAATATGGTTTGGTTTTGGTATTCTGTGTCTTGAACTTTACATTTGGAAAAAAATGTTGTTTTTTTTCTTTTGAATGGAATAATAGACTAATTCTTTATTACTTCTCAATTACTCAATTTGATTTTCCTAATCAATAACTATGCTACTGAAATTTTACAATCATCACTAAAACTATTTTGATGTCATCAAAGTCAAAATAACGGAAGAACATTACACGGAAATTATGACATTAGAACTGTTCTGTTGATATTGGAACTGCACTACATTTATTTTATCAGTCTTTTGAAGATCTTTAAAATAATACTTCCTTGCTTGATATTCAATAGTAGGCATTTATTGCTTACTGATTTTTATCAAATGATAAATTACTCCAAATCGAGTGCTTGTCGATCAATATACTATGAATAGTCGTAAGCATATCTGATTTGTAAATGCTTTTTTTCAAAATTTTTATTAATTTACTTTTGTCTGAAACAGTCAGAATTTGTCTCTTACAGAGTTAGTCCATTGTATATGCAGTCTCATCATGGTCATATTTAATGACTTGACTCCGATCATCAGCGAGAAACATACAATGGTTCTCGATAAGCTGAAAGTCCTTTTTCCGAGACAGATGTAGTACATAGGAAGCACCATTTTCCTTGAGTTTCCTTATGTCTCCTTTAATATCTTAAAATATATTTTGGCGGCAACTGGAATGCGTGTATTGGGATCATTTGTCTAACAACGTCTGTCTTCAATTTAAATCTATATCCAGCAAACCGTTTTGCATTTTTGATCACAAGGTTTTGATATTTCATCATATTCTGCTGATTATCTTCGATCCTTTGCAAATAACAGGAAATATGATAAGGTTAATCATTTAGTTTATTCAATAACTGTTAGGTAATGAATATTTTCAGTCTACCATTTTAATAAACACTATTTTATATTTGTTCTCATTTTTTAAAATTTTTCGGCCTTCTAATAGGTGAACGAAAATAGAATCTCAAAAATATCATAGAAGAGCAAAACCTAGTTATATATGAAAACTTTCCTTAGAAAAAATTTGCAGCTGTTTTTCATAAAATGTTTGAGCGTTTCCGAAAAAACTCAATTTTGAGCTCACTTTTACAGAAAACGTTTGAATTTTCGAAAAACGTCGTAGGAAATAATTTGAAGCACTGGTACTCACAAATTCAATAAATTGCAAGAGAGTATTATAATTAAAGTGAGTTATATTTAAAATATTTATTTACGAAAAAGTTGAGAAAACATTTTATTTTGCGAGAAGGAACTGCGACACGAGGCCGATAGATGGGGTGACGGCGCAATCCTACGAGAAAATAAAATCACTTTTACCACGTGCGTCATACACTTTTTTTTGGCAGACGTACTGACTTTCCTTTTACATTTATTCAAGTATAGAAAACATTTAATTGGGTACCAAGTTAAATTAAGATCAGTGGTAACTGATACTGTCAGACAAAAGTATTTTGATTTCTTTGCTGCATTCACAGTTTGATGAACATTTAAGCATTGTCTCACTTATAGCTCTAGAACTAAAAATTGAACTTTCAGCAAGCTATGCATGCCTTAAAAATAACCTCTTTTATTATTGGCTGTCTAAAAAGTATGTGATTTTTTAAAATATGTAGATCAAAATGGCGTTTAAGTTGTATGTAAATCAGAATTTTGTTCTATCCGAACCAAATGTTAAAAGAAAATAACGAAGCCAGTTTTAAGAATATTTTCTTTTGACTGATAGTTACGTGATAATATTTAAAAAAAATTTATTATATTAATTGAATGGGTGAGTAGAAAACAGTACTAGTCCACAATTCGACATTTCCGTTGTTTTTTTCTTGTACAGAAATTGGTACAGCAGACATGGAACTACATGTTGAGACTGAAAACTGTTAAATATAAAGTCATTTGATTTTAAATGACTTTAGATTGGAAGGAAGCTATTTCTCTTAGATGAGTGAAAGAACTGTATCTGTCCTGGACTAGTACTGCTCTTATACTCAGAATTTCAGACGTGTGCTCGCAGCGGATGGTTCACAGTCATTATTTGCCTGCGGCACTGGGTTTATACAATTTACTTGTTTTGTTATGGATCGAGTGTACCTGTAATGAACCGAAGAGCGAGAGGTGAAGGTAAACGAAGATCCAGTAATTTGAATTATTTGGCGTTGAAAAAATTTGTTCACAGTCAAGTTTGTAGACAAACTTTCAGGATCTTAAATGGAATCTTTCACATTCAGGTCTAACAACTGATAGGAATTCTTTTGCCTGATCTGTCTCCAAAAGATGGAAGAGGAAAGCATAATAACAGATCTCATGTTATCCACTACGAAAATCTAATTAAGAACACCCAAAATCCTTTCCATCGAAAATTGCACACTACTCATCAGGTTCAATAAAGCTTGTGCCGAGTGAATTCAACGTCAAAACACAACTAACTTGCAAAATATCTTTAACAGGAAATACGTAAAGGAGAAAGAAACAAGTTTGTTCGTTGACCTCCGTAATTGTTTACTATTTCAAAGCAAAACCCAAGGAGATTTGCAAAAAAATAGATGCTAAAAAATGAAAGAAGCATTTATGTATTTCGAAAGAAACAAGTAATTTGTGCAACTTTTCAGTTTAAATTTCAGTTGTGAAGTATCAATCAACCATTAATAAAAACAAATAAAAAACTTTCACGAAAAGACTACAACAATACTTTAAAATATTCAAACCGTACTGTGCATGAAATATTTACACTCCTTTTGGAGACTGAACGGGAGGCGATGTTCAAAGGTTCCCAGAGAGAGGTGAGAAGGAGTGCAGATGAAGATCTAATGAAAAATGTTGTAGACTAAATTATGTTGTCAAGGTCAATGATGAATAAATCTTTTCTGTGGTTTCTCCGATCAACACCACGCGAATGCCAGAGCAGTACCTTACCAAACGGGCCACGGACCGTGCGTGATCTGTCCTTCCTCTTCCTTGTCCTATCCTCTCCCCTTACACACACACACACTGACACTAACATGCACTACACTAGCACATATTCCGGAAGACCGGTCGGGGGCTTAGAGCATGTCCCGGCTGGGGCGGTGCCCCGCTGGTGGGAGAGTCTTGGTTGGGGGTAAACCCTACTAGCCGACGGTAGGTCGGCGCCGGATCTCGCCATCCAGCGGGGGAAGATCACCGCCATCTCCCGAAAAAAACACGCACTACACTAACGGGACTAATGACTACAGTAGTTGACGCGCCTGGAAACACGAAAAAATCAATCAATCAATCAATCAATGAATAAATCTAAATATATATTTTTAATTATTTCTTCGTTCACATTTAATACTTGCAAATTTTTTATACTGATTGAAATAACAAAAATAATGTCGTCTGTTTATATTTCTTACGACGAAACCCCTTGGAAAGTAAAAAAAAGTCCTATCACATTTTGGCGCGAATTTCAAAAAATGTAACTGATAAAATTGGTTTTAATATTTTTTCACTGTAATCCAAGTTGTTTAAAAATCTGAAAAAGGATATGTTTTAGAATATTATGAGACACATTCTAGAGAGAAATCTGAGACAGTACTCTAACGCTATACGCAAAAAATCCATTTCAAAAATGTATTTATTTTTTCTATTGGAATTTGGCGTTAGAATCAGTTGACAAAATTATCTCAAAATTCAACTATTTCCCCCCGTGTCTCCGTTTTCAGCCTGGTACATGCAATAGAGGTTGAGAAAAAATAAAACATGAAAAATACGTTTTCGTATCTCTGCAACAGATTATCCTAGGAGGCTCATTTTGGGGGAATCTTCCACATTTTTTAAATTCTCTTTTATATGAGCATCGCGAATATCGATTTGGTTTGGGGGCAGTTTTCACTACCTTACTCGGCTATACCCTTGGTAGTGCCCATGGCGATCACCCTTAAATTAAACAGCGTTTGACCTGTGCAGCACACAAAATGAGACAGTGTACAAAAAATGTGTCTGAAAAAGTTGCGACCTTGGATTTCCCAAAAGCCCTTTGGGTGCACTGCGGCCTGGCGATGAAGCAGTGCACCCAAATTGGGGATCTCAGGAGCCAGTCCATGGCACCCTCATCGTTCGAAGGCTCGGCCAACTAGGCCTTGCTCGCCTCGCCCATCCCTGTCTGTCCCCTGTCTTCCCACCCCTCGCCCCGTCCGCCAGGTTGCCACGCCTGTAGCTCGGCCCCGCCCGGCCCCGCCCGGCCCCGCCACCCTCTCCCCGCCACCCTCTCCCCGCCACCCTCTCCCCGCCACCCTCTCCCCGCCACCCTATCCCCGCCCGGCCCCGCCACCCTCTCCCCGCCCAGACCAGGCCCCCTTTCCGCCCAGCCCCGCCATGCCCGGTCCCGCCTCGCCTCACGGAGCTCCGTCTAGGCGGCGGATGAGCGGGATTTCGGCCCCGACGGGGGCTTAAAACTTGGCCGCTCTTCTGGAACGCATCAGCCCCTCTCGGCCGGGATTACGGCGAGTTCGCAGCGAGCCGCTGAGGGGAAGATTTCGTCCGGCGCGTTTCGTTTGCCCAACGCGATACTTCCCGATTTATTTCGTGTTTATGGAAATTGATATACGACATGCCGGCTAACACGCCACAGATAGTGAGAACTTCTTCTACCATGAAATGAGGAAAGGATGGATATAATGTGCTGCAAATTTTGTGTTCGCTTAATGTGAAACAACATGAAACCAAATATCCTCAGTTTTTCAAGCATACGAAAAGTTTTTCTATCTTAGCTGCTTTTTTCTTGCTTCATTTTGTAAAAGAGATTTTATCGACGGATACGTAATGCCAATATAATTTGAATATTCGCTAAGATTCGATATGGATCTGCTGAAGAAAGCCAATAAAATATTACGAAAAGAATGTGAGTAATATACTTTTAAATCGACCGCTCCTTAATTTATCTATATTATATTCAGACATTCCGATAGATATCATACTAATTCGAAACACACTTACTTATTTTGAAAATATCGCATTGTTCAATCAATGTTTGTTAGAAAATGAAATTTTGAAATATTTCTCCCTCCCCCTCCCCAATCTTTCCCTTTCTCCCTCCTTGCTTTCTACCTCTCCCTCTCACTCCTCCCTCTTTCTCTCGTCCTTTCCTCCCCCCTTCTGTGCTACTTTTCACAGTTAGAACCATGAACATTATATGAGAAAAGCAAGTTAGACTCTAGCGCATGTGGGTGTACTCGTATTTGAACAGCGAAGAGGGGTTTTGTTTCGCAAAGGCAGGCTCATGCCCTCTGCTCATGCGGGCCACCTGCAAATAACAGCAAGCGCCTTGAAGCGCCCGGACGCCCCGTCAGCGCTGTATTTTCGGCGCAGCTGGCGGCGAGGCGGTGGCGGCGGGGTTCCGCCCTGGAATAACGAACTCTTCGCCGCAGGCGCTGCTGACGCGGTTCCCAAGGGGCTGTGCCCGGCGTCGGCGGCGAAGGGGCAAGCGGAGAGGGCGGAGGGTGAGCTGGAAGAGGTAAAAATGCTGAAAAAGAAGGTGGAAAAATGTCTACCACTAAATGAAGTAGGAGTGGCTGACGAGAAGAAGGTCGAAGTGATGGTTGTGGAGGAGAACGGGAGAGCGCAATATAAGAAGAAAATCCCAAAGAAAGAAAGAAAGAGGATGTCTTGGTACTATCTATGTGAGGGCTAGATATTCTAATGCATCTAAAAAATGAAAATATAGTAAGCGAAAAGAGATGGCTGCGAGAGCCTAAACGAAATGGAAAATGAATGAAGTGTATCTGAAAGGAATGCAGACTAATCTAAATTACAAAGAACAAAAATATTCATACATTGAGTTAAATATAAAATCCATATGGAAGAAAGACTATCCAATGAAGCTAAAATACATGATTGAAATAAAATGAGGTTACACAAAGAAGTAAAAACTAGTGGTGCTAAAACAGCACGTACTTTCTCGCCAGTATTTTACGCGAAAAGTACTCAAATTTTCGAAAAATTGTACATGACCTTATTTCAAAATCTATTTTTAAACAACATATTTTATGAAGAGAAAAATCGCTATCTTTAATACTTCACTTACAGAACAATTCTGTAAAAATTGTGAAATTTTGCAATATTTAAAAAATCAGGGTTTTTAACGAAAATGGGACCTGCATCATTCTCTTAAACGTCCTTCACACTATCCAACAACAAAATTTAATAAAAAAAGATGGAGTATTTTTTAATTTGGAAAATGTCCCAGGGGCTTGATGTAAAGTACCTCCAAAATTAAAATATTGGTTTCAAATTCAAGGGTCTGCGACATCAGCGAGATCAATTGGGGAATTTCAATTTTGAAAAAAATAGACAGAAAGGTTTAGCCAAGACCATTTTTCCCAGTCGGACAGACGGATAGACATTCGAATTCTCGGTATGAAGAACTCACAAAACATGAATTCTGTCTACACCAAGTGTTAAGAAATTTTTTTCTAAATTTAGCACTGAATTTACCCGCTTTTTCGTTACCATGACCCTGTAATAAGAGTTTGTCTGTTGAAAATTCGTCGTTTTTTCGCGCATTGCATAAATTTCCTTCTACTCTGTAGCGAGAAAGTAAAATTGAACTGTATTATAGCAAATGAATATCAACAATCGAGAGCAAGCTTCTAACAAAATGGCGCAGAGTATATTCATAACCTAGTTTTCTAGCCGCTTTGTACTCGAGTAAAAGCAAGACATGCTTTAAATTAAAACTAGTGGTGCCTCAAAAGCACATATTATCTCGAATTCTTTTTAAAGGTTTCGTAATTATAATTTAAGCTCATCTCATGAGGAAATTTAACCCCTTTGAAGTCGACTTCATATGTTTCGTGGCTAGGGACGGGTTATTTCACTTGCAGATCGGTTTATTGAACCAACACAAATATTTTTGATTTTTCTCGTCCCACAAAAATATATTATCGAGCAGGGATGTGAAAATGAGCGTGTATGATTTCATGTTCAACTTTTATTTATTATACATTTGTGAAGGTTAAACACTTCAAGAGCCCCGATGCATGAATTAAATTACAGGATTTTGAATTTTTTTCAATTTAAGATGTTTTTTTGGAAATCTGCTCTATTAACGGAAAACTTTGCTCCAGTAAATGAACAAATATTGAGACACTGAAAATTATTGAGACTCATATGAACTTTCCCGCTTTATTTGTAATGGTCACGTATTATACTACTACTTAAACATATATTTGTGTATTAAAAAAATAGGTTTCATTAAAGCATCGCTTATAACATGTTCTTAAATGCATTTAGTTATATTCATTCAAAAAGTTTAAAGAAAAAAATTGATGACATATTTTGAAAAGAACTTGTTTTTGAAATTGCCTTTATTTTACACAAAGTTACGAAAAAATACAAAACTTTTCAAAAAATTGCTCTGAGTGTTATTTAAAGAACTAATGTTGAAGAATATACTACAATACGAAAAAAGATCTCCATTTTGAATATTGTACCTGTAGGAAGGCACCTAAAAAAGAAACGTTTCCAATTTTGAAAACTTAAGAAAATTGAACTAAAACCTGTGCTATTTGTATAACCATACCTTTATCTATTTAAAAATAAACAGAGAAAATTAAGAATCGATAATGAGAAAATTTTGAAATTGTCAAAGGAGTTTCATGTAAAGAACCCTGCCAAACAAATTATCCAATTCAAATTCAAGGGCCCGCAACATAAGCCACACTGATCAGGGAATATAAATTTTCGTGAAATTCCTGCCTGGTATTTAGCCGCTAGTGTTGTTCAGAGACGAACCTAAGGTGACAGTGGGACTGACAGACGTACAGACGGACAGACAGAATGACCTACGTTTTGCCGTAAACGTTGTGACATATAATTAATCTGGTGTAAATGACCCGGAAAACATAGATTCTGACTTCCACAACGTGTTAAGGATTGAAATTTACTTAATATAGGAACAAGAATTATCCACTTCTTTATTATCAGAGACACAATACATTTCCTGCCAAAAAGTGCCCGAAACGCAGAATTACATAACTTTCCTTATTCTACGAAAATGGTATACTAGTTTTGTTCGGTATAAGGTATTTCTAACGTCTATTTACACACACACACAAATATATATATATATATATATATATATATATATATATATATATATATATATATATATATCGACATTAATTTGTTGCAGCTACGGTTAATTTTCTCTGTACCATGCGTAGTATAGATAAAGTACATTACAAGTGAAAGAAAATAATATGAGTAATCTTGTACTCTGTGGTATGGTCTACTGTAGATTTTCAACAGGAAGAGAAAATATAGAATTCCTGTTCATTATTACACGGCAGTCTACCGCAACATCTTTTCGTGTTAGTTACAGAACTTCACACGGTAGAAAATGATACTAATGAAATAAAGTTTGTTGAGGAAAGCATAGAAAACGCAAGTAAGAGTATAACTTCTCAAGCAAGAGGAAAATTTCTCCCTTATAAAATCCTAAATTGTTGTAGTTCTTTAGATAATTATTTTGACACAAGGAATATTTATTTTCACTGAAACTTTATGAAGTGGATATATTTGAACAGACAAATTTGACCCCACCAAATATTTTGAGGGAAACTCATTAACCACGCGACCACTTGAGTTCAGTTGAATCTATTCCACGAACTGACAAACTTCGGCACGCCATTTTGAACTTCGCAAGTTTGTCTAATAGATCGTGGGTCATGATTCAATAACTTACCAACTCCAAACTTCGAAGATACGTCCCTTAAGCTTTTGGCGAAGATAAACCATACATTTTACTGCGATTTAATGGCTAAATCAATTAGAGTAAACATTCTACATTTTTCCTCTGCTTTTTAAATATCTTTCTTTACTTTTGGAAGTGACTTATAAGGATCTTTTTACCTTAAAGAGTAATACATTTTCAAGGGGAATTGAAGATTTTAAAAATAAACCCAAAATATTTAAGAGTGACTTATCATTAATCTTTTCATTATGAATAATTTGATGACACGATTTGTTCCTGCCTTCTCTATCATGAATGCGTCCTAATTATGAAACTTTTTTAACAGGATGAAGTTTATTGAAAGCAATCTGGGTTATACCGAAGTGAAGTATAATTGGCTTCAGAAACATAAACTGATATAAAAGAAACGTTTTTTCTTTTATATTAATTTTGTGAATACACATAACATACTGGGTAGTGAAATACCAAACGTTATTGTGTATCTCTTAACAATGATATAAGAAAAAAGCTTATTATTTGCTCTTTTTGCGAATACATTTTTTTTTATTATTATAAATCTTTGCTGGTGCATGTTTAAAAATGAATTCACTAGGTTAAAACTCAAGGTTGAGAATATATTAGGAGAGCAATGATTACGAAACAGTATTCTATTTGTGTTGAAATTGCAGAAATTTTCCAGAAATTTCTTTACGTATTTTTCAAAGAACTACGTCATACCCCAGTGAAAACGAAAAGATGCATTAAAACGTATTGAAGCACGTCCCTTTGCAGATCTCAGAGCTAAATAACGTTCTGTAGAAAATTAAGCGTGTGTTCAACTGGACATTAATTTCCCGGAACCACAGCCTCCGCGTGTATGTTGCCCCAGCTTGGAGGAATTTTCAGTCTTTCACAGCAATATTTCAGAACGGAACCACTCGCAGACTCCGCATCCACTGAATATCTCTCCCCAACCGTAACGCCTCTGGGGAATTCTCGCTTTAACCGCGCTTTCCCCTTACCCCAAACCCGCGCCCTGCGGCCCGGCCGAAGCTTCGCTCCCTTTGCCGCAAGTTCAGTGGCCCCCACCGCCACCGTCGACACCGCTTTCGTCGCCGCCCCCGCTCCCGCCCCCGCTGCCGCCATCACCACTGTCGATGCCGCCGCTTTCGTCTCTGCCCCCACCGCATCCGCCCCCGCTTTCGCCTCCGCCGCTGAGGCCACAGATTCATCCACCGCCCCCGCCGCCCTCGCCCCCCGCCGCCCCCGCCACCCTGACGCCCCCGCCACCCAGCCGATACGTCGCCCCCGCCGCCCCCGCCACCCGCCATCCCCGTAACCCCCGCCACCCCCGCCGCCCCCCAACCCCTGTTGCCCCCGCCGCCCCTGTTGCCCCCGCCGCCTCCGCCACCTCCGCCGTCCCCGCCGCCCCGCCGCCCTCGCCGCCATCGCCGCCGCCCCGCCCCCGCCGCCTTCGCCATGCGCAGTCCCCGCCACCCCCGCCAACGCAGCGCCCACCCTCCTGCCATCACCCCCACGCTCCCTTCCATCCACCCCACCCCCGTCACACCCCCGCTTCCGTCGCCTTCGCAGCCCCCACTACCGTCGTGCTTTCACCCGCCCGGCTCCCCGGGGACGCCTCCTTTCCCGCCCCTACCCGTGCCGCAAGCCCCGCCCCGCTCCACCCGCCCGCGCCGGGCATTCGCGTGCCCGAGTATCGCATTTCGCGTCGGCGCCGCTGCGCGCGGGTGGCGCCGCCCGTGCCGCGCAGGGGAGGCAGCGGAGGCCGCGTGCGGGGGTGCCGCCCAGTGGGGCCAACCACCAAACCTCCTGGTCAACAAAGAGGGGAAATAGTGAATCAGAGAACTGATTGATTGGTTAGCGTTTTCGCGCGCGCCAACTGCTAAGGTCATTAATCAGAGGGGTAGAGCTTTATTTCTCGACAGGTGGCGGTGTTCTTCCGTCGCTGGATGGCGGGTTTCCGCGCTGACTTACGCGTCGCCAAGCAGTTTTCCCCAGCCAGGTATCTCCCACCAGATCGGCACCGCTCCAGCCGGAAAAACCTCTATGCTCCCGACATGTCTCCCGCCACGTGCTAGTGTACTGTACGAACAGTAAATGTGTAAGTAAGGGGTGAGGATAGCATAAGGAAGCGAAATTAAAGACGGCGCGCGATCCATGTCCCGTTTGTTAGGATACTGATCTGACATTCCCCTGATGTTGATCGGTGAAATTACGGAAAACTATCGATCAGAGCAGCCGGCCGCTAGAATTCTTCCCCAGACAGTGGCTGAATTCGAGCAAGCTCTCTATCAAGTGATCAGTGATTAAATAAATAGTGATTAAATAGTTTTGAAGAGAACAGAATGGTACGATAGTTTTCACATTACCATTTCCGAGTCTAAACACTCTTCAGAACTGGCTTATCTAGAAACGTTACTGTGAGCTTCTCTCCACCACTATCGTGTGGAGAGTTCTTACTCTCAATACAAATAGTTTTACAAATAGTTATGTATAAGTACAATATAAAGGAGAGCAAATTACCTGAGAAATGTATAGTACCAAAAAGTCAACTTATATAGATGCACTAGAGTTATATGAAATATAAAGTGTTGCGGTTCTAACATGTATCTTGTAAGAATTTATTTATATACAGGAAAACGAAAATTTTCGGGATATGTAAATTTGTATATTTTTCAAAAGTTAATTATTGTATTTTATTCACTTTCAGTTAAGTGTATAGAGATTCAGTAAATATTTGTTTATATTAATGTGATAAGAAAGAGACAAACTAGAAAGTTTCATAAATTTTAAATAGAAGTGTATTTTTAAACATTTATATATTAAGACGAATATTTACTGTCCATTTGTAACGGAAATATAAAAAAACCTTTCACAAATGTATTTCCTCCTGTGTTTAATATTATATATAAGGCGTATCAAAAATATTCCAATTAATTCAAGATGAATATGGACCGCAATAGACAGTAAATATTCGAACAGGAGCGTCTGCTATATTGTTCCTAAAATTTCCCCCAAAAAAACCCTTGTAGCAAACTCACAAATTGATATCGTGAGAGGATATCTTATGATTTTCATCTACAAAATGTTCTCATGCCGGGATTTACAGCCCAAGAAAGTAATGTTGTCATCTCCTCGACAAAAAAAGCAGATATTTCTTTTAATATTTCCATCTGGCGTTAGAGATACTTAATTGAGATTCAATTAATATTTCAGAGATTTCGTAGGCTTCTTAAAACTAATCATGAATTGATTTATTGAGAACTTGTTTGCAATAAGAACTTACATGAACGACGAAATAATTGAAACAACTCGTTTCAAATTTATTGTACTGAAATCGTTCCAATGACTGAACGTGATGTTTCCCGTAAAAACGGTTTGGGACCCACTGTCGAGGCGGAGAAGAGGGTTGAAACGCGATCGAGATACGCTAAGCGCTGCTCCGATTACGCGAAATCTGCCAGTGGCGCAGTGTTTTTCTCCCGCGCTTGCGCGTTACGGAGGCAGCAACGAGTGAGGCGAGAGGAGAGGCGACGAACCGCTAACGGGAGGTGAAGCACGGAGAGATGAACAATAAAGCTTAAAGGAGAGTGAAATTGAGAAAGGGGAAAAGAGTGTGAAATATCCGAGGTAGACATGCATGAAAAAGCGAAAAAGGAAAAGACCGTGAGCCAAATGATGCAATAAAATGAAATAGAAAGAGAGTGAGGAAGAGAGCGGGATCAAGAGGAAATCGTAGAGATAAGACAAATAGGGAGTGAGGGACGTAAAAGGTATAGCCACAGAACGAGACAATGACGCAAGAGAGAGAGAGAGAGAGAGAAAGAGAGAAAGAGAGAGAAAGAGAGAGAAAGAGAGAGAAAGAGAGAGAAAGAGAGAGAAAGAGAGAGAAAGAGAGAGAAAGAGAGAGAGAAAGAGATAGAAAGAGAGAGAACGAGAGAGAACGAGAGAGAGAAAGAGAGAGAAAGAGAGAGAGAAAGAGATAGAAAGAGAGAGAACGAGAGAGAACGAGAGAGAGAAAGAGAGAGAAAGAGAGAGAAAGAGAGAGAAAGAGAGAGAACGAGAGAGAGAAAGAGAAAGAGAGAGAAAGAGAAAGAGAGAAAGCGAGAAAAAGAGTGTGAAATAGGGAGAAGGAGAGAGAGGGAGAGGGAGAGGGAGAGAGGGGAGACGTACATAGCAGTTACAATGAGGCAGAAGGCATGAGAACAGCTTGTTTATAAATAAAATCACATTCAGAATGGCTCTAGAGTATATAAAAATGAAAAAGTATAGAAGAAGAAAGAGTGAGGAAATGAAAAAATAGAAAAACATATTCTAGTTTTTTTTCTCAATATCGTCTTAGATTCAATTATGAACAGCTCTTGTCATACACGATTGCATCGGAGTATCGGTAACCAGCTGCGAAAATTGGCAGTACTGAACAGAAACTGTGTCTTCATTCAACACTGTAGTCAACTAATACAGCATCGAGTCTAAACTTAATTTAATTTCTCAAATATTAGAATGCCTAAGTTTGATTTTAATTCACATTCATGATTTATTGTTTTATTACGTTTATTGCACAATTTAAATAATATTCCAACGATTATTTAAATTTATCAAGTCACTACCATAAGTGCTACGTACAAATTACGTACTTTTCTGCGGTAAGACATATGACTTATAATGTCGACGTATACAATAAACAATAACGTATTTAATAAACCTTGGATTGGAAAGGACATTGGATCTGCTTACTGCCCAGATCTCTATTACGCAGCTGCGACATGCGGGTTGCAGCGCACTGCACTGCGGGAACCGTCAATGTTTGAGTCATCATCACAACATCCTAATTCCAAAATGCACTCTCAATGACTAACACAACAATAAAATGTTATTTTTGAACTATTAACCGGGCAGTTAAATTTAATTTCAGTAGTAAATTCATTATTTTATCCATCCTTCATGTTAGAAGGAAATGTCTCTCCTATTACGCATTGCCATAACCGAAGGGGCGTCCCTTCCTTCCAAGACGTTAAAACCCACTTTGGAAATATTAAAATTACCAGTTGCAACGAAAAATAGCGCCAATCTGTAGAAGCCCAAATGTTCCATTGTAGATTTAAAATGTGTTTATGTGCATCAAATGCTGTAGTTATTAGTCTCGTAAGTGACGGGCATGCTGTACTGGTAACTTACCTCTCACTACGAAGTGAGATTTGACTTTGACCTACACGTCACTTGCAGGATTTCAGCCCTTCTGGTATCTCCACGAGAGGGACACGGCCTTAAGCGGGATTGATTTATTGATTACTAATGATTCCGAGCGCATCAACTGCTAAAGTCATTAGTCCCGTAAGTATAGAGCATGTTTTTGTTCGGGATGTGGCGGTGATCTGGTCCCGCTGCATGGCGAAATCCGGCGCCGACCTACGGTCGGCTAGCAGGGTTTTCTCGAAACTGGCATCTCCCACCAGCAGGGCACCGAGCGGACCCCCGGCATATGTGGTAGTGTAGAGAATGTGAGTGTAAGTGCGTGTAAGTAAGGGGTAGGATAGGACAAGGAATATGACAGAAAGATCGCCCGCGGTCCGTGGCCCGTTTGGCAGGGTATTGCACTTGTATTCGCCTGGTATTGATCGGAGAAACCACGGAAATCTTCCTATCAGAGCAGCCGGTCGCTGGAATTCTCCTCCAGACAGCAACAGAACTCAACCTAGCCATCTGGCTAGTGACAAAATCTTACCAACGTCAGGATTCGAACCCCCAGGATTCGGACCCCGGTCATAGGCACTGTGACATAAGTTGATGCTCTGAGCCACCTCTCCCTGACCCAGCCGGGACATACTTTCAAGTTCCTGGCAATTCTGCCTTCATGGATGGTGGTGTAATGTATGTAGAGGTAAGTGAGTAAACTGCATGTGTTCTGGAAGAGAATGGACAAGGATGAGTAGGAAAAGATCCCGCGCATATGTTGCGCGGGAGTAACGGTACTGCTATGGCTTTCGACTGGTGTTAACTGGTCTGGTCACGGGAAAATATTCATGAGAGCAGGCGACCCCTGGAATTCTTTTCCAAACGGGTGCCTTTCGACCTAGCTACCAAGCGATTGTTGAAACTTTGCTACTGCCGATTCTTAAACCCGAGGACAACTCGGTCAGAGTCACTGCAGTGGCAACAGATGTCCTGAGTCATCTCATCTAATATCGGAAAAGAAGTGCAATTAGACAGAGTACGCGTACATATATCGCCTTTAGCCTATAAATGTCCCATAAATCGTAGCCCTCATTTTCGTATTTACTATAATGCGAATCTGACTTTTCTCCCGAATTAGCCGATTAAGTACACAGAATTCGAAAATTAGTGGATTATGTTCAATATTTAAAGCATATTTTGGATCTTCGGAACTTAAAGTTGACTGTAGTAAACGATGTACCGAGGATATGTACAATGTTGTGGAATAATAGATATGTGATAAGCACGAATTAGATTGCAAGAGGTAAATTTATACGGCTGGTGACAGACAAGATGTAAATTTTCGAGTTTCACTGAGTCAGTACTAAAATCCTATTTATGTGAATACGATACTAGCAAATCCAATCTAATTGTACCTTCGTTGACACTTCCCCACGCATTTGCGACTTGACGACGAGACTATCTCAGGCACGTCAAACCGCGCCCGCACGAGCTACTTGCCTCCCTGAGTTCCCCAGGGTGGAACCCAGGGGAACCCTCCCTGGGTGCCCCTACGGGCACGCGCAACCTCCCCTGACTCCGCACTCATTTCCCCTTAAAATCCAGAAAGGGGGTGTACATGCCCAGGCTGAAGCGGAGCGAGGCGATGGATAATGGATTCATATGGAAATATGTTTGCCATATTTCTTCTATCAATCAGTCGAGATTTGAATAATGGGTATATTCTGTGCTATTTATTACCATTTCATGTATAATTTTTACTAAATTTCCACTTATAAAATCTTTTCTAAGTGACAGGAATATGTTTGAATGGCGAATTCTTTCCTTGTTTTTGTTTTGTGTTATTAAATATTTCTGTTATTTATTGTTTTTAGCAATAAAGTGAAAAAAATTACAAGTCTCTATAAGTTAACAATTCTCTCTTGCGGGCAGACAGCGCTTTTAACAGACAAGAATATTTGTCTGTTAAACCTCCTAACCTAAACATAGAATATTAATGCTTTTATATTACTCTTAAGTAAACAGGAGGATTAAAAAATCAAGATACTTAAAGAGAAAATGGGAATTAGTATAGCTAAATTTGGACGATCACTGTTAAGGAACTTCTCTCAAAGACTCTTGAACCAGGTATCCAGTGACGTACCGCCACTCCGTAGCAATTCGAATAACCCGTACTTTTAAATCTCACGCCAATTTCTCTGGACGCAGTACCTGCGAGCTCTAGAAAGCTTGTTACCTTGCCCGCGACCTTGAGATACCTGCTCTAGCCTTTGTGATTTACGAAAAAACTTTGAGTCTATTCAACGCATAATAGTTCATGCTTTGTTATGCCAAAATCACCTTGCAAACACATTAACCATTTACACTCGGACAACCATCTTACTTCCGCTAGATCTCTATGGATCAATATTAACATTCTTCGGATGAAATAATATTGGTTCATCCTCATTTACGAAGATTTTTCTCATCTGGCTAATATGTAAATTAGCCGAGCATTTACAATGTTAGCCTTATTTCGGTCTTCAGCTCTGAGGCATATACGATGAAACTGTACAACACACGTTTAAAAATTTAGCCTACATAGACATATTTTCATGTAGTTTTCTATTGATCACGTAACAGTTCGGACTCCAAACAAATCGTGCAACAAACATTACAGCTAACCGTTTATTTCCATAATTAGTGATGTTAGAATAACAAACCACTGTAAAAGCAAAAACGGAAAGACGCGATAAAAGTATGTAAGTATATATACATAAACCTTGTATACAGAGGCAGAATGCCCAAAACCTTTGTTACTGCTTAAAAGGTCGCAGACGAGCCTGTCAGTGTGTGATCCTACCGCTAGCCCTCCGCGGTCGTTTCTCGGGTGAAATTGGGAGCGAGGGCGGAAGGCGGAACTATTCTCGGAGGCCCAGGCGCGCCCAACGGGCTCCATTTAGTCATCCGCGGTGTCGCCTGAAATATTATCTCGGAAAAGGAACAGAAAGTGCATTAGTACTTCGCGTCAAGACGTCGCATTAAAGGAATTTTTCCTTCGGGGGCACCGGGAGGGGCGCTTGGATGGAGGGAGAACAAGAACCCTCGTAAGAAATGAAAGAATCCTCCCAGAAAGTTTTGCAATGAGTAATAGGACTGTCGACATGATAAGACTACAAGGACTAGAAAAAATTTAACATTTTTGCTCCTTTTTCGTCTGTCCACGAAGAAGCACTGAAAGATTCATAAAACCGCTTACGATTTATAAGCATTGTTTGTGGTAATGGAATGTGGTTCGAGAATTTAACTGGAGATGTGAAACTACTAGGTTCCTTTATGTATCAATAATATCAATAAACTAATACATAAATTACTCATTTTCGTGATATTCAACACATAACTCACATAACTCCATTCTAGTTATAATATGACAAGAAAAATTAATTGCAGACGGTTTTCTAAAAAATGTAGCGCAAATTGAAGTATTTTTTGTCAGTTAACTACATCTATGGTGTACAAAATATCCCTACCAACACAGTCGTTAATGTTTAGGAGTTTGTGTTCGTGCAAAAGAACGTTTTGGAACAAAGACTGTTATTAATTTTAGTGCTGCGAGTGACCATGAAATTTGAAGGCAATTTCAAACTAAACATTAGTAATATTCTACTTTGATAAAAGATATCCAGAGCAATATAAATAAATATATTTTAAATTCATGAAATATATTTTCACTGGACAATTCAATTATTATTTCGCCTCTCATTGGGTAGAAAAGAATTTCTACACGTTTAACTCTGAAATATGCTCTTCATTTCGCAGGAAAATGAAGTAACATAGTTGCATGCATAAAACACGCTCCCAAGTATCGAACTGCTTTACATTCTGAAATCTTATAAGACCGTCGTATGAATAAGTAATTTTGACTCCGACGTGAGACAAGCCGAAATTGATCCATGGATAAGATAAAAACGTACAAAAATGTATTTGAAATTTAAAGCAGCATGTCTCACTTTAATCTGTGTACTTAAATGCTAACCTATCCAAGCTGAGGATCTCAAAAGAGTTCCGAATACTTAGAGGCGAATATTTGTGAACTCGCACACTAGCACCAAAAGCTATAAAACGTTGGAATATATGGACTGAAAAAAATTTCTCACAAAATCTGTTTCATTTTACACGAAGTAAAATGAATTTATCATTTAACTTCATTAATAAAGATCTTCCAAAATTTACAGATATGCCAGTGTCACAAAAATATCGCTTTTCGTTTCAAATGAGCACTCTTACCCACATTAGTATATTATAATAATTACACCACCACCAAAATGCATTGTCAGATTTACTATTTTTCTTACCGTCGGTATTTCCATGATGTGTGCACATTTTACCACAATACACTTTCTTTTCTTTTTTGTATAAGTGATCTTTATTATATTGTTTAAGTTTGGTACACATCCTTACTAAAATAAGCAATTGCTTACCAGTACTATTAATTTTATAGAGGAATTCTATTAACTGCAATGATCATCGCTTACGTGCTACACGAACGACTGTATCGACTTGACAGTAAGTATGGGTAAGTGATGACGTTAAGGAAACCTGAGTGAGCACCATAATTCCCTCGCATTGTGATTTAGAGAGTGATAAATGAGTAACATTTATTTTGTAGAATTCACTATTTTATATAGAAACATTGGCATATACATGTACAGTGATATGCAACATGTAAATTATATTATAGTGATGATTCATCACAATGTGAGTGAAATATAAACGAATTACGTAAAAATTACAAAGATAAACCACATCAACAATGGATAATCTGAAGGAAATATATGGAAATTTATAAATGAGGAGAATGTAAGGGAAGGGCAGTGTGACTAATAGATGGGAAATAGTGGAATTTGTGACGTTTATAATATCAAATGGACACGTGAGTAATTTCCGTGGATATTATTCCAATTTCGTAAAAGAGCGCAAGAATCGACAGTTCATGGAATAGCTAGACAAGATGCTTAGATGGGATTAGCCTATCAGAAATGATAAGGCGTGCAAATAAGGTGAGAGTCAGCGCTGAAAATACTAAAG
The DNA here is from genome assembly GCA_011170035.1 of Teleogryllus occipitalis. NCBI lineage: Eukaryota > Metazoa > Arthropoda > Insecta > Orthoptera > Gryllidae > Teleogryllus > Teleogryllus occipitalis. The sequence goes on from BLKR01000013.1 coordinate 797,990, forward strand.
AGACACGAAAATGTGTACAGTACTGCGAATATTATGAGACAGAAGAATAGAGCGTGATATGAACAAGAAGGTAGAAGGGATTCCGGCGCGGCGTCGATCGGATGGGAGTAGGAGGTCCTTCGAGGGGGTGTTCATCAGATGTATAAATTAGTTGGATTGTTGACATTTACAAATGTCGTAAATTGAAAAAAAACAAATCTTGAGTGAAGAAGAAAAAGATGCCTGGACGTAATTCGACTACACAGAAATGGAAGTTTAAAATATGCGTGAAAGTCGATAGTCAAGAGGGCAGCGAATTCATAACAGGAAAGTGATAAAAAGGGGACATATTAACACGAACATTTTAAGAAGACCAAGTCTTGTTGTAGGTTTTAGTAATTTTTCAATTAGGATAGTAAAGAGGTATAGGATAGGAATGGCCATGCATGCAAGGGAGGAGTAAAGGCGAATATTCAAATATTGAACTGGGTTGTTATTATTATTGTTGTGCTGTGATTGATATGAAAAAGGCTACGTTAATTTTTGTTTGTTAGGGACAGAAGAGTTATAGATTAAAATGTTTAATCGATTTTCAAAAAACAGGTATTATTATTTATGATAAGGAAACTACCCTGCCCCAAAATGAATAAATGAATATTTGTTAGGTAGATTTTCGTAACCGAGAGAGAGAGAGAGAGAGAGAGAGAGAGAGAGAGAGAGAGAGAGAGAGAGAGAGAAGTACCTTTGCTATGTGAGATTTCCCATCACATGTTCGTTGACAAAATGTGATAATTTTCAATTTTTTTCATATCAGAAGATTGTAACATCGATTCTGAAACAGCAGTGTTTAATGCATCCAATTGAATGTCGACAACACTGTAGCACAACAGTAGAGTGCTAGCGAATCTATTACCTATTCAGATCGACAAACTTCTGATTTCGAAGTACGATCACCTTCCATGTATTAAAAATAGGACACATCTGTACAGTTTCTAGACGTTTTTAACGTTTCAAGTACAGTATATTGTAGCACTAAAATAATTCAATCGTAGATATTTATTATTAGGCAAGTGCAACAATTACATCTACATATTGGGCGCTCAAACTTAATATTAGAATTCAATTAGAAGACATTTACAAACGTTCCAAGATAACACTTAAAATTACGAAACGCTATCAAGTTCATTTTTCAGAAACAGACAAGGAACAATGATCCCATTCGACGTTTATAATTAACAGAATGAGAACTTAATTCCTCGTTCGTTATCATATCGCATCACAACAACAGATCACTATGCTCGTCCTATTATTCATGTCTATTTTCAACGATAAATAGTGATGCAGTCTTAATTTTGTAACATTCATTTGTCTCTTCTCTTGTATTGCCCGAGGATTTCATGCTCGTGATGCACTATTAGCTATTGATTTCATCCTTTGATGTTTTTGCTTGCCTGGTCTTGAAACAGGGCGAGGCGTTGTTTATTTTACATATAATACTCATTTTTCCGCTTTTGCGTTCAAAGGGAGAGCAAAAAGCGGCTTTTGTTCCACGACAAATTGCTATACAAAAACTCCGCTTGAGTATACACACTATTCTATAGAAAAGATAATCACACCACGGCAAAGCTGATGTAAAATCAATATCCGGGAAATAATGGCCATTATATTTTTTAGAGGAGACGCACAGACTCTGTTCAGAAAGGTGGGAGTTGTGACATCGACTATACTGAAAGTATGCGGATCAGAAAGTACTAAATCAAAGGCAGCTGAGAAAGGTAAATAACTTGAGTAAAAGTACAGACAGCAAAGAAATAATACGAATAAATCGCATATGATAAGATGAGACCAATATTCCGATTCAATAAAAAACTAATTTTTAAATTATATTTTCGAAAAATATTTTATCTACCGCATTAATGACCGATTTTACTGTACAAGATGCAGACTGGTCAAGATTTCAATGTTTCAGTATTTCAATGTTGTAATAGAAGGAATTCAATATTTTGTTTGGTATTTAGTTGTTTGCTCTCATGAATACAATTCGTGATCTGTATATTACCTGTTTTCAGACAATTCAATATGTAACGCATAAGGTTAGAGTTAACACGAAAATAGTACTAATAACCTAGTGTTCACTCCACGGACATCCATTGATTTATATTTTAAACAGTGAAAAGAAGAAATGTTTAGAAACAATAGAAATGTTTCTATTGCTACAATGGAAAGAGAAACATGAAACGTAGAGTTTCAAATAATAAGAAAAGTTTCTTAATGAATTACCCCTATTTTAATGAAATTCTAAAAAAAGGCATCAACATTTTATTATTTCTTCTTTTATTTAATTATTAACTTATAGAACCATTAATCTCAACAACGAGATTGGGAACCTTACATTGCGCGATTCCGATAATTGAATAATTTCAATTCAAACAATTAATTATTATTATATCAAGAAAACAAATATTTGAATTATCTTCACAGTCTATAACCAAATTGATCTGCATTACGGACATAAAAGACTAATATATAATTTTCAGTTTTTTAAAATCTGATTTAACCCATCAGTTTTGTTTTGCAACCTCAGTCAGTTGTAAAAAGTCATTGTATTAGAGTGAACTGTCTATCGTCATTGTATTCTTAATTGTCATTGCTTAATATGAAATACTACCATACATGTGTAGAAATGTATTCAACGAAAACATAGACCTAGTATTTAGAATATCAGGCATAAAAAAGGAAAGACACTTCAGAATGTTTCACGTGACCCTGTACTATTGCGTAAATAACCGAAAGATAAACGATACTACTGAAACCTAAATTAGAATATAGAAGAACAAAAAGTAAATTACAAATTTGTTTATGCGATTATATAGCTATTAGTGGTTCTTTAAGCAATTAATGACATGTCGTTTAGTTTAGAATGACAATGATTCACATTAAGAGAAATTACGTACTTCAGTAACATACCTCGTTGCATTTACCTCAGGGCAGGATTGTTTGTTTGCGTTTATATTGGAAATACTGATTTGTCCTCATTTACGTCCAGTATATATGAATGTTACGCAAAAGACAGTAAATTATCTGTTTTGAATAGTATTTTTCATACTAATTCATCTAATAAAGAATTTTTAATCCTGAAAATTCGAGCTTTAATAACAAACTATCAATAAAATGCTGATAAAGGTTAAAATACTATCAAACCATTAAATAAATAATTCAACATTGTAAACCGTGTTTACAAAACGTTAACGCGTAGTTTTGCAATACTAAACGTGATTTTAAAACACGTTCATGGCAGAACCTATTTCCCAGCACTTCCCCTATCCTTGCAATTTTGAAAATTTCCGAAAAAATCTACGTTACCTAAACGTTTAACATCTCTTTCATAGGTGCATAAATGTAATTAGTTAATAGAAATAAGGAAAAGTTTTAATAGTTTTAATTTTGACGTAAGTTTTTAGCAGAGAGCTTGAAATATTCTGCAATTGTTTAAACTTTGTTTCAGCTGAAACTTCATTCGTATACTGAATTGATACTTCACCACAAGAGATGAAAATATAAACAACAGCGTAATATTAAAACAACGATTCTTATATTGTTTGTTTCCTCTTGTACTTTTTAACAATCAATCTACTCGGCCCCTGAAACGTCAATGTCTCTTCCCATTTTAAATCTTTATTTTTCAATTTTCCACTTCTTTTTAGTAAAATACTTTTCCATACATTGAAGAATTTATTCACCAAACGCACAAAATAAATTTGCCTACACAAATCATAAAAAGCACATAGCCCAAGGCTACAGTCAAATGAATTATTTACCTTCAGGTAGCATTGTGTAACAGGATTGCGGGAAAATCAAATTAACTTGCAAATATCCCCTCTACGCTCACAAATGTAGAATATAAACAACGCTTCGCGCACAGCGCCACAAAACTCGTCAACGCGGAATCTCCGAATTCCGATACAATGCTCGCGCTTCCCTGAAGCGTTTTCGTTGGGATCTCACGACATCGACACCGGATTCCGAAAGTAAAATATAAAAAAGGGGGGCGGGAATTCTCGAGAGCTTTTCGATCTCTCGGGCGGGCGGCGGATCCGGGTAAATGCTCAGCGGAAAGGAAAACCCACATATTGGCCTCCCCCTCCTCCCGCGCCGCGGGGCTTCGGCTGAGAAGAGTGTGGGGCGCCGAATGGCCAACGTCGGTGGCTGCTTTTACAGCTGACCCGCGGCGAAAGGAGGTGCAAAAAGTGCGGAGATGGTTCCCGCGGACTGCAGTTGCTAACACCTGCGTTTTGTTTCCTAAACGCTCAGCGGATACCAATCACCGAAACAGCCGGATGGCGTCGTGTTTCTCATGTTTTTACACACTTCCTCTTACTTGTTAAGAAATAAAGAAAGCGGGTGAATTGAGGTTGTGAGGATGTTTATATTTCGCAATGTTATGTTCTAAAGATGTTAAAGTTCACCAATAGAGGAACAGTAGTAAAGTATTTCTTTAATGACTAAAGCGGTTCTTTCTTCATTTTCGTTCTCGGATCGTCACAGAAAAATTTAACCATTTTTACGCACTCTCCTACAATTTAATATTCGTATTAACATTTCGTATACATAATTGTTCTAATCAAAAGGATTGATTTGCTATTAATGTTCATTGAGTTTCTTTACTAGTATATCAAAAATGAAATGCGTGTTCTTTACACATCCCAGTCGACTTCAATTTTCTGAAGGTGATATTCGTGAAACTTTTTATTATTATGAAATACAACCGTGCAGCACTTCATATTTAAAATAATAATAATAATAATAATAATAATAATAATAATAATAATAATAATAATAATAATAGTAACAATAATAAAATACAAGTGAGTAGTTAGTGATATAAGCATTATTTAAATAGAACCTATAAGAATACTGATCTTATCTGACGTTTGACAGGTACAAAAATAATTACAGTATTGTCTGAAAGCAATTTTGATATACAATTGCATTTAAGAATACAAAGATGGTAGTGGAAAGTAGAATTTGAAATGTGCTCCGTGTGTCTGCTCTCTACGCGGCAGCTTGGAATTCACCCCACGCGGCTCTCATGAATTAAGAACAATCCACATCGCCTCATTTGTCGCTCGACCCTTCAGGAAACCCCTCTAGTCGGGGAAGACCCACCAAGCCAGATTTTTAATAAAAATAATTTAAGATCATGAATGACTTTAAATTCAATTAATTTATATAAAATCTAGCCTGTCCAAAAGCAAAGAGGTGAACATAAATAATTCTGAATTTACAAATAAAAATATAACCATTTTTCAAAATAATTTAAAAGGCCCACTAATCATTCTGCGTCCTAATATAATAGTAAGTTAAGCTAAACTGAAGTACTTTTTACATCTTGAGTAAAGAAAAAGTGTAAAATACAAATACCTATATCCTTTTGTGTTAATATTTTGTGCTCTTTATATCAGCTGGATATGTAATCGTATTTTTACGTCTTAATGGAGCTACAGGTGGTACAGGCATTTTGAGTTCTTTGGAAAGTTTGAGCGAGTGAATGTTTTAAATTATTGTAAACAATGTCTCCATAGTCAAAATGAGGAAATAATAAGGTTTTTAATAGCATGTCCTTCTTGGTTGTAGGGAGACATTTACTGATGCATCTAAAGGAATGAAAAGATGCACAAACTTACGTTACGTATCTGATATTCACAGCTAAGGTGATGACCAAGTATTAAGTCCAAGTTGTTCACATGTGAATGATAAAGCACTACAACATTGACTATAAACACGTCAGAAATAGATTAACTTTCGATAGTCTTATGAATTACGAAAGAACCAACTATGATAGTTGTGATTTTCCAGGATTTAAATTGGAGCTATTTGTCATTGGCCATTTCTCTACAGATATAATCTCTTCATTTGATTTGGTGGCTGAGGATATAAATTTGCTTCTTATCCGCGTACAAATGCTGACTTCAATTCTAATAGTTCTCTTGATGGGTCATTTACGTAAATGAAGAATAGTGATCCTAACACGGATCCTGAGTTATATCCCAAACGATAGGTTTTGTATCCGAGTGAAGACTATCAACTACAATGTATAAAAAAACTGCGATATAGCAAAAATATAAAACAAATGGGCCATTACTACTCATCTTCATTATGTGTCGACCTCATTGTAGGACTGTATTCAATAAATTTCATATAGACAAAGAAACACTTCATGAAATAGTTGCTCTGGAGAATTTACTGCTTAGAAATATATATAATCATTCCGCTCTTCAGTGCATAGAAGATAATATTTTTTTGTTAAAAAATTTAACAGTTTGTACGTCTACTAGATAATAAGGCAGGTAACAAAATACAAAGTAAATATCGATATTGAAATTACAAAATCATTTAATCAAGAATAAGGGATTCTCTTTTCTGGAGGTGACTCATCTGGAGGTGAATCAAGAAAAGGGAAATCTGTTTATTCTAATTTGAGGCATGTAATGTTCTTGAGAAGATCAAATGGAGGTATATGGAGGAAATGAATAACTTCTAAAAGTTAAAATACCCTCTAAAGGCGTTATTGTTTCAAGAGTTTGTGTATGAATGATACCAATGACAACATCAATTATTAACCTGACAGCTCTGAGAATCGAATTGATGAAAGATCCTTGTGGAGCGCGAGGGAAAGGCAATTTGTCATACACGAGCGTTAAGAGAATTGTCAGGAAACATTTGCTTTCTAACGGCCGTATTTTCTCGCAAATATCTCGTACATGTCACACTGTTTACGTGCAAATTATCGTCGAGATATTTCTGTTCTCTGCCTTTTTATCAGAACTTTTACATACAAAATGTATGTACACTACAAACAAAATCTCAAATGTTTCTTTATGGTGATTTTATATAAAAAATGGTCTCATTCTGAACAATTAACTTGTATTGAAATAATTTCTGAGTACTTAACTTGAATAATTAGTCAAAAATGTTAAATTGCAAACCTGAAATAAAATCTGTAAAAGTACGTGTACCTCTAATCGTGTTTTTATGATTTATTTAAAAAATCAGTAGAATTACTGTTGGATTAACTGTGAAATTATTGTTTTAAGTAACAATAATAGTTCCAAATATTTATATCTCTGAATGTCACCATACTATGAATGAATGATACAATCATAAACAAATAGAAACATGTCTGCTGTGTCTATCAAACTATTGTTTAACAGTGAAAATAGTGCTACAGGAAAAATCAAAGGTTTTGTTAAGAACTGGTGGGCTATATTTCTGTATTAAATATATATTTAACAGAATTGTAAATGATAAATAAGAAAACAATTTAACTTCGCCAGGTGTTAGCTCACCTAGTAAGTTATTTTTTTGAGCAACCCCACCTGAGAGTGGGAGGCTTTTGCCCTGTATAGAGATGTTATAGCTTTAATAATAATAATAATAATAATAATAATAATAATAATAATAATAATAATAATAATAATAATAATAATAGTAATAATAATAGTAATAATCGTAATAATAATATGTCAAATTTACCATCAGCTCAACATTTACAACAAATGCCGTCCAAACACTTTGCACACTATTCCGACCAGAACCACCGAGTCGACATTTCGGAAAACACATTCACTCTAACACAATGATATTGCACTCACATTTCATATCTCGTTTGCGAACTCCGCACATTGCAGAGAAGCGCAGTAGAGGCAGAATATTCATGAAATGGAGAGAAATACGACTCCTCGAGGCAAAGGAGGCGCGCCGTCATGCAGAATGTTCCACGTGAGCGAAGACGCAGGAGCGGGGGCGGGCGAGGGGTAGGAGGTGGGACGGCCGCTGCGGAGGAAAGTAGAACGAGCCCTGACAAAGGGCTGCGGCTGCACATGGCACGGCGACTGTGTGTTCATTAAACCAATCCGCGGCGCGGTAACAAGTTCCAAATTTCCCCTTCGTGAGAATGTCCAGAAATGTACTTTTTGTTGCATTCTAACTAGACTTACGCTCATAAACGTGAAAGGATACTACCCATTTTAGGACAATAAAAATATTCATATTATAATGAAGATCTTAATGGAAAGTTGTAACAAAAATGCGAACCAGTTTCGAGATCATGAGGAAGAGATCTCGATTTCTTAAAAAAAGTTCGCTCGAATTCAAGGAAATACTCATCAGGGAGCCCAAATTTGTGAAGTAAAAATATGTTTTTAAAAATGAATACAATGATCTGTAATGAAGTTAAAATATTCACTATATTACTCAACATTACCCAACACGCACACTTGATCTAATCGATTTGCACATTTCTTTCTTAGGAACTCTAAGAAAAATTACACTTAGAAAGATATTTGAGTCATATGCAGTACCTGAGATGCACTTCAAGTTTCAGATAAAAATGTAAACCCAATCAAATCTAATTATTCAAATTCTTTATTTTTAAATAATACCTTAATTTAAATAATATACCTCATTGAATGTAATTTAAAATTTTATAGTATCAGATACTTTGCACACGCTGCATTTACAAAATAAGAGAAATTGTTGTGTAGCAAGAGAATATAAGATAAAAATCATTCCAGTTTCATTAACATTTAAGATAATTGATATAATTCTCCACTATTGGAAAAACCTTGTTTATTCATAATCTCAAAGCATCCCAAATATTTCCTCGAGCGATGATTAGTTGCATTCCACAAAACAGGAAATTCAACGAGAGTGAGATTTTATTCCTAAAGAGATTCATTAATGAGTAATTTTACATCCCTCATCAGAAAGGAAGTAAGCCATTGTTATGAATTTTTCGTATACTAGAAATAGAATACACATTCATGATACAATATTGTGGAATGTTCTGTACGTTGTATTCTTGATTGAATCCTTACTTACTTCTCTATTAAATATATTCTACATATGTATTTATACGGGGCAATTTCTTTCAACATCTTTTGTTGTTTATAATAATATCCGTTAGTTCTAACCAAGATAGTCCTCTATGGTCTCAAAATATGCACAATATACTTAATGCTGCCAAGTAAGTGCGTATAACAAAAAATACTTCATTGCAATCTGTAGGAGAGTCGTAATAAAAAGGGTTTCCTTTAACCATTTCCGGCGCAGATGCGACTGTATTTGAAATCTCCAGTTGCTGAAAGATTACAAACATGTCTTTATGATCTATATAAGGAACGACCACCTATGAGATTTCTTCCATGGTGGAAACGAGAGACAAAATATTTTCACGTCAATATTAATTTACTATACCCTGGTATCTATGGTATTTTCATGCGAAACAGAAAAGTGTACAGTAGTAACACCACAGACATGCTAGAGATCTCATTAAACTTGTTACACCGTCAAATGTAACACAGTTGTCTATGTGTCAATGTCAAAACTTGTGAAAGTGATCAGAATTTTATCTTTGAAAAAGTATATTTTAAACAGTTAATTTCACACATAAGAAAATGTGTCGACCATTATAGTAAGTCTTATAAAAAAGAATTGAGAACGATGAAAAAAATAATAATTTTCGGGCTTGACTTCCATGTTTTACATTTTTTTGGGTTAATTGGTCATAGCACCTTCCAACCTGTCAACTTATAAGACATTCTGTCAGTCATTCTGTATGCCTGTAATATTGCTGCACATCGTGAACACCTTCAAGTATTTTGTCAACGTCATCTTGCCTGTCTCATTTCTTCTGGACAATAGAGGGCTCTCCATAAGCATGTTTGTGAACATTTCACGCCGCCGTTGTGAAATGCAGAAAACTGTTTTGTAACTTAGTAGCATCACTATGCCAACAATGAGACAGGCAAATAGCAACCCTCTGCAGTGAGGTATTTAATCACAAGCAACCCGAACAAAACAAATTACTGTACGCATAGACTCCAGAAAACATATGGACTAAGAGACCATTTATTGACTCGGTTCGATGTTACCTAAAAGCGAGGTATGCAGATGTAACTGAAGAATAGTTAAGGAGGAACGGTAGAGTGTAAATAATATTTCATTAAATACTTCATATTGACATACGTTTTCTCAGCAAGTTTTGAAATAAATATCTCACAGGAAAGGTGTTTTGTGACTCACATTCCAGTTACTCAGAGAGGGAGGTATTGACCGGAATCTGATTATTTTGGGGCAACGAATAGTCATTTTAGTAATTCTGCTTTAAGAGACCCTTCACATGTGCGAAACATTATTATTCTTACATGTATGAAATGCGATCAAATTTGGAGGCGCTTGTGAGGGTTCATTAAACGACCATGAACACATATTTTACCGAAGCAAATTCTCCGAAATTTTGTTATCAATACGCATTAAATGATTTTCGATGATGTAGTTAAAATGTTATAATGAATTTTCAAATATTGGAAATTTTGTTAAACCTATTACAAATTTTATTGCCTTTTATATTTATGTCATTGCCAATTATTAAGTTAAAATTTGTATAAAATAAGGCTATTAAAAAATGTAAATTATTCTCTTACCTGTAACAACAAGCACAAACTGTGTAATAAAATCGAATAAGATATTTCCAGATAATAATAGTAATTTGCAATAATATGCCAAAATAGAGAGTTTGTAATATCGTTAGATATTGACGAATTTCATTCGTGATAACTAATGGGAAATATTAATTTGCCTAATCGTGTGTTTGTCACTAATCAAAAAGACCGTAAACATTTTTTTTGTAAAACTGCTATAAACAATCAATTCCAAATGAAACGATTGACAAATAAGGTCCTCAAAATAAGCCTCACTGCAAAACACTCGACAGGCAATTAAGTATATTGTCAGGTGTTAACGTTTTTACAAAGCTAGGTTCTGCAGTGACCTTTTAGAACTTGTAAATCGTTTTAGAATGCAACTCATTTTAGAACTCAACTCGTCATGAAACGATTATCAAAATTCTACAGCGGGTTTCTAACCTGCAACTTGGACATGGAACAAATGGGCATCTGAATGGGGTCCTCAGTGTATAGTTACACACTAAAACTATAACTGCGTAAATCTCTCCGGATTGTCGCATATATCTTTAGAATGTAGTGTTGAATTGCCCACAAATTTTGGTGTACCTACACTTACGGGAGAGTAGGCGAAAGGTGGCGAATGCAATAAGAACTCCAGCGAGGAGTTCGAAGGAGCTCTAGTATCTGGCGTAACTTGCCGGCGACCTCAGAAGTAACTGAAGGAAAGAGTTTAAGGTAGAAAAAAAGGAAAGGACATGAGAGTGCAAATGAAGAGGGAGGGAGGAAGACCGGACGAAGTCAGGGAGGTAATGGCAGTGAGGGGAGGAAATGTCTAGGTATGAAGGATAATGAGATGAAATGATGAAGCGTCAATAAAAAGTGGTAGGAGGAAGTAAGTGAGGTAGAGGCGTTGAAGAAGGGAGAGAGGAATGATTGGGAGAAACGAAAGTAGGGTAGGTAAATAATGGTGAGAGGGGTGGAAGTGAAGGTAGGGAACGACGAGTGGGCGGGAAGTAAGAGAGTGGGGGGGGATAAAACGTAGGAAGGAGGGAGGAGAAACGGAGTGGCAGCGAGGGGAGGGGAAGAGTTGGGGTTGGAGTGGAGGGGGAAGTTCCAATTCCACTGGGCTTCGCCGTTCGTCTCCGTCGAGATCCAAAGCGCGGGGAAGGAAAGCATAAACGTTCGGGTGGCGCTTCTAATTAGCACTTAATTCCCGGAAACCTGCAGTGACGCGTCTGTTTCCGCGGCGGAAGAAGGGCAGGTGGAGGCGACGCGGCAGGCGGGGAGTCGGATTTAATCGCGTTACACGAACGGCGACGGCCGCGGCGCGGCGCGGCGGTGCTGCACGGGGTGGGGTTGAGCGGGGCGGGGAGGGTACATGGGGACTGGAGGGGTTCTGGGGTGGTTCTGGAGAAGCGTGGCGAGGAAGGGTAGGGCGGGGTGAGACGGAGAGGAGTGGAGACGTGACGGGAGGGATGGGATAGGGGAGAGAGGAGCAGGGCGAGGGCCGAGGCGTTTGGTCGTAAAGCCAAGTGACGTTCGGGCGCGGCCCTGTCATGGCCAGCACCGCTCTACGGCGCGCAACTTGAGAAAATGTTGGCTCTCGACGTGAGCAGTTTTGATGCTCTTCAAAACAGACGGCGACAAGGAGGGAAGAGGAGAACGCAAAAAAAGCACAAGTTAATGGTCTAGAAAAAGAGGAAGTTGGCTGGAAGGACCGGAACGACCAGAAAGAAATGTGGGTGTGCGGAAGGAAATGTTCGATAAGCGAAATGGGTAGGGAACAACGAGCAATAGAAGAATAGAAGAGAGCGAAGAAGAAGAAGAAATCAAAAACACTATGAAGAAGAAGGCAGATGTTTTGAATATTTAAAACATCAATAACTTCAGGACGGATATGAAATGAAACTCCATACATACAATTGTGTCACTTGAAACTAATTTCAGATGTACCCATGAGTTCATGCTAAGGCATTTAGATTTCTCAATCATATTTTAAATAATCAATCACAAAATATGATCTCATTTATCGATGTCCCTCTACATTTCCGGACCAAACGAATAAGGTGTATTGAGTGCCAATACATTTTATTTACTTTTCAGCGCATATTCCGTCATAAATTGTGCTTCTTGCCGTAGGTTCGATCCAGCCAGAAGGATTTTCAACAAAAACACAAGCATAAATTATGAAAAAATTACTATAAAAGTGTAGTCCGTATTTTAAAACTCAGAACCACTTACTACTATACCGCAATGAAATGACTTGTAGTTATGGTTACTGGTACTTCAGAAAACGTATAATAAAGTGGAGAAATTGCATTGAAACGTGTAGACCTGAAGTGAGTTCACAAATTTGAATTCCACTCGTGCTGACTCTCGCATTTATCACATCTCAAGTCTTTAGGCAAGACGCGGAGAATCTTCAGGTACCCCGTGCCTTATAAGAGAGTCCTGCAAATCGCAATATGTTTCTTACTCTCTACAAGATATATCTTGGTAGCCATCTTGAACGTATTAGAAAAAAAATGTAGACAACGTGATATACTCAATAGTAAACATTTATTTTGTAGACTCTGTAATTGCATTGAGTGAACAAGACCATTACAGTTAATTTAAACAAGATTTTCTCTCACACAACTTACAAGAACAAACATATTAATTTACATGAATACGTACTGAAACAATGTAATAAAATAATACATGTATTTTATAAATAAGCAGATTATGATTTAACTTTAATTTGTTGGTCTCTTTCCATTTTAATTAAATAGTTAAATCAAATTGCCAGAATTCTTGTCAGGACCAACAGAGATGATCTATTAAACTGATTGGTGTTAATAAAAAAAGTGAGAGAGATAAGCGAGATGAAGGAGTACAATATCGTATAATACCTTGATGTGAATATAACGTAGTATTTCTGCTCAAGAAATTTGTTTTTCAACTAAATTTAGTGGGACGCTGAGGAAAGTATTTACACTTTAATGTTCTCCTCAATTCTAGTCTCAGCCACGGTGATATATACTTACTCTTTATGGTATTTACAATAAGCAAAAATATGCAAGTCATGTTTATGTTTATGTAAACACAAACAAAAAGAATCAAGGAATGGAAAAATAATAAGCGGAAAGAGAAAGAAAAAAAGAAGAAAAGAGAAAAATAAAAAATGAAAAAAAAACACTGAAAAAATAGATAAATATTATTTATAGAATTGCGACGGTTCAGAATAATTTACCTGATTCCCCATTCTAGAAAGCCTTTGTATTCTAAGGCTATAAAAGATCAAAGGAGTGATTTCTTCAATTCCGGAGTACTCTGAAAGAAACGGAATAGAGTTTCTGTCTCGAATGAAAATGAAGTCTCTTTATCTTAATCATTACGTGCCTCATTACGTCGTTGCTTAATGCAACACGTATATCATACACAGGTTTTAATAGAAACATTGTAAACATAAAATAGACGTGAAGATGTATTTCGGTTTCGAGAATAGTCCATTTGTTTGCTTGTTTAAAATTTCGGGATTTAGTATATTGAAAACACGATAGTTACCTGGACATAGAGCGAATCACGACACAATGTTTTTAAAAAATTTAGAGGTCACGTGAAACTGCAGAATTTCTTTTGCGTTCCCAACTTTTCAATGAATTTTATTTTTGTGCTCAGTTTACAATATTTATGGTTTTTGGTACACCATATCTCGTACAGGTGACACAGCATCTACTAAAAAATCTGACAAGGAAGTTGGAAAAAAAGTGACATAATACATGATTTTGTATTAAATTTCATGTTCTCTCATATATGTTTAATATGTATCTCTGTATAAATGGTTTCACTTTGAATACACTTTATAGAGAATGAACATTATAGTAGACCTTGTGTTTTGAATATTGGATGACATATAATCATGTTTTAAGCATAGTTAACTAGAAACGTCCGTCATATTACACAACGTAGGTGGATGTAACTCGGGAAATGCCTCAGATGCGGACCGAGAGCGAAGCAGACATGTAGCAAAATCACCAGGGACGAGATAAATTCAACATATTACGCGAAAAAGTAGTAACAACTTACTCCCACACCAGTATATTTTTTCACAACTTTTAAAGTTTTAAAAATAAATTTAACTCACTCTTTATTATTGATGTAGTGTTAATGGAATAGCCAAATCTCATTCTAATACGGTGACAAAATAGCCATATTGTATCCTAGCATTACATGTCAGAATGTGTTCCTAGTAGAGAAGAATTTCAGAAATTTCACTCCAAAATATTCAATTTCCTTTAAAGAAATTTCGTCTCTTCGACAAGAATGTTTTACAGGGATTATCAATTGAAATCTCTGAAGTTTTGAATATCACAGGAAACATGAAGTAAGGATTATTGACAATTCAGTTAAAGATGTAAATTCTATTAAATGAAAAAATTGTAATAATAAGACATTTCAGCTTTCTAGAAGTAAATTTGTAATAATTCAATACATGTTTACTTGAATCTAGTTAATGTTCATTAAACAAACAGTGCTAAAAACTACATTGTATTAATGTAAATAATTAGGCTTAATAGGTTTGTTGGTTGTGTGAAATATCTAATTCTTGACATCTGTTTTTTCTGAAAATATTTCCCATCGCTCCGGATTCGCGTGTGTTCTCCGCACGGGGCGTGAGCGCTGCTAGCCATCCCCGCCCTGCCTACCTGTCTCATCGAGGAGCACTTGCGGCTCCGCGGTGGAGGCCAGCTCAAAGGCGAGGGCCGCGCCGGGGCACAGCCCCAGGGCCGCCAAGGCCGCGACCAGGGCGAGGGGCAGCGCCGCCGCCCCGGCGGGCCGCGCCGCCGCCGCCGCCGCCAACACCACCGCCGCCGCCACCGCCGACATTTCGTGCTGCTCACCACCACCTCACTCACTCACTCACTCACTCACACCGCATCCTCGCGCTCCGGCACCGAACATTGCAAGATGGGGAGAGCCTGCTGATACACGCACTTGTCTTCTCCAGGTGGACATTCCTCAATTCGATGGGACAGATTTTATCACTCATCTTCCGGTCAAGTGGGTGGTTTTTCTAGTAGAGGCGCGAGTAACAAATTGCTCCTGTCATTTCCAGGCACTGCATGTTTCGTGCCAACGCTCGATTCAGATATGCATCACTTTCGTAAACAACGAACGTAGAAAAAAAGTGTAGGGCTCGTATGTTTCACAGGACTAATATTAACACAAGTAACTGCGAAACATCACCATGAAGGCGATTCATTTACTGAAAACATAAATGATACTATGATACAAAGACACGTCTTAAAATAGTCGAAAATTGATTCATATGTACTTGAGTACACTTGAGTCAAAAAACTAAAACACTAAAAAAATATTTTAAATTCATTTCTTTCTCAGAAACATACTAAATTTTTGACACAAAGGCAATTAAAATAATTTTATTCGTCGTAATTATCAAACTAATTGTCACTATTGCCCTTGAAACGTTTTGAATATCGCTGAAATATTTTCAATTTTTTAAATTCCACCACTCTCGTCTATCTTTTATTTAACATACAGTATTCAAAATTTCCAAATGAAACACGATTCATCACAACGCATCACATAACGCAGTTAATTACAACACATCCAACACTTCTACACATCTATAACGCAAATCGGTCATTTCGAATCAAAAAGTTAAACAATTTTCGAACTCGTCATTTTTACCGATATTTCATTTCACTCGCCAAGTCCTGGAACCTACACAACATAGCAGAACCGATCCATCACTCCATGGGGCCCAATAAATTAAGGGGAACACGTTCAGTTTTTAACAGCAATTATTCACAATAACCGCCAACACACGAGGATATCCTCCCCACACCGCCTCGCGGAGACACATCGAGTCGCACCCACAGCCCGCACCGTCGCGTCGACGGCGACCGCAGCGACGCGACCGGCGGCCAGCGGAGGGCGGAAAACGGTGCGCGAACAGACGCGAGGCACGTGTGCCAGCCGGCGGCACGCGTCGCACGACCGCTCCGCACGCACCCTAGCGGCGACTGGCGCGCTCCGCCGCCGCCGTTGACGGCGCCGCGCGCGCTTCGGGTGACGTCGGGCGCCGCCGCCCCGCACGAGCGCCGCCGCCCCCGCCGCCTCCACCGCCACCGCCCTCGCCGCCGCCACTAGCCCCCGGAAAAATCTATATGCCGCTGCATTGGCCTGTTGTGTACTTCGCTTTGCCCAAACCACCACTGTTTAGTTTGGCTTGCGGTGGCTAGCTTTCGCCCAACACCGGATATATAGTCTGAGGTCGGTTGATAGGGGAAGATCAGAATAGCCGATTTCTCTCTAAATAGCTAGTTTGTTCATTTCAGATTGTATGTTTCCTTCGTTTAGACACGATTGCTTGAAATTAGTGTTTAAAGATGTTACCACACACAACAAAAACTACTCCCTTATTCTCTTTCTTCTTCTTCTTCTTCTTCTTCTTCTTCTTCTTCTTCTTCTTCTTCTCCTCCTTCTTATCGTTCTTCTTGTTCTTTTTTCATTGAGTTCGTGTAACGTTTAGCTGTGGGTTTTTGGCTTTCCTCTCTACCAGTTATTTTGTTTCTTTACACCAGTTTTGTTTCTAAATAACTCTTTTGTTCATTCTAATCCGTTAGGTAGTCGAGATCAAACTTAAAAAATGCTACATATACACAAGTTACTTTCTTCACTCAAAATATTTTTTCACGAAAAAGTTCAGTTAAAATTCATTTGAACTTTCGCTTTGTTCGTTACGCTTGTAGAGAAAGTGTTCTATCGCTGGTCTATTCACTAAACTAATGTGTTTTTCGCGTTTCTAAAAGTGGAATGTTGGGGATTTGCTTGCGTCCAGTTCTATAGCATGAGGTCGTTCGTCACGGTATGTGGCTACTATGACCAGAATAACTTCTTTATAACCTGTAAATAACTTTTTCTGCACGCAATTTCTGTTCGTTTGAACTATTGCGTTGACCTTCACTATCCCAGAATAAATACTACTGATTTTTTATTTCAATGACACTTTTTTCCACGCATTTTCCTTATATTATCAACTAAATTTTGGTTCGTGTTTGTAATTTTAAAACTTAAACTATTAAAAGTTTGCGCACGCTGTTTTGAATTTCTTTATTCCAAATGTAGTTTCACGTATTTTATCTCGCTAATAGACTAGCTTTTGTCGAACAGAACTAGATATTAAAAAATTTCTTTATGCGTTTGAAAATGTTAATTTATATATATAACTGAAATAATTAATCATAATAATAACTCAAAATAATTTACATATAACCCAATATTAACCAATGTAATTATCGTTTAGATCTAGAAATTACCAAATCTTATAAACTGAATGAAGGAAATACCATTCACTTATTTCTTTCTGACTCTAAAAGCCTTTAGCAAAATTATTTGCATTCATGCAGGCGAATATCGAAGTGTTAACCAGGTGTATCTTTCCGTCATTGGACCGTAATAATAACTAAAAGGGCTGCCAACTTCCTTTAAAGAGCATTCAAACTAAATGAAATATAAAAAGAAAGTGCACGTGCCACTCCTACAATTGAATTTTCTTAATATATGCATCCTACAAAGTAATTAATATTGGCTAAAATAATTCAAATAATATTCGTACATTATAACTCGTATTTAGGGAAAGTAAATTCAGAACCTTTTGTTCAATCTACTTTTGTGAAAAAAATCGACATTATCAACATTATAAATTAACACATCTTCGTTCATGTTGCTGCGTCATTGCATTCATGAATTCATTTTTTGACATATTTTTCTCAAGCTGGTGGGTAACTCAACATAGAAAGAACATTGCTGCACTGATATACAACGTTTATGTCTCTGAAAATACGATTTACTAAAGTTATATACACCTCTTATGACGCGAGAAATTGCATGGCAAATTCCACAGATAACCATATCTTTAACGAGCTTTTAACACTATATCTCAATATTTATCTGATTAATTACGGATGTTATCTGAAGTAACGAGAGTGAACACGCAAATAGGTAATGGTTTCTAATAAAGCTGTCGCTTGATGAAGTCAGGTCGTCAGATCACATACTTTCGTGTAGAGAGAGAGACTTCTGACATATTTTAGTTACATTAATTATAAAATGAAGCATGTATCATATTAAGTTTGTAAGTTACGTATTTTGAATTTTACAACATCCAGATAAAATATAAAAATAAAGGGCAAAATATGCTGTTTCTATTTCACTAGCTGAAGTATCCAGTGTTACCCTTTGCTCGGGTATTCATCACAATAATGTATTAACCAGAAAGAGGAATTTCATCCATTTCCGTCCTATGGAGGTGCCTGCTTCTATTCTTTAATTCAATTACTTGGCACATTGTTAAACTCCTTTGTTATGTTTTTCCTTCTCATGTTTTTATAAACAAAAGTTAGAAATTGATCTTCAATGCCACGCCGAGACAATTTAACGTTAACAAGAACACGTTTTAGAGTCCTTGAAAAATAGTGGCTGACGGGAAGGTCTCATTAGTCTCTTAGACAATTATAATATCTCAAAAAATAAGATCTCAGTGAATCCCGGCTTGCCAAAGGTTTTTCTAGAATAAAAAATAACCAACTCCTTAATTTTCCAACAAAATTTCTCTATTTTCAAGAACTTTAAAAAACTGCAATGTAACATGTTCAATTCTTCCAAATACCCATTTCCCATTACTCTTTTACTTCTATTGTGCTTTTTGCCGAACTTGCATGAATTTAAATGATCATTCCTCCACCACCCAAAGAAACGTTTTCACTCTCTACAAAATGAAACACATTCGTTCAAAAATTAATCCATCTGTCAGAATTTAACCAAAACACTTAAGTCATTTATAACATGTTTCACTTTCGCTCGTTTAACTAGCAAATACGTAATACTCCGAGTTACGCACGTTGATCAAATATGTTGCAATAAATGTATTGCGGGTTGCATTTGTATTTTTTTTTCTTTCTTTTCGAAATATACCATAATATGGGAATATGCGTTTTTCGTCATCCGTTGAATGATTGGTTAGTGGTCCCATGCGCGTTTACAGGTAAGATCATTATTTTCTTAAGTGTAGTGCATGTGTTTTCCTCGGAAGGTGCTTGTGGTGATCTTCCCCCGCTGAATGATGGGATTCGACGGCGACCTACAGGCCAGCTTGCGTTTTTTCCCCCCAACCAGGACAAGCTCGATCCTCCCGATTGGACCTTTGACAATCTTGGAAGAGGAAGAATGATCGCGCGCTGTCCATGGTCCGTATGTTAAAATACTGCTCTAGTATTCGCCTGGTGATAATCGCAGAAACCACAGAAAACTACCGATCCGAGCAGCCGGCCGCTTGAATTCTTCTCCAGACAGCAGCTGAATTCGACTTATCTATCTAGATAATGTTAAAAATCCAGCTTCTGCTGTTGTCGGGGGTCGAACCCTAGGACCACCCCGTCATAGGCAATGCAGTGACATCTGTTGATGCTTTGAGACAACTAAGCCGGTTTCATATCACATTTGTTTGATGAGACCATAAGGTGTAGTTTCCTATCCGACAGAAATTATTTAGCGGATTTTGTGTCGATAGTTTTTTATAAATAGTCAAAAAACATCATATTTCCTTAGAATTTTATACATAGAAGTATGATTAGTACTTTCTAGATTAGCGATTGGTTTTTTAAATATTTCATGTTTTTTAGTGTTAAAAGTTTAAATATATGTTGATATTGGGTTCGTCTGTTTATATTTTCTCTGCAGCTTACACAAAAAATAAGGTGTATTGTTTGGCGATGTTTTTGCGGAGAAAAGCTGTGGATATATACTGTCATCTCACAATATTTGCTGACAACATGCTAAAATATTGAACACATTCATATGGAAAGATGACACGAGTAATATTGAAGAGTATGCTCAAAGGAAACCACAATACTTCATGCACTGTCAATATTTAGAGAAACATGTAAAATATACTGTCGACTTTTCTACATCGATATTCCTGTCAAATATTTACAATAAACGGGAAATGTTTCGAGACCATGGGAATTTCAACCGTTACTTGAAGCAGACATTCCTCAAAACTGCTAGTATTTTTTAAAATGTGCATGACTTTTTTCAATAATTTAATTTTTGAATATATTTCACATCAATCAAAAATCTCTATCTTCAATATATTTTTGTAATGCTATTTCTTCAGCTTTTGAAAATACAGATAATTCGACCGCAGTGACTAGAACTAGGACTAGAACCACTTTTGTTACCATGCAGATCGATCGGAGTATACCAATTTTGTAGAAAATCGTCAAAACGCCTTAGGAGCTAGCGTCTACCTCAACCAGACGGCAGACAAACGTTTCGCCATCAATCGACTTTCAAGTATCAAGCACAACAAGGATTCTGACTACACAATGTGATAGAGAAAGTCGTTTACTACATGTAGCAAAATAATTTATCGTCTTGTCCATGATCAGGGCTCGGCAATAAGACTTATTGTGTCGAAAGATCGCTGATTTCCGTTCTTAATACAAAACGACAATAGTTTCCGTTCTTACGAAGTATGTTGAGAAAGCAAAATGACATTTTAGAACACAGGATTACCAGATCCAGTGGCAATTTGCGACCTACTGAAACCTTTCTTCTGAGTGTTATTACATATCAACTACTCTTGTTTTTTAAAAAGATGAATGAAATAATTTAAAGATCTACAATTGGAGAATAAATTACATTTAGAAAAACATCTCTGCGTCTGAATTTCTAGTTCATGTTCCAAACATATTTCATCTTTCAACTTTTGCACTGTTTCAACTTTTGTAGTTTTCAATGAAAATTGTAACTTGGCTATATTAATAAACTCACTTTCCCAGAATTGTATTCCCCAGAATTCAAATATACTATTAATGATTTATGTAACGGCACAACTAAAACTTACTTATGAAGTATTTTTCATGTTTCAGTTCAAAACATTATTTGAAAAGAATGATCGTGACACACTTGTTCATTCCTACCTACATACAGACATCTTGATTTTCGGGTACACGATTACATACATCAATGGGTTTGGGACAGCTGTAGTATTTCAACACTATTTTGAATGTTGATAAGTGGGATAAATCGGAAAATCCCTTCATTGGTAGTTATAAATTGCTAAAAAAAAGGGTATTTTGATTACCTATTTTGATATAATAGAAGAAAAGGCTCATCTCTTGATGATTGAACGACGAAATAATAATTTTCTGTAGAGTTAATAAAGTTAAAAAAACGAGAAACCGTAAATTGCATTTTAATATCGTTGACCACATAATTACACTATTGTTTTTAGATGACCAAATTGGAGTCTTCACAATTCATAATCACAAATAATGAAGACTTGAAATAGTCACCCATCAATTATTCATGTACTATAACATGTACAAGTGCACGGAAGTAGTTGTGAAGAAAAGGAAAGTGATAGAATTTAGGGAAAAACACTCAGCATAATTTACAATCTAAATTGGAAATAAAATTATATAGAAATTAAATAAATTAACAATTTTAATCATCACACTTGGATATACGAGAACATTGGTCATAAAGAGAAAATACAAAGCATTAATTAGTTTAATGGAAGAATTAGACAGTATTTTCAATTCTAATTAGAAAGAACAATCTTTTTAAAATTTTCAAAGTAATGCCGCCTTGAATTTTCTTGAATGGAAGCGAATGCTGGAAAATGAACATGAGAGAGAAGAGTGGGCTGCAGGCAAATGAAATTACATTAATGCTATTAAAACCTTTTAAAACTCTACCGATCTCTTGCTAAATTGAATCTACGACGTAATGGTGAACAACCAGTAAGTTCAATGTCTCAACGATATATTTTAGTCGACTAGATGTGATGAATGACATTTGTTACGACAATGTCCGACTACAGTAACAACGTTTATCGAAAGAATATTAAAATAAATCAAAATATTGCATAACTCTCCACTGCCTTCAATTTACTTTAGAGCTAATGTTAAACACACTGAGATGCCCATATTACTCTAATAATTACTTTTTCCTTGACTTGATGAATCATCATGTGGCGTGAAAGGTACCTACCAAAAGTAATTGTTTGGGGTATGATGACTGTTAATAATACTGGAAACATACATATTTAATGAAATAATGAGATATGACTACGATAGAGATCCAATAGGAGCAAATACACCTCTAAATAAATGAATAGTTTAGAAAAATGTAATTAATATTCATGTATGACTAAGCTTCATGCCACAACAATAAAAAGTTGCCAAATATCTTAAAGACATTGAACAGTATGTGATCCTATGAACTACAAATAGGCCAGGCATCACTTCTATAGTAAATGCTTGGTCAATAGTTACAATAAACAGAAAGACATAATAAACCAACTCAAAGTCCAAGTCACTCATATCTGACAAAATTACCCTGCAATTGAAAGAATGGGCCAAAATAGGATTTTTTATAAGCTTCATAGAAAAAACTCAGTTTATTATGGATAAGGACATGTTTATAAACTCTTAGGAACGTGTACTACCAGTTTATTGTCAGTATTTCTGGTCGCAAAATCATTTTTGTGTCATTCAATAACTCTAGTCTAGTGAGTTTTTGAATGAGGTAAAAACCTCTGCAATTTCATTGAATGCTGCAGAATAGTACTTACTGAAATCTGCGTTCACAAACCGTAGAGTTTTCTCGGGCTCTCGCCAGAGTGCCTCTGAGAGCCGCCATCTGCAGCCGGTTGGGTCCTAGTCTCCTTCGCCGTCTTTTATTGCTCCCACGTCTTCAAGATATACTCGCTACGTGCGCTTCCAGGCTTAACGACAGCATTAATTTTACTAATTCTGCGTTGTCAAGGACATCTGCGCTCTGCTGTGAAACAACGGCAAATTTCATGGACACAGATTTTGCCGAAGCAAATTCTCGGAAATTTCGTTATCAACAGGCGCTAGGTGATTTTCGAAGATCGATGATGTAATTAAAATGTTAAAATGAATTTTCCAATAATGGCAAGTTTATTTAACCTATTATTTACCTTTATTGCCGGCTCTGTTAATGCCAATACCAATTAATATTTTAAAATATGGCAATTTTTGAGCATATAAAATTTTTACTTTTAACCTGCGTAAACACAAACAGTTCGTATTGACGAAGACATTTGAAGGTAATAATTGGCCATATTATTTGCGAGATATTCTCTAATGTTTTCGGATATTAACAAATTTGATTCATGGTTATCGGCCAGGAAAGTTTTAGTTTTCTTTTTGTTTCGTGATGTTTTAGCGAGTATATTTGGTTATTTTTGATCTGCGACGTTCAATTAAGATTGTTCTGTCTTTGGATCTCCCTAGAAATTTGTTCATCAGCGGGAACAGGAGCTAAGCTTCCCGAATAGTATCCTAGTGTAATAGGAATATTATCAATAGACTAAAAATATTTACGTGCCGAAAACTCACTTCTATTTTTGGTCAATCTTATAGGGTACACTAATGCATACGTTTGCTGTAGGCAAAAGTACCCATGATGTTCCTGACTAGTTTCTATCATGTGGTTATTATCCGGAATGGAAAGTACTCAACGAACACCGTCTACAAAATTTAAAAAATATATGAAAAAGAATATGAAGTAAAACTGTGAAGTTAAATAGCGGCAACAATGTCTTTCAATAATGTACTTTTTATTTAACATGCTCAATATAATTCCGTTTGGACTTGTGTTATTACTTTAGGCTCTGTCACTTAACGTCACAAAATGATCTGCTTTTAAAAGTACAAAATGTGTCAACTATAAAATGTGCCAGAGTATCACGATATAAGACAGCATTCACCTAGATGACTCTCTTGTGGTAAGTGGTATATTGTTATAGAGATTTTGGGTCTCACAACGCACCAATTGTGGTTCCCGACCTTTCTCCCATCGAAGGGTTTCCTAATCAATGGATGTAAATCAAAATAGTCGGTTTGCATTTGGAGGGAGGGTAAATAAGATGAAAACATGTAGCGTTGACCGAATATTCTAACAGCATCCAATGATATTTGTTCCTGAAATGAAACATTTATGATGTCAGCACATACAAGCCTTAGAATTTGCTTGCCAACACTAAATATTTCAAGGACGATATTGTCTTGGCATTATTTCTACGGTTTTTACCAAAACTCCACATGGTTCTTGTCAGCTGGGGTCTCCACGCTTAAGTCGCGTTTATTCCTTTCCATTAAAGGAGCAGTTTCGTGTCAGGCAAAGATTGTTAATAAAGCACTGATATTTAAATAGCTACTAACATCTCTTGACTGCCCAAAATGCTCTAAGCTCCGCATTGAAAACAATACAGAGACCTGTTAATGCTTTTCGCTGGTAATTCTGGTATTTCAACAATGCAGGAGAACGGCGTCTTCTTGTGAATTTTTCATGTTTCTTAGAAAGTTTGGATTCTAAGCGCGCTTGAACAGACAGTGCTGTACCCTGGTAACGACGTTGAGATGCACTGTGTATTAAATGTAAAATATTATCTGGCGTAGTTTACTGTCTGAATTTAGGTTTGCGTATTTTGGAGAGAAATAATAGTATATTCAGAGAGGAATACCTGAAAATGCAGCCTAGATTTTACTCAAGAAGAGCTTATTACCTCCTATATAATTTCAGTAGTATACAAACCTTTCGCGGCTCTCACAGGCAACCAATCTTTATAAATGGGGTCTCTAAAGACAGAGAATTTCTCCGAGGCTTGACTAATTGCATTATGACTTAAAAAGCCAAGGATTTGTTGGAAAGAAAACTATTAAAATATTCATTTCTAATGCAACCCGCAACGCTCGTTAGCATTGTCTAAATCTATATGGTTAAAAAACTCCTAAACGAAGCGTTAAAAGGCCTTAAAAGTGAAATTTTGAGAACAAAAGACTCAAAGGAACATTTTTCGCGACATAATCTACAGGCTAAGACACTTTTGATATTCTATTACATTTTTGCTGGTCCGGCTCTTATCGATATTATCCAATACCAACTATATTACTGGGCGCTGGAGGCGATCTTTGTGACGTGACGCTTAGAAGACTTAGATTTCTCCATCTTATAGTATTTATGCTTGCTGTATACAGTGGTTGCGCCGACTGATGCGGTTTATTTGCATAATCCTTAATTCAAGATAATGCAAATAAACCTAAATTCTCTCGCAGCAACAATTAGAAGTACTACTAGTTGCTTGATACCGATGAAGATTGCTTTTTATGTGTATAGTGCAACCGTTCATTTATCGAATGTAAGTAATGACTTTCTTGTTTCTGTGACAAATGTGTGATATAACCTACAGTTTACTCATGCACTTGGTATGGTACCACATCATATCTACTAACCACTAAACGCTCATTTTATTCTTATTCCAAATATTTTTGTCTGTTTTTATTGTTCACCCCCCCCAAATTCCAAACTCTGCTAATTTAATTTAATATACATTCATGGAAAAGGCTGTTCAAGAAGGGAAATATTTTTTTGAAAACATGAATTAAAAATGAAATTTGATGAAAGCATAGACCTATATTTGTCTCAATAGTCTATTTTTTATGGTGTGGTTGATTTTAATGACCTAACATAGGTAATTTAAGAGAAATATTTTTTTACCTATATACGACGAGGAGAGCTTCTTTGACATTCTATTACATTTCGCTGGTCTGGCGCTTTTCGATACTACCCCACCTGTTCAAAGACGTGCAGAAACTGCATCTGTATGTGAAATGGAACTAACTACTTGATATTCTGGGCGATTAAATCGACGAGTGTACTTTAAGATAAAAAAAGTAAAATAATATTCCGAAGAGGAGGGTTATGCTTGCCCGATCCTGCATTTTCACATGGTCAACTTTAAGTAGCTTTTCCGAGAGTAAAAAGATTTCCTAATATTTTTGTGACTATTAAGGAAAGCAAAAAGCTAACTGCAAAAGAAGACTGTATATTTACTTCAAATGTTTTTATGGAAGTGTTGTGAATTGTTCCAAGAACATGTCTATTATACTGAATAAACCTTTATTCTCAATTTGTTTAAAAAATCATTCCATTCCATTCTTTTTTATTGTTATTTTAAATTATATAAGTTCATTGGAAGTTACCTTTTTAAATTTTTTAAACAATTAAACACGTTTCGTTAACAAGTTCCCCTCTTAATATGAAAAAGGAAAGATAGGGAATAGGTTGGAATTTAGCATGCGAGAGTTCTCGCACGGGTACGCTAGTAACCCTTTATTCGAGGTTAGGCGCCATATTTAAATAAAATTAGAAAACAATAAGACTAACAATGGAGAGTGAGTGTGAGAGATCATCACACCACTGGGCTTAAAGGGTGGACATAAGAACAGATAGGGGATGAAGAATTGAACGCTCATTGGTATGATACGGACACTTTATTTTACTGAACCATTAATTTCAGATAAGTGAAGATAATTATTTACCATTGTGTACCAAACTAAATTCACTATTTTATATCCTAGATGCAAATATGCTGATCACGCATTCTTAGAAGATTTTGTACGTTTACGTTTATTGATTTACCCAGGAAAATAAGAACTACGGTAAAACAGCAAGAACTCTTCTTTTTCTCCTATGAAGATCACCCATAGAATTCTCTCCTACTCATGAATGAAAGAGGGCGTGATACTTATTAATGTGAGTATATAAGAAGAAATGTTTAGCGCAGGGGAAGGAAAAGAAATACTTAGCTGACATTAATATGTAAATAAGCACATTTCTTTAAAGTCTCATTTTAAAATATGCTTCCTTTCCAAATTTCGGAAATGAAATGTTTTATAAAAATTACAGCATTCTAATTGACCTAACATTTCATTTTCAAAAGAGAGAATAATGGATTGGAAGAAGAAATATTTCTGTTACGAAAATTAAATTACTATGGAAATTCACCGAAGGCATTGTCAGTTGAAAAGACCATTATGAAGTTAATTTGATTTGTCTAATTTTTGATGGCTTGTTCTTTGCAGTTTCTCTTGAAGATTGCATTGTAATTTTGAGTCCGCTGGACACGAGATACGACCACTGAATTCATAATTCTCTGGCGATGAGAGACCATCTATACTAGAAACATTACAAGTATACAAAGCCTTGGTATTTCAGAACCTTACAGTAGTGTGTGAGTTCACGTGTTTCGATTAGCGATGGAAAGGGATGATACTACATTCCTGTTTCACTTCAATGTGTGAGCTATCGAGACAATGAGAACTAGAATATGAGCAAAGAAAAAGCCTTGAAATCTTGAGTTTTCCTTGAGTTTTCCGCGATTCAAGACTTCCGAATGCTCTTGTCTCTCCGGGAGATGCCGCGTCGAAGGCTGTGTTGCCGACGTTTCGACCATCTTGTCGTGGTCTCCTCAGAGCTAGTCTGCCCATCCTGCAGACCTCCGACCGGTCTTCCTCGCGGTATCACCAAAGCACTCGAAAACAGCCAAGATAACTCAAAAGAAGAAATATCTTTTTCTTTGTATTTGTTATGTACGTAAAAAGACACAAGTCAACAATAACAATTTATTGATCAAGCTTTTTACAGGAGTGATCCCGTTTACAAAAATTCCAGAAGAGTAGTCCGTTGTTCAATGCCGCGGTGTCCAAAATCCAGAAGAAGTCCCAAAATACGTGCACGGTCGTCCAAAATACTAGGAGAGAGAAAACAAGTTAACTTCGCCGAGTTCGCACAAGATACACCATACACTAAGTCACTTCTGGATCGCACTTCAAGACTGTCTGTTCCTCTGGCCGGCGCGGTCGGTTAAGAAGCACGCCGCGCCGTAATCTCGCCTCGGGGCTGCTGATCCGCTCGCCGGCCGCTCACGTCCCATTGGCCGGTCTTCGCGCCGGTTTGTGGCCCTGCTGCCTTCGGTAGCCTCCGTCCCGCGCTGCCGATTTGGCGCGCGATACGAATCCTCGTATATCGCCGCAACAGTATTTATTGATCACATTGCGTGGATTTTCGGGGATGTTGCACAAATGTTATTCTAAAGCCAGAAATACAACATTGTCCTTGTTATGTTTTCGGATTAAGGCATTTGTGATGAAGTGTGATGAAAATGATGATGTGAGTAATAATAATAAAAGTATTAATTTATTGAACAAATTATTTTTACAATAGCAATAGCTATGAGCGCAAAAATGTGAATGATGGTAGAATGAAAGGCAGGGAAAATATGAGAACCCGAAGAAAGACTAACGCAAACCCTTCCTGTTAGCAACAAAAGGGATTTGAAGTATAATGGGTAGCACATGCGCCTTTCACGTGTCGATCCCATTTGACCAATCCGTTTTGAATATGTGAACTACAAATTCGAATAAGTATATAATTATTCAAAGTAAATCCATTATAAATTTCACTTTATCTAACAGAGAATTCCGGAGTGAGGCTTAGACAAGGACGACGAAGCAAAGCTTGCGCACGGACCAGATTAGAGCAGTGGACCGCCAGAATTCTCCTGCAGACAGGGACTGATTTCGATCTCGCCATCTAGCAAGTGTCGAAAATTCTGCCATAGTCGGGATACGAACCCTAAACCCTCTCAGTCAGAGGGACGGCAGTGACGTCAATTATTCATACCTTGAGTGACGTAAGCCGGTATTTATTATAGAATAAAACAGCATATTTGACTTGTTATTTGGAAAATACATCACAAGCTACAGCAGCTACTATGTATTTATTGCCAAGAAAATTCCCCAGAACGGCATTAAAAGGTATATTTTTTTGAAATGGGAGAAATACGATAGCAGTAGACATTGTTACAGTTAAGGGGTTTCTAGTACATTTTCAGAAATTAAGAAAAATTACAGACTGTTGAATATGTGATCGCAGCTTTCGATGCTAAAAGCTTACTTTTGTGTTTATGAAAATAAAGACATGAAGAGGTTTGTAATCAAGAAATTAATATCTCTCTTTCTCTCTCTCTCTCTCTCTCTCTCTCTCTCTATATATATATATATATATATATATATATATATATATATATATATATATATATAATGTAGTTTATTTTGTAATGATATTTGAATACATTTATTTTTATCTTAATATTATATATTTATAACGCCCCATCCAAGTACGGGCTACAGCGCTTCTTGGCTGCGAGGGAGACGAGCAGCGGCGTAGTGTGAAACGAACGCGCCATGCCGGGGGGCGGAAGTCTCAAAGGTTGAGAACAGAGTTTGCTGGTGTAGAGGGCAGTGTCGATGCTTTGCTTGCGACCAAAAAGGGTCTTTCTTTATGGTGTGAGCAAGCGACCGGAGAGGATGGTGGAGTGGCGAAAGACGGGAGTGTGGAGCAGTGCTGTGTTGGTCATATATGGGATGTAGCTCTCCATCACAAAGCATGAAAGGAGGTAAATGGAAATGTATGTACTTGAGTTTGTTGTGGAATATTTAATTCACGAGGAGAGGTAGTATAGTGTTCGAATTCGAGTTGAAAGATGAAGGGACGGAGACGTGCAGAGGTAACTGGATGGGAGAGTGGGAATTACGTGAACTAGAGTCCTAACTGATTAATGCGAATGCTAATAAAGCATTTAAATCACGGTTGTATAGTTGAATTGTGTAGGTGTGAGGTTAGAGAATTAATCTCGCCTTAAATTGAGATGCGGTACTTCAACTGTGAAAGTAGTTTAGGTGCGAGTCCTGGCATTTGAACTGGCAAGTGACTTTTCCTGGCTGTTCTTTTGCCGGATGTGTAATATTATTTTAAATACAAAATGTTCTGTTGAATTATTCTATGTTGAAGACTTAGAGAGGCTGATAAATGAATTTGTGCATCTTAATGTAACAATTTTCAATCACCAATATGCATATGTGGATTGGGAACCAATTATTTATAAATGGGGAAAGAGCTTGAAGAAAAGGAAACTTTAACTTTCATTCACTCGTACTGTTGACAATTATGTGTTTTCTATTTGTAACTTATATTGCAATTTTCTTACTATAAGGAACGTGTCTAATGTTGTTAATTTCTGTTAAGTTGAGGGGTGAGATTCTGCAGCTTCTCTACGGTAGTGAAACTTTTCATTCATGTCCTATATCGCAGATTGTGAAAAAATAGCTGAGTGGAAGGAGAACAGTTACACAGCTATTTCTACTGCCATAACGTTCAGCAAAATGTTTATTCATGAATTTCTGCTGATTGTAATTTGTGTAATGTGATTTCATGGCATGTAGAATTAGCATGTGACAGGAGTGCTATTTGACCCTGCAGGGTAAAGAGGACAGAATATTGCAATGATTACTTCTATGGTAAATAACTATATTGTCATTTAAGAGTTTGGGAAATGATACTCCATACTGTCTTGAGTATTTATCATTAGCAGTGAAATTTATGTTATATATATATATATATATATATATATATATATATATATAGCGGTTAACTCCGACACCGTGTGATCGATCTCCATGAAAGTTGACACATCTACGTGTTTTTTCACTCAGAAGGTTTATGTGCTGTTAATTTTGTTTAAACTCCACCAGATGACGCTTTAGAACAAAACTAAATATTTATGTCAAATGGAATTCGCAACTCTAGGAACTAGCAATCTACATCGTTAATAACTTCTAAACAAACCGTTCTATGACATTAAAAACTAGAATTTTGAGACCAAAGGCCTCAAAGGAACGTTTCTTACACCGTAATCTTCAGAATGCGATCTTCTTGAACATTCCATTACATTTCTTGCATGTCCGGTGCTCCTCGATACTACCCCACATGTTTAGAGACGTTTATAATCTGTAACGAAATGTGAATGAAAGGGACACAGCAAGGCAGAGCCCCTGCAATATTCCGTCCAGAAGTCCGGAACATTTTGTCGGATCTTTTTCTTGTACACAAACCGAGCATCGAGAAGGAGAAACACAAAGTGGGTATTTATTAGTTTGCTAATACGTTATACTATATACATTTTGCCTTTAAAATTACTCATATACTAAATTTCCCTGCAACCTGTATGGAAGGACTGATTTTAAGCACAAGTATGTGTGCGTCATTCGACTTAAACGAGAAGTATTGTCACACTCCGTAATAACATACCCATGTAATCGTGAATAATTTCGACACTAGCTTTTCAGCTAGGTCGAATTCAGTCGCTGGCTGGAGGAGAATTCTAGCGGCCGGTTGCTCTGATCGGTAGTTTTCCGTGGTTTCTCCGATCAACATCAGGCGAATGCCGGAGCAGTACCCTAACAAACGGACCACGGACCGCGCGCGATCTGTCCTTCCTCTTCCTTGTCCTATCCTCTCCTCTTACACACACACTTACACTAACATGCACTACACTACCACATATTCCGGGAGACCGATCGGGAGCTTAGAGCTTGTCCCGGCTGGGGTGGTGCCCCGCTGGTGGGAGAGTCCTGGTTAGGGGGAAACCCCGCTAGCCGACGGTAGGTCGGCGCCGGATCTCGCCATCCAGCGGGGGAAGATCACCGCCATCTCCCGAGAAAAAACATGCACTACACTAACGGGACTAATGACCAAAGCAGTTGACGCGCCTGGAAACATGAAAAAATCAATCAATCAATTACTGTGCATTAGTTGGTTCCTCATTGATATCTTCATTAGCCACAAATTTATTATTGTTCATCATTTGTGTCCTCATTGATATCTTCATTAGCCTCAAATTTACTGGAAATGTTGAAAAGCTTACCAGCCTCTCCCCCACAAAATCAGCTCATTACGAGCAATACCCCGCATGCGATAGCCCATGTGCATTGCCTTAGGCGCCTGGAGCGCCGACTGCGCCGTGGATGCGCAACGAGTGAACCGGCGCGGCGTGGCGCTCTGTGTGCGCGGGCGGCTGCTCTCCCGAAATGACTGCTTCATTTGCGCGGGTGATTCGCAGACGCGGCGGCGCGGGTGATGGATGAGTCGTTCGCGGCCGCCGCCGACACGCGGCCTTTCTGGAGTGAGGTGTGGGGCGGGACAGCAGACAGGGATGTTCGGGCAGGGGTGGTGCGAGGCGAAGCCGTGCTAAGCGAGTCGCTGCTGGGTGTGGGTGGTATGAGAATGGGTGGGGGTGGAGCGGTGATTGGATGAAGCAGCGAAGGACGAGGAAGAAAGGTGTTGGGCGGATCTTTGCGGGTTGTTGGCGGTACGGGCGTGGCGGTACGAGATAGAGTGGGGATGGGCAGTGCGGGGCCCGTGCTGAGCGAGTCGCTGCTGGATGTGGGCGGTGGAGGTATATGCCGTGGAGCGGGAATAGGAAGAAGCAGGGAAGAACGGGGCGGGCCGGTACGAGCCGAAACGCTGCTGGGCGTGGGCGGAGAGGGGAGTGGGCGCTATGGGAGTTGTTGTGTGGGGAGCAGGGATGGGCTGAAACAGGGAAGGACTTGGAGAGGCAGTGCGAGGCAGAACGGTGCTGGGCGGGTCGTTGCTGGGTAGGAGTGGTATGGTGCGGGGATGGAGCGGGGCAGGAAAAACGCGGGGAGGGGCGGTGCGAGGCGGACAGCTGCTGAGTGAGTCGCTGCAGGGAATGGGCAGTGATGGGCACGGGTGGTATGGGAGTGTCGGGGTGGGGTGGAGCGGGGATGGGGCGGGGCAGGGTCCGGATTGTACGAGGCGTGACGAAGCGGGCCCAGCCTGAGAGGAGCGGAGCGGGCCACTGTGGCAGACAGAGGCCATGCGTGCTTGCGTGAATACGCCCCCGATTGCAGACGCCCAGACAGTGCTGTATTTGCCAAGAGACGAGGTCAACAATGTTGCAGTAGGCTCTCGCTCAACAAGACACCGCGTGAAAAAATCTTCTAGGATATAAAAGAAACAGATAAATCGAACTTTAAAAAAATAGTCACGACTTTATTTTGTCACTATCACTTCTAAAACTGAATTTCTCGGCTTGATTGCAAAGCAGAAAAGTTTCAGATTTACTACCGAGGCCAAGAAATTACTCTAATCCGCAGAAGCAAGGATTTAATACCAACATAATTAACTAGGCTTAGTACTCAGAGCTAAGTGAAACCAAGTAATGCTAATAATCCTGCAAATTGAAACGCCTTTTGCATTCATTGCGACTGCAGTTCCTGTGGAAGTATGAAAAATTTTATTCCTCTATTTTGTTTCGGATTTATGTCTATGGATGATAGGCGAATTGTTGAATTATAAAATACCAACTAAGTTTTAAGTCATAAGTTAGAGGACAAAAAATGTCGCGTCTTTAGGCTGATATATGACTTTTTCGATTACGTTAGTCAATCTCGGGCCCGCTCTGCGTGGATTGCAAAACCATCGCGCTCGAAAACGTTCCGCTTTACAACCTTGATACTTAAAATATTGTTATTTCGGGACCAAAACAAAAATAGCAATGAATTAAAGAAAATTAGTTACAAAATAGTTAAATAAAGGAAGTAATCAATTGAAGTATTCGGATTTCATTTATAAATGTTCATTTTACATTTCTAAAATATATATTGTAGTACAATACCACTACAAATCATTCATTATTATCCAAACACTATATAATATTTGTATATCAATGTATATTTGTTTGTAGAAGTACAGTTTGCGTCTAGGAAGCAGTAATAAGTCTATAGTTAACTTACTTATGTCAGTAACTACAAAAACTTTGTTTTTCTGAAATAAAATATAAACATGAGTTTATAATACTATATTTACTCCGGGCCCTTCAATTATACTCAACAAATCTAATGCTAGATACTGGACAATAGTTGTACAAAAATTGAGAATGTATCCTAAATATTTTAATAGTGCTAGATGTTTTTTTTTGTTCTTCTTTGCAACCTCCATTTATCAACGAAGGAAACAGCATAATTCAATTGAATGATAGATTATTTTATGTAGCGAAAACCAGCCCTTTGGACTAGCGGTTCCGTCTGACCACGCAAATTCCGCCACTCTCCTTTAACTATCTAGCGGAGAAAAATGGTATCACTACACCGAAAAATGAAGGAGTTACAGCCGCTTGTTCGTGTGTCAGCCAAGAAGATATCAGAATGTGATTTGAATACAATACTCCACCAAACAAACTCGTTTGAATCTTTTTTAATCGGCATTGTAATAAGACGCCTTTACAATATTAATTATTTCGTAAAATAAAAATTATTTAATTATTTCGTAAAATAACATAAAAGAGTAGTGGAATATGTGTCCCAATGTTGAAGAGGATTGCGCTTCGTCCGCGCACATTGTAGGAGTGGCCCACTGCACGAGGCTCATGGCCTCGTAGACGCTGATGGATCACCGCGGACACACGCTGAGGTGACGGCGTCCGCACCTCCCCCTCCCCCTGCCCCCTCCCGCCCCCTCCGCCGCCGCACCTCATCACGCGCGTCATGACAGTCTTTTAAAATTTCCGCTCCGCTGAAAAGGTCTGATGTTGTTTTAGCTGACTGATGTCGCGGTTGTCACTTCCAAAGGTCACTTTTGCATGTGGTGAGAAGTGTAATGTGACTTTTCACATTATATCTATACTTCTATTTATTTACACAGTCTGTTGACGTTTGGCGTTTGATCAGCTGTTATGTTGTCATTCAATCGGAAGCTTAAACATCACATTGTAGGTGTCATCCAAGCCCCCGTTTGGATAAAACCGTAACAGCTAGTTAACGGACTCTATATTTAAATAGAAGATTACTAACTGAAGCAATACTATACAAAACCGAATTCAAATATTTAATTTTTAATACCAACTAAAATATTATATTAGACTCGTGACTTGCAATCCGAACAGACAGAATTGATTTAAAATAAATTATTCCTGGTGACTTGCCAAACAGACAATAATTATACAAAATTGGTATCTTTGGTATGAATTGGAAAAATTGGTATCAAAAGTAGAAGCTGAATATCAGAAGCGTAATATGCGTAATTTGATTCACCATTCTTAGCTGATCAAATTTCCTACGAGCCAGTTTTGTTTTTATGAGAATTTTTTTCTGAAAACCTTTTTTCTACAACCATAACTTTTAAAACATTTCCATTAAAATTTCATCATCGAATGTTGATGTCATATACGTATTTACTTTTCGCTGTGAAAAGCAATGTAAAATGAATGTGAGAAAAAACATCAATACGAACGATAAAGGAATTACACACGCGATATGACAGAAATTTTGCTGAATATTCGCGTAATGTGATAATCGGCGCTACATCCGTGTCAGTTGTAGCTGATAATGTACGTCCATTGAGTTTACTTTTTAATACCTGCCTAAAACCACCTGTCGCCATCACCAAAACACCGAGCCTCTTCGTAATCCGAGGGATTCTGTAAAAAAAGTACTCCAAATGTACTGGTGTTACAGATCAATTTTTCACTTACTATTGCAAAAATTTTTGTCATAAATTTAATGCACAAAACCCAGGTATTTGAAAATGTTCAGTGAAAAACTGTTGTCACAACACATTTTTTGTGCAATGTCATGTTTCATATACGACAACAGACAGGAGGGGGAAAAAGTAGAACAAAAAACGTGTATTTTCAGGCGTAGCCACTTTTCCATCTGTATTTACGCTTTACAAAATACAATTCTTCACAAGGTTGTTTTTGGCATAGTTACCGATTCGATTATCAATAATTAATTGTAGAATGTTTTTAGCATTAATAACTTCGGTTTTAGACAAAAATAAAAGCCAATTTTACGAGCCCAATGCTAATTAACATATTCTCGTCAATACATGTAATACTTCTAGTTACAAATATTCAAAGAAAATATAAAAATAAAATATAATCATCAAAGAAAGGTACCAGCCTTCACGTTTCTATTTGTGGCAGAACCCTGTCCTGGAAGTGAACACATATGTAGAATGTTGAGATAATTGAAATTCAGTATCCGTACCATTGAT
Organism: Teleogryllus occipitalis; assembly: GCA_011170035.1. NCBI lineage: Eukaryota > Metazoa > Arthropoda > Insecta > Orthoptera > Gryllidae > Teleogryllus > Teleogryllus occipitalis. The sequence goes on from BLKR01000013.1 coordinate 834,238, forward strand.
ATAGTCACGTAGATATGAGGTTGAAACTAAGAGTAATTACAGTACACGGGTCTTCATGGCAATATCATACAATAATGAATTACTCGTGAATAAATTCTCTATTCCTCTTTTTGTCATTTATCTGAATATGTTATCTAAAGAAATAATTAAGCTTACTTAAATCAAAACTTTATGTGAACATCATTTCGGCTACATGTCGACCAACCTTCATTTTGAGATAGGTCCGAAGAGTCCCCCAAAGCTTGCCGCAAATTTTATTATATTTTTAATACTCTTTAAAAATCGTTTTTTAATCCTACAAACGGAGACAGCAAAAATGCAGTTATAACCTTGTCCCTTTAAATTTGACTCTTCAGGAAAGTTACAAGTGTCACTACACATGGAACTCGATCGAACTAACTTTTTAAGCAGTATTCAAATGTATTGATTGTAATTTCAGATGTTGAGGTACAATTAATAAATTATTAAAACCGTTAGTTTGTCTCAATATATAACATTATGGTTTGAACTGCAAAATGATTCTGAATTATGATACTATCTCAAACAAGAAGTGATTTTTGGTGGGGTTTTAATCGCTTCCAGGCGAATACCGGAGAAAAACTTCAGGAAATTGATCATGGCCACCGGCGTGCCTTCCTTCCCCATTCTGTGTCTCCATGCTCAGGACGCGCGATTGGTTGTCATCTGTCCACGTATGGCACATCCCGCGGATCTAGGAAACTGCACAGTAATGGCCTGAGCGGGATGTTCTACAATCAGAAATTGAGGAAGTTTATAAATTAATTTTCAAAATGGCCTGCCGTAACCTCTTATAATTGTTTGCATACCAAGCTGTAAAATTATGTACACCAAAGAATATAATATTCTCATTTTGTCAAATTAATTTTTTTTAGATATAAAGTGTTTTTCTTTTCTTTCATCTCTGAAATAATATTATAAATTACTCAACCTACTCATGGTAAGTTTATTTCTGTCAGGATATAACAATAGCAAATAATTAAATAAAATCTGTACGCAACTTTAAACAATATAATGGTAATATTAAATGATATGATAAACGTTTTCATTATTAAGGTTTCTCTAAAACATAAATTAATATTCCCGAAAGAAGTTGGTGACAACGAGATTCGACACCAATGGTCATTTACTTCTTATGTTTCAACTAATTGAATCCTTTTGATCACACTGCAGTTAAGAAATAATTCGATTTATTACTGCATAGTAAAATGATGTACTAAGGTTCATCCACAACATTTTCATCACTTCCAGTAGTAGTGAAACATGTAAGTGAGATGGAAATATCTGAATCATTGTTCGAGAAAATATGGTTTTCGAAACTGCTTTCACTCATGAATTATGATATTCACCCTCACAAACTGAAAACAAACTCAGTTTATTGAGTGCTTATCAACGACGAATATGCATCTAAATTTGTTTAATTGTGCATACAACAAAAATACAGATCATAAGAAATAAGAATAATTTGGGATAAGATCAAACTTGTCAAATGAAAAAAAGCCATAGGGTTCCAGGTAGAACTACATCCCAATGCTAGTTTCTTTGACAACATATGCCAGAAATGCCAACTTCCCGATGACGAATGACGATGTTCCGACTGAGACAGTTCTGCGTTGGGGTGATATATTTTGAAGGGGAAATCTGTCACAAACCCCGGATCTCAGCATACCGCAGTGGAAAAACACCGCCACATCTATGTATAAATAAAAGAGAATGTGCGTATATAATGCGAGAATGTGTCGCACATAAATGCAAAAACTGCTTGACCGATATCGCTGAAATTTTCATTCTTTGTTCTTATTAGTATACGGAGCGTTTAAAGAGTGATTTGAATTAAATCGGATATGTGGGGGAATGTTGATGTTTATTTATTCGTTTATGACGACTCAAACGCCCCTAAACGTTACTCACCCTCCGCACAGTCAATGATTAACCGTGTCTTCACGGCAATTACGTATTCTGACTCAGCAATTGTGAAATATCGGGCGGAATTATTACTTGAATCTTCGACAAGTAACACAAAATTTTGAAGATAAGGTCATAGCAAAAGTATGCCCAAATTTGCGAGAAAACGTTTTAACAATAGGATACTTGACAATCATGTCCAAACCAGGAGATAGAACAAACCCGTACTTGCGAGAAAGTCGTTCATCTATTAGAATTTCGAAGAACGTTGCGTAAAACGTGATTAACAATCACGTGACCATTAGTGTGTTATGTTTAATACACTGCAATAGCGAAGCATTGCCAGGTCCACTAATACCAATACATAACAATCACTACACTAACGGGATTAATGATAATGAGATGACGGTCTGCAAACATCAGTCAATCAATCAACGAAGACGACTGCTCTGAGCAGAAGTAATAGGCCACAATTTTGAGCCTACATGATCTCGGCTGGTTCAGGGAAACTTTCAAGATGTGTCTCGGGTGAACTTCTTTGTTGCAGAGCATGGAACTTGCCTCTTGCTTTCCCCATCATGTTTGTGTTTCTGAAATGTTTCTTCTGTCCGTTCGCTTTGCGAGGTCTCGATAGACCGAGATGTTACTCCTTGTTGTCAGTCTGAGCGCACAGCATATTTGCCCCCAATAGACTTTAGGTATTCAAAAAGCGCTCTTGCCGTCTGTTTGTTGTGGTAGGCAAAACAATATCACATCCAGAATAAGGAGTTGGCTTGGAATAGGAAAGTATGTTGCTCTTGTAGTTCTTTAGGAGAGATAAATACCGTTATATCATTCACATCAGTCATTGTTTTCAAGTTTGAAAGGTAATATGAGTTTTCCTCGTTACACAAGTAGGTCCATATAATAAAAAAAAAATAATTAATTCTGCACTCCGTTTTCTAACAATAGTTCATGTTTCGTGTAGGTACAGCGTACGATCGTAGGCTACGTCAATTTTTTGCATATTTTTTTTATTTTCATAATGCGAGGTGTTCGTCACAATCAGTGTGTTTATGCTTGGCAATACTTATTTACTAAGAGGTACATTGGCTATATGATCCAAAGGTGTGTATGGTTGATTGTTAGTGATTCCGGGTGCGTCAACTTCTACCGTCTTTAGTGCGTGCTTTTGCTCGGGAGGCGGTCTTCCCCCTCTGAATGACGAGATCCGGTGCCGACACACCGTCGGTTAGCGGAGTTTTCCCCAACCAGATATCTCCCACCAGCGGGGCACCGCCCCAGCCAGGACAATCTCTAAACTCCCGACCGGTCTTCCGGCATGTGAGGTAGTGTAGTGCATGATATCGTATGCTTCCGCGGCGTCATGATCTGGGCTGTCCGGGTGACGCAGCGTCGAAGGCTGGGGTGCCGTCGTTTCGACCGACAAGAGAGAAGAGGACCGCGATATTTCGGTTGAAACGTCGGCACCCCAGCCTTCGACGCGGCGTCACCCGCACAGCCCAGATCATAGTGTAGTGCACGTCAGTGTAACCGTGTAAGGGGAAAGGATAAGATAGACAAGAGGTAGGAAAGACCGCGCGTGGTCCTTGGCCCGTTTGGTAGGGTATTGCTCCGACATTCGCCTGGTGTTGATCGGAAAAAACACGGAAAACTACCGATCAGAGGAGCCGTCTGCTAGAATCCTTTCCAGACAGCGACTGAATTCAACCTAGCTGACAAACTAGTGTCGAAAATCCAGCCACCGTCGGGACTCGAAACTAAGACCTCCCGCTCAGAGGGACTACAGTGCCATCAGTTGATGCCGTGAGCCATTTCTCCCGGTAAGGTGTGTATATTCATACATATTTATTTACCATTTTCATCTCGCTGGGAAGTATTCAACTACTACCTGCTTGCTGTACTTACCGCAAATTCCGCGAGGATCGAGCGCGCTCTGCAAGGGCGCGGGGGCGAGGCAGCGCAGAGGTCGCGCGGGTGGCGAGTAGGGGGAGGAGGGAGGGCGCGCCCCTGGAAGGGCGAGTGGGTTAGTGGGTCCGCGCGGCGAGGCCAGTGCAATCGCGGGGGGGTCGGCGGGGCCGAGCGGCCGGCCGTCGGTGGTGGTGGTGGCGGCGGCGGCGGCGGCGGCGGCGGCGCGACGCCCCGGGAGGGAAAGGTCAGCCGAGGGCATCGACCGACGCGCCACGCCCCCCACTCCCCTTTCGCCGGCCAACTGCACTACTCGCGCTTCCCTCTTCCGATGTCTCGCTGCTGCTGGTGCTTTGGAAACTACCCCAACTGCTCCCTGGGTGACTGTGACTGGGACTACGATGCCATCCCCGCGCTTTACTTGGCTTCCTTGTTGTCAACTGTTCCCTCGTCTCGCAACTTAACGCCATAAGTCGCCTCCACCGGCTGAGATAACTCAGTGACAACATTCGTTGCCGTTATAGCGTTCCGTCCTAGAATTCGAGTCCGACTGTGCCGTATTGTCTTCATAGCTAAGTCGAATTAATCCGCTGGCCGGGGGAGAATTCTAGCGACTGGCTGTTCTCGTCGAAGTAATACATTTAAAAACGGGGCACGGATCGCGCGCGATCTCTCCTTCTGTACCCTCCTCCTGTTCCCTTATATACACACACATACATTTACATGCACTATACTTATAAGCACTGCCTTGTATACACTTCACTTATTTGCATCATTACACATACACGTAGAACCAGACGGGAGTTGATAGCTGGCTCCGTACAAAAACTGTTGTCGCTGCTGTGAATCTAACCAGGAGGTCCAATGATACGAGATTCGACGGTAGCGGATTTTTCGACACTAGCTAAATAGCTATATAGCGTTCAGCGGCAGTCTGTTAGGTGGTGGTCCATGGTTTTTCCGTTCTGATAGGTAGTGTTACGTGGTTTCTCCGATCAATACCACGTGGATGCTGTGACAGAACCCTAATAAACGAGCCACGGACCGCGTGCAAACTGGCCTTCCTCTTCCATACCCTCAACCATTACTTACACTCAGTTTCACTCACATGCACTACACGACCACAACCGTTGGGAGACCCGTCAGTCGCTGTTAGCTGTCCTCCCTAGGGCGGTGTTTCGATGAGAGGAGTAACCTGAAGAGGGCATTCCGCAAACCAACGTGTAAGTCAGTGCCGGATATCACGTTCGAATGGGGCAGGAACACCACCACCTCGCAAAAATAACGGGCAGAACACATACGGGATTAATGAGATTTCCGAACCGAACACGCGCACAGAAATATCGATCAATTTATTCAATCAATCAATTAACCGATCTGTTAGTAGATACTCGATTAGATGTTCCAGGGAGGGAGAAACTTCACTATTGGCCAGCCATTCGGTGCACTACACTCATGGAGACTCTCGGAAACACTAAATACTAACTCACTCACAAGTCACTTGGTAGCCCTCAGCGTCTCTGTATATGAGTTATTTAATTCCATGGCCACTCTGCATCTCACACCGTAGCCATTTTGCTCGTGACCCAGAAACATTTTTGTGCCACACGGCTGCCACCGGTTTTTCCCTTGTGCCACCGGTTTTTCTTCCTTCCTTCCTTCCTTCCCCCCCTCTCTCCCTCTCCCTCTCCCTCACACACACATATACACACACACCCTCACCCTTACTGATTCTCTCTATTCCCGTAGAATGCTTGCAATCAAAATTGTATTATTTTTACCCTAGTGACGCATTATACTGTTCTGATCACTTCCTGCCCTCCAGTCAGTTCCTTGGTTTGATTTGATTTGATTTTTTCGTGTTTCCGGGCACGTCAACTGCTTTGGTCATTAGTCCCGTTAGTGTAGTGTATGTTTTTTATCGGGATATGCGCGGAGATCTTTCCCCGCTGGATGGCGAGATCCGGCGCCGGCCTACCGTCGGCTAGTGGGGTTTTCCCCTAACCAGGACTCTCCCACCAGCGGGGCACCGCCCCAGCCGGGACAAGCTCTAAGCTCCCGACCAGCCTCCCAGAATATGTGGTAGTATAGTGCATGTTAGTGTAAGTGTGTGTGTGTAAGGGGAGAGGATAGGACAAGGAAGAGGAAAGACAGATCGCGCGCGGTCCGTGGCCTGTTTGGTAAAGTACTGCTCCAGCATTCGCCTGGTGTTGTTCGGAGAAACCACGGAAAACTACCGATCAGAGCAGCCGGCCACTAGAATTTTCCTCCAGACAGCGACTGAATTCGACCTAGCTGAAAAGCTAGTGTCGAAAATCCTGCCGCCATCAGAACTCGAACCTAGGACCTCCCGGTCAAGAGGCGCTGCAGTGACATCAGTTTATGCACTTAGCTACCGCTCCCCGTCAGTTCCTTGGAATTTGACATGACTTATCACCATTATTACCGAGAGAGGTAGCTCAGGGCATCATCTGTTGTCACTGCAGTGCCTCTGCCCGGGAGGTCGTGGGATTCGAGACCATACGGTGGCAGTATTTTCGCCACCAGCCAGATAGCTAAGTCAGTCGCTGTCTGAAGGGGAATTCTAGCGGCCCTCTGCTCTGAGCGGTAGTTTTCCGTGGTTTCTCCGATCAACACAACGCGAATGCCGGAGCAGTACTCTAACAAACGGGCCACGGATCGTGCGCGATCTTTCCTACCTCTTCCTTGTCCTATCCTCTCCCTTTACACACATACTTACATGTACTACACCACCACACATGCTGGGAGACCGGTCGAGAACTTAGAGCTTGTCCTGTCTGGGCGGTGCCCCGCTTGTGGAAGATATCTGCTAGTGGAAAACCCCGCTAGCCGACAGTAGGTCGGCGCCGAATTTTGCCATCCAGCCGGGCAAGATCACTGTCCGACCAAAAAACTATGTACCACACTTACGAAACTAACGCCATTAGTAATTGTCGCTCTGAATACTATTTATCAATCCTAATAATCAATACTAATAATCAATCATTCCCATTAATAATGTTATCAATGAAAGAATGCAAAGCTCGGAGATAACCGTTTGCTCACATCCGTGTGTTACACAGTCACAACAAAGTGTTTACTTTTCATAATTTTGTGCATTGTTCTTCAAATTGGTTTCATTGAAAACAGTGCAATGGCTGCAGTCGCCACTATCATCACCACGTTTTCGAGGCTACCTTTTTCTTCATTCTCTTTTATTTTTACAAGCGGTTTAGCACTTCTGTAATCTTGTGTTCCCGCATCCGCATCATATCCACAACCCCTCTCACTGCCAACTTCCTCTTCACATCATGTTTTTATCTCCGCTTGCGTTCCCCAAATCATAACTGTATCCCATAATACTACTACTACTACTACTACTATCGACTCACTAACCCTTCCTCCTAACTCACATGGAAGCAAATTTATTGTTCCTCCTTTATTACACCTCCAACTCTGCAACCCACTACTAACACCAATTTGCAGCCTACTTTGGAGAAGATCTGCGATTCCTGTTTTGACTTCATTTCTGACTCCTGTACTAAGCTCCCACAGACATCTCCTCCCACTTCCGCATGAACATCACCTCTCACACTCTTTCCGACCCCACAACTAGCTCATTCCCATGCATCCAAATATTAATACCACAGGCGAGCAAGCACCTTTAACCTCAGATGCGACCACACCTTCGCCCCCAACACCGACCTACCGCCACCCCCAGAGACCACATCCCCCACCTCGCATTCGATTCCCATCTCCAACCCCCAACTCCGACATGTTCTTCAACTTCACCTTCGGTTCTACATCTGATCGCACATCCGGCCTCACATCCCCCTTCGCCAACACTTTCACTTCGGCTTCCGGCGCTTCTTTCCGTTTCTCCGAATACGGTTCCAAACTTCGACGTCACCTCCAGCTCCTCCTCCGCTGCTGGTGGTCCCGGCGGCTTCTCGATCCCCTTTTCATTCGCCACGTCCCTGGAGACACCGGCCGGCCCACCGCCGCCACCGCCGCCGCCGCCGCGGTCCCGAATACCTGCGTCTTCAATTGGAAAGCTGCCGAGCATACGAAGGAGCGCCGCCAGCGGCCGCCACCAGGGGCGCCCCAAGCGCCCGCCGCCCCAAGCGCCGAAATGTTCCGCATTCCATCACAAAATTACTCTCCGCCGCCCGCGAATACGTTGGGTTCAATAACAGTCAGCGCTTGTACGACAGAGGTCGGGCTGCAAATATCCGCGTCAACGCCTGAGGAGGTTTTGGCTCGATGTTTTTCGCTTCGACTGCTCCAAAAGCGAGTTGGGTGGTCATTTGTACATGGAACTAATGCTAAACCTTCCCTTCAAAAAGATTTTCGTTCAGTAATTTCATTCAAACGTGAATTCTAAATATTCTTTTGGATTCATTAAATTTCAAAATATATAATGAAATGAATATAACTCAACATGCAAATACAGTTTTTACATTTCACGCATTTGCTGGTAATGTTTCGTTTAAATACGACCCTGGCTCAACGTCTTTCAAAAATTTACTGCTGGCGGATCTTAGTTCTTCCAATGTTGCGAGAAAATCTGCTTCTACTCTCTCTCTCTACGTCCTATCAGTGCGGTAGTCTTCCCTAAAAAACATCACAAAATTACACTGCGCCGCCCGCGAACAAGTCGGGTTCAATAACAGTCAGCGCATATTCGACGGATATGTCTGCAAATATTGCAGTCAATGCCTGAAGAGGTTTTCGTTCTGTATGATGCTCCTTGCCTTCTCCCAAAGCATGCCGGGTAGTCATTGGCGCGTAGAACTAATGTTAACCCTTACCTTCAAGAAGGTTTTATATCATGATGATTTTCATTTCTCTATATATACTTCAACATATTTGATTAATTGACCACACATATGAGGGAAGAAAAATGAATTAGTAATTTACTAAAACACAACCCAAGCTCAACGAATTTCAAATACGTATTGCTGGCTAATCTTAGCTCCGGATATGTTGCGAAAATGTCTGTCTCTACTCTCTCTACGTCCGGTCGGTTTGAAAGTCCCAACAAGAAACGCGTGCGAAGAACTTGACTTTCTTCCTCCTCGCTGTTCATCCACACTTACAAAATGGAGTCGTCACTGTCGGCTTAACTAAATTTACAAGTGGCAAAACACTGACATTCGAAAGTGATAATAATCTTAATCATACGATCTATTTCGTTGACCATAACATTGCGAGACGTGCAGTTCAGTTCTTCAATAATTTGTTCATGGTGACGTTTCAGAACACTTTTTTTGTTGCTCAACAGAATTAGAGTGAATAACTTTTGTCAGAATCCTATCGCAGAAAGTAATGAATCCACGTTTGTATCCACACGTCTACGACTTGTATAATGATATTTTAATGGCCATGTAACAGCTGAAGACTGTGACACGTCCTTTAAAAGTTCCCTTAGAAGTGTATTGGAAATTAAATCAGAATGGTGTAGGAAAGAAAAGATTCACATGACGGATGTTGGAAATAACATTGCCGAAGTGTGGTTTCTCAGTGAATGGTATACTGTTTACCGTCTCGAGTAAATGTAATGTGATGCACTTCTGCTGTTAAAGCTATATCAAAAGAAATGAAAATACAAAAGCTATAAAATCTCCTTAAAAGCCAAAGCTACGTAGCTCTTAGCTTCAGCAAATTAATCTCCATCTGCCAATTACTATACAGCGGATGGAAAATCTATGCATTGATGGTGAAAGGCCTTGGAAGAATTTGCCATGCACTTGTTGTTCTGTTATTATTATTATTATTATTATTATTATTATTATTATTATTATTATTATTATTATTATTATTATTATTATTATTATTATATGAAAATAAAGAGTATTCCATTTCCAAGATGCACATTTTCTTAATGATCCATATTTTTTAAATTATTTTTCCCCTTCTGAAGAGCAGCGTCTGATAGAAAAGTATTTGTCACTTTACTAAGTGTTTTGTTAAAGTGTTACATCGAATGCAGTGATGAGGAAAATGAATTGAGTGATTGTTAGTATGCGTTAATTTGCGATACCATATCTACGCGAATTCTATCAGTTTCCCTTTCAAATACTCAAACCGCGTTTGGCATTCAGATTGCATCATGCTGGTATGAAATACACACGAATCGTAATTATCATGATCACGTTTTCCTGAACATATTTCCCTTTTGGCGAGTTTATTGAATGTTTCTAAGAACCGGGCCAACTATTTGTAAGCTATGCAGATATGATGCAATGGCAGGCAGACGAAACTGAAACCTGTCGCGAATATCCTTTGTTATCCAGAAATTCCACACGGAGTGATCGAGATTTCAAACCACCATCCAATGGTGGATGTTCCAAGCTAATGCTTTGTTCTATGAGCATCCTATCTTTGTTATTCCGGTCAGGTCGCTGGACGTCCCCTGGGAACCGGCATTATTAGCACAATGGCATTACTGAGCTATTCCAACCACCCAGCAAATGCCGCCAAGCATCGGAAGAAAGGAGAACGGCCAAAAACGTGGTGAAAAGGCACTTTGTGGAACGGTGAGAGGGTGAAAATGTAAAATGAGAATTTCTGAAGTGATTAAAAGAAATATCAGTTGTTTCAAAACAAATTTCCTTTGCATAAAAAATGCTAGTTTAAAAATAAAGGAAAGACGGAGACCCAGAGTTTTTTTGTTTTTTATCAACTGTTAATTCACAATTTATTCTTTACATGAACATTCAATGAATTATTTATAAATAAAATTAACTTGAGTGACGAGTTATCCTGTGACAGCACTTCTCAGAAAAATATAGAACTTTTTAAGTAAATCTAATGATTATATACTTTCAATGATTGTTGAAAATACTTAGTCACCCTTGATACTAATTTGTAATTTTATATCTATGGCTGAGATCAAGGCGGTGGTGTCGTTTTAATCTTCTGATCTCTTCACTGTTGTCCAGGATATTCACTGCAAGATAATGTGGGTGGTTTTCGAGACTTTTTCATATCTTCTAATATATTCAGTAATGGTCTGATAGTTAGAAACTGCATATCAGAATGTAAAGTATTATTAGATACATAACATGGTGCATTAGTTATGTTTCGTAGAACTTTTAATTGGAATATTTGAAGAATTTCAATAGTTGAATGATTTGGATTGCAACTCTGGGGAACGACTGGACCCAGAGGTGGATGTGAAGCCGCCGCGCATGGGGTGAGAGGAGGTCGCCGAGGTCAAACTGGCAACTGTGCTCTCCCTTCCGCCCCCTCGATATGTGTCACTCCTAATACCCGTCCTGCAGCGCCGCAATTGTAACAGCTGTTGCGATCAGCCAGATGCCCAGTGGCTGGGGAGCGCCGGGGAGGGACGTCATGGATCTTATGGAACTTGGGCTTGTGGAAGTCTTAACGAATAGCAAGCACTGAAGATATTTTTGAGAATGGAATTCCATATCTTATATTTTTTTAAATTTATTTATTTATTGTCGCATCACCTACATGGTCATTAGCGACAGATATAAGGTTACAATTGTTTATATTGTATTACAAGGATACATAGTCCGTTGTATATACAGTTTAGATTCCAGAAAATTGAATGCGGAAACAGCACAAAATTATACAATAGAAAATATACCTCGAAAAGAAAAAATGTAATATAAAATACATAAATGATAACAATAGTAATTACATGATTACATGATTACAATAGTAATTACAGAAGGTGCAGTGAAGGGTTTTCATTCTTTGTTATGTTATTGATTTCTTTTTGTTTCATTGTACTTCCCGTAATAGACTTTTTCTGGGTTGCAATTCCTTGGAATTTGGTGCATTCAATACTTTTAATACACGTACTCTTATTTGGACTCTTAGCATACTTATTTGGTAAACAGACTTGTTCACTCCGCAGATAATGTATTGAATCGCCAAGATATAATGCATATTATATTGAACAGTTTACAAACTTCAATATGTGCATATATTTGAATATTGTTGAGTGCATTGTGGGCTAAATATGTTTTGTAACATACCAATATGGGGACATGTTTTATTACATAATATTTGTCGTAAATGGGCGAAATGGTTAGGGCAAATAATAAGCAATATGGAGCCTTAGTAACGACATCGTGGTTGTTGTCAGGATAAACAAAACATTCATCTGACCGTGGAGGTGACGGCGTGAGTAGGAGGAAATGTAAGAGATTTGTGTATTGGCTGAAGAAGCGTCGATGAGCACATATCTGCAGTGGTCTTGCTGCAGAAAGAGTGAAGTTGATGTTTAATTTTGGTTTCCTGCGTAGAGATAACTGAATAGGTTTCGTTTTCGTTTTTTATTCCGTAGGCATATAATCGCAGAGGATTGCAACTTCCACTGGCGGGTTCAGCAGGTTGTAGGTTCCAGGTTTTTGTTGTGAGGTTTGGATCCTCGACAGAAGTTGAAGCCAAATTGGTTAGTATTTCTGGTATTGTCCACGGAGGAATATTGTGGATTCTTTTATTTTCTGTTGGTGTTATCTGGAAACTGAGTGTTTGCATAAGTGTTTTAATTTTTGCATATAGGGGAATGTATCTCGATTCTTCTTTGTAATTAGCTTGAACCACTGGATAAACATCGTGAAGTATTATTAGGTTGATTGAAGCAGCAGCGTTGATGGCATATTTCAACATTAATGTCTTTCTGCGATGGGTTAGATTTGGTTCGTTGGATTCATTTAGAATGCTTCCGATGGGGCTTGTGCGGTGGCAACCGGTACAGATTCTTAGGCCTTGGTTGTGTATAACGTCTAGATTTTTGTGGTCGTTCCATCGGGCAGAATCATAAATTACAGATCCATAATCTAATTTAGCTCTTACTATGGTTTTATACGTTAATAATAACAGGTTTTATCTGCACCCCAATTGTTGTGTGAGAGGCATTTTAATATGTTGAGCCTTTTTTGACATTCGTCTGACAAGATCTGGATGTGGTTTTTCCACGACATTTTTGAGTCAAAATGCATTCCCAGTATTTTTGTTCTCTCTACGTACTTAAGATTGTGATCACCGAGCCTAAGTGTAGGTAGATTATCTTCATTGTGCTTGGCGAATAATATGCATTCTGTTGTTTGGGCCGAGAATCTGAATCCTGTTCTTTGGGTCCGTTCTTGAAGTCTGTTTAAGGAAGCTTGCAGGATTTGTTGTCTCGAAGAGATAGATTTGCCTAACAGAAAACGGTGATTTCATCTGCATATTTTTTTGTAAACACAGGAGATTCGATATTTGCGTCTACATCGTTAATTGCAAGAAGAAAAACTGTGACGCTCATTACGGATCCTTGGGGTACCCCATTTTCTATCTTCTTTTCTTCAGAGAGGCAGCCGTTGATTCCCACTTGTATGGTCCTGTCTTTCATAAGACTCTTGATAAACTGAAACACGTTTCCTCCGATTCCAATCTGCTGTAATTTTCTTAGAATTCCGTGTATCCACACCATGTCGTAAGCTTTCTCAATGTCTAAGTTGATGGCTAAAACATGTTAGTTGTATTTTTATTATGTATTTTATTTTAAATTAAATGTTATCGATTAACATAATAATGACTCAAGTAATATACTTCTTAATATACCAATAAAATACTTTTTTTAATTTCTTTATGATGTATTTGTAACGTCCCATCCCCATATTTAGGTAGCATCTCTCTCACTCTCAGAACATTTGTACTCAGGTTCAGCTGTATTTCATTATATAATATTTAAGTTCAAGGTGTATTGCAAACTATATACATAAATAAATAAAGTATATGAAGGTTCAAGATATGTATTTTCCTTTTCTGACCATATTTAAATTGTTTCCAGTTGATTTTGCACTATCAAAATTAATTTCCCGTAATAGATAGTAATAGAAATTTGGAAATAACATGGTGTGGCCTCTTTACATATTAGGTGAGCACTTAGTCTCAGAATCTGTCAGAAGTATGCAAGTGCTGATGATTCAGACCACTCAAACACTGGTTCCTCATTTGACTGTTACTTATAATCAAAGTTTATTCTTAATACGAGTAATTCACAAGTCACGTATTCTTTTACCACATACTTAATTGTTCTCACAAATACCCCAGAGGTCTTAATATATTTATGATAATGATGTATCACATAATATGCTCAAACATAAATATTAATTATGTTTGAACTGAGGCTGGTGTGCAATTAATTTCAAAATGACATACGTTGGTTGTCAAGGTTCATGAATATGCAGGCAAACTTTGGCAAGATATTGTACACGTACTGAATAACTCGTATAACAGTAACCAAAAGCAGAAACTGTGATCGTATGTTCTGCCGTTTGTAATACGCTAGGTAATTCATACTATCTCAAGTACCCTGCATTGCCCGAGTATTTATTAATCACAATCCTCTCTTAATTAGACAAGAAAAGGAATGAATTTTAGGTACAGTATTCTCCCTACTTTTATCCGACCTGACCTGCACTACCGCGACCCTTTCCCTCCCGCCCAGCTTTACTCAGCCCAACTCCACCCTATCCCTCGTTTAGATTTATTAATTGATTGTTAGTTATTCGAAGCGCGTCAACTACTAGAGCAATTAGATCAATAAGTATAGTGCATGTTTTTGCTCGGAAGGTGGCGGAGGTCTTCCCCTGCTGTATGCCTAGATCCGGCGTCAACCTACGTCGGCTAGCGGGGTTTTTTTCCCCCTAACCAGGACTCTCCCAACAGCGGGGCACCGCCCCAACCGAGACAAGCTCTAATCCCCTGACCGACCGGTCTCCCGGGATGTGTGGTAGTGTAGTGCATGTTAGTGTAAGTGTGTATAGGGGAAAAAGATATACGGAAAAAGTAGGAAAGATCGCACGCGGTCCGTGGCCCGTTTGTTAGGGCCCGGTCATAGGGATTGCAATGACATCAGTCGATGCCCTGAGCCACCTCTCCCGGTTCTATCCCTCGTCATCAGGACCGTCCCGCTTTGGATTACGATACGTAACCTAGCACCACACCGACCTTCCATGTTTGCTACGGTTGTTATGGCTACCACCATCGTTGCCATGGGCAACTATAATCAGCATTCATTGTTGCAAACTGTCGGCAACTTCTAAAAACAATTTTGCCTTTCTATCACTCAAAGCGTAATTGCGCTATATCAAGGAACCAAATAACTTTTAATGGAATTTTTTATGTAGTAATGATGTTAATTAACGTTGGTGGATTTCCTCGAAGTTTTTCAGATGTTCGCGAAAAACCGAAAAAGTATATACATTCATTTAAAGGGAGTTGAGGGTAAATTAACAAAAGGTCATCCGACAGTAACTTTTCATTTTGTTTGAAAGTCACGTGTACAACATTTTATTAATATCGCAATAAAACTCTAGAATTGTAGGAAAAACAAAGAAACATTCTTGTTTGTATAAAATAAAAAGTAAAAAAATTAACCCACGTTATGGCTGACAAAACACTATTACGTGTCATTAAAACCACATCGAAATTGGTTTAGCTTGTTATAATTCTATGAGGTGAATTAAAACTCAGATATTATTTTAACAAAACGTTTATTTTGTTTCTTAAAGGAACGCTAAAAATACTTGATTTATGTACAGTTAGTCTTTACTTGACTATTTCTTTGATACGGCACAGTTTCTCTTTATTTATTTTTACTACACTTCTCTTGATTATTTATTTTCAGTGTTCACTTCTTTTGCACTGTCGCACAGTCCTAAGCACTGACTACCGTCTGACGCACTGACAGCTGTATGATGCACTGACCACAGTTCGCGGCGCTGGTCATTGACACAATCCACTGCACTGCTATTCACCGCGATGCACACCCTTCACAGCTCAGCTTCCTCTTCAGACTGACTCACGGCCGCCGACCACGGCGTAGTTATACTCGGCTGGCGCTCGCCTAGAATTTTCTGAAACTTGCGATAAACATCGCGAACACTCCAGGACCATCTTGTTCGGGGAGGCCGCCGGCAGATGTAGCAATCCGCGCATACCCCGGTTACGATCTAGTTTGGGGGCGCCGGCAGATGTCGCCATCCACGCATACCACGGAACCGTCTAGTTCGGGAAAGCGCTTGCAGATGACGCAATATTCGTTACGAGCTGTTCCAGATAATTCTTCGGTCAGAGAAACAAAAAATTGTACGAATTAATTACGTTTGTATGTCATCTATAGAAAAGCCTCTGAGTGGAACTGCTGCAGTTCTGTAATAAGCAGACCCGTATATACCTCAGCCTGTAACTAACCACCGTATAGTCACAATTTAGTCCCCAGCAATTTACAACTTTTCTTACACTTCAACAATTTCCTGTTCAGTCAACATTTTGCGTATTACTGTGACGCAGAACTGAAGATGGCTGTCAAGACGACAGACTTCGGCGACAGAGGATACAAATGTTGATCCTACAGTATGAGAAATGTCCCAATTCTGATGGTAATTAAAGTCAAAAATAATTAAATATATGCTGTATTTGCTACAGTAAAGTTTTTTTTATTAAATAGGTTTTCTTTTTATTGACGATCAATGGTAACCTATTTTCTGAATGCGCCTGGTATAGAAATTTTGAGTACACATGAGATCGGATTACGCTCGCTCCCTTCTCGGCGCGCTGCCGCCACCGAAATCTCTCACCTGGGGCCACTTTCCCTCGTCTGAAGTAACCCGTTGACGGATTATAATTTCTGCCAGTCGCAATTTTGGGAGTATGCTTCTTGCCTGTGATACTTGAATCTGAAAATAAATTTGCATTTCCCTCTCGGCGTATTCCAGCAACTATACTTCATTGTCTTTTTGTAATTCTTATTGTTGAGAATGACCTACATTTCTCTTAAGAATAAGCGATAGACGGGAAGTCGATGACGATATATCTGTCACTCTGTCCATTGAGATGTTACTTACACAATGATTGAAGAAAAAAACTGAGACCACAGATGAACATGCTCAAATTGCATATATTAAGAGATAACTAGTAGTGCTAAAACAGACCATTTTTTCACGCGCCCCTCCCTCCTTCTCGCTTTCTCGCCCGTACTTTCATGCTAAATTATGCAAGAAGTACTCAAACTTTCAAAAAAATGTACTTGACCTTATTTCAAAATCTATATTTGAACAGATTATTAACGAGAAAATCTCGATCTTTAATGTTTTAGTCGAAGGAAGACTCCGAAAAATTTTCAACTTTTACAATTTTTGAAAAATGAGGATTTTTAACAAACATGAGACTTGAACCATTCTATTAAACATCCTTTACACAATCCAACAACAACATTTTAAAAAACGATAGAGCAATTTGTTTGAAATTTGGAAAATGTTCCATGAACTTCATGTAAAGTACCCCAAACAATTAAATGTGGGTTTCAAATTCAAGGGGCCGTTATATCAACCAGATCGATTGGAGAATATGAATTTTGGAGAAAATCGGCTGAACGGTTTAACCGCTAGCGTTGTTCACAGACGGGTATACCGACAGAAAAATGGACAGACGTTTTGCTGTTATTTGATTTTTCAGTATGAAGGACACACAAAACATGAATTCTGGCTACACGACATGTTAGAGGATTTTATTTCTAAATTCATCAACTGGATTTATTCACTTTTTCGTTACTTGGACCATGTAATAAGAGTTTTCCTGTCGAAAATTAGCCGTTTTTTTCGCGCAACATTACATAATTTTATCTGTACTCTGTAGCGAGAAAGTAATAGGAATGCTCCGTAACAGTATTTTCTATTAGACTGTAGGTCTAGTAAGATAAACGAAACACACTGCAACCAGACGGTGCAGATTTTGATGACTGCAGCAAGGACATATTTAAAAAATCTATACGCAGAACATTAGAGATTAATTCAAGTCGAGTTGTTGGTCGAGGGTACAGAACATCGGTTAAATTGTTTCCAGAAGTATTTTTTTTAACTTTAGTGGAAATTGCTTGGAGCTTGTACAATTCAACGCAACGCGTCTCCAAGCCCCTTAAGGGGCGTTGAGCGCTTTGCGCCGGAGAGTAATCTTCCATTAACATATCGAGCGTAGTGGTGTGGTAGCCGCAGCGATAGATTACTCCGATAGTGGGATCTTTTGAAGTTAATTTAATTGTGTAAATAAGGTTGTTTCGATGGTGGAACTTAGTAAAAAAACCAGCAATTATTTAATCCACTCTCGTCTGTGTATTATTGCAACCGCACGACGCCACAATATACTAAAACAAACGTTTTAAAGTGTTGATAAGTTAACACGTCGTGTGCGTGCTCTGGTTTGCATCTCAATCCAGATATTTTGGATGGAATTCAGGTCGGCCGCCTGCGATGCGGTGATTAGGTGGGTTGTAATCCACTGCTCGGCAATTTCCACCGTCTGCTTTGGACAAACGTCCTGATGTAATACAAGTTACGATCCAGGTTTAACATTGCAGCACTGTTTTTGTTTCAATATAAACAAATCTGGCCATCATCAGTAAATATGTGCTCCCAAACCCTCATTG
Organism: Teleogryllus occipitalis; assembly: GCA_011170035.1. Taxonomy (NCBI): domain Eukaryota; kingdom Metazoa; phylum Arthropoda; class Insecta; order Orthoptera; family Gryllidae; genus Teleogryllus; species Teleogryllus occipitalis. The sequence goes on from BLKR01000013.1 coordinate 852,521, forward strand.
AAGATTATGCTTTCCCAGACATTTGCACCACATGACCATCTACGATTTTGACGGATGACAGTCTGCTTTGGACTTTCGTGTTGGCTTCCGTTTGCGCCTTACTAAACTGTGACCAAGTGGGGTGTAAAAATTAAATATTTGTACATCATTCCACAGAATAGTAGTTTAATATTGTCAAGTTCTGCATTCTTCGAAGGTTTTTTTAATTCCGGAGACCTTCCAAGCATTCTCAGATTGGTTGGTTCATAGATTATTCCGTGATTTGGTCACATCCACGGCGGTGGTCAGTAGTCCCATACGTGTTGTGCAAGTTTTATTGAGGGTGTGGCTGTGTTCTTTCCCCGTTGTCTGGTGAGACACGTGAGCATGCCGCGTTTCCTCACCCACTAGTCTTAAAACTACATCACATTCTCCTTCAAACAAGAGTATAGTATTATATTTTCCTTTATTGTAATGAAAGTTTGTATCGTTTGCTTTAGGCAAATATTTCAAACTTGCCTAGCACAATTTACCACAGAGTAAGTGTATGTAAGTAAATGGCGAGCGTGGGAGAAGCAAGAGGAAGGAAAGATAGTGCCTAGTTCGTGGCCCCTTTGTTACTTCTCCGGATTACAAGCCTTTCTCTGACTTTCGCGTAGTATTGATCTAAAAAATTACGAAAAACTACTGGTCAAAGTAGCCGGCCGTTGCCAGACGGACCTTCCAGACAGGCACTGCAGTGACAACAGTTGATGCCCTGAGCCTCATTGAGCCGGTCATATTCTAAGGTGTTTTCGAGAGAATTGATGGAATGTACAGAGATGATAAATAGCTGATTAGGTTTCTCGGGATAAATTGATAAACATCAGTTTTGCTGGATCCTTCTTGATTATTTCCAATGATTTATAAAAAAAAACATTTGTGTTCCAATACCCATCTACAATGATAAAACTGAAAAATGGTGTATGGCGTTTGTGACAACGTGAATTGTTATGGATTTGTTCATCTTATTGACGATACTTCAACATAATTTTATAAAGGTATGTGCATGCAAAAGATTGTAGTATCGAAAACTTATGTAAATTTCTATGCTCAATTATGCATGGGCCAGGCAACTACTTTATGTTTAAAATTCCTTTTTAAAATGAGCTTGCGGGGCACAAATAAAATTGTTTAACAAGAAAATATCAGCAAGATACGCTAAGTTAGTTCTTTCATATTTTTGGACAATTTTTCAGTCATGTATTTCAACATTTCATTTGATGTCCTGGTTTTTTCGTATAACAATAAGGTTGTAATGGCTGGAAGATTGCAGCAATTTACATACCACGTGCCTCAAATTCCCTTGTTAGGACTACAAAGTTCTAATATTCCAATCCTAAAATTAAAAAAGTTTAATAAAACGCGAGGTTTATGAGCTCCGGAATTTTGGAAAACACAGGACACAAAAGAGCATCAGTGTTATAACTACGTCACATTCTCATTCAAACAAGAGTATATTATATTTCCCTTTAAAGTAATGAAAGTTTTCATCGTCTGCTTCAGGCAATTCTTTCAAACATATGTCAAGCACAACTCATTTTAAAAACTCCAGTATGAAATGTATGCGTAAGCTACATAAAAACCTAAAAGATTTAAATTCTTTTTGTAGCAACACTAAGTTCATATTTACTCCACATTTTAACAGGCGATTTCACATACCTATTCTTCTGAGAAGAGAATTTTCAAAAATATAACTTTGAAACCCCATAGCACGTGCGCAATAATACTTCATTGCCGACAAAAATTAATGACTAAAATGAATCTTATACAATTATAAGTAACGATATTTACATAATTTGGTTATTGTAAAAAGGAAACTGATTGGAAATATCTCGGTTATATACTTGAGTAATTTCAGACTTGACTTCTCATCATATACCTTACGTTTTTAGTAATTAGACTTATTGTCATCTGCAATTATTATAAAAGTGTACATGCAAACCTTGCTGCGAAGTAACTTCAACTTTTGCAGGTACACACATATTTATATTTATGATTATATGATATATTTATGATATATTGAACAATGTAACGAAGACAGAACTCGCAGTAAAATAGAAACAAACATAAGAGAAAAACGCAGAAAACAATTTACGCAACCAAGCACACGTTCTTAACCTCGAATAAATTTTTGGTCGATTAAAAAAAATAAAAATTTTATATCGAAAGATGTTGATATGATAACATTTAATTTTAAATTTATAAACATGTATTATTATGTAATTAATGTAATTTCTTATGCACAATTAATTTTTCTCGTGCTTATAATAGAAAATTGGGGAATAGCAGAATTAAATCATTAAAATGCAATATTAAGTATTCAACCTCTCTAGGTTATGTTTGATTTTAAAAGAGCCAAGATAGTTCATTTCCAACATTTCGTGAATTTGAACATATGTATTTGTATATTTTAATTGTTGAAATACTTAAAATGTTTTGCAAAAAATACTTTCACCTCTCTCTATTAATTTTTTTTAAATTTAATAATCCACCTTACAAAATTAACACCTTACCTACAAACAAATTACAAACATCGTGCAACGAATCTTATCAGTTTAGAACAATTACGCACTGCAGTGTTCAAGCGAAGAATCTTGAGAACGTCTATCTTCAGGCCATTGCCTCAGCGGGAGTGCACTCTCTCAAACCTATTGGTGTATGTGAAGTCATACGGTGGCCCTGCGACTGGTCTGAGTGGCATGGAAGGAGGAAATATTTGAGGTTTTGTTCAGGCCCATTATATTAGAAAGGCAGAGCACAAGAAAAGTAACCGCTTAAAATTGTAATTTTGCAGGTGAACGGTTCAAATCTCAGGAGAGCCGTTTACTCCATATATACATATTTCGGAAGGAGCAGGGAGCGAGCAGCGGCTTCTCTTTTTTTAAATTTATTTTCTTTTGGATAGAACAATACAAAGATCAGTGTTAATACACTCTACATTTGCTATGTGTGTCTAAGAAAAGGTCTAGATTTTTTGTAGGTTTGTTATGTGGATGCCATTGTACAGATTCTTGATTCAGCTGAAAGGGGGGTGGGGAGATAAATGGTCTTAGGGAAAATATTTTGGATACTGTTTTTGAGGAGTTGATTTTTATTTTATTTTTGGCTGTCGATTTGGTTTAGGTATAACTGAAGTCTGATTTTTATTGTGTTTATGGCAGGATCTGATGAATATGTAGCCGTGTCATCTGCAAATTGGGCGATTTTTATATCACTACTTTTCGGAGGGTCGGCTACGTGCAAGTTATAAAGAACGGGAGATAACGGAGAGCCATGGGGAAGGCCAGCCTTGACCGGCTTTTGGATTAGAGTGATGGTTATAGACTGTAACCGCAAAAGTTCTATTGTTGAGGCAGGAGTTGAAGATATTGGTCAAATATGCAATGGCTGTTCCGGGAATGTTTTTTAATATTGTTATTAATTTTATTATATCCAGAGGCTTTCTTGACAGGTAGTGATTTGATGATTTTTTTATTTCTATAGGTGATGTGAAGTTATTTGATGATGTGGGCTATATGTCTTGTCATTTACTGTTTTACTAATTGTGAGATGACTAGAGTGCGGTTTAGTATTATTTAGGGTGAATGTGTATGCAAAGTAATTCGCTTGCTCTTCGGCTTTCTGAGCCGGCGTATACACTTTTCCTGAGGGGTAGTCTAATGGGGGATGGTATTCTTTTTTCTTAATATTTTTTTTTGTGAGTTGAGAAAGGGATTTGTTGTTAGCAGCGGTTCTTCCTCGGAGCAGATCGCTGGTCGGTCCTGGTCTAGTGCGTTCACTAAATTGTGTACCAGATTAATGTGAAGCGGTGGCATGATTACGTTGACAGGGTAAATCAACGGTTAGCAAGGTTTTCTTTCCAGCCTGCATTCTAGTTTTCACACGCCAATTTTTCTTTATGTAGTGGTTCTTTCGATTTACTGCCCCACTTGCAGATAAAACAACAGCAATACTTGGTGTACCCTGACAAACGTTCTCGAGAGAGACGATTTTTAAATCATCACAGATACACTATTTATACTCGTGATAGCATATTTTTCAAGAAGTAGTTGGGCATTTTAGGTCTTCTTAGCGTAAATATCTTGGGTTATGATTTAGTGGGGTTTATTTTTATTTGTCATTTTGAGCACCAATTTATAAACGCATCTAATGAATTTTGTGATACATTGATCCACATCTTTGTTTGTTGTGAACAGTACTGTGTCATCAGAAAAACATGCTATTTCTGTTCTTTCCACCTCAGGTGACCCTTGCGGTACTCCTGCTTGCGTGATTTTTTGATCTGATAAGATATTATTCACTTTCACATTGAAAGAACGATTTTGTAGAAAACATTTAATTATTTCATACAGATAATGGGATATTCCTAAGTTTTTTATTTTATATAGTAGCCCTGCATGCCAAACTTTATCAAAGGCCTTTTCTACATCAAGGAAAATAGCTAACGTGTGTTTATGCTGGTGAAATACGTTTGCTATATTTTCAGTTCGTCTTATAAATTGCTGAGTGGTAGAGTAATGTTCGCGAAATCTGAATTGTTCTTTAGTGATTATATTGTTTTCTTTCAGGAAACTATTTAACCTTCTATGAATTAATTTCTCAAAATCTATTTCTATATTAGGAAGTAAACTTATTGGTCTATAATTTGTGGTAAAACTGTGGTCCTTACCAGGTTTGATTATTGGTATTATTATAGCTTGTTTCCATGTATACGGAAAGTAATTAAGTCTTAGAGCTGCATTATAAATCGCTGTAAGTCCTGCTATTGTTGTCCGAGGGAGCTCCTTCAGAATCTGCGTGGTTATTTGATAATGGCCTGCTAATTTCTTGAGTTTTAATTTATATATTATTTACGTGTTTCAGATGGAGATATGAATTTTACTTTTTGAGGAACTGTTGGGAATGGAAGAGAGAGAAACCTTTCAATTTGTCTATTTTGATTCATGATTCCCGGTTTATTTGGTGTAAATGTCGCTTCGAAATTAGTAGCTAAAGCTGACGCTTTTTGTTTATCCGTTAAAGCTGTTAGATGGTTTGTTGTTACAAATAACTTCTGATAGAACAGATTGTTAGCATGAGACACAATATAAATAACCCAAAAAAAACAAATAATACAGTAACACAATAACAAAATAATAATAAACAAGAACAAAATAATTGAGACAACAGAACATACAAATATATACAAAACAAGCTGTATCAAGTGAGGCTTGACGCGTTACAGATATATTATCATTCATTAGTGCTTGTGGAATTTAGCTTGAACTATTCATTTATAATGAATGCCCGTAATTTCAGAATGATGAAATAAAGTAATACAGAGTTTTAGATCTTTCAGTGTTTAGATTAACCAAACAATTGGAAATGATAATGAATCATTGTGATATGGTCTCCAAGCTCTTTATAGATTGAGCACTCACATAAAATATGATTAAGATTTTTTTAATTTTTTTTTAAATTTATTACTTCTCGTTCGACAATTATGTCTTTCGAGGATTTTGAGAATACAAAATATTACATAGCTTCTTAGGATATGGCCATCCTTAAGTCACGGTAGGTTTCTGAACTTTATTGAAGTTTTTATTTTTTTAGATTATTGTTCTGTGATTAAAGATGGTATACTGGTGGAAAGGTACGAGGGGAAAGCCAAGTTAAGGAGGTCTAAGTTTATCTTTCGGGAATATTGATATGATTCGCGGACTGCTATTGTTTCTTCCTAGGTTGAATCTTGCAGTGCAGGGAGCATTTGGTAGGTGGTTGAAGAAATTGCTGGCAAGATTTTTTATTGTCTCCTCAAATTCTGGTATGTTTAGTTCCCGTCGGATTTGTCGGTTGGGGATGAACCATGGCGCATTGAGAGTTTTTCTCAGATATTTATTTTGGAGAACACTAAGTTTGTTGATAGAGCTTGGTGCAGCACCACCCCATACTGGGCATGCGTAGGACATGGTTGGTAATATAACTGACTTAAAGATTAATAGTCTGCATTCTAACCTCAGGGGTGAACGGCGATTTATAATATGTGATAAATTGGAAATTTTAATTTTTGTTTTGTCAATGACTGCATTGACATGGGGTTTCCAGGTGAGTCTTTTATCGAAGAGTACCCCGAGGTATTTTATAGGGGAGGTTGACCAAGGGATTTTTGTTCCTTGGATTATAATTTCTGGAGGATTTTTGGGGTGGCGGAGAGTAAAGATTTTGCAGATACTCTTATGTGGATTAATTCTAACTCTCCAATTCTGAGTCCATTCTACATAGTTATTCACGCACTCTTGTAGGTGATCCTTTGCTACTAAAATATCGGGGTTTGTAGCGTAAATAGCTACATCATCTGCGTATAATGCTAAATTAGCGTCACCTTCAGATGGAATGTCGTGGCAGTAAATATTAAATAACGTGGGAGAGAGAGCTGATCCTTGAGGAACACCTGCGTTGATTTGGAATGTTCTTGAAGTGACATTGTTTATTCGAACTATAAATTCTCTGTTGGAGATGAAACTTGTTAATAATTTTATTAAATAATCAGGAATACCCAGGTCGTGCAATTTATACTCGAGACCTCTATGCCAAACTTTGTCGTAGGCATGGCTCATGTCTAAGAAAGCTGATGTTGTGTGCTCTTTTTGGTGGAAACCGTGAGCTATGTCTTCCGTTAATCTTAATAATTGGTGCGAGGTTGAATGATTTTGTTTAAAACTGAATTGGAAAGGTGGAATTGCATTTGAGATTGTTAGGAAATTATTGAGCCTCTTCAGTATCAGCTTCTCAAATATCTTAGATAGAGTGGGAAGGAGGCTTATGGGTCTGTAATTTTCAGGAATTTTAGGATCTTTCTTTGGTTTAAGCACTGGTAGGACTACAGCCTTCTTCCACTTTGTGGGGAAGTAATTGAGCCGTAAAGCAGCGTTGTAGATCGCTGTTATAGCCGCGATTACTTTTTTGTTTAGCATTTTAATGCTAAGGTTGCTAATTCCATCTATTCCTGGAGATTTTCTGACTTTCATGTGTTTGATTATATTCATGGTCTCTGAAGGTGATATGTACTTAGTCGCAGCGGCAACAGTGGTTCTCTCTTGTTTAAAGAAATCCTCTATTTGGTTGTTGAAGGCAGAGTTTATAATTGGGTGAGGTTTGAAAGTGTTTTCCAGAAGTTGAGCGATAGCGTTCGTCTTTTCTTCGTCTGAGAATGCCGTTGATGTTCCTAATTTTAAAGGCGGAATTATGGATTTGGTTCGAGATAACCGTTTTACTGTTGACCACAGATGTCTCGAGTTTGGGTGAATTTCTGATAGGTACGTTTTGTAATTGTCATATCGAAATTGGTCAAGTCGTTGCTTTATTATCCTTGTAAATTTATTTAGTTTCTGTTTAACGTCCCTTCTTCTTGTAATTTGCCAGTATCTTCTCAAGTTATTTTTGGATTTAATTAAGTTCAATATTTTGAACGGGATTGGTTTAGGTTTAGAATTAGGCAGCATTATCGTAGATTGTTTTACCGCAGAAATTATGGATGTTGTTAGATTATCTATCTCCGAATCGATTTCTTGGATGGTGGTGAGTTTTTGAGGGAATTTGTAGTTGATACTCATCAAGTTGGAGAATTTATTCCAGTTGGTAATACCTCTTTGAGTTGAGCCAGAATCTTTGGACATCTGTGATGAGAGTGATATGATCACTGGATTGTGGTCGGAGTCTAGTTCTGGTAAAACACTGTGATGAAGCGGGAAGTTTATGTCCTTTGTTAAAGTGATATCAAGAATATCTGGGATGATATTTGGGTTTGAGGGGAATCTTGTTGGTTCGTTAGGACCCATTATTGCCACGTTATTGGAAACTGCAAAGTCCTGTAGTTTTTTGCCCTGATAAGTCGTAACGTTGCAACCCCATATGCTGTTTTTACAGTTTAAGTCACCAGTTAAGATGGTGGGACAGTTACTTTTGAAGATTTCGTGAAGAGCGTTTTGGGGAAATGCCTTGTTCGGAGGTTTATAGGCACAAATTATTTTAACTGGATGATTACTTAATTTAATTTTTACTCCGACAGATTCTAAGTTGGCTGAGAAGGGAGTGGAGATTTGTTCCTGTTTTACTTGCTTGTTCAATAATATTGCTACCCCACCTGAAGCAGCATGTGATGATAATCTATCATGGCGATAACACTGGAATCCAGGAATGTTAAATCTTTCGCCTGGGATTAAATGTGTTTCTGTGATGCACGCAATCTTGATATTGTGATGACGTAAGAAAATTTTTAATGTGTTTTCTTGTCGTTTGACGCCGTTTGCATTCCAGTTGAGGATATTTCCTTTTTCGAGATTTTTATCTATTGTATGTCATAGTTCTAACCATATTCTCCACCATTTTTTGTATTTGGGGAACAATAGCTGTTACAACTTGAGAAACTATGTTTGAAATGACATTTGTCCAGTCTAATGGTGGCGCCGTACTTGGAGGTAGGGTTGCTTCGCGATAGGAGCGACGTGGGAGTGATGGGAAATTTTGTTTATAAGTTTCAGGATCATTTCTGATGGGAGTAGCTTTTGGGGTGGCAAAATTGTTTGTAATGTTGTCTTTTGATTTTTGGGGGAGCATAGTCTTCTCTTTAATGTAAGTTTTATAATATTTACAACCGCGGTAATTAGCGGCGTGGTGTTCATGACAGTTAACACATTGAGGGAGGGAATCTCTGGTTTTACCACATTCTTTGTAGTGGTGATTACCTACGCATTTCACGCATCTCGCCGGGAAACCGCAGTTAGCTTGAGAATGGCCATACCTTTGACATTTTTTGCACATGATTACTCTAGCATTGGCTCTTTGCTGAATTCTAATTACACTGTACATAAATTTGTTTAGAGAAAAAATTTTCCTGGCTTCACTATTGTTAGTTCTATCGCACAGATGTGAATGGGCTTTCTGTCTTTGTTATATAATCGGCTGACTTTAGTTACTGGATATTTAAGCCGTAAGAGTTCAGTCTCAATGACTTCCACGGAGTAGCATGTGGGAATATCTTTCATGATAACTGATAAAGGTTTGGCCGTAGGATCTCTGAACGAGTAATAAGCGATGTTTTCTTCATCACAAAAATTTCTATAATTTCTAAAGTCCTCAATGTCACTAAACATCACTTTCACCGAGTCTTTAATATTTTTGGTAAAGAACTCTTTTTGGGCGATGTTTTTAATGTCTTGAATCATTTTTTCATATTCGTCTACTTCATGCACAAAAATTGGGGGAATTTTAATTATATTTGGTTCTGGTTCGCTAAATGCGTCTGTTTCGCGCACAGGGGGATCGTGGGCTAAGTTTTCTAGGGCTTTATACCGGGAAGACACAGGCACGTTATACTGGACATCTCCTTCATCTGGGTGGAATGTTTTGCGTTTTTTGCTGTCTGCACCGACATTTGTATGCAGATTACTTACTTGATTTAATCGTTGAATATGTTCGTTATCAGTGAAGCTACCTTGACCCTCGGTGTTGGTGTCCATGACGTGGGAGGCGGCCGTGCCGCTCTGTTGAAGGTCGGGGAGACCGGATGACATCGATAGTGGCATACTTTGACTCGGATGACCGTGTTGCCATTGCTGATGTTGGAGCTCGGCTAATTGTTGCTGGATGTAGTGATGTTGTTGAATTAGCTGCTCTATTTGCATCTTACGAGCTATTTGCTCGTCAGTAGCGTCTGGGATGGTTTCAGTCGGCATGTTACGTAGTTGCGATGGCCGAAGCCATGGTGTACTACGAAAACGTTTAAACTGATTGATTCTGTTTTTACAAGTCACTTTGCGAAACACTGGTTAAATCACAACACTTTTACACTAATTGAAGACACTGTTCGTAAGGCACAAAGAGAATAGAACGTAGTTAGTCTATACTATTGGCACCGATAAACGAAACCTTTGCTGATAAGACTGCGATAAGTTTTAGGAGTGCGGAGCGCTCGGAGAGGTGTTGCCTCTACGAGAGCTGAGCTCGAACTGTGTGATGAAGATTTTCTTCAGTATTCCTATTATATAACGAGCATATTGAATTTGAATGTATTTTGTGCCAAATATTTCTACTGTTGATGTTGATCTCTTCGTCACTGGACATCCTGATTTGAGTGACTACTCTAGTAATGGAAGTGAGGAGAGCCAAAATTAGATATTTCTCTGCTTCTGTAGATTCCAGATCTCTAATTTCTCGATATATTGTACTGTATGATGAATTAATGATTCTACGTGTATCGTCTATTACGATTTTACTTACAATTTTTGCAACAATCGAGGGAATACATACTATATAATATACTGTCTCTGATTACATTAGAATTTTGTTGCGTAATTAAGTTGTGAAAGCCCAAATCATTCATCAACCCGTCCAGAACAGACACCCAGTTATATTTACTGGAATTACATTTCTTGATTCTAAAAGTTTGTTGAAAATTATGCGCGGGTATCGACAAGGCGGCTTAGATAGCAATTTTGTCATGTTAGTCAGTGATCTTTTAATTACTTCTGATTCTATTTTAGTTGAGCCAGTTTCCTTTCTAATCATATCCCCAGGAGTTGTTCTCAATAACCCCAAATGTTTGTAGCAGTTTGTATCTTATCCAGTTGATTAGTGTATCTTAGACCCCAGGTAACTGCAGCGTACAGCACAGTAGTTGCTACCATGTAATCGAAGAGTTTTCTATCAGTCTTCTAGCTATCATTTTCCCCTGATATTAAGATTTTCTAGACTGAAGACTTTCCTAATGCCGTGTTTTCTTTGGCCATGGCGTTGGCAGCTGCATAGTTGAATAACCCTGACATTGGGAATTGGATACCTAAATTCGTGTACTGCTTGACCATTTTTATAATTTCAACTAATACTTCACTGGCCTCTCTGACCTCATTCTGTCTAACTTTTTGAATTTCATTTTTTTCTTATTGAGATTAACTCAGGGAATTTTTCTGAGAAGACTTGGATAGTGTGTCTATCTTGTGTTAAAGATCCATCACGTCGATTGCCAGGATAATTAAATCATCATCAAAAAGAAGAATGTCAGCTTTTAATTCATGTCAATGAAACGAAAAAACCGGCAATGTCACGAAGGAAAAGAGCAAAGAGTGTAGGGCTCAACGAATCACCTTGTAGTACACCTTGTGTTACTTCTATGGAATTGGTCGTAGACTTTATATAGGCAGAAACTATTTGATGATCCATTTTTACTTTTTATCCAAATTCCATTTGGACCAACACTTTTATCGGAGTAACCTTCAGGCCGTCCGTCTGCAGTCTCATCTTCAGTCTTTTTCTTTACAAGCACACTGTTATCTTCTGTTTTATCTTCAAATTGCCTTTTTCTTCTTGCAGTTGTACGCGTATTGACCACATCTTTCAATTCTATTTCATCACTCTCCATATCTTGTGATTCCATTACTTTTATCCGTCAGGCAAGCCGGGGGGTTTTATACGTTTTTGACCCTCTGAGGAAAGGTTCTCATAACAGCAATTTTGGGATTAATTCCGGCGGTTCAATATTGATCTTTTAAGGTCGGTTTCACCAAACTCATTCAAGTATCTCGCTAATCGCGTTTAAAATAAACACGATGAAAATTAAACTCGCAATATAATCGCGTTTATATGTGCATCTGTTTCACCACTGAATATATAAACTCGATTAAGTTAAACGAGTTTTCATGCTAAAATTCTGAGGTTAGTAGTGGCCGCGGAGCATTGTAGGCCTAAAATTTTCTGTCGTATACCCTTTGCAAGCGCAAAATTGTGTAATATTCTGAGCAGAGGGGTTAGAAACCACGAAGTCCATACAGACTTCGTGCATGGATGAATATGGGTGTTAATGAACATGGGTGTTAATCTATGCTACGTGTTAGTAAAGATATATTTTAACCTCCTTGGTCCTCAGAGCTGCTAACTTGCAGAAATAAAATATTTTAATGTAATATCAAATGAATTATTTGTTACATTATATGTATAAAAGAAAAAAATTACAGTGTTTGTTAATATAAACTTTAATATTAACATAATAATATAAACGTAAATTATTATTATTTGAACTAAAAATAATAATTTCCTATTTTTATTTCCAACATGTGAAATATTCTATTTATGTCACCTATGAACTATTTATAAAATGTTTTTTGTAAAACAAATATTATTTTGAATTTAAAAAAATGAAATTCAAGCTGTTTCTTCTCAGTTTACATTTCTCCCATCAGAGAAATGATGTTTTTAAAAACAGTTCTTGTTCATAAATGTAATAATGAAAGCAGCTTCTTCTTGGGACTTTGTCAAGTTCGAATTATTTGTTTACAGTTGTTTTTAAAAACTTATTTGAGGGATATAGGAGATTCATAAGACCAGAAAGCATTAAAAACATACATAAACATAATTTTACTTACATATACTACACATTTCAAGTAACTCAAAATTAACACTCAGAATTTAAAAAATAATTTGAGAATACTTTCCACACAACAACATACTATAATGGAGGTAAAAACACATGTTGATTGGTAAACAGATGTAGTGCGTGGCCCATTGTCATGGCATCACCTCATACGTCACCATATTTACGATTAGCTGAATGTTGAAAAGAAAAGGAAGCTAGCCAAGCATGGACTATGTAACACATTTCTGGTAACAAAGACAATTGTAAAGGTGAAAACTCCAATTACAATGAAAGATAATACAATGTTCAGACAAGGTAAACAAAAAATTAATATTAAAGCTATGATTATAGTTACTACACTCTACGTTAACCACCTCATTTCTTATTACACTCATCAATGTTTTTATTTCAAGGCATTATAACAAAATTGATATTGCCAATTCAACTTGAAATGGTTTGGGTTTTTTCTTTTCATTTATCTTCTCATCTTCTATAGCTAATTTCTGATTGACATTAATGTAGGTACATGATTAGTAACAACTGTTGTATTAGTTTATACACGTATCTAGGCTCACGAATGTTCCAAATATCAGGTTTTTCTCAAGATCGTTGTCATTCAGCATTTTGCTTTTGACAATCTTTAAACATTATAACAAAACGGGACTATAATATGTCGAAACGATGATGGATAGCTGATAATCGCGATTATCTGCATTTAAACGACCGATCTCGGGCGATTAACTCCACGTGAGTTTAACTTCTAGTAATCGCGTTTAAATCACGTGGTGAAACTCCCGAGAACTTAAAACGCGATTAAACTCCAAGATAAACGAAGTTAAACGCATAATCGAAGGTGCTGAAACCGGCTCCTAGAAGTGTAAAATCCAACAAATATAGCTTTAGCTTTAAAAACGCACTGAAACTGTACTACATGTCTGTATTTTAATGCTCGGCCAAAAACGTCTACATTCACGTTCAACCATGGCCCTCTCGAATCGAATAACGCACCTAAGACGGCGTGTGCGATCTGTAGGTGTTCACCAGAACTGATATCTACGTTAAATATTTTGCACATAGGTAGCAGCACATGATAGCTACGCCAGGACTTTATTGGACCAAGCGGGTAAAGTTAGTACTTCATTGTGTATTTTGCATATTTGCTAATAGAGAGCACACATAGTTTTGTCTCTTCGTTCTTATCGTTTCAAATTCAATGTAAGATTACTCAAAATATTTTAAGAAATTCGTTGAAGTTTTTCCCCCTAAAAAAAGAGAATTAAATAATTGATTGTATTTGCTAAAAGCATTTCAACAGTGAAAACATTATTGTTGTGCTAAATGTGGAAAGAATGTAGTAGAGGGCTACAAGAATTCATCTTACACTGTAATTTAATTATGAAATAAGTAATTTGTAAAATTGTACACAATCAATTATTGTGAAATTTAACGAACTGAAATAATATATTTAATATTTATAATCAATTAGAAAAAACCTTCAAAATTGTCTAAGAGTTAAAGTGTATAATCAAAGACTATAAATAAGTATTTTGTTATACAAAATTATATAAAATTTGTAGAATTTATGCGTGAAAAACTAAAAATGGAAGTTGTTGTAAATGTGTTGTTTTGTGTTGTTTTGGGGAATTTTTACAACAGTATTTATTTAATAAGCAGTTTAAATAGTATTAAGAAATAGATAACTTGTAGAGGATTGATGATTTATATTGACATGTATGTATGACATGACTTGTATGATTTATACTGGCAAGAAGATATTTTTTTATAATTAAAATGGTAATTTTTAAGATTTATATAAATGTAAGAATTTATTTATTTATTTTTCATTCCTGTTTAGTTGTGTAAGTAGATGTTTTGGACACATGCTGTGGCAATGAAACACCTTGCCCAAGAATCAAACTTATCTGGATAATTGTGATCCTCATGATGAACATGTTCATTGTATAATAAAACTGTGTGTTGCATATTGGGTAGTGCTCTTTTGTAATTAACAGTGAATTAATGAATTACAAGAAATGTGTGATCTTCGAAGTGTGAATTACCATCTAATTAAATTAAAAATAGATTACCTTCCGCCATGAGTGATGCTAGCATTCTGAATTGAAATTAAACAATACTCAAGTTGAAATATCTTATGAATGGGGTAATAGACACCTGAGAGAAACAGACTGATGTAGTTTGTTAAAAATTGTCACTATTCAGTTTTATAAACTTTAACCAGTTTAATGAACACTTGATTCCAGAATCTAAAAACTATTTGTCATTTCTTCAAAATATTAGTAGTTCTTATGTATTTCTTTAGCAATTGTAGTTATCGCCATTATTTCTTGTTATATACTACATTAAAAAGTATCAGGGAACTTTACCCACACTGTGGTAATGTGTTTAATTTCTGTAATAAATAATCTGTTTATTTGATAACTGGCTGAAAAAGCTTTGTTTCTTGCTTGGTAGTCAAACAGGGGTATGTGCCTGATACCTTTTATTTGCTATTCTGCGTAAAATTCCATTTGATCTTTCACCCACCAATAGCCCGAAGGGTGTACCAAACGAGTCCCGCCAATATAAATTTATTAGTGGGTCTGATAGACTGTCTATACAGATTTTTGTTGATGATAAATTTACATAAGTTAATTCTCCTCACGAGGAATTGGGAATTCCTTTTGCTGTTACCCAGGAATAATAAAAACAATACTTACTTCAGGCTAACAACATTTCCATCTGTATTGCTGCAAAACACATACAGTACATCTAAACATAAATTGATAAATACAACAATTTTTTAAAACCAAATATTATCATGTGACCCTCCTCTTTATTGTGAACTGTTTTGTTAATAAATCCCTCCCCTTGCATGCATGGCCATTATCATTCTTAAAATCTATCCAGAAATTCTTAATTCATTTCAAGACTTGATCTTCCTAAAAAAATCAAAAAAAAATCTCATCTGTCTCCTTCCTGCATGAGATATATCCAAACAAGATTCTCTTTCGCCCCTAATGTGCAGGCCATTTCTGTCCTAGCACACATTCTAATGTTTGCTTCTCTTCTGTCACCCATTGTTGCTGATGTCCTGTTTATACATTTATTTCAATTTATGGTTCTTATGAACATACCCTTGTGATAACTTATCACAGTAGACAAAACCTGTTCTTAGGTTTATTAGGTTTAAAAATTATAAGTTTGCAAACAGAAAAAATTCCTTCAGCTTCACACTTCTTATAATTTTCTTAAATATTTTGTGAATGTTGGATAGTGATTCACATATGTGTTATGAAAATAATAAAAGCATATTTTGAAAAAGTTTTATTAGTATTCGAAATTTACATTGAAGTCCCAAAAAAATTCTAATATGAAACCTAAGAGTGTTAGAAAATTTAAAGAGTGTTAATAAAAATTGCTAGGAAGTCTACTTCATAACCCATACATGTAGATATTAAAGAATGAAAATAAATTATTGAAAATAGAAAAAAAAGAAATTATTATAGCCATAACATAGTTATAGGTCTATATTTCTGTGTTTCTCATAAAAGCAATTATTTATTTGATTGTAGAGTAATTTTATTTCATATCATATTAATTCATTTTTCTCACTTTTAGTCAATAAACAGAAAAAATATATTACACAAAATTAAACTTCAAAAATGGTGCTAAAAAATCAGTAACAATGTTTTAATATATTGCCTATGAAAATAAAGTTTTAAAATTTTCTTTTGTAAAATGAACCCACTGTTTAAAAATTCTGATAATTGTTTGTTTCAAATTTAATGCCAAGTAATCTCTGTTAAATGCAATGTAATTAAGGTAAACTTTCATGTATTGTTTGTGTTGAACACAAAAAGTTGGTGCCAATGCAATTTAAAATTCTCCTTGTATCAGTAATTTCCTGTACATGCAGAAATTGCAAGAAAATTATGCAATCTCCAACTACATCAGAGCTGCCTATGGTACTCAGACATTCAGGAACTCAGAAAAAATTCAAAAATTATGAAACAGTTTTAATTTTGACTGAAGAATGTAAATATATCATTGTTTTATTCCATCTATTCTCAAACTGATCTTACTGACTGACTTCTCCTATTCAGTGCATTACAGCTAATGTGATGCATGAAAGAGGCTCCAAGAAAAAGACTACCTACCATTAAAAATTTGCTATTCGCATGTTGCGTTATGCAACAGCAACTTTTTTTATATTCTTGGCTTGTAAACAACCATTGTACAGTATATACGATACTATATTCAGTAGATTCAGTATTCATGAAGATTGTTTTTGGTGACGTATTTAATTTATTGCAGTGTTTTAAGAGAGAAATTTATTTGTTGCTCTGGATCAATGTGCATATTTTTGGAAAAACATTTTGTGTGATTTTGTTCAGCATCATTTTTTGATGTTGAAGCCCACTAGGAAATTGTATTTTGTCTCTTGTGTTGCAAACATAATCAATTTCAAAATTGATTCACAGAGGTTATTATTAATTATATGAAATTAAATGTTCCCTGTCCCTATGAAAACAATTAAAATATCTCCCCATGTGTTCCTGACTGTCAGAAAGTTTTACTGGACGGGTCACAGGATACAGGACAGTGAACGTGTTAACTGGATAACAAGTTAATTTCAATATATAGAATTAGATAATGAAATGGTATAAAAACAGAGATGACTTAACCAAATATTACACGTATACAGTAGTAGGTCCATTGTTTTAGTTTCTTCAATGGATTCTTTAAAGTCATAATAAGCCACAATTTGGTGAAGTTTGCAAACTGCCATCTGCATTTTATCTTCAGTCTTGTATTATTACTTTGTCACCCACATATAAAAGAGAGTTCAAAAAGGTTCTATTAAAATAGATCCCTGGATCTATCTTAACCAGGGTCTCACTCCTTTATTAGTGGGAATGTCTTCTGTCAATATTCTTCCTACTACCAATTTGATGCTGGTGTCTTCATAGAGGCTTTTTATAGCTTCTACAAGGTATTTTGGATATCCTCTTTTTTTGAGAATGCTCCACAGCAAGTTTCTATTAACATTGTCAAACGCTTTTAGTAGGTCCATAAAAACCAGGTGAGTTTCACAATTAAATTCCCGCGGTTCTTCAATAATCCTTTTTAAAGTAAAGAGGGCAACTGTAGTTGATCTCCCTTTTCTAAATCCCATTTGCTCTTCAGAAATTAAATGACTGGCAATTATTTTTAATCTTTTGTTCAGTATATTTGCATATATCTTATTAGATGTATCTAAGAGGCTAATTCCTCTATGATTATTGGGATTTCCTGTATCTCCTTTCTTAAAGAGCAAAATTTCTTTTGCTTGCCGCCATTGTTTATTTTCCAACACATATTGAAGAAATGGAGGAGATGTAGAAGAAAAAGGATTCCTGCATACTTTAAAAATTCTTTGTTTATTCCATTCACACCTGGAGCTTTTCTATTTTTTTATTTTTTCAGAGCTTCTTGTAGTTCTTCAATTGAGAGGTTGTCTACATCTGTGTTAGTATGTATTTTGATAATTTCAGTTTTTTCTTCATACCATAAGTCTTTGTAATGTTTTATCCATTTGTCTTTCTCTATTATGTTTATGTGAACATTTTCTCTTACATTTTTATTTAGGCTTCTTATCAGCTTAAACACTAATGCTTACCTGCCAAACAAATCGTGTTCTATCCTTCCTATAAATCTTCCCCAAGAATCTGAATGAGCCTTCTTGATTATTGATTTTACTTTATTTCTGGCTTCTCTATACTTTTCCTTGTTATTTTTGGTAGGATTGTTGAGAAAGAATTTATACATTGCTTGCTTATGTTTTACACATATTTCGATTTCTTCATTCCAATCTTTAACCCTATTCTCTTCCTAAATTTGTTTTTGTTCAACAGCTTCATTTCCTGCTTGTTTGACTATACTTTTCATGTTCTGATATTCTGTCTCTATGCCTTCACTTGTAGTATATTCTTGCAAGTGGAAGTTCACTCTATTTTGGTATAAACTTCTTATGCTTTCATTTTCTAGGAGATGTGTTTTGTATGCTTCTTCAGCTTTACTGTTCAAGTTTTTATTCTGACCTCTCACCCATCTTCAAAATAAAGTAATGCAAGACACTACTAAGAAGTGATCTGAAATTATCACAGGCTCTCTTAACTGTTGTATCTTCCATTTGTTTAAATATTCTTTTATTTCCAATAATGTAATCAATTATAGACCTACTTCCTCGAACTGCCCATGTATATTTATGTTTAGCTCATTTCTTCTTGAGAGTATTGGATATACACTGTTCATTGAAAGTGGTGAATTCTCTCAATTTTCTTCCATTTCAATTTTTTGTTTTTTCTCCATGTGTTCCTACAATATTGGGGATGTTTTGATTCCCAACTCCTGCATTAAAATCACCAACCAGTAGGACTTCATAGCACACATTGTATTTGTCTAATAGGTTCTGGAGAAATTCATAGAACTCTTCTGTTTCGTCCTTCTTCCCTTTTTCCGGAGCATAAACTCTGATGGCAATAAGATATCCTCTGTCATGTTTTAGTTTCATCATAATAATCCTCTCATTGATATATTGATCCTCTTTCATTTTTGATTCCCACTTTCTGTCAATGAATAATGACTCTTCCTTTGCAGTTCTTTCCCTCTCATCTACTCCACTATAGAATATGGCATAGTTTTATACGTATTTTGATCCTTTAAATTTTTTTTTTGTTTCAGTCATCACGGCTAGATTTATGTTAATTTTTTCTAGTTGTATTTATATAGTTCATTATTTTTTGAGATGTTAAGTGTACTACTATTTTTTCATACAATGATTAACCTGTATGTGTACAGTGCTATTACAGTTAAAATTTTATGATTGAGGTAAGAGTTCCTACAAGATTGGGTTAGTTTTAATTTGAATATGCATCTTAGTGCTCTTTTCTGCAGAATCATAATTCTGTTCATTTTTCTGGTTGTTGTTCCTCCCCAAATTTCAATGCCGTATTTTATACGTGAATATATTATAATATATCGTTAAAAGAGATTCAGTGTTCAAGTAATGTGAGAAATAATGTAGGATAAAAATGTTGGAACACACTTTCATGCATAGTGTATTGATGTAGTCATTGTGTGATAGGTTTTCATGAATGGTGATTCCTAGAAAGTTATGGCACTTCATTCTTTGAATAGCCTCGTTATTCACTTGGATGTTACAAATATTAGTATTAGCCATGCTATGATTGTTAAATAACATAACTTCTGTTTTATCTACATTCATCTCTAGATTGTTTTGACTTAGTAAAGTGTATATTTATGTTATTGAACAGTTCATGTTTTCTTCCAGGTTTTCTAAGTCTTTGTCACATCATTGCATCTGCATAAGATATTAATTTGTAATGTGATAGTACTGGAAAGTCATTAACACACAGTAAAAATAGTAAGGGGCCTTTTACTGTTCCATGAGAAATTCCTGAGGTTACAGTCGCAAATTTTGATTGTATTTGATTATTAAAAAATTCTGATTCCCAATATATTTCAGCACATTGCCTACAATTTGTTAAATATGATTTTACAAGATCATACTTCCCCATATTCCTCATTGTTCTAGTTTTTCTAGAAGTATAGAACGAGACACCGTGTCAAATGCTTTAGAAAGGTCAATAAATATACTTACTGTATGTTGATTATATTCAAGGTTTCCTAATATTTTGTGTATAAAGTTAGCTGCAGCAGTGATAGTTGACATGCCTTTCCGAAATCCATGTTGTGTGTTAACAATTACATTATTTGACTCTAGAAAATTACACATCTTCTTATAGATAGCTTTTTCAAAACATTTGGCAAAACTTGACGTAAATGTTATAGGTTGATAATTGAGAACATCATGGATATACCCCTTCTTATACAAGGGTCTTAGAATGCTAATTTTTAAAGTGTCTGAGAAAGTACAATTATTAATTGAGCTGTTTATTGGGTGTTCTTAAATGTTTAGCAAAGAATGCTGGCAAGTTTTGAGAATAACAGATAATATGCCATCCCACCCTGAATATTTGCTATTATTAAATGTATTTATTTGTTCATTTGTTCCTCTTGTGTCAGAGTTACTTAAATACATACAATTCATTATCTTTCTGATTTGTATTGGCTCATAGAGTTGATTACTTATGTGCCCTACATATAGGAAGAAACTATTAAACACATCACATATTACAGTAGGATTACTTATTATTTTCTGTCCTGCACTAATTGTATATTTTTGTGTTTATGACCTTTTCTACTATTTTGGTTTACTTCATTCCATAAAACTTTTGTTTTGTTTGATGAGTTATTAATTTAATTGCTTAATTTGTGAGCTTCAAAATTATTTAGTGCTTTTCTGAACAATTTTTTTTATTTATTAGATAGTCCCTTGTAGGAGTTTTCATTGGTCATCTTAAGCATAGTGTAGCAATACTTCACGTTATCTTTGAGTTTTAACTATCTCTTTTGGAAGCTTGTATTTACTTTTCTTTTCATTATTGCATGATTGCCTTATTTCTGGGCAAGTGGAATTTAAATGTTTGTTGATTATGCTAAGAAATAAGTTCTATTTATTATTTGAGTTTTGTTCAGAATATACACTAGACCAGCTCTCATTTTGTAGCATTTCATTTAAAAGAGTCAATTTACATATTCTGATGTCCCTGATATACAAGTACTTAGTTTTTCTTCTGAATATTTAAAATTATTTATTGTTATTGTTTGTCCAGTGTGGTCGGATATATGATAATCTTTGTTATTTATCCTGATCATTTTTTTATCAATGTTTGAGATAACATGATCTATTGTTGTACTCGAATGTTGTGTGAATTTTGTTGATCCTAATTTCACATCAAAGATATTAAAACCTGCCATCAAATCTTTCAGATTCTAGTCCTCTATGTTTATATTTATGTCTCCTAGGATTACAATCTTACTCTTAGTTTGAGAGAGTTTTTTTAATGTTGTATAGAAATCATTAATGTCTGAGTCTGGAGATCTATATATTAAAAAAAAATTATAGCATTATTGTCTCAAGGAAGTACATTGATTCCAACTGCCTCAAACGACATCTCTGTGCAATAACTGCTGATCCAGTTAATTTCTTCACACTTAATATTTTCATTTATGGTTTACTACTTCATTGCTGTGTGTTTACGGGCCTCAAACGAAATACATAACGGTTTTATTAATACCCTTTGAGGGCCTTCCTGATTCTTTATGCCCTCCGGCATTTCGAATACTACTCGTGCATCTTTTCTCGAATGATGGATTGAAGAAATGCGGGGGAAGTGGGGGTATTAGCATAGAGTAAAGATGTGTACCTCTTTAGTCTATGGTATTAGTTACAAAGTCAGCCACTAGAGTATTTACAGTAAAGCCAACCTTTGGAAAATCAAAGTCAAACCTGCTACGTGTGCGGCCTGGTCATTGCTCTCGGTACGCAACAGCAGGGACACTAGATAGGAGTTTTAGGTGCCTCCCTTGAAGGACGTGGACCTGCCTCAGCCATTTCTTTAGAAAATGGTAATAAAGCTGAACAGAAGTTCTCGACTACGAAAGCAACTACCTTTGACTAGCTTCTGTTTCGCGCCAACGAAGTTCTAATGCTTCGAATGTTGTTATCAGTGCTCGCTGCGAGCTTTTGCCTTCAACTTTTATGAGAAACTCTACAGAAGAGTGTTATTAGAGATTATTTTCCAATTCATTTATTTTCAGCTCATTTCAAAACCATGTTCTGTAAAGATGCATATATGTGGTTGTATGTCATCAAGAACTATTTCCTAATGATTTAATTGGAATAAAAGAATGTATTATTCCAAAAACCAAAACATACCTGTTACATTTATTTTGAATACCTGGTTCTGGAACTCCTATCTTGATCTGCTTTTTCAAGTGTCCCCTGATCCTTTGAGCAAATCATGAGGTCATCCTTTGCTTTATTTTTTAAATTCAGTGTAGCTTTTCACTCTCCCTACTATCCATATAACACAATTTTTAATGTAGTATGTCGTATTAAATAAATAGAAAATAAAACAAAGCTCGTTTCAGCTACTAACAATGAACAATAATTTCTCACCTCTTTTTAGAACTTTCAACATTGGATTATAATTTCTCAACTTTTCAACTGTTTCCCATCACAAAAAAAGACACAAACAATAAATTTCGTAATCACAAATGGTATACATTACAATACAAATAAAAAATAATAGCATAATTATAATTATAAATATATTTTCACAATGCTAATAGAATTAATTTCATTTCATAGTGTAATGACTACAGCAGTAAGGGGAGAAGAGAAAAGTCCTTATCTGAACGACATCTAACAAAGAATCATCTAAGAAATAGAATAGTTTTTTAAACTAGTTTAAAACAATTTCTTTTTTTCGTTCGTTCGTTCGTTCGTTCGTTCGTTCGTTCGTTCGTTCGTGCGTGCGTGCGTGCGTGTGTCCGCACGTCCGTCCGTCCGTCCGTCAGTATGTCATTTAGTCAGTCAGATAGTCAGTCAGTCAGTTAGTTAATTAGTCAGTCAGTCAGTTATTTAGTTAGAGAGTTAGTTCGTTCGTTTGTTGGGATTAAAACTTTTGGGTATTTAATCTTTTTGGATTTAAACTTTTGGTATTTTATCTTTTGGGGTTTAACTTTTCTACCGAATTTAATCGTTTAATGTCATCTGGCAAAGAGTTGTAAAATAATCAGTGCCTGGCTGACTTATGTGCGTCCTATGCTGTCAAATGTGGCCCTTTTCTTAATTTGCTTTTTTGACAAAAGTTATTTACAATATTTTCAATTAAAAATATACGGCATTTGTAACCAATGCAAATATTGTTCACGTATAAATAATTGATTAAATATTTTCGTTTTTTATAACATCGAACATTTTTAGGTCAATAAATTAAAAGTATAAGGTAAATATAAATATGCATTTCTATATTTGAGTAGTGTTTACATTTTCTTACAAAAATATTGAATAGTATTAAAATAGCATTAAGTATACATATTAAATATACGTTGTTAACGGAATATCGTTTTCTCGTTTTAGTCTCGGCAAATTTCTTAACAGTGTCTTCAAAATCTACGCGTCCAAAAATGTCATTTTCTATATCAGAGGTAATACATTCAATGTGTCTTGCTTAAGACTGGATCTAAGATCTAAGGCTTCAAATCCTCTTGATGTTAAAAATTTCACAATTTCTACAATTCCTCTTCAGGACATTTCTCCAATATTCCACTTTATTTTTGTGCTGTTTCACAAGCCCCGAATCCATTCTTTCTACAACTACAAACCTTATATGTACAATCTATACAGTGTACAAATTTTCTAACGCAATCTTGATGTTCGAAACTTCGTTCAGAAATGCTGTTGCTATTTTTCCATTCGTCAAGCTCTGTTGTAGCGAGCAAAGTAGTCCACCATATAACTTGCAAGGAGCACAAAAGACATGTTCTGTAGATGGGGAATGTAGTATGACGGTCCTGCCTTTTGACAACAGCACCGTTTGCCATTGTTTTTGAGAAATATCGACTTTGATCTGCATGGATAATACCTTTTAGAGGTAGAAAAATCGATGTCATAGTTTTGCTTAAATCCATCTTTGGCCATCATTGCTCTAAAACCATCGTCAACGTTCCACTGTACTGTGCCGTTTGAAACTATACATGATTAATTAACACTTTTTTCGACACAAATATGGAAAGAAATATTTGTTTAAAAACATTAATTAGTTCTCCCTGTAAAATTTTGCATCCGCTGAAATTCATGCGCCCCCAAAGCTGCAGCCTACTCAGCCTATTGGGTAATCTGGCACTGTTCAAAAGTTCTCCTTAAGAAATCTTGCATCCGCTGAAATTCGTTCGCCCCCAAAAATTGCGCAGCCTACTCAGCCAGCTGGGTAATCTGTCACTGTGGAAGAGTGATTCAATATATTCCTTTTCGTGGAGCATTGGATGAGCTTGCTAATAGCGCCGTTATTTAATAATAAATTCGTTAATATACACTACATCTAATTAAATTTAATCTTCATTTCATTGAACACAATAGCCGATTTTGTGTCAACCAAAACCAGATATCTGTTCTCTTGCCTGAAGATGGATACTATTTTTATTCAAGAATGGCTTTCAATCTGAAAAAGCAACTCTTCGTATTTAGAAGCTCAAAGGTTATTTATAAAGTTGAAAGCTGTGAATGACTGCGCTGAAAGGTCTGTTAAGTTAATGCAAGATTTTCATGCACTACTGCCTATAGATGGACGAAAGCAATTTGTGTTGAATTGTTCAAGAACATAGTCCACTGTGCCCATATTGCAAGAAAGAAGCACTGAAATAAAAAGTACCCACAAGAAAAGTAAAGACCATAATGCAATTTAAAACGTGAAATGAATTAAATTGAAATATAAAAATATATATTAAACATGTATCAGCAGTTTTTCACTGATTTAATACAACAAAACCAATTATCCGTAGCATTCAAACTGCGCGCTCAAGTCGCGGCACGGGTTAATACCGGCCTATTAAGATGAAATTTTATTTTTGAGTAAATTTGACCCAATGGAAAATATTTAGGGGGAGAGCCCCAAAAACAAATTTTGCAATATAAGGGACACCCTACTGCTCGCCCTGACTATCGAAATGAATGCAGATATAAATCACAGCACTTTGCTTGAATTGGACGTTTTCAAGTAATAGCTGAGGTGTTAGAAGAGCAGAAAATGCGATATAACGTAGCTGTTTCCAATTACCGGAGAAAGTATGTCCTATTGTAACACCCTAGTTTAGAATTGTATGTTTGCAATGCCTGCTTCTTTTCTTGTGGTATTTGATAGAAAAATAAACAAGAAATACGCCTATATTTTTTTTACATTTTTATCTGGTCGAGTTCATGTACAATTTTTCATTTTCTTGAAAACAATTACAATTTTCTTTAAATAAATATTTGTTTTTGGGAAAATTTATTTACAGAGGAATAAAATTTTTATTAATAATTTTAAAGTATTAAATGAAACCCAGGAATTTTTATATTCAGAGCAACGATTGATCAAATTTCCCAAAGTAAGTGTAGACATAACTACATGAAGAACCAATTTTCAGGCAAATAAAAAAACAACACACTTGTTTCTTTTTGATGTCCATTTAAAAAATATATCATAAATTTTTAAAAAATGTTGTGTGAACTCTTGTGCAATTTAACGAGGAACAGCTCATATGTCATGCAGTTCAGTGTATGTAGCACTCTACCCCAAAAAAAGTTTAAAGAAAAAATCTGGATCAGTTTTTGGAATAATGACATTTGAGCATTTCTGAAATTGTGCAGTTTTAAACTCATTTTCACTGAAAACTTTTTCAGTTTTCAAGAAACTTAATAAGAAATCATTCGAAGCACTTAAATTCAGTAATGTATAAAAAATGCCCTTAATGAAAATATTAACATCGAGAGTGATATATACTAGAATTACATTCTGTAATTTATGAAAAATCTAAAAATACATCAAAATGTCTTGTTATTCGCAGCATATAGCACTATTCATGCAAAAAATTTGGAGCAGTGTTTGAGAAAATGTTGTTTTGAAATTTGCCTTTATTTCACACATAATTACTCGAAAACATTTCATACCGCTTTGAAAAAGCGCGAGAAAGTAAAAGTGAAAATGTCCACATTTAATCATTCAATTTTTATGAACAGATTTTATTTGTATCTAATATCTATCATCAATACTGTAGTTGTAGGAAAATGCCAATACTTTGAACTTTTGCAGTTTTTCCAAATTCAGATATTTCCACAAAACTGAGACCTACAGCATTTTTTAAGCATCATTTACGATATCAGTGGACAAATTTTAATCAAAAACGTTTCTACAGCATTTTGTGTACTAGAATTGTAATATGCAAGAAAGTAATATTGAATGAGTCCCAATGTCAAGATTCCATTGACTAGTACAATACTTATAGTATAACTAGTTAATATGTAGTAAAATGTTTGTGCCCGTTTATTTTTTTCTCACTCAGCAAGTGTTTTTTTTTTTCCCCAGACGTAAATTTACTTACGTAACAGTAAAATCTAAAATATTAATAAACACAATATTTAGTTCAGTGTTATTTACCGCACGTCAATGCAACACTTGTGTGCAGGGGTCCTTTTATACTGTTTAAGATTTTATTCAAACTTTTAATAATATAATGTATATAATAATAATAATAATAATAATAGTAATAATAATAATAGTAATAATCTGAGAAACAAGAATTTTTTCGAAAGAACGAAAAGTCTACATATATTCAGGCTTTCATATTAAGTGGTTAATAAGTTCATTTTTTTTTTTATTTGCCACGTTTTCATAACAATGTTCTCTTAACCATTTACTGGCATCAAACGCCCAGTAATCCCCCGTTAAATTAGTGTCAATGCCTTTTATCCCTTCAGCCAGGGGCTCAGTACTGTTAAAATCTCCAGGGTTCCCAGATGGTCACCCAAACAGGAACTCTTAGTGTCTCGAATTGCTTAAACGTCCTAAACCTCACAGAACTTAGGTAATTCGGCTATGACGCTGGCAAGTTCAGCAAGATACTCATTCATTAAAACAGCATTAAAATGTTGGATAAAAATTTGTTCTTTCACAAGATTTCTTCAGTCATCTATACCCACTGATGTGTTTTTGAAGTGTTTAATTATTTTGAAAACTTCTTGGGGCGATGAACCTAATGAAAATAATATTGACAGCATTAATGACATTCATATGAATTTTCAATATCGAAATTTTCCTCATCGCTATAGATTTTAAACATTTTATTGAATAACAAGCAAAATTGCACTACACAAAAAATGAAATCTGGATGGACAATCAAAGAATTCATTTTCATGTAGACGGGATATTAAATTGTGGTAGGTAAAATTCAATTTCTTTATATATATATACCAACATCCTTTATTAACATTTCAAACAAAAAGCTTACATACATTTTATTACACATATGCTTAACTCACCATTTTAAATAATTTGCATTCTGTCAGTCAACCAGATCTTGCATTTATAGAACCAATGTTAACATAATTCATGACAAGTACACACACAGGAAGCTGTAACTGTATGTTATATAGGACTGCTCTGTGATATATGCAGTTTGTTTTCATGCCATTTGAATGCAAGAATTCAGAAAGGGGCTAAAAAATAGCACGAGCTGAAAGTGAAGCTCAAATTAAGTATTTGTTTTAACACACTGATTTGTATGAAAATTGCATACTAGAGGCTGCACAATTACTGAGGATGTGTTAATGTATAAATCTGTATCACAGCTTGTAGCTTTCAAGAAGCATTTGGTGTTGCTTCCCATTGTAATGACAAAATTAACTACAATTAAATCACCTGTGCATTATATTTTCTATGTTGTGTATTCTAAGATCAAAATGTAACTAGACTGTCAATGTAAATCAGTCTGAATAGAGTTATGACTGGGAAGAAAGATTTATTACAAACAATCCACTTGCAAGAAGTCTAATTTTTTCTCACATTAGGAAGAAAGAAAATTTTGCACATTCAATACATTCAGTATTGGAAATTTGGTAAAATTACTTCATATTAGAACATCAAGGTATATACATACAGACATATTCATGAATTATTGCATTCGAAACCCATCATTGATGGATAATTATTTCCATTTATGTTATCCAATAATACCAGTTATCAAATGCAAATTTTCATGACATTTGCTACAAAGAAAAATGCTCACTGATCCCACCAGATTATGCATGATGCAAAGACCATTTTTCAACAATTATCAGAGAACAAAATGCTATGTTCACATTTGGTTAAAAATAATATTCCTCCTATGTGTGCACAAAATACATTAAATCATGAAAACATCAAATTAATGACATACAAACACACAGAGGCAAATCAGTTTACAAACATGATGTATAATATTTACATCTAACACTCCACAAACAATTCATGTGAGTTTATTACTTGAACATCTTGACAAACACACGCACCCCTACACTCACACCAGACACGCACACATCCATACAAGCAGGCACACAGAATTATTATTGAACTTGAGATTTTATTCAGTATGTGATTAATTTTGAGTATTAGAGAAAGACTTCAAGAAAAAAGATACTGTTATAACGAAAGTCACTTTTTCATTAAAGGATCCTGAGAAGGTGATACTGTTATTTACAGAAACAAAATTCTACAAGAATACTTATTTCTGGACTTCACTACAAAAATTACATGAATGTCAACTGAACAGAAAATATCTATGTGAGGAAAATCCTCTACAACTTGATTAAATAACAAATGCTATTATTAAACTTTCCAATTCAGAAGAAGGTACTCCTATATCATTGATTCAAGCACAAATTATTCAAGAATACTACAGGTTGCAAACTGCAATTAATAGTTAGGACAATTGTTTTGAGAGAGAAAAGAAAAGAAAGAAAAAGAGGAAAAAAGAAAAGAAAGAAAAAGAGGAAAAAAGAAAGAAAGAAAGAAAGGAAAGGAAAAAAAAGAAAAAAGGTGTTTTTTACCTATGGTAGAGTGAATTAAAAAACTGGTAACTTGCTTAGTCAATCATAGAAGATATACGCTCCTTTGTCTTCAAACCCCCAGATCTCTTTAAGAAAAATCTTAAATCAGCACAATTTATTTAAGTGTTTCTACATTTTTCAGCATATTTTTAACATTGTGAACAAATAAGTTAATAATTTAATGTTCAATGTTCTGTTTCTCTAATTATTTATTATTATTTTTCTTCATTACATCACATTTTCTGGGAGTTAAAACAGTTGTTACAAGAGTATTTAGATTTGAACCAAGTTAACTTGTAAGTTATGATGATAGAATGGCTCAAATTGATTAAAAGAATATTAAATACAGAAGACAAAACATGTAATTAATATTCTAAAATTAAATCCTCATAAAATAAAACAAATGTATTTTGGTCATTTTCACATAGTCCAGCCCATATTCCCTTGAGGATTAATCATACCAGGAGACTGAGGATGTAGCTGCACTTGACAAACAAAACATCCAAACTTAATTGCTTAATACCACTAAAAAAATAACAGCCATATACTTATAATAGATCCTCATGATAGAGACTCATGACTAGTATGCAAGATGAATTAATTTTTAATGACCCTCTCAATTCATAAAATGTCATTATTTGAAATCATTCCGACGGGTTCTATAATTGAAATAACAGCTCTTTTCACCGTGTGTTATGACAACTGACATGTCAAGATGGAGGTGCAGTCTGACAATATCAGTAAGTTTCTAATCTTCATTAGCCTTGAAGGACTTGCCAAATTTTTCAGCTTTTGTCATCACATCAAATTAAAGTAGAAACTAAATTTCCCCTTAGAGCACAAAAGATGAGAGCCTTGAACCAAGAGAGCAAAAAAGTTGTATTGCCCAAATCTGATCATGAATAATATATTCACAGGGCCTTCTCTGATAAAAAGGACCATCTTTCACCACAATTTTTGACAAAAATGTCAAAATGAGATAGGAATCAGAACTAACGGGAGTCACAAAACTTCTATGATGGCTATCAATTAAGCCAAAAGAACCCTCAGATGAGACTACCTAGAATTCACCACGTCATTTCTGGCTTAATTTGAGCATTATTATTAATTTAACATTAAAAAAATAATATCTGAATACTATCCTGTCACAACCAAATGTTATGAGAATCATGAATGTTTTTCTTCATGCATTAAGATTTCGTTTAGTGCACGATGCTCTACACACACATTCAGGAGAAAATGTCTCACCCATATTAAGTATATATGGCATAATCAAATAAAATATTAAATGTTAAGCACGTCTATACTGACATTCAATTACATCATAACAGTCTTCTGGCTTAATGCATTTCATAATATACACAAATACACTTCATAAAAACTACTGAAATATTATCAAATTTTATTCTATCCTCTAATAGAGAGATCATGAAAACATTTACAGCAGAAACAAAAATGAATTAAAAATACCTAAAACTTTAGTTCGAACTTTACTGCCATCTTGAAGTCTATACAAAGAAACTTGAGATATGCAACATTCTTTTGAACAGTTGCATTTAATGCCCAATGACTAGTTCATCAAAAATGATGACAATATACACTAACTCTACTTTAAATATCAATATGCTGATCACATATGTGTACAAAAATAAAAACTCAAGAATATTTTTAGAACTGACCTTTTACAACTATAATTACGTATTCATCCATTTGTTCCAACTCTACCTCAATTTTTGTAACTAAAAGGAAAAATAAACAATCTATATGTTTTTTGCATTTCTTAATGTCTTGAGTCAAGAAAAGTGCATTGAAAGTTGACTTAACAAAACATAAGAAAGACGAAATAAACGGTCAATATCAAAATAATCACAGCAAACATTCAATTATTAATTGGTTACAAAGAGTATTACTATAATCACAATACATGATTTGAAATATGATTGTAAATACTCATGGAAGGAGAAAATAAAACTTCATTCATCCATCCTTTCCAAGTAAACTCCATGCTTCAGTGACTCTTCAAGTTAATAAACACTATCAGAACCTTCAAACGACTGTATGTAACTAGTATTGCAAAACAATCATTCTTGGTGGAACTGCTCTCATTACATTTCCCTTACAACTAGCGAGGATGCATCCTATAGGCATTGTTTTCAATCATCATGCATCAAAAATATAATCGATTAATAAAAATAGAAAGATTCCAGTTCTTTCTCTTCATGTCATTACTGATTTTACACTAAAATTAACTGCCTTATTATTTTAGTCACACTGCTCCTCTCAACCAATATTCTATGAAATCATTCATGAACTTGCTGGCTACACATGCTTCCAATAAATTTAATTACTTCATACACTTAGTTTTATGATTCAAGACATCTTCACTCATGTTGAGGTGGTGTGCAAGATACGTAAGACAGTATTTAAATATCAATGAAGCTACATTTTTAAATTTTCTTACCAGTTTAAATAATGTCTTGTAACAAATGTGCAACTGAAAATAAAGAAAAAAATTAATTTGTGAGAAGTGGTCCCTTTGAAACAAACAAAGAAGTCTACCATTATAAAAGAAATAGTAATAGCATCCTCCCATGCAGATGTCTTAGTAGGCACTTGTCTAACCAGGTCTTTCTTTGCAAGTCATTGTTTGAAGGCATCAATATTAGTTATAAGGGCACTCTGATTACATACTGTATAAAGTAATGAGTGGAAAACTCCACTAATCATGACAATGTACATAACTCATTGTGCAATGTTTTTGTTTAAAAGTGTCAAATGCTCTATGTTAATTATATTACCACACATAGGTACAATTGAAAATGTACAACACGCAAAACTGACCTTTGCTTCTACAATAAATTTGCCTGCATTAATTTCTTAAACAAAAACACTGTTCTAACAATCTACAAATATTGTTGGCACTCACAAAACTTGTCCTTTTACAATATTTCATAGCAAAAGTGACAATGTTGTTTTACCAGGTCTTTAGTTTATCTTGGAACCCATGACTGGGAGAATTTGTTCTTGTTTTGGCAATTTGGCAACCGTGTCTTTGCCTTTTTTCAAGACAACCATGGCTGGCACATTGAGACAGAGGAAGAGGAGGTGAGTGTCAGATCATTAGCTGCACAAACTTTTCTGTCTTCTTCCTATTTGCGGGCAGGTATGTGGCTCACATGCTGGAATCTTTTTGCACTGCACAGTATTGCGAGTAGGGTGGGCAGAGACATGAGCAGGCAATCACATCTCTTTAGGCGACTCTGCCCAGTATGCTTAAGAAACAAAACTATAATGATGAAGATATGGAGGACGTTATGACTAATTTATCGATTTTTAACAACAATATAACAATAATTATTATTTAATGAAAGCCGGTGTAGAAGAAAATCAGAAAAATATCTTATAAAACATTACCACCAAACTCTTCATTATTTGTAATAATAATAATAATAATAATAATAATAATAATAATAATAATAATAATAGTATATATTATTATTATGGAACCTGCAAATTATAATTAAAAAAATTTAATAAAATCAATAAAAATATTATTAAAAATAAATAAATAGTTGATTAATAATAATCAAAAACAATTAACAAAAAATTAGAAAATATTATTTCCTTAAAATGACAATACAATGACAGAGTAAATGCTCGAACTGACTACCATTTACCGAGAGAGATGCATTTACACTTTCCAGTGTAATGTCTGCATTACACAGGAACAGGGACAGAATAAATGCTTTCTCTTTCTTCCAACTCAATTTAGCCACATTCGCAGAGTCCAAAATCTGAGGGCCCGCAGCTGGAGGTCACTAAATTGAAAGGAATGGTGAAGGTAGTTTACACATTGCCAAAACAAGAGGAGGTGTACCTAGACATGGGTTGCAAGTTAAACTGAAGACCCGGTAGTAAAACTTTTAAAATAATTACTATAAAAACAAGACCATTCAGTTCTTGCTGCTTCAAATTAATTTCACAAACTTCATCACAAATAAATAATGAAGAATATGATCTGATAACTAATTCACAAATGAGATGAATAAATTAACTTTCTTTACGAACAATATTAATTAAAGATTTGCCATTTACAAGATGTCATTGTTATACCTAGGTAATGCTTTTCAGGTTTCAAAAGTAAAGTATTTTGTTATACAACAGAAATATTGTAACCTATGTACAAATACATTTTATTACAATAGGGACTAGTATACAGCAATTTCTCGACCACTCTATGCTCCTTTTGAGAATCTGCGCATGTGCAACTTGGAACTGCAAAGATGCAGAGGCCAAGATTGTTCTCAATTGCAGCAATAAGTCCCCTATAAGATAATTATGAACCTGTTCAAAGCTAATGCCCTTCTTACTATGAACTTTATTCATAAAACACTTCAGTAAATGTATTAATACATCACTTTTACATTGAAGTAAATTCCAAAATCTCAAATCAAGTCATTTGAACAAACTACATGGACATTACCATGTCATTATATTAGAACAGTTTTGTACCTACCTATAGGACAAAAAAGAAAAAAGTTACTTTAATTTCTGCATCTTTGCTTACTTGTATATTGTAATATACATTTATTTGACGTTGCTGAACATTGAGAAGTTTAAGTAAACTACTTTATTCTACTACATTTTTGCGTTTTGAAATTTTAAAATGTCTTTTGACTTGTT
Organism: Teleogryllus occipitalis; assembly: GCA_011170035.1. Taxonomy (NCBI): domain Eukaryota; kingdom Metazoa; phylum Arthropoda; class Insecta; order Orthoptera; family Gryllidae; genus Teleogryllus; species Teleogryllus occipitalis. The sequence continues at coordinate 886,144 of BLKR01000013.1, forward strand.
TATCAGCCAACTTTTTAGAATTCTTAAAATTTCTTTGGTGCATCATAAAGGCAAATTGTATAAACTACAGATAAATGTTCAAAAAATCATAATATAGGCATATATCAGCATTATAATAGCTCATATTTTTAAGAATTCTGCAACACCAATTCACCACATTTAATTTTTAAAAGACTTACTACTGGGAATAACCATGGAGTACATTCATGGAAAATGTTGCAATGAAACTTCTCAATACAGGCATTGATCTGTTTGGAAGTGCACAAGCAATAAAGAAGTGTTTTGTCTATGAGACAAGTTACATTTTACATATCATTATGGAGGTGACTTCCAGGTAAGGCTTTAGCCTTTCTTTTGAAACCCTTTTCAAGGAGCACTTGACAGCATTCTTCACGAGTACTGCATCGAAAGGGATGCCTTTCCAACTCCTAAAAATAAAAATAATTAAAATTATGAAATAATTATACTAAATTATAATAATAACAATTCTTTTTAGGGAAAGGCAGAAGATTGCCCTCAAAGCCTCCCTCCTCTTAAGGTTCTCAAACCTTCATGCCAAATCACAAAGAAATGTGTTTCCCATTTTCTAGTTCTTTCAAAATTATTTTATTTGTACTAATGGAAGCTTTGAACAGTTTTCATCTAGCATTCTAAGTTTTTATAGACTTTTTTCTACTTTTTGTGTTACTGCATAAATAACATGCACATCTTTGTGCTGCCAGCAGCTGGAAACTTCAAACTTTAAAGGATTTTTAAGATTTGAATTTACATGCACCACCATAAAGCAAAATCATGATATGATTCCTGAATTGGGAAATAGTTGTCAAAATATTTTCTTTGTTTTAAAACCAAAAACTCATCTTGCAAACCTCAAAAAAATTCTGGTATTGAATTAAACTGCTTGGGAAAATTAAGTCTTTTTAAATAAAATCAAAGAAAAAATTAATAGAAAAGTGCAAGCAATAAAACCAAGTGCAAACAACGTACACATAAAACTTACAACCATTATACTTTTTCGTAAAATTACCAGTCCATCACGTTCAATTAAAATTTTTTAATCAGTAATATAAAAACCTTGCAAATTTCATTTCTAAAAATTTATTTCATCACCATGAACTATTATGGGGTCTCAAGTGTATCATGACCCCTGTGCAGTAAGCCTCGTGATTACTCCATCAGGTGTTGTCTCCATCTCATCTTTGGTATTCTTTACTCTCTTCTGCCTATAGGTTGGTTGGGTTGTTTGATTGATTGATTGATTAATGATTCTGGGAACATCAACTGCCAAGGTCATTAGTCCTATAAGTGTAGTGAGTGTTTGCAGGAGGTGGTGATCTGAGCCAACAAGAATTCTCCTCCAGACAGCGACTGAAATCGATCTAGCTATGGAACTAGGGTCAAAAATCTTGCCACTGTCAAGACTTGAATCTTGGGACCTCCCGTTCAGAGATTTTGATGACCTGAGCCACCTAAGCTGGTCTAAAGATTAATATTTCAGTGCTAGCTTCGGTAGTCTAACCTTCCATTGTTTCCACATGTTTCAACATTTTTCTTTGATATTACTTTATATCTTCAAAAAAAGTTATTTTCCTTCTATCATTTTCTGATCTCTTCATTTCTGAATCTATCTAGTTTTGTTACTCCTGACAGGTGGCTTACAACCCTCATTTCAGCTGTTTCTACTTCTAACCTTTCGAGATCTATAGTTCTTATGGTCCAGTTTTCTGATCCATAAATAAAAAACTGACTTGCTGCTTTTCTGTATATTCTCTGCTTTGTCTCCATGTTCATATCCTTTTCAGAATATTTTCTTGAGGTCCTGTTTATTCTGTTGAATTTTTGGATTTCATTTCCAAAGTCATCTTGTTCTTGTCCAATAAAGTTTCCTAGGTAATTAAATTTCTTTACTTGTTCAATTATTTCCTCCCTACAAGTTGTATAAAGTATTAAATTATTAAAAGTTTTCATACAAACTTTTAATACTTCTATTTGTATTGGAATGTCTTCTCTAAGAATTTCCCATAGTATTTCCCTTATTACACTGTTATACGCTGGCTTATTACCCACGCAACTTTCCTTGAACAATGGCGTGGAAAAATGCAGGTAAAGTGGGGGGTATTAATTACAACATCAGCCAGTAGATTTTATGTAGCAATGCCAATCACTGGAATATCAGTCATGCCTTTGCAACTTTCTCAATAAATTGAGTTATAATTTTCCCACAAGTTCAGGGTATCTCCTGCAATGAATCTGGATCTGCTTTGGCCATTTCTTAAGATTTTGTTTAGAAAAATACGATCAGGAGTTCTCGGTTTCAACAGTACATATATTTTCTAACGTGCCAATGAAGATGTGTTTGGAATGTTGTCATCAGTGCCTGCTGCGAGCTTTGATCCTCATCTGTTTATTGCTCTAGGGAGGAGAAACAAGGTCATCGTTCAAGAAAAGTTGTGCGGGTAATATGTCAATATCTGCTATACATATCTACCCATCTTTATTTTCTTAATATGATTTTGTCACTTTCTGGTTAAAACAAAAAGTTGATGGATTCTCCAAAACTATCTATTGATTAAACATAAAAAAATACTTAAACTATTTAAAAGTTCTTATCATAAGTTACAATTCTCATGTTCCCTTAATACACTGAAAGATAATAAAATTGTTAGTAACAAATTCAACAGTAATCCTAGAGTTTGATTGAACAATTATTTTAGCCTTCCGTTAATAAAAAACAATGACAAAATAGGAAATTAACCAAGAGGGAGGAAAAAAAAGGTTTCTTACCTGGTCGTACTTGTCATAGAGAACCAATTGTGGCAACAGCCCAGGAACTTGCTTAAAAGCAACATCTTCACTGATGATCAAAGTCAAGAAGCAACCTACACATTTTTTAAATTAATTTTAGCAATTAAAGACCTTGTATACTTTTTCTAAACAATTCTCATTAGATTCCAGTGACTATTCATGAAAAGTTGTAAAAGACTGATATAAATCGTAAGTAGAAGCTTCTGCAATATTAGGTTGTGTTTCAGCTGCAGGAGCCCATACCCCTTTTGATTTCCATACTTTCCATTTTGTTTGAGTTTCTGCATCTTTTTTGTATCGGTAACGACCTTCTCCTATAGTAAGGTAATCATACTGAGCATTATCTTTTTTTATTGATTCTGCTTCTTCAGAACCTTCCAAAGCAGTTAAACTAGGTCTATCCAAAAGAAAAAATGTCTGAGTTTCTTTTAATGAGAGGATTATTTTTGCTGGATGCAAAGGTTTGGTTTCTAAGAGTTCTAGAAGTCGTTCTTGGGTAATTTTCAGTGGAATTATTTCTTCTTTGGGAGATGGAGTACGGAATCGCCCATGAAATTTTTTCATTACATCTTCACTGTATGGCATTTCAATGTGTCCCAGATCTCTTGGACTTGTCAAAGACTGCCTGAACCGAGATGAGCTAGAAGTATCTGAGCTGATTGATTCAGGTGAAGATGACAATTTCTTTTCTTGGAACTCAGAAATTTGGTCCGAGGGATGGGAAGATACACTTTCCTTGCCATCATGTTCCTTCTCAATGTGATCATCTGGAGTACTGCAGGCCAAGGGCAGTGGGGTGACATCTCTACCATCAAAAAAAATCCTGTAAGTTCTACCATTGATTTCCTGTCTTGCCATTGCCAATAATTCTTTTTACAAGTACACAGTCTTATGTAAGTACTTATTTTCTTATAAATATTCCAATTTCATTTCAAAAAGGATACAAGTCAAGAATGTCAAATTCTATGAACTTCTTTATTTCTGGATATTTCGCAAGGGCACATCCCGTACAGCTCTGAAAGTTTTAAGCATTAGTTACATTTAAAATACAATAGTACAAGATATATTCTTGACATGCATATACTAGTGCTACTGAATCATATATCAGGGCTACATAATCAATATATCAAATCAACTTAAATACTATTTTTAAAAACATTGTCATTTCACACAATTAGAAAACAGCAGTAGAGTGCACAATTCACCAAATAAAAAATTAACTTTGGAAAAGAATAAAACAATGAACTATTACTCCAATAATCCCAGATTCTTCAGATTGAAATTTCATTTCAATGTCAAGTATCCCAAGTTAAAAAGTATCTACAACTACGTTAAAATAATTTCGTACATTAATAATTTAAAAAAACAACAAAAAAAACGATGCATACATGAATATTAATGTCACCAAAAAAATCGATTTAATAAAGGCGTTTGCCTTGTAACATATTTAATCAAACATATGAACTTACCTCAATGCTTGCTCTTGCTATACGTTCCCCTTCAGAATAACCAAAGCAAATTGCTAATAATGTAAATATGCAAAAATACATGCAATGCATTACTAAAGAGCTTTATAAAGTACTACCGACACTGAGGGCAATGTACTTCTGAATGCCGTCATCTTTTTATACACTATAGTACTATTGTACGATGCAGCACCCACGGGACACATTACTAGACACGGCGACAAAAGACTACCTATGCAAAAGAAATGCGAACTGGAAACAATCAAACGTTAAAGCCGTAGACAGCGTCTACCACAAGTTCCCAAAAATGAAACTTCCACACCGAACATTTCCGAGTTGATTTACATGGCTTCTGCCAATGAATTGTCAACTATAACAAAAACATTGTCGTTTTCAACTACTTAGGGAACCCAAAAATGTAATCAGCATCTCCGCACCCTAAGTGACGGCTTCCAACATTGTTCGCATTACGTTCGCATACTGCATTCGCTGCAATCAGCTGTCCGGCAGACGCAGAGCAACGCAGGTTGCAGATGATTGCACCTTCCGCCGCCTTGCGCGGCAATAGGATTAAAACGAAAACGAGCGGGGACTACTCTTTGAGCGGGGACGTGCAACCGCAACATCCACTCATCAAAATAAAAAAATAAAAAATATTCATATCCACCGTTTTTAAATAACAGATACCACGCACAAGCTGCTAATTACACACAATTTTTAAAAAATGTAATGAACGTGGGTAACAAAAATTTGGCTAGAAAATAAAAATTGTTTCTGAGTTACGTCATGAAACGACTCCCTCCCGTAGTTTAAGCCGATGTTATCTACAACTATACTTGTACTATACCTTGAGTAAAATATCAAAACTAGTTGAACTAGAACAGCGCATACATTCTCATATTATAGGAACAGTTGGGGACCGTCCATAGTTTACGTAATGAAAATTTAGAGTATTTAATACCCACTCTCCCCCTTTAACGCGCGCTTGAACCCCCTTCATTAAATAATTACCTAACGTTTGCGACCCCCCTCCCCCATTTACTAGAGGTAAAAATATATAATCTCTGTTGCGAAAGTTGAAAATAAATTGAAATTAAAAGTGTCTTATGACAATACCTTAATTTCCGGGAAGATGAAGTCCTTTGATTTTAAGGCAGACATACAACTAAATGAAATCTGTTAAGTCATGAATGACAATTTTTATTAAAATAATTACTTTTTACTTTCTCGTACACGTACGCATATACGGAGTAATATACGTAGGTAGAGAAAGTTATGTAATACTGGTGAAAATCGATTTCTAGATTTCAACGGAAATACACATTTTTGAGTCCCCTGACACCGAAAATGTTTTTTTGTTTCAAAACGTCCGTCCGTCCGTCTACCTGCATGTCCGTCAGTGAAAACCACTAGCGCCGATACCATAGGTAGGATTTTTGTTTCAAAATATACTTTCTCCAGGAGATCTGATTGGTCTCGTGGCACTGCAATTTAGAAAAACCTTTTTTAAAATTTTGGGTTACTTTACATTAAGTCCCTGCCACATTTTCAAAATTTCCCCCAAAATGGCTGCAAATATTTTTTCTTCAATTTTTTGAAACAAGAGTAAAATACACTTCTAAAGATGGCATAAGTCAGTTTTTTGCTATTAACTCTGAATTTTTCAATATTTCAAAAGTTTGAATTTTTTTGGTGCCTTCCTACAACTACAAAATTTAAGATACAGATATTTTCCTTCAAGAATTTTTTTCTCCAGTTAGTTCTTTCATTAATGTCATGAACATTTTAAATTTTAGTAGTTTTTGCACAATATTGCATGCAATATTGCAATTTAAAATAACAAAAACAAGATATTCTAAAAAATGGCTCAAAATTTTCTTTAAACTTTTGGTAGGGACAGTGCGAGTACGACAGCAAAACGCCATTTTGCTCTATTCTTTTGTTGTTGTTTTTTTCAAAAATTATAAAAAGAAATTTTTTTGACTAGACTTTTATATATAGAGAGAGAGTTTTATTTGGCAAAATTGATTTAATTATTCATTTTGGAATTATTTAAAAAATAATATAAACACTACAAAAATAAAATAATATACAATATAATAACAAATATGTTTATTGTGTTCAAGGTTCAAGTGTTCAATATTAAACATACATTATTGAAGATATATTTTTTAAATGAGTTAAATGAATTTTGTCATGTATAATTTTTTGAAAATATATTTCTGAGTTAAAAACACAATTACAATAATATGTAAAGAAAGGTTTTCTCTTCACACAAACTCTCCAAATTTTTTCTTTACATTTTTTTTTATCAAGTAGAGCAATATTTAGTTTAATATGGCACCGCAAAAGTTAATTTTTTTTTAACAGTCCTATATCTCATATTGGAGCTAGAGATTTCTTTCCTAATGCAAATTATTGCTGAATATTAGAATTTTGTATCGTTTCATGTATATATTTTTCAAAACATAAGTAGTTTTTGCACAATTTTGAGATACATTGTTTAAGATTTTTAAGTGATGGTTGAAGTGTTAATAGGTTACAAGGTGCTATATTTCAAAATTGTGTAATCTCTACCAATAACAAGAGAAAGCATGTGTTGTAGCATCATTAGTTCCTTTTAACTGATAATCATGTCATTGGATTATGACTGTGGAAAGATTATCTCTTTCCTCTATGGTAATAGTTGTTCTGTGAAGAATAAGAAAGAGGAGGAGAGGGGGAAGAAGAAAGGGAAGGAGGAAGAGAAGAAAAAGAAGGCAAAATATAATAATTAGCTCCAAAGGATTGTGAACTTTTTTAACTACTGGTCTGGATATAGTGAACTTTAAGCTTATAACAAACGAACCAAAGTCACTGGTCCCAATTCACAAATTTTATAAATCCACACAAGATGATTTTGTTGTAGTGAACTCTCCACATCAGTTACAGAGAATATCCAAGTAAATTCCCAGCAAAAATACCTTGCCTTTGAGCCACCAATTCCAATTACCTATGGTTTGAAGGAAGAGGATCTCTTGAGGTAGCATTTACAGTGTATGAAAGGGACTGAGGGAGCATACCACTGAGGAAATTGTTTCAGCTCATCTATGGCAATTCTGTTGATCCTGAAGACTTCATCAATACAGACTGAGAGATAACAACAAAAGCAAGCAAATTACGATTTGGCTAGGACATCACAAGAGATGCGAAAGGGTCTTTTAGAACTCAAGAAAACAAGTATGATAACAAAGAGGATCAATTGATGAATGTATTCCGAAAGTGCAACAGCCATTCAAGGGTATAAAGAAGGCACCAACATATTTTGGGAATGTGGAATATGTAGAATCAAATGTGAGGAAAGAACAGGCTCTGAAGAAGTACTATCTGTAAAAATTACTAATAAACTCTACAAAGCAAAATATATTATTTGAAGGCTAAATGAAGATGTTGAAATTTTTAATTTGTATGGTTTGGACATTTTACTGATAAAATCAACCAATCAACCAAAAAAAAAAAAAAAAAAAAAAAAATTATTTTGAGATTTATATTGTGCAGGTTAGAGACACAATTTTCAGTCAATTGAAATTTTCAATGTTAGTGAGAAAAAAAAAAAAAGAAAGAAAGAAAGAAAAAAAGCTAAAAGTAGTAAAAAGAAAAACTTACTAGGAATACAAACAATTATTTAATGTGAATTAATTTATCTCTAGGGTGCAGGTGTTTATGACTTTAAAGATTGAAAATAAACATGTATCTACAAGCTAAAATTTGTGAAATTCTGCTAATATTTATTACCCAAAAATATATGTCTGGTGTACTATTTTTAATGGATTGTTACTTTCTCCCTACGGACTAGAGAGAAAGTTATGTAAAGCTGTGTGAAAAACCGCCGAATTTTTGGTAGAAAAACTTTTATTCCAGGGCCCTAGTAATGAAAAAGTGGATAAATTCCTTTGCTAAATTCAGGGGGGGGGAATCTTCTAAAACATGGTGTAGCCAGAATCCATGTTTTGTGGGTCATTGATACTGAAAAATCGAATGGTGGCAAAACGTCAGTCCATTTGTGAACACTGCTAGTGGCTAAACTGTTCAGACGATTTTCTCCCATCGATCTGGTTGATGTCGCAGCCCCCTAAATTTGAAACCGATATTTCAATTTTGGAGGTTACTTTATGTGAAGCGCCTGCGATACTTAAAAATTTTCAAAAATATGGGTCCATTGTTTTTTAATAAATTTTATTGTTGGATAGTGTGAAAGACGTTTAAAAGAATGGTGCAGGTCTCATGTTTGTTGAAATCCCTGATTTTTTGAAAATTGCAAAAGTTCAAAATTTTTTTGGAGTCTTCCTACAACTAAAATACTAAAGATAAGAGATTTTTCTCTTAATGAAATCTGTTCCTTGAAGATAGATTTTGAAATAATGTCTTGTACAATTTTTTGAAAATTTGAGTACTTTTCTTGCATGAAAATACGGGGGAGAAAAAGTATGTGCTGGTTTAGCACTACTAGTTGTTGTAAAATGATTAAGTATTTTAATATATTGTCAATGGAATGGAAAACATTTGAGAATAATACATTTTTGTCATTAAAAATTCTGAAATCCATGATGTTGGTTGATGATCCATGATGTGACCTGAATTGCAAGCAAATTATTTCAAATCAAGTTAAAATGTGACAAAAATATGTACAAAGAACTGCGTGCCGCAAACAACGAAACATTTTGTTAGGATTTCCATTTAACAAAAATTTATATTTCATAACAGCTTACATTTTGAAACACACAAAAACGTTTTTGGAAATAACATATCACTAATTAATTCATATCATTAAGAAAAATGAGATTTCTAAAAAGTATCATTAAGAAAAATAAGTGTTAATTTCATGTTTAGACTTATAATTTGTGTTTAATCACAAGTGTTAACATTCCCTACTGCTAGAGGAATAAATTTAAAATTAAAAGATATAACATTTTCATTAAATATTAACAATTTTTGCATATTTGTGGTTTGCCAAAAAAATCATGCCTTTACCTATAGGACGTAGTGAACACCTGTTAGAGTGAACCAAAAATGCTGGTCCCCAGAGGTATATAGTGACTGGAGTCAACAGTGTAACTTGACATCACACTCTCTCTCATCCTCACATTACACCAAATATTACTTCTAACACACCAGATAGAAAATAAAAACTTCTACGATCTGTTCTCATTATTTGCAACTCGAATTCACAAAGCAGGTAATAAGAATCCTTGGGTGCAGCAGATGGTGAAGGTTCAAATTTCTCGACAATATTTTCAGAAAAAAAAATAGTGTTACTTCTAAGAAGAAGACAAAAAGATCTATGGTCATCTAATGTCACTGTAATGATAAAATGAAATACATTTCATACTGAAAATTTTTTGTGTATAGTTATTTAGAATTTTAATTTTTGTAATGCAACTGAACTGTAGGAAAACTCTTCACAATTAATTTTACAAATTTTGAACAAATGTAACAAACTTACATCAACCATTGTGATCAACATAGAAGAGCATTTTATAAGTTTCATGACATTTCCGAACAAACAAGTGCTGTGTACAACAGTAATCAACATAATTTGACCAAATTCTCTTAAGTTTTTCTTATCCCTTCCAATTAAATATGATAAGTAGTTTTTCTTGCTACTCCAATCTACGAGGCCTCAAGTTGTGAACATTGTCTTTCACTTCTGGATTCTTCTGCAGAAGTTAGTAAAAATTTGCATTCTTACCATATCTTTTTGCAGATTTTTGTTGCATTATATTGCACAGTTAAGACAGCCAGCAATTCTATTGCCTTCCTTTATTTGTTCCTTTAGATTCTAGTCCCAAATATTTAACTTCAATATCTTGCTGAATTATTTTATTTTCGATCACAAGTTTTGAATTCATTCCTTACCAAATGTTGCAGATTTCATTTTCTGAGAGATCTTAAGACAACAGTTCTGCAGATTTTACTGAATTCATTGAGTTATCCTAAAGATAATTTTTTTTAAACTTGTTCATAATGCATTTGATCTGTCATATTCTTATGCAATATCATAAACAATATTTATATATACTACACGTACATACTATATACGACATTAGTTAATAAATTTTGCACAGAGCTGTGAATTTTTGTCTCGTGTCAATTGTTGTATAAGGCAACTTGCTTAATGTTTATGTACCGCATGTTTTGTGTTGCAGTGACCCCTCCAAATCACATTAACATTATCTTGGGCAATGAAGTGAAGGCAAAAAGAAGAAAAGAATGGAGAGAAGACAGAGAAAGAGGAGGAGAAGAGAAGAAAAAGAGGAGGCAGAAGAGAGGGAGGAGGAGAAGAAGAAAAGGAAAGAGGAGTAAAGGAAGAGAGAGAAAAAGAAAAAGAGAAGGAGAAGAAAGAATGGTTGACTAGGCCCAATACTGTGTACTTAATGAATAATGTTTTCTGCATATTGTTAGTTCTCGCTTAGGGCTCCAACAGCTAGTGTAGTATTTATGATATACATGCTAGTTGAAAATTCTTAAGTGATATCAATAATTTGCTAACATTAAAACCAACATATTTTATGTGCTGATTCGACAAATATAATAATGTTACCACTGCCTGTAATTATAATTAAAAAAATAAATAAATAATTTGCCCTCTCTTTCTATTTCCCAAACAATTTCCATTTGAATTATATTGTATATTGAACACTGGTTTAAATAATAATTGCAAGAAGAATTTTTTTTCTACATTTTTGAATGGCAAATCTACCAGTCCAGAGAATTAAAATTTTTGGAATTATATTTTAATGCCCTAAATTTAAATCTTATTTTGACAACTTTAGAAGCCTTCATCTGCTATTAAATTTCTTTTTTCATACCTTTCCTTCTCTTGATGGATATCGCTGTCTATGCCAGTAGTGCAAAAAAAGTCAGGAGCCATAAATTAAGACAGTAAACAGGGCACTTTTACCTCACAAATTTTGAATTGATGTTGAATTGATGTTACTTGACATTCAAGATTTATGGAGTGACGATAAACAAACTGTAAATAACTGGACTTTATAAATATCAGAACTTGAAACCAATGTATCTATTGCTAAATCACTATCTTCTGTTCTTCCACAAGGAATATTTACTACAGCAAAACAAAAAATCAAGCATGTCAACAGGAAGCTTGGCGTACAATGGATACAAGGCACTACACTTGCACACCAACATGCCTACAGATGACGCACAGAAACATGCATGTGAAGCAGGTGCATAATTCATTACTCATACAAAATATTAATACTCATTTTCAGGTATTTTGGTGCAATGTTTGTGTGTGTGTGAGTGCGAGAGAGCTCCTTTATGCAAGATACTGTTTTATAAAATATAAATAAAGTATCCTACTAAAACATGCATCTATGTTCCCAATATCTTGAACATCTAGAAAAAATTAGACAGCCCTCATTGCAATAATTACATTCACATTCATTTTTACAGATTTTCACTGCACCACTAACTCACCTCATAAAAATATATTTTTCAATATGAGATTCATAAATCACATTTCTTGTCAGCAACTTTAATTTTGATGTTCATCAATATGATCAGGAGCAAAAGATTATAGTAACTTTAGGCTGCAGAAATGCTTTGACAGAGTAAATTATTTAAATTGGTAAAATGCAGTAAATAGTTAGTATAAGTAATAATAATTATAAACAATAAAATACCATTCAGGTGTTTATTGATAAAGGGGACTAACCACATGAAAAATAATGTGTCAAGGTAGGATTGCAAATGCCAAAATCCAATTAAGATGTTGGTAATCAGAAAACAAAATGAAGATATTAACTTCCAAGAAAAAACTAATCCTACTTTCTATGCATAAAAGGAAAAAAGAAACTAATTACAAGGAACATCCCCAAATTTTTTGATTTTAGTTATTTGATTATAGATTCTTTGTCTGAATTTCTTCAAAAAACAAAAACAAAACTCTCGCCCCTGCTAGCAACATCTCTGAGGATGCCTGCCCCAGTTGCAGGCAAAACTTATGGACAAGTCTCTGTTAGACCACGGCCTACAAACCCAGAAACGTCAAATAATGTGAAAGCCTACATTGTATATTAAAAACAAAACTGTTTAAAATGCTGAAACCTAATCTTTCAAATAAAATTTGAAAGGCAAATAAAACGACAAGAGGTAGGAAACACAAAAATACAGAAATGTACTCTAAAAAGGGTACATTGTCTCTCAAATTGATAGGATACCATATAAAATTTCATAAACAATTTTGGTGTCACCTAGATTCACCAAAATTCTTGCAGGAATGCAAGAAATAGAATGGAGACTCCTGAGTAACAGTCTTTGCAGGCCCATCTGAGTTAGAGATATTTTTTATTGGGCAAAATGCTAGCATATCAAATCCTCTATTGATTATTAACACATTTATTAAACAACCCGGTATTAGAGATCTAAACTGACACGTAAATACTATGTGTGTAAAATGGAAAGGAAAGGTGATCACTCCTGTTTGGAGAGAAATAGAAGAAATTCTATTTCAAGAATGCCGCAAACTTTAATTTCATAAATGTTAAAAAAAATTCACAACTTTTGCAGATATCTTTCAATGTGGATTCACAATATCCAATGATATTTACTCTGTAACACTATGTGCTTCAATAAATGGAGTCCTTAAAGTAAAAGTAATATGCATATATTATAGTAAAAAAAATATATATATATATATATATATATATATATATATATATATATATATATATATAAAATTACTATAATATATGCATATTATTTATACTAAACATACTATGTCTCTTTACCATTGCATGGGATGTACCAAATACAATGAAATAATTATTACATTTTCAAATTAAACTGAAAATTAATTAACAAACCACTGTATTGTCAATTTTATTTTAAATAAAAAAGTATCATTTGGAATGTAATATTTCCTTGTGCAAGCTAGAGAACACAATACATACAATTTTAAAATATCTGTACATTTAATTTTTTGAGAATCCTAAATATGGAACAGATACAATATAATACTGAACAATAACTTTTATCAATCAAATTAAAGAATTTCCAGCCCAAATTTACAGAGTTTACTGAATAAATCAATACAATTAATTTTACAACGTAATATGAAAATTGTGTATGAAGTATTTGACAGAAAAAAACTAGTAAATGTAACATTTTCAGGTGAATTCAAATATATACTTGCAGGAACTAATTTAATTTGCTGCTCATTCATTCAGTATATTTTAAAACGTATATAAATAATTTAATATTTAGAATGTACAAACTTTAAATAAAACACTGACCATTAATTTACAACAAAAGAGGAACTGTTATATTTATAACAAAGTATAATATGAAATTGAATGGCAAAGTAAAATTTATAAATATATACATATATATTTATATAATAGGTAAATATAAACAATTTCCTATGGTAAGAAATACATTATAAACAATTTGATTTTTAATTTTTTACAAAAATATATAATTTTCACAAACAACAATAAAATACTATTTTCCATAATGGCACCATGCAAACACTGTCACAATGATATCAATAATTTGTGAAGTAACCACACTAAAATCTGCCAAATACTTCTCAAGTACAAGGCAACCTGGCCCATTTTAACAAGTCTTTAGCTGAACTACAAAGGAATAGACAATATATTGAACTTCCCATTTACCACATTTATTCAGGATATGCTACAGCATGAACAGGGACAACGTCTAAAAGAATAAAAGAAAATATAAATTCAATCATTCAATTACTCTGAAAGCATGTAAGTGTGGTATTTAGAACATCAATAATTATATTATCTAAATGCCAATTACAATAAATGTGACATATTTTGCAAGTGTCTAAAGCAAAACCCATTTAAGCAATTATCAATCCTATCTACAAAATGGAATGCCTCCTATTCAACAAGCCTAGGAGGTGGCAATTATAATGCCATTCACTTCCCACTACCCATTCAAGGATGTAATTAAGCAATTACTGTACTAAAATGAGCTATAGGCCATCAATGACCAAAATAATTTGTCATATACAATGACTGCATCCTCACAGTTTTAAAATATGCAAATATATTTTCTAAGATCCAATGCAATGATTATGTAAAAAATGGTAAAGTATATACTAATACAAATGATTTCAAAACATCCACCAATAGTAATTACTGCTCTTCTTAATTAAGCCAATTATGCTCAGTACATGAAATGTACGTATATTAAAATTTTCACGCAGGACCTCTCATACCAATTTTGAAACTTTCAAAGAAGTACAATAAAGTAATTATAACAATGTGGAATTTATGTATTAATGAGAACAAATGGCCACAAAACAGTAATTAAGTAACTTCCACAAAATCATTCATGAAAAGGTGGAATAAGTAGGGTGTTTCATCATTTTGTTCAACCAAATGATTCAACTATTCCATAGAACAAACAGAAAAAAATGACACCTGAAATACACAATATGTGTACAATAATACAAAAATATAATTTACATGTAAAAATAATCTACCAAATAAAGCTTAGTCTTTTGTATACTGATAAAAAATAGGAATTTTTTACGTGATAACGTCACTTTAATAAAAACAACCAAAAAAATTAAAAATTGTGATTTGTTAGTCAGTCTCATACACAAAGGTCCCTTAGCTGATCAACAAAATCTTTAAGTTAAAAACCTTCTTTAGACTTAGAAGTAGGTTTTTACAGAAATAGTGCATCACTGTCTTCATCAATATACAGAAGTATTAAGTTATAATAAGACTATCGAAAATAGTTGATTTACAATTTATTGCTCTCCAAATAACATAATACTGACTATATAATGCAATACATATCTAAAAAGAAATTGATGGAATTAGAAAGCTTAATTTCATTTATTACATGAAAGTAAATAACAACAGGAAGAAAGAAGTCTTACTATTAAATGGTATGAAATGTGTTCAAGAATAATGACTACTTTTAGAGTGAAGAAGGAAAAAAAGAAATACAAAGGAACAAAATACGGAGGAGTGGAAGACATTGGTCACAATCTCGCTCAACAAGACAAGGTTACAAGAAATTTTCACCGAGTTAGTAAGGATAAAGTCAATCACAGTTTTCTTGATTTAAACTTATTGTTCAAAAGGATTTCAATTTCAATTGAAAAAGGTAAAGAATAGAGGAAAAATCACACCAAGAACTTTTTTGTAGAACAATGAAGGAAGCAGCTTACAATGATTGGGTTCAACATAAATATACAAAATATACATGGATTTGTGTACCAATGTTTTACCTCCTCCTCTATTGCAGCAGGAAAGCTGGAACAACTGCCATAACATGGTATGGAATGAACTTTGCGTGTTCAGAGGTCACTGAAAACAGGAACAGTTGATCCAATAAGTTCTCTAGTAAAGGTATTTTACAATTCACATGTTATTTAAATTAATAGCCATTCAGTGGAAGTAAAAGAAAGGGTCTCAATTGTGATATTCTATATTACAAATAATTACAATAAATGCTTTCCAACACATTAATTCACATCTAGAAAGATGGTATTTATACTGCAAAACAGAGTCCTGATGATACAGTACGCAATTCTGAAGAAAAGGGGTCGCCAACATCTTGTTCGTCTTGGGTTAGCCCAAATGCCATGAATTAAAAGTACAATGTCAGTACTGAAACAAATATATATTTCTGTCATGCACATATCCAAAATAAAAAAAATCAAATACTTTATAATTTGAAAGAAAAGTGTTGGCATGGATATGTTAGAAGCAAAGCATTCAAAGAGAAAAAGTAAAAGTAGTGCATGAAATGAACAATTTTGAGGATTAAAAGTGTTGAACAAATCTATGGATGTTGTGTCAATTTAATGTTCTAAGTTATTTCACAGTGATAATTTAAGATAGAGTAACAAACACAAATAAGAAAGATCTTGATGAAATAAAACTTAAATTTAAAAGTGCCGCCAACTGCACACATTAAGAACAATGTAAAGCCTTTTTTACTATTTCCTTCAAGCAGAAATTACAAAGGATACATAAAAAAGGGTAAGTTTTGTGACAAATTTCATCCACTAAGATATCAGTAAAGCTCTGTAAGAGGTATTTCACTAATCCCTTATAAGGCCATTTATGTATTTCATTTCTCATATTTTTCAATGAGCAAAATAAGATCTTTCATAGTTATTTTCCTAGATGTTCTTTTCTCAGGTAACAATTTAGCAAACTGCAAGACAATATTGGCAACCCCTGATAGGAGTTTGATAACTACACATTTCAAAAAAATAAAGAAATTTAAAAGTCAAATTTTATAAAAGTTTAAAAATCATTATGCAGTGCCTCTTTTCACTTAAGAAAGATGCATTTTTTTCTTCTGAAATCAACCCACAATAAACACAAATACAGCAATCTCATAATTTTCAGTGATCTAATTGATATTTCTAAACTCATAACAAATTGTACTTGTTTTGTTAGTGAGATTCATTTACTCTGCTCAAAAAATACACAATTTTACAAGTAGAGGAAGGAAAACGTGTAGTCCTATATTACTTCTTTTCCTTATCACGTATGATAAATGGCATTTGATTAAGTATCAATAATTTAAATTCATTGAGAAATATCAACTAAAGGAGAATCATCATCTTGAAATATTATAGAACAAATACCAAGTTAATAGGCTCTTTACTGAAATAAAACAAAAGAAAAAAAGGGGGGATATTTAATACTGAAAAGTTTGGAGATACTATCTCACAAATTTCTTTGAACCTCTACATGCTACTTTCTGGCAGGACTTTGTCACATCTGAAACATGGTGGATTCAGTCCGCTACGTAAGGCAAAGATTGGATATTATTCTGCACCACAGTCAGTGAATAATAATAATAAACATCTATCAACAGGCATATATATTTTTATTTTCAGTCCTATGTCAACACTTGTAAAAATATAAATATTTTAATAATGCAATACAATGAAAGAAAAAATTAATAAATAAATGCCTTCATGACTACAGAAAATTTATTTTTAATAATTATTATGCACAAGTATTCAGCTCTTTTCAGCCATAAAAGAGAAACTTTCTAGTCTCTGAGCAAAATAATATTATAGTCATAGTTATATACAGCTACAGACTGATCTAATAATATATTCATCTCCTCAAAAATTAACAGCAAAACTCTTCTTCTATATCTCTCTCTCTCTAAAAATGCACCAAAACTAGGGGAGGTACCTTTTGCAATTAAGAGATAAAGTTCTCTTTGAGATAAAATTGCAATCACTAACTGTTTTCACAATAATTTTCCACATTATCTACTGGTACCTCCTTCCTACAAAAAATTGAAAACCTGGCTACAACATCACATGCAAAGGAAGCCAATAAAAGAAAAACTACTCAAACCTTTTTATTCAAAACTAAAAGAAATCCTTATGTCTAGAATAAAACACACTCTTTAAATGAGAGCATTTTATGTCAATTTCGTTCTGAAGAACTTGATGGCAGTTTCAAACAAAATTTAGAGGATATTTTCTTTAAATTATTTAATGAGTAATCAAAACCAAAACAAACATGCTTCAGAATGAGAGATGAAAAAATAGAACTACAGCAGCCTCTCTTCTCAGTGATTTGGGATGGCTATTGAGCAATGAGCAAGTCTTTTGAAGTATGTATCAAATCTATATAATCATGAGGAGAGTATTCATCACTCCACAGAAAATGAGAAGAAAACAGTCAATACTAAAATGAAATCTGGAAAAATTTTTCAATCATTTCTTGATTTTTTAACAGGTACAATTATGAATCACAAATCCTCTCTCTTTTTTCATGAATGCTCCAATGCTGTCAAAGCTAGTGATCCTTACCCTAGTTTAATTTTACATACTTATTTATATTATGTATAAAATTTATTTTACATCATGTGAGAAATTTGGAATAGAGAATGCAAAATAACCTTATTGAATGGACAATTTAAAAGTAAATAGCATACATTTTATTTAGCTTCTTAAATTTTCAAAAAGGCAAGTTGCATAAAAAAATATCGTAATTTTTAATATTTGACCCATAAACTTGAAAAATACAAATACAAATTCAGATTTTCATATATGATGCTGAATAATTTTTGGGCCAGATAGTAATTTTCCTGAACAAAATAGTTTTACAGTTATTTACAGTAATTAAGTACCTCTCCCTTTCTTTAATTTTAGCAATTTTTATCAATTAGAATAATCTAATATTTTCAATTATTCATTATACTTATGTTCACATAAAGCTTTAAACATACCATGTAAGCTTAAAATGGTAATGTTCACAAGCACCCAGACTGAAAATTAAAGGAACTGAGAGCATCCAATTTTGAATAACCAATTACAATTCACGTTAATTTATTAATATTTAAATAACCCAATCTTAAAGTATGGTACTAAAATTTAGAACAATGTGTTCCAAAATATTTCAGTACATTTCTCAGGCACATACAGACGAAGATATTTTATACACACAGTAAGTATAGTTTATGAACAACAAGGCAAGTGTACATGAATTTCAATATGGGGAAAATTCTTAACATGAAGCTTTTGAAATAAATCAAAACCAGATTCCACATTTTTAAGTATTTATGTATAGAGAGTATAGAAAAATGTTTTTAATTATACATGAGATTGTCTCTGGAACTAGTCAAAAGCCAAAATCACATAAAACAAAGCTACATAAAAAAGTCACTAATTTGAGAATACAAAAGCTCTTGATCCATAACATGAAATCATGGGTAATATTAATTAAGTAAACTTTCAAAAACACACACAATTAAAATCAGTTTTTAATGCTTGTGATAACTAGGCTGTAGATTTTGCATAATAATAATGTAAACATAATGACAAGATGACAGAAGAACATGAATTGATTCCTTGTTATTTGCAATCAATATACAAAATCTTTGGGCATATTTTCACATAATTGTGACCATCGAGTATTTTTTAAGAGAATATATTAACGTATTTAAACATGTTTAATATTGTTTTTATTTTCTTCTGTAATATTTTCATTGTGAGATCACTTTCCAGTTCACACCTTTTGTGTCTGAATTGCTTGGAACATTTCATCAGCCTATCAGTATCCTGATGTGTCAAGTCAGACCAATCTTCTCTGGGGAAAGTAGCAGTATCTGAGTAGTGGTGCCTATGCCTCTACCCTCTTTGCCTGTATTATAATCTATTTCGTAATCAGTGGTGCACCTTCTTGCAAAGGACTCCGTGATATGAAGGCGGTAGTGGCTGTGCAGCATTTCTACCCCAAAATGATGTGTATATGTACCATCTATGCACAATAAAAGTGACATTTATAAAAAAAAAGTCCTTTTGCAGGAGAATGATTTCACCTTAAAGTTGCTGTTTATTCTCTCAATTCTACGTCTGGTCTCTATTTTTGAAATGTTTTTTATAAAAGCAGATTTCTTTTCTAAATATATTTCTTCATAAATAAAAATGACAATTTTTGATCATTTTTTTGTGTACTGACAATAGGTTCAGGGTTGTCCATCTGGCACACAGTGCCCTTTATTGTGGTACGCAAAAGGTTATTAGTCAAAAGTGAAAATCCCTTTCAATCATGTCGGGCAAGAACATTGTGTGTCTAGTGCACGTGCCTTGCAGGGGTCAATGCCCCTTCAATGTAAAAATAGATTAAATTTAGTTTTAAAAATTTTTTCTAGTAAATTCAGAAATTCAAATCATCTATGTCTTTCACTGCATTATGCATGGTATGGCGTTGCACTTCCCAGAACATCCGGGCAAAGACAGATCAACAATAGGGAAAGGCAAGTGTGGACCATCCAAGTAATGGAAATATGGCCTGCAGTCCAATAATGGGTTTAGTTGAAGCCCTTGAGACCTTGCAAGTGGGACATCCCTCCTATGTATCATGCAGCTGAAAAGATGTTCACAGCACCCTAACTTTAATAATTTGATTTCTTCAGAACTTTTCTCAAGGCGCCAGAGAATTAATAATCAAGGAGGAACTACAAGAAATTCCCTTCTGTCATGGCCAGTCTTAACTATGTAGGTGGGAACATGGTTCAATGCTGCAATTTATTTAGTCATGCATCTAAGAAGAGTATTTGCTTTTCTGAATTCAAATTGACTAGCACTATTTCAACAAAAATGGCTGCATGTGAATAAGGAACCTAAAGCAAACTCCAGTATTTGCACACATTTCATTACTGTGCCTATAATAAACATTGCACTCCAAGCAAATGATCTCGTGCTGACCACTTCAGTAAAATTGAATTCTTTGGGAAACTCGTTCAACAATTTTCCAATACCAGAGAAGGATTCTTAACAGAAAAAATTAAGAAAATTAAAAAAGAAATCCAGATTTGGGATCCGTTAAAAACTTTTTACAAGATGAATGGCTTTCTATTACACAGCAAGAGAAATTGCAGCTTTTCAGCACCGTAAATTTCATTACAGCATTCAGCTAATTCATATGAAGTCATTCAAATGACATTTTTTATTCAGACGTCGTATGGATGTACGTACATCATGCATTCATTTTCTGTGCTTACAATCTTGCAAATGACAGAAAAACAAAGGCACCAAAAAATTTGGAAAAATCTACGGTAGTTTTTTGAATTAGCAATTAAATGGACTGTTTATTTTTCAAACACTTAAATTGCATTTTTCGAAGATGTAAATAAAACTTATGGGTGAAAATAAATGACGCACTTTATGCATATTTTTCCATTCTATGTCTATATTTTCTTTTCCCTCCACATTTGCATGAATATATTCATGATTTTTAGTCCATTTAAATCCTCACCCTAGTGATCACAACATTATGACAAAAAATCAAAGAAGAAAAAAAAATCTTGCTGTATCTTCAAATACAAAATATAATACACAACACAGAAACATACTTTTAATATATTTATTTCCATGTTAATACATGCAAAAGGAAAGTTATTATGATGAAACAACTTTAGCTATCTGATAAGTAAATACATCAATTTCTTGCATTCCCAGGAAATTTCATTTATAAAATAATTTAATTTGTTGCACACAACACCCACACACACACACACACACACTTGAAATGTAGATTCATAATTAAAAATACCTGAAAGTATCAGCTGAAGCTAAGATTTATGAAGTGTAGTAATTTTATGTAATACAGAAATACAAACAATGTTCAATTAAATAAAACCTGCAATGAATAAATAAGTCATATTACACAAAAATATCGAAAATATCTTGAATTAAAATCTGAAATTGAGCAAAATGCCAAACTTCCATACTGAACAGCTCACCCAATAAAAACAAATAAAAGACTTTTAGCTCAATATGCTATTCAAAAACATTTGACACACATTTTTAGCATAAAAGCCAATGTTTATTACTTTAGCCAAACTACTCATTATGTATTGTATTTCAATTAAGTAGTATCCTTTGAAACATTGTCAAAGAATCATAAGTTGTTTAACTCCTTAACTTACCAATTATGAAACAAATGGCGGTCCAAAAATTTCCAATTTTGTTTATTATTGATATTAAGAACACTGAGTATACTCAGGCTTTCAAATTTTTGAAAAAATTAAAACTCCAAGTTTACTTGAGCTTTTATATGTAAAGTGGTTAAAAGAGATTTTCTTGTCTCTCAATCTTTCTTCCTAATACTAGAATATTAAATTCTCAAGATGATGCAACAGGAGAAAAACTGAGATGAAGTGCATGCGATGAAATCTCCACTTTCAAAGAGGGCTTCGATTTAGAAGTGCATATTAAAAATTGTTGATTAAGTATTTCTTGAAACAAATCTGCAGTAACATGATATTGATGATTACGAATAAATATGATGTCAACTATTACTGCATCACTTCATTGAGGGTACATTAAGGCTGTAAAACATTAAAAGGAACCCAGATGAAAAGGTTCGGGTTGGTTCGATGTCCGAGTGCAAATCTGCATTTTGTGAAAGATAGAAATAAAAACCATATCCTCAACCTCAGGGACGGCATGATTTAAAATGCTATTTTCTTTGCAAAATAAAAATTAAAAAAAAAAAAAAATCACAAATGGAAACTTCACCGCTCTGTCCCTCAGAATGGAGGTACGGAAATGCACGAGTTCTCAGTTCATAAATTGGTCACACCAACATTAAATGTTGTGGTTGTTAAGAAGCAGAGGCCACAAACAAGAGCACGACAAGAAATTATGGCGACACAAAAAAACGTTCTGAATTAGGTGGCGTTGACTAAGAACGAGTTCAATGCACAAAACTTCCATTGGTGAAAGGGAGGGTCTAATAAGATAAAAGTATGGGGGAGGAGGGCCAGAAAGAAACAAAGATACATGCGACAAAGTTGGTTTGCAATTGTGGTGGATTTACCTGCGAGCAAAATAAACAATTACTTAGGGGCATCCATCAAAGCAGTGCCCCAATCTTCTGTAAAAATGTTTGCATCTCTAAGAAATTAAACATGAATGTGTGGGCAATAGATTAAAAAAAAAGTATTTAAATTAATAAAAAATACATGATCTATTCCACATGCAATTTGTTAATTTACGTTTGTGTTTGTTCAAAAGGTGTGTACAATTAGCAGTTTTTCCACACATCTAGAAGACTTTTTCTGGAAGGAGCCCCTACACAATGTTGATCTCAGGGACCTGTAGTTACTACATCCAGTCCAGTTAGTACGACAAAATATGATTATGATTATGATTATGATTATTATGATTATGATTATGATTATGATGATTATGATGATTATGATGATTATGATGATTATGATGATTATGATGATTATGATGATTATGATTATTATGATTATTATGATGATTATGATTATTATGATTATTATGATGATTATGATTATTATGATTATTATTATTATTATTATTATTAATGATGATGACAAGGAACAAGAAAATAGTGATAGATCAAGCAAATAGAATTAACCTTCTCATCAAAAAGACAATTTTCTAGTTAATAGGACAATTCATGATTTTATTGTGGTAGAATGGTCAGAATTAGTTAAAAATAGAAAAAAATAATTATAAAGCCTCTTCAAAATTAGAGAGTTGTTTGTCATTCTGCCTTTTATTAAAAAAAATACGATGCACACATCTGTAGAATACCACACTATCAGCACACTAATGTATTCTTAATAAAATTTTTAGTAATTTGATCATCCCATTTCCAATCAAAATAAAAATGAATTAAAATGTATATTTAATTGTTCAGTAAAATTTTCTCAATAAAAACTATCACTGGCATTCTGATTAATTAGTACAATATACATATAATTTCATACAATATATTCATTTGCATATGACCTAACTTTCAATGGAATCTTTCAATTCAAAATTAAAACTATTTTTAACCCCACTATCTCCATCTCAGAACATGACATTCTACCAAACTAATTCCTTCCCCAGTATAATTTTTTCTTTACATATCTTTTATAGGCACTCGTCTCTGACAAAACTGTGCAGCAATGTACCAGATGATGAAAGGGAATGAAAATAATTCTTGTTTATAAAAAATTTGTGTATCAGAAAGCAATAAAGTTGTGTAATATTTAATTCTACCATTACTCTGTTATTATTTATTTACTTC